>OZ016472.1:7933415-9133415 GCA_963966625.1 Caenorhabditis zanzibari | reverse complement strand
AAAACTGCAAACCAACGAAATATGAATACACTCCGGACGGACTGAATTTATATGAACTCAAAAATCCTGCAATCAAGATATTGGTTCCAATTTTCGCATGTTTCCGATGTCATGAAACCAGCGAACAAATGGCTCAAACTGTTCAAACATTCATCGATATAATGAGAGCTCCTGGGGATACTGTCATTTTCGATCTTCTACATGCAGCAATTCTGTTAAAATGTGAAGAATCGAACAACTTGTTACATTTAACAAAACAACATCGGTTGGATTTTCGATGGCAGTCCACAACGTTTTTCTACAAAAAACTTCCACAAATCATAGAGCATCTGATTAGAGAAGGAAAAGTTACATCAGAAAATGTGAAAAATGGGCTAGAGAGGGCTTTGGATAATTTGACAATGGTAAGTATACTATATCTGAAAACGTTTATAACCTAATATATTCAGTTGTTCGATGTTGCCGATGCTTCCTGGCAAAATGCTTCGTTCCTCACTCTTTTGAATAATCTGGAACCTTTGATTGGAGAAGAAGCAGCAAATCCATTGAGACAACGTCGTCGAGAATACATGAGGACTACTCCAAATCTTGTTGCACTGGCTGATTCTGATGAAAAACCAATTGAGAACACGGATATTGATAAGTTGTTGACTGCTGTCAAAGAAGTGATGAGTCTTGAGTTTGGACAAAACGAAGAGTTTTATTATGCATTCAATGAAAAAGTAAATGATGAGGATTGTGATGATTTTGATGCAATCACTTCAATATTGGCAACGGAGGGAAGACTTTTGGAGATTGGAAAAGCTTTCGCGATGAAGAACAAATCTGCTCAATATCCATCGGAACTTAGCGTGGAAGAGAGGATACGAAAATTTGATGAAACATTCTTACTTCTCACAAGAATAATCATCAAGAATCCAAGCTTGGTTAGTTTAGCTAAAAATCTCCTGATCTAATTGAAAAAACTTTCAGTCGATTGGTCTTCTCGTGAATGGTGGTCCGGGGAAGACAGAAACGGCGGATGCAATATTCTACAAGTGGTCGATGTGGTTCGTGAAAAGAGTTCCCAAAAAAGATAAGACCGAAGAGAAGACCGAAGAAGAATTGGTTAAACTGAGAACGTTTGCTGAGATGTTAGTAGGACAGATGAATGCAGAAGTTGGGATAGTTGAAGAATCTGAGGATGAAGATGAAGAAGAGACGAAGAAAACTGAAGTTGTAGTGAAAGAAAATGAGGGAGCCACCAAGAAAGCATCTCCTGTAAAAGAGGAAGAGATGCCGGAAGCGGCAGGAGAAGAAGAAGGTGAGAAAGTGCAAGAGGAGGGAGAACAAATGGATACATCTGAAAGACCTTCTGACCCACAAGCAACTCCGAGTACGTCTGATGATGTTCCAAGAGATACTACTGCTCCCAATGATCCTGCTCCAATAGTGGTAAAAAAGGAGACAATATCGGAAAATCCAAAAGAGACAGAGAAGGAAAAGAAAGAAGAGATTGTTGAAGAAAAGAAGGAGATTCTCGAACCGACTTGGCACGAACTTCACTGTGCTCTACCCAGAATCAATAAAAAGAGAGCGAGAGTTAATTTGGCCAAATTGAAAGAAGGATTTCCGTTTTGGACAATTGATAACCCCAATTTGAATATTGGAGCAATCCTTGCGGCGATTCCAGCAATTGGAGAACTTCTGATTGAGGAACATGATGAAAAGGCGCATAGAGTTGATAGAAAATCGGCCGAAGAGCATATGACTGTGAGAAATTCTGAATAGGGTAAACGAATAATCGAATAATTTTCAGAACATTCTCCACGCACTCGAATCTATGCCTTGTCTTTTCGTTTGTCTCGTACAATGGATCGACTGTGAACCTGCATCATCTGCCCGAACACTGCTGGCCAACACAATCAAACATGCCCTCGATAAACGAGTATCAGCCTCAACAATGTCTTTTATTGATGACAAAAATCTTGGGAAATGGAGATTCATCAAGTCGACAGTCTATGAAATGATTCATGAACTCACTGATCGAATTCCCGTTTTCCCGGATATCACTTGCACTGCTTTCAGCACGGCAAGAAGGTTCTGTCCGTTTGTTGCAAGAGACGAGGTTAGGTTTTAATAATCAGAAGAATATCTAACTTTCTAGTCTTCAGATTCCGGACAAAGTAAAGTTGAAACATGCTTGGTATTACATCTGTCAGCAAACATGGACCAGTCCACATGCTCTTCGACTGTTAGAACATGCCAATATAAACAGTGAATACAATACGTGGATTCATCTCTACATCAGTAAGACAGCGGATAGTGGATGTGGAGAGATTATGAAGGATCAGGTTGATATGATTTTTGCCATTTTGATGATGGATGATCTGAATGTGATCATTCGAATGCACGAGATAATGACGGACCACTGGTTGAGTAATATTGTGGATGAGAGTCAGCTGGATGGACGATCTGTTCCATTGGCAATGACTGCGGTGATCAGATTGATGTCTAATGTGAGTTAACTGAATGTTAATTCCGCCCTAACTCAAGAAATTTTAGGTAATGATTCTCTCTGAATGGACTCTTGATCGTCTGATCAATGATGGACCGCCATTAGTGGAACCTCTTCCGTTCACCGAAACAATGACTCCTGAACCAGAAGATCCGTTACGAAGGGAAAAATGGGTGTTTTTGTTGAGAAACTTATTGGATCGAACTGTCAACCGATTGTTGAAGATTCTACGAAAAGGTATTTCTTTTTGATTTCAGGGAAAATTAAGTTGTTCACATACAACAAACAGCAATTAGATTTGTGCAGACATTCTTTCTTGAGAGATTCATTCAACGTCAAGATTATTGAAAAAGGAATAACATCAGATTATGTATCAGAAAACATAAATTATTTCCGAGTGGGCGAGAAAGGTGATATTTTACGTATTTCTCAAAAACATGTATCAAAAATCCTGAATTACTGAACTAGTCGTCATCACGATTTGCTCTTCCTCGTCCATCTCGATTTCCTCCGAAACCATTTCCATCGTAGTCGTCTCGGTAGCCTCTCTTGAGTTCTTATCCAAAGAGTTCCGTCTCGTGACATTCTTTTGCCCAATGCAGAAGAAATGAAAGATTCCAACGGAAATGAAAAGGAAGCATATGAGAAGAATAACAAACCAAAACTTGAATGCCGCGTCTGTCAGGAAGACACCCGTGGAATCGTGAGATGGATTCAGAGCAGACGACGTTGAAAGATCGTCGTCGTCGAGTTCGAAAGCCATGATCTCCTTGACTGCTCCGAGTACTTCTTTTGCTTTCGCAAGACTGTAAAATAGAGATTTCATTTTGGGAAGATTCAACATGATTCTACGGTATTCACAAATTGCATGAATTCTACCTAGAGGTTTTTTTTTGCTGAGAGTAGTACGAAAAATTTACTATAGAACCCTGACGACCAAAAAAACCAGAAATACTTTACGAGCAAAACAAGAAGCAAGCTCAAAATATACCACCGCCTACTTCTTCATTTTTTGAACTGAACAAGACGAAAAAGAAGATGAAGAAGGTCGGTGAAGCGAGGCGGAGCAAAGAAAACTCACATCGCTAATTGTTAGTTTCTTCTTTCTTTTTTACTACCTTTTGCTCCGTCTCCTCCCGTTTCCCCCCATATTCTTCGACGAAAAATTGACATACATTGGTTGGACGTCTAGTCGCGGTGCTGCATCCTTATTCAGCTCAACGTAGACGTCGTCCGCAAAATCAGTGGAAGCGGTTGCATCTGTTAGTTGTTGGAATACTTTGGCCTTTCTTAAGGCTCGAAAATAAGCATAGTCTGATTGAGATCTTCGAAGGGAATTGGAATGGGACATTAAAACGAATCGATTAGGGGCCCGAAAGAGAGAAGTGGAAGTTATCAAGAGTCGAATTGCGGAATAAACAAAAAGAGAAGTTTTTGTTTAGAAAAAAGTTCAGGTTTCCAATCAGAAACAGAGAAACTAGAAAATGCATTTTTCGTCTATAACTAATTCATTTTATCTTTCAGGAGTCCTCTGTACTGTTGTCAACACTATCATTCAACTCATAAAAGCAATTGCTGGAGCAGCGGACTGTAAAGCAAAACGTCTGCTCATCAGACGAATTCCTCCAGAGATCATCTTCCAACTGGCATATATTGAACCACAATCCGCCGATTACGCCCTAATGAATGCGTACTGCGATCCGGATAATGAGGAACACACTCGAACGAAAATCAGATTCCTGTGTGCTCTCCGAAGAACACAAGTTTTATGATCTTGACCAATTCGTGTATTAATTAATATTGCTTATAACATAATTAAAAAAAAAATGTAATTTATTATTAGTTTTTGAGCCGAAATAAAATTTCAATCATACATTTATTGTCCAGCGCTTGACTTGAACTTTTTCGAATGAAAAACCTGTGCTTCGGGTGTTTCTGTCGTGTAGAACTTGGCATCCGATGAAATCGTGACATCGTTGACAGCTTCCGAAGATCGATTATGAACCGGATGAGAGAAGCGGCATTTGTCACCGAACCTGCATTTCCCTTTCAGATAATTTCTGTAAAATAACAAATTGGGAACATGAATCTTGACGAAGATATCTCACTTGCAAGTAAATTTCGATTTCTTCCGTTCCTTCTCTGTTGGCTTATCGGATAGATTCACGTGTCGACTCAGCATACTCGCGTTCATTCGTTCTTCTCTCGCATAGTCGTTGTCGAAGATTGAGCTGGTCTGAAACAACAACGTTCGTCTGAGGGGCACTGATATTCGATGTATGAAACTTCTCGATAACTCTGTTATTTTTGCGGAAAAAATATGTTTCGTTATGAATGAAAACGTACGAATTCTTTGCCCAACTCCGTCACCGATTCACCGGGTTTTCGTTTCTTTTTTGGAACACTGCCTCCTTCTTCGTCATCGGAATCACTCGAACATTCTTCTCCGTCGTCTCCTGAGAAGAAAAATGATGAAACAGTTGGCTTTTCGTCTTGATTTTCTTCCATCTGCAAACATTTAATGTAAATTCTGAATTCAGTGGGAAAAATTCACTTTTTCTTCCGATTTTTCAACTGTGTCATCTTGTTTCTCGTCTTCCGTCGTTGGCTTTCCGAAGAAGTCTTCGTCATCGGCTCCACTTTGCTCACTATCGCTCCCGTATGCAAC
This sequence comes from Caenorhabditis zanzibari, assembly GCA_963966625.1. Lineage (NCBI taxonomy): Eukaryota > Metazoa > Nematoda > Chromadorea > Rhabditida > Rhabditidae > Caenorhabditis > Caenorhabditis zanzibari. The sequence goes on along the minus strand of OZ016472.1, from coordinate 9,128,250 downwards.
AAGGGATGTCATTCTGGAAACAGAAATTCGGAAAGTTATTATTCAAAACGGAAATAAATATAAAAATTTTATAGAAATTTTGGTGTTATTTGGTGTACATTTTTGGTTTACAATTTCTTACTTTGAAAACTACAAAATCATACGAGAAAATCAACTAGTTGATATCATATCAACTGAAAATTGGAAAAAATATCAACTGAAAATTGGAGAAAATATCAACTGAAAATTGGAAAAAAAATTAAAATTTAAAATTTTGAGACCGGCCCGATTCCGGAGAAAAAAAACTCCTGAGAAAAGGCGGGGCTTAATGTTGTAAACAACAACACTGATTGGTCGTAAACATTTGTAAACAAGTAAACAACCGACCAGTGATGTTGTTTACTACATTTCTCAGGAGTTTTTTTTCTCCGGAGTTTTTTTTCTCCGGAATCGGGAGACTGTACAAATCGGCAAGATTGCAAATCCGCAAGATTACCAAAGCGCAAGACACAAATCGGCAAGACACCAATCGGCAAGAGTTTGATCGAAAACCGTACTTTTTCGAAAAATTTAGTACGGTTTACACTCAAATCGCTGCACTTTTCGGTGTTTTTGTGCATTTTGACGTGATGGTGTATAAAAATTTTTGAAAATTCTTGCCGATTGGTGTCTTGCGCTTTGGTAATCTTGCGGATTTGCAATCTTGCCGATTTGTACGGTCTCGGAATCGGGCCGGTCTAAAAACTTTGAGACTCCACCGATTCCGGCGAAAAAAAACTGCGGCGTAAACAAATTGCGGCGAAGAAAGGGGCGGGGCCTATTTCGCAATTTTGCCGCACACTCCTATATTTTTTCGTTCGAAGTGAGAAAACAAATTTCCGGGAATTGCAATGCATTTTTCATATGAAACTTGATTGAAGAGAATTTATTAAAAGAAATAAATTTCATTCCAAGAAAAAAAATGGTTCAATAAGGCAGTTTGAAGCAGTTGGATTCTGAAATATTGCGTGCGGCAAATTGCGAAATAGGCCCCGCCCCTTTCTTCGCCGCAATTTGTTTACGCCGCAGTTTTTTTTCGCCGGAATCGGTGGAGTCTCAAAACTTTTTCGCGAGTTTGCAAACGCGCTCTGTCGCACCTCGCGGGAAATCGCCCGCCAACCGCCAAAAATTGAATTTCTTGTCCATATTTGCATTTTAAATGCATTTTTTTCCCCCAAAAAAATCAGTTTTTGGAGTCAATTTTCGATATATTTTTTTCTTTTTGTGCTGAAATATAGAGTGCATCAAATACTCTTTGATTTTCATCTACGCGCAACCTGGATTCTCCTATTTTCCGCGTCAAAATCTCAAACCCACGTTTTCCAACACCCACTTGCTTTCATGTCGCTATTACTACAAATCTCATGCATTTCCAGGCAAAAATGACCCAATTTGACCAAGCATTCAGAGATTTGGAGCTCAATCCGACTCCAGAGTCGCTGGGAAGTTTCACAACGTAAGTTCACATCATTTCCGCTATTCAAAACAAGTCCTATTTTTAGCCAAGTCGAAACGCTGTCCAAAATGCTCTCCTTCGCCGACATGAAGACGGGAATAATGGACTCGCTACGCAAGATTCGTCGTGATCAAAAATTTGACGCCGTTCGCAATCACGAGGCAATGCTTCGTCTCTACAAGCTCTTGGGAGCCTACAGTGAGAACCTCGGCTTAAAAGGAATCTACGAGCAACTCCACCAACGCGGACACTTCAACACAAGCCTAAAATTCTATCTTCAATGGGCAGAGGAGTTGGCGAAGAAGTCTAACCTTGCCGAGTTCGGAAATGTGCTCCAGATGGCGCGGGACGCGTTGAGTAGCAAGATGACGATGACGGAAATCGAGTCGGGATTCCGGGATCTCGCTGACGAGTACTTTTGCGATGGAAGAGCAGCGGCGCTGTTCGCCAGTCCGGATGACACGTTGGATGTGTTCCGTGACGTTGGAATTGGAAGAAAAATGAAGCGGCGATCTTCAGTGTGTCATCTTCAACAAGTAGCACCTGTCAACAATGCAAAGGACGCGGTTTTCGGACCAAAAAGTATGCAGATCTCTTTTTCATTACTGTTTCTTTCTCATTACTGCAGAATTTTGCGCTGATTCCGAATATCATAAAGAAAACGTGTAGAACTGCCTCTAACATCCCGAAAAATCGCTTAGAGCAGGTTTTTTTACGGAAGTGTCTCAGGAACTGGAGACTCTTCCGTGAAAAAAGACCTGTTTGAAACGATTTTTCGGGATGTTGGAGGCATTTTGCACCCGGAATCCTCCTTCAAACGAATCCCTAATTTTCATTTTTCAGCAAAAACCAAGCTCCGCGCCGAATTCATCGACGTCCCCGGCACCTATGGTATCTCCATCGAAGAGTTCCGTTATGCCAACTGGAAAGACACCTTCGGAGAAGACGTCGACACTCATCGCAGAGATTCCGGAATCGTTCACATCAGGCATCAACCAACCGACCGAAGCGCTCGCGCCGATGTTGAGAATCGAATCGCCGCCAACCTGAATCCACGACGTCGTCCATTGTCGCCACTTTCCGAGGGTGGTGCTGACGAGGATGAGGAGAAGCGTAGCCGGATCTACTCTCCGGTTGTGCCAACGAAGGATGCCACTCGGGCTCCGCTTCGAAACTCGACATCGGCTAACATTCCAGCGCCACCAACTATCACTTTATCATCGGATACCAAATCATCATCTCTCAAAGATCATTCCTATTTGGACGATAGCGCTGAGAATGAAAAGCTGAAGGCGATGGCAGCCGGACGACACTCATCGGAGAAGAATACTACTCGTAGCAGCTCCGTCTCAACGTCCTCCATTCGCACTGCCAAGAGTGGAGGTGGCCTGGATTTGCAGGCTGAAAACGAATGCCTTGAGGCTCATGCCATGTTCTCCGATACCGTTCATTTGGGAACCACCGAGAAGACTTTGGTCGTCAGCGATGAACCATCTAATCGCACAATGACTCTGGCAACGGCCACTGCTGCGGATGACTTCTCGGTGCTTTGTGATCCGGATCCAACGATGAATATGACTCACGATCGGCCGAAGAAGACATCGGGAGGCTTGAATGTAGTGTTCGACGAGGATGTGCCAGTGGAGGAGCCGAAAATCGTGGAGCAAGTAATCAAGAAGCAAGAGCAGTCCCGCTTGTCCGCGCTGGAGCTCAAGACACCGCCATCAATCGGTGATGGGGATGACAGTGAGTTTCCGAAATGAGTTCTCTGGTTCAGAATAAATTCAAATTCCTTTTCCAGTGTTCGACGATGAACTGCTCTATGGACACGGATTCGGTGGAGGTAGAGCCCGCGGCGCAATGGTCACCTCGACACCTGCCGCCGGTGTCCCATTCGTCGATATTGAGGCTTATTTTGGCAACAAATCAGAGGAAAAGGAGGAGGAGGAGATGGTTAAGCCGACGTTCGTTGTACCATCAGGAAGCACGTTCAATAAGCTGGCAAGTATTTAATATTTTATAATATGTAGAATTTCGCGCTGATTCCCAATACCATTACGAAAAGTTCAAAAATGCCTCCAACACCTCGAAAAAGCGGCTTTTCGGTGTATTGATGGCATTTTCAGACGCTTTCGTTATGATTTTCGGAATCAGGTCGAAATTCTGCACATTTTAAAGCTCGGGTACATCCTTTAAAATTTTGTTTGTTTCAGGCTCGTCGAAAGTCCCAAGTTGCCTCTGCGGCCCTAGCTGCCTCTCAAGTCCCAGTCGCCCCGCCAACAGTTGCCCCAACTCCGAAGCCATTCGCTCCGGCTAACTCTTCCATCGACTGCTTATCGGAAAATCTCGGAAGACGTTTGTCGATTGGTGCCGATGAGATTAAGTCGATCTCCGAGGACGCAGAAACCACTGGAATCGCCAACCGTCGTCGCAGTGAAATCATCAAGCAAGGCGACATCAATCCATGGGATGAAACACTCCGTCGAAGACTCATGGCCACGGTCCGCGCGCCACTCAACATGCACGAGTTCCCGGAGCGTGCGCCAAAGATTCAGGCTTACAAGAATTGTGAAGTGGGCGGAGAGGTGTACCACATTCAGACGCTGATTGGACAAGGAGGATACGCGAAAGTCTATCGTGCAGTGACTGAGGATAAAAAGACAGTGGCTGTCAAGTACGAGGTACCATCGTGCTCCTGGGAAGTGTACATTTGCGATCAAATGCGCAATCGATTGATCAAGGATCGAGGAGATCGTGTGGATATGGCCGACTGGTGTATCATGAAAGTGATGGATGCATACGTTTTCTCCACTGCGTCACTTCTAGTCAACGAGTATCACGAGTATGGAACACTTTTGGAGTATGCCAATGCTATGAAGGATCCAAACTGGCACATTTCGTGCTTCCTGCTCACTCAAATGGCTCGGATTCTGAAGGAGGTGCATGCTTGTAAAGTTATTCATGGAGACATCAAACCGGACAATTTCATGATTACTAGAAAGTGAGTAAACTCTAATTTAAATACAGAAATACGGTGATATTTCAGAATCGATGCAAACTGGGACAAGGACGCACTATTGAGCAACGATACATTTGTGATCAAGGTTATCGATTGGGGACGTGCCATCGATATGATGCAACTCAAAGATCAGACGTTCAAGGGAAGAGCCGGTACCGAGGGATTCGATTCGCCAGAAATGATCGATGGACGCTCGTGGAACTATCAAGCCGACTATTTTGGTTTCGCCGCCACTATGGCCGTCGTGGTAACCGGAAAGTACGCAAAACTGGCTGGCGATCAAGTCGGTGACTACTCGCTCAATTGTGACATCAAGAGACGTAATGTTCTTCGTCAAACTATTGTGGGAACCATCAACAAGTTCCTGAACATTGAATCGAGCAACTCGCTTCCCGACTGGACCGAAACTATCCAAGAATTCGCCGCTGATTGGGAGGAACACTATGATGCAACTTCGTGGAGACAAGCGATCGCCAAGTTCAACGAAGTCTGCGATCTGGCCGTCGCCAGTCACAAATGATTTTCTCTCTAATTTTTTCCTTGTCTGTAAAATAACTCGTATTCTCGTATTTCAAGCTCCTAAATACTAGTGTAATTGCTTTTTCTCTCGCTTGTTTCCCTTAAAGGGGGCACTTTTGCTTCCCCAAATTCTGAAAAAGCGTAGGTGTCTTGACCCTGTTTTATAAATAAATTTTTACGGAATTATTACTCGAGGTTTTTGTTTCAGATCTGCGTTGCAAAATGTTGTGAAAAAATCCGCCCTTATCCAGTATTCGCGGTGAGACCCAATTGTCTCAAATAAGGATGTCCTGGTTTTCCTTCGATCTTCATCGCCTTCTTGGCTCTTATATTGACCTCTTTGTTTCTTACACATCCCAAGTGACCTCATATATTCATCAAGATTACTGTATCAAAAATCCGTCACATTCAGATACAACCACGTTGGCCCCGCCCCTTTTGTCCATATGGGCTCAGAAAACGTCATTCTACCACTCTCATTTTTTTTCATTTGCCTTCTCCCTTCCCTTAATCTTGCCCCAACTTCTGAAGTGATTTACTACCTAGAATACCTAAAATTCTAAAGTATGAACCTGAATGTAGACACCAAAAAATAGATACCTAGAATTAAGTACCTAAAATAGATACCTAAAAGTAGATACCTAAAATTGAGTATCAAAAAATAGATACCTGAAATAGATGCCTAAAATTAAGTACCTAACATAGGTACCTAAATATAGATACCTAAAAATAGGAACCTAAAATTAAGTACCTAAAAATAAATGCCTAAAATTGATTACCTAAAAAAAGATACCTAATATTAAGTATCTGAAAGTATATATCTAAAAATAGATACCGTAAAACCTCTAATAAAAGGACACCTCTATTAGAAGGACACCCCTAATAGAAGGACACCCAAGTGAGCTCAAAAAAAGCACATTCACAGATTTTTGTGCATCTGAAAGTAGTCTCAATCGATTCCTTATCAAAAATAGATTAGGATCCATATGAAATACAGTATGAGTTGCTTCTGAAAAATTTGTTATGGATACTTTTGTGAAATTCGAATTTTGATTTTGAGGAGGTTGAACAATAGAAGGACATGTCCCTTTATTAAAGGTTTTACGGAACCTAACCTATTTTTAGGTACCTTTTTTTAGACTGACTGTGAGGTAGACTGACTGTTTGCCAGCCTTTATATATGGGGCAGAGCTTAGAGTAGGCGGAGCAAAGCAGATGTGCGTGTTGCTTCTGGGAAAATGGTAATCGTGTGAGTGACTATGGCAGTTGTAAAAGTCTGGAACAATAGTGAGAACAAGGAAAAGATTAGTGTGAGTGAAGGATAAATAGAATCAGGATTACAATCAATTGTGAAGGGAAATAACGTTTACAACTGAACAGGCGGTACGATCAAAAGTGTCTAGCTGTGGAGGGAAAAAGAGAGTGCAACTGAATATTTGAAATGAAATTGAAATTTAAAGAACATAAAATTTCTAGATGTGTGAATATCATAACACGCTTTGGTTGAAGAAGGGAAATGAGAATCGGAAATTTAATGTAGTATTGTGGCGGTCAAATGCAGCTGGACCTGCGCCACCGCTTTTCTCTTCCATCATCTAAAATACTAACAGAGATTCAGTTTTAAAGTGCGAAGGACATTTTTTTCGGGTTTCATACTTTTACTACTCAAAATTAATTAAATTTAGGAGGGGAATCTGGAATAATTTTTGAAAAATCTGGTACAGTTTTCGAGAAATTTCTGTCAGAAGTCCAAAAACCAGTGATGGAAGAGAAAATGACACTGAGCGTTTGAATTTCCCGCCATTCCGTGGCCTAACTTCCCAAAGATTTCTGGAAGAGAAACCCAAAAAAAAAATGTAGCGAAAAAATCACCGTGTCAGATTCTTATTGTCTATTCAGAAAGAATCGCAAGGATACATTTTGCAAGATTTATTTTTAAACTACTTTTTAGGCCCCGCCCACAGCAGTTTCCCGCAAACAAATTCGTTAACAACAACACAACTTCCACAAGTGGGCGGAGCCTAAAAATGTGTTCTCAAATAAAATACCGTAAAATCTGTATTAGAAGGACATGCTTTTCTATTTTCCCAACACCAAAAAAATAACATTTCTGGATTCTCAAAATGGAACATAACATCTGTGGGAGAGGTGATTGATTCGATTGGTTTTGAATTGACAATAATTAATTGCATTGAACTGCATTTTAAGCGCATTGAACTGCATTTTAATTAAATGAATAACTTCATTAAAGTTTTTGTAATTTTGACAATAACCCAGAATTGGGAACACAACGATTTGTATTGACTAGCCAGATGCAAGCATCTGTGGATCCCTTTCGCCACGCAGAGGCTCAGTACGTGAAAGGGGAAATTTTTTTGACACAGGGAAAACTTGAAAAACCCTGGCATAACGATCAAACCCGAAGGCGTTCGCTGAGTCTACTGATATGGTCGACCCGAAGGCCTGCAATCTAATTCACACCTGAAGAGAAATATAGTGTTTACTCTAATAGAGTGGGACTTCTATACACGCAGTTACTGTTACTGGAAGCTGTTAGGGAATCACTATTACAGAGGTTTCCCTTACAGGCGCCATGGATTTCCTCATACTCATCGGATATCCATTTATTGGAGCATCCCAGTTATATATGAGACTTGTCAGAGACATTCATACATCCTTGAAGTTCACTGACCGCATGCACCATATTCGATCGACCCATGCTGTTTTTGCTGGTAAATTGATTTAAATTAGATAAAATATAGTCCACACTGTCCAGGAAAACATGTCATCTCACTAACGAATTAAAATTGGTGAAATGCGAGAGCTTCAACAAACTTTATTATGATTGAAATTGAAATGCTCTTCCAGATATTAGCAGAATACTTTGCAAGCTTGTTTGTGAAACTCCACAATATATGGATACAGAGTAGAATACTGCTCCCATAGATTCATAGAGTCGACTAAATCACGGCATGGCCAGATGAGATCTTGATCGAGGCGATTACATCCGCCACGCTGAAAAATCCAATTCAATGGTGAAATGGATTAGGATAAAAATCAAAATTACCAAGTATTTGGACATATTCTCCCAACTGGTAGGCACAAGGAACCAATGATCATCACAGATAACACAAGGTTTTATGTTTTCAAATTGAGCCAAATTGGGAGAAATGAAAGCAAATAGCAACAGAAGTGGAAACGAATTCATGATCAAAGATTAAGGGAAACTTCAAAAGGAAAAGGGTTTTATACAGATCTCAAATTCTCCGGGAATTCATGAGAACTATGCAGTGTTCCCAGATCACACAGAAGAGACTGGAAAAAAGTGGAACAAAAAAGACCTTCCATTAGTTTGAGCCAGATGAAAATTCTTATCAGAAAAAAAAGAAAGGTAAAATGTTCAAATAAAATCACTAACCATCTTCTTACCGTAAGATATATCTTTCTTTCGGCAAAAACCTGGTAATAGTGTAAAAACTATAAATGTGATAGATGATATTAGAAAAAAACGATAAAGACAAACACATTCAGTGACCAACGCATCTGGAGGGCAAGTCATTAGCGGATACACTAAAAACGAGTAAAGGTAAAGGTGCCAGCCGGAAATTACACATCTAGTAATGTGCAGAGCTTCAGATAACTGTGGTAGACTCGGAACATAATGACAATAGGATCCTTTTTCCTGAAACTTCAGGATTTCCAGAACCAAACGTCGACATTTGACCTTTCTTCCCCTTGTACCTTTCCTCTTCACCTCACTACACTCACTGATAATAATAACAATAGTAATCATCCCTTCTTCAACCCAAATCAAATAAACACTACTCCTTCTGTCCTTTTCTCTCTCCTTTTCAGGCAAACACATCGAATAAATGTTCGTCAAATTACCCGCACAACAATGTTCTTTTCTATTTCCCCTTTTTCGTCTTCATAACTTTTTCCCACCTATTGTTGACTTGCCACAATGAAAAATGGTATAACCATTCGTTTTTCGTCATGAATATCATATTTTTCCCCATCAAATCGTTTTTCCACATAAATATTTCGTCCAGTACTCAATTTTGTAAATAATATTGCATAACTACCGATTAAATGAGATGGAGACAGTGGGGTTAAACCGGATAATCGGAAACGGACATTATGTGTGATTCAGATCGAGAGTGCCACTACTCTCTTGCGCTTGCGCGGTATGTTTAGTAGTCAGTGGTTTTGAAAATTTACTGATTTTAGTTCATCTCGTAGCAAGTCATTTTTATACAAAGTCGTTGTTGTTTCCCCTGGAGTCATGTGAATCTGTTTTAAGAAAACTTAGAATGGTATTAACTTCTAAATTAGTCAAAAGGTTCAGGTTCTGTTGACCAATTTACAAGTGTCGTGATTTAAATCTTAAATTTTGTGGTTGTGTTCCATAAAAACATCATGAGATTTGGTTTTGAACGCATATGGAACCCCTGTTCAGTTCAACTCCTCAACTTCTCATAGATAAAACCATCACTTTTTTCTCCAGATTGTTGAACTATTATTTCGCTTCAATATTTAGTTTGGGTTAAGTGGGGTTTCTGTAATTGACTAATTTTCTTTGAGCTCAGTAGACCAGTCAAAAACCATTTTTGGGTTCAAAGTTTTCTATCAAGACTCATAAGCTTCTACCTCTGTTTCCCCGACATGAGTAAAACTAACAATCATTTTATAGTTACTCATTTTTTCTGTTTCCTGCCGCCCAAGTTTACTACATTCCTTTGTTCACCATTCCTTATTCTTCAATTCTTTTCCATGACTCATTTCGTTCAGTTCATTTGAACCTTCTGCCAACAATTTGTTTTTGTTTGTAATTTGTAATTTGTAATTTGTTTTTATCCCTTCTTTTCTAAAAACTATTTTTCCGTAACAAGTCGGTCCCCTTTACAATCATCCATAAATAATAAATAATTCAATTCCGCTGCTCCTCCAAATTTTTTTCTCGTTCTCCATCGTAATGAGGTTTCGATCGAAACCAGATGTGTTCTGTTAGAGATTCACTTTTGTTTCCATTTTTTCTATTTTCTTCGCCGCCGTCGTCGCCTTTGGGCGCTTTTTTCGAATCTCCATCATTCTCGCCGGATGTCTCGGATTGCTGTCGAGATGGAATTAGTAGTGGATGTATACAGATGAATACTTGTTAGAAGAGAAAGGGTGTTGATGCGTTAGAGAATAGGGCGAGAGTACTGTAGACTAGGCTTTTAGCCGCGAGCGTTGTTTGGCAAAAAAAAACTTGGGGTGTTTTCGAATCTATGTATTTTCTAGTTCAAGATCTTGCTAATAAAACCTTTTGATAACTATTTTGGCAATAGTTGAGTCATTCGAAAGTTGTTAGTCATGTGGAGAATTCTCGAAACATTTCTGTGGAAATTGAGATCTTGCTGCCCATACCCTAAAATATCTTTTAACGGCTGTATTCGCTTCATGGTCTGACCTTTTCCAGCTGTACAATCATTCTCTTTCCTTCAGTTTAATTGATGTTTTGTAGCTTGCACTCACTTCCAAAAATTCTAGGTACTATTATAGTTTTAGGCATCAACGAACGATCATATAGCTCTACTCTGACTCCCGAAGTTTTTTGACCAACGTATCTCCTTCATATATCCCCTCTCAAATGTACTATTCGTGTTGCAATACATTCGAAACTCAATTCAAAACACATGTTATAGTAGTTGGTGTTATTCACTGGGCTATATACTCCTCATAGATCTTTCTCGATCGTAAACTTGATATTCTTCATTTCCTAACTTTACGATCTCCCTTGAAACAGTACTCTCAAATTTCCACTTTGGTTCCAGGTCCAAAATGTTTATTCTTCTATAGGCAGCAGCGGAGCCCTTTCTCTCCCTTCCGAAATGTTTATTCTGTTATGTGTTATTGTTAATAATAGTGTATATTACTGCTCCAGTGTCATGCTCCAAACCTTCACATATTTCTCTTATCTGATTTACCCATTTTTTAAGAGCATTAATTTCTTTTTGTATTTGGAGCCGGCAAACAGAAGAATACAGTTTGTGCACATGTTTGTTTTTGAAACCGATTCCGTTGGTGAAAGCCTATCGAAAATCGTGTTATCGTCTCAGATGGATTCATCAGCTGTCTTCAAGTGAATGTCCGTAAGTCCCGGAGAACTAGAGGATTGAATTTCAAAGAGTTCGGGTTGAGTTTCGTTTCGACCACCCACACTGCCGCCCTCTCATCTTCTTAGGTTTGTTGGTATGTAAAACATTTACATTATGTATATCTTGACGTTTGATGTGTTCGGCTTTTCAGACATCACTTTGTCATTGTTCCCTAGGGAATCTAAGAAACTTAGACAAGGAAGCTGATTGACCCCTACCATTGAACTTTTTCTGAAACTTTGGCATCCTAGATTAAATTGACCTTGAAAAGTTTAAATCTGCAGAAAAATTCGTCTAAATGTTCACGTAACTTGAGATATGAGGTCTCAACGGTGGAGCCAACACTGGGTTACTTTGAGGATCCATATCTTGGCTCAAAATCGCGTTCAGAATGTCTAGTTTTTTTGTAGGCTGACCAGTGAGATTCCGAGCTTTCAGCTAACAGCTCTCCGGACCATGACAAATTTAACGATGCTACTCAAGTCTCAAAAAGGCTGTAGCGGAAATCAGGTTCCCTTTCCATGATTCAAAAGAATTCCGGAAAAAGAAATGAATCCATCTTTTTTGTTTTTCCAGACTATCTCTTTTCCTCAAGTCATCTGATTCTTTGAAAGTCATTACATCCAGTTTCTCATGTTTCCGCTCTAAATTGAGCTTTTCATGAACTTTCCCAGACATTCAACTATTACTACAACTACTCATTTCTTTGTTTAAACTTTCCCTCTTTTACCCACAATCGAGTCTGTTTCATTTTGTCACTCGTCGGACTCTTCCTTCTCTTTTTTCTGCGCAACAAGATTAATTGAACGTACATATGTTTTTGTCACCTTCCTCCTTCCCCCTTCTGTCCTTCTTTTCCTGATGAATTTTCCGAGTAAATGTTCCTCTTTTTCGTTTTGAATGCAATGATGGCGCAACCCTCTCTATCCGATTAATCTTATCCTTCAACGGAGAGAGAAAGAGATTTGAATATGATTATTGGGATTGAGAGATTCGATTCGATTATGGTATTCAATTTCAAGGATCTCGTAATACTCTATGAGTAGATCTAGGTCAGCACCTCACATATTTCATTTTTCTCAAGTATTTACCCTTTTTTGTACAATATGGGAGGCCGTGATGTTGACAAATCAAACTTTTTTCTCATTTCGTTCTTTTTGAATAACTCTACATGCATTCTCATTTTTGAACCCTTTCTTTACTTTTTCAATCCTCTATTTTATTCCCTTTTTCTTCTAAAACTACCACCTGTCTTCATCGTTTTCTTTGTCCTTTGATGAGTTGTGTCACTTCTTCCCTCCCTAAAATCGACACCTGTCCCAAGGACGAAATAGCTCGAAAAGAGAAGCAATCATCTTCTTTTTTTCCAAAACAGGACCTTCCATTCAATTCCATCATGCCTCATCTGCCTTTTTCGTAAACTTTTGAAACCGTTTCGCTCCTATAGCTGTCCGGTCACGCGGATACTGATTTGGTACTATTGGATGGGAAAATCGTGTCACATCGGATGCCATGTTTTTGGTACAAAGACACACTTGTATCCTTCTTTTCAGTACGATTGGCAACCTTGTTCAGTTGGCGCTAACCATGATTATCCTTAGATAAATCATGATATTCAGCAGATAATAGAATCTCTAAAACCAGCTCTGCCATCATTATTACGTCAAAGGAGGTTTTCTGAAGCATTCCAAAAATGTTTCCAAGAGAAATTCAGTCTCTATAAATAACATCCCAGTTTGCTCAGCTGGTATTTTCAATATCTCGATTGTACGCTGCCGCAATAGTAAATCCAATAACAACTTTTAAGTCTAGTGGCAAAAGTCGAACGACTTTTTCCTGATCTTTATCAATCATTTTTATATAATGAGTTAGGCCATATGCAAATTCCTTTAAATTTCTGTTTCCAAATCCTTGAAATTTAATCCCAATTTTGCAAATCCTCCTCCGTTCCAGATCTCCGAAATTCTAAAACCTTGCTGTTTTGCACGGAATCAAAATAACACGATCATCCGGAAATGCTCACTCTGCATTCGATCCCAAAATGGCTTCTCCTTATAATCATCATCAATTTTCCTCATTTTTTGTATCCTTATCAATCCAATATAGCAGCACTAAGATCATCATCATCACTTCCGATGTGGTTTCTTATCAAAGAAGGCACGTTTGAAACCTTTAGTTTTTCATTTCGAATTGACTTTTTATCTGTGTGGGAGGTTATCCTTATCAATAGAGATTTCGTTTCGATTTTTCCTTTTTGCCATCATTATAAAAGGCATTTTCAAGATGAGATTTCAATATTGATAAGGCGGTTCGTTGACAAGTAAATCAGTTCAGGATTCTCCAGTTTATCCCTTCGGCTTTAAATTACAAACGAATACGTAATCTTGAATGATTCATAGTTCAGAATTTTCACCCTTTCTCTCAACTCAAAGTTCTCCCAAAAACTTTCATTGCGTAACACCTTCTCCTTTTCTCTTCTAGAACCCAGACGAGAAGCCCCATCATTTCTGGAGATTACGAAGGATTCACACTCACCTTCGTTTTTCTTAAAGAGACGCTCGCCGCCCTGTCGATGATTTACAGCTTATCCGTTTTCATTTTTCTCTTTTTTTTTCACAAATAGTACTTTCTTCGTTTTTTGTTTTGCTTCTTCCTTATTCCCTCATTTTTTCGTTATCTAAAACTTCTTCTTCCTCCCTGTATAAACATATCCATCAACTTTTCTCCATAATCGAATCAGGCGGAGTGGAATGAAGAGAGGATGGTCATGAGGAGAAGAAGGAGTATGTCAAGAATTAATTGAAACTTCTCCATCTATGTTCCGCCTACTTCTACTTCTTTTGCTAGTACTAATATCTACTATTTTAATGGAGAAAAGTTTGAGATTCTGGAGAACATTCTGACCTTGTACTCTCATTCGAATAGGATCCGCTTAATTTGGTTTTCTCTCTGAGATGTTGAATCTGAACTTTTGAAGATGGGAATTTGGTTTGTTTTTTAAATTAGCGCTCAGAGAGCTCAAGCTGGGGTAAAGCTTTATGACAGTGAAAAAGCTTCAAATGATAAGTAATAGATACTGTTGTTCACCGTCTTCATTTACTGAAAAACAATCCATCAATTATCATAGCAAGTTTTTATCATTCATTAGTCTTTGTCCAGTTCTCACAACCTCCCACACAATTTTTGAATTTCCAACTTCCGGTCAACTACTAAATTGATACTATATGTACTTGTACTATCCTCTTCTCCCGATGCCACCAACATTATCAATACATCTTAATGGCAATCTCCGAAAGAGAGAACCAGTTGATTGTCATTATCATTTTCTCTTTCTTTTATCCCATATCAATATACTCTTATTATCCGGTCAATAGGATCCGAACGGATTGAGAAAGAGAGAGAAAGGGAAAGAACAAATAAACCAAATATATTTATGATCGCGTTTCATTCATCCGCCTACCGGACTCTTTCGATTGAGTGATAATATCTCCAATTATTTTCCTTCATTCTTCAGACGGCTTGATCAAATACAACGTTTTGAAAACGGTGATTCACACACACCCTCCATTCCCTTTTTCCTCAAATCGTTTACCCGTTTCTGTGTATTGCCATCACCACCAAATACCGCACCCATATATCTTTTTGCCTTCCTTTTTCCGTTTCCTGTTCGCGTATGTACATACTTTTGTACTTTTTCTCAACGAATTCTTGTATAATCAAAGTTTGCAGAGACCAAAAAAATGCTCAAGTACCAAGTGAAATCGTCGACTAATTTGACGCTGAGACCTGCCAATCGGGCATCGAGAACCTCTTCGTCAAGTGAGTTTTGTTCATGGATTGTTCACTTTTTCAGTTTTCAAAAAGTATTTCTGGTCAGATGACTGTGAAAAACGTTGATTCACTAGATTATAGGATTCGAGAGAGCTGTTGGGTTGAGAACCGATTCAAGAAGATAACTTTGGCTTATAAGTTTTTATGTGTCTCACGGATTTAATCAAAGGATCAGAAGATTTTTTTTCAAAATTGAACTCGCGATTGAACTTTTCTTGCAAATCTGATTCGAAATCAAATAAATCGTTTTTCGAAATCCATGCAGATCTTTCAAAGATCTTGAGCAAATACTAAGCTATAAAGATACCAAGTTCTATGATCAACTCTTCCACATTTCAGCTTCATCCTCTCCATGCTCCATTTCAATGCATTCTCTTCTTGATGACACTCTTCTCGGAATTCCAACCACCTCCAGAAGTAACTCTCTTCTCTCCCTTAACTCGAATGACAGTAATCTCTCTGACTCTTCTGACGTTGTGAGTTGAAGTTTTCATCCTTCATATTCTGAATCTTCTAATTTCAGGGAGTTCTTAAAGTGGATACCAGTGGTGTCAAACAATGCACTGATTACAAAACTATCCGGGTAACAAACTCTACCACTGCCCTCCAAGTCGTCGAAAAATTCCTGAACACTTTGAAACTGACCTGTCGAGATGTGAACCTATTTGATTTATGGATGGAACTGACTACCCGAGCATCTGGATCCCCAGTCGTCACTCTTCTCAAACTTGACCCCGAAGCGAGACCATATGAACTTCAAAGATGTCATCCAACCGGAATGTCTCGTTTCATTCTTCTTCAGAATCCAACTGGATTCCTTGTAAGAGTTCATGATCACAATATCTCTCCTCAATCCAACTACAAATCGCTTCTTCTCTCTTCTCAAACAACTGTTATCGAGGCGATCCATATCGTACTTTCATTGAATCGAAAATACGACGATGCATCAAAATACGGCCTGTTCTTGGCAACACCTGGAGCAGATGCCCAAATTCCTGACGACGTCTCGTTGGTTTCAATTGCAAGACTTTGTCAACCAGACCAGAAGATTATAATCAGAAATGTTGATGTATTCTAAACTGATTCTTTTTTATTCATATTCAGGATCATATTCCTGTATTTTTGCTTTAAAATCATCAAATGAATTGCTGTCTTGTTTTGTGGAAATTTATTGAGTAGAAAAGACGACAACTAAAATGGCACGATCAAAAAAGTGGACAATCAGAAATATGAGTTTCAGATAAAACGGAGTGAGTTTTAAATAGTTTTTAATTCAAAATAAAAAAGCGTTTGTGTTTTGTACTCTTTGTACCTTGAAACTCGATGGACCAAATGAAAAAAAGTGAAGCGGAACAAAATGAAAAGCAAACATTGATATCTGAAAAGAAAACTTAATGAGAAAAGAGGAAATAGTTCGAATGGATTAAAGAAAACAAAATCGTTCAGAATCTAGATTTCATTTGACTGTTGCACCCAGTTTTTGCTTAGTAGTTTTCTCAGAAAGCTTGAAGAAAAATCGAAGTTCATGGAGCAAGTAACAGCTCTAGGAATACAACAATCTGACTGCCACTAACGGAAAACATAACTTTTTACTACTCAAAAACTTACATCAATCTAATAAAATAGCTTTATATATTCTTAGAACCTTGGATTTCTGAACCTTGATTAATTCAATTTCCATGGTCTCCGGCACAAAAATTAATAAGTTACCACTAGGTGTTGCACCGAAAAGATTATGAAAGGCACTAGTTGCATTTTAACTTATCTTGGCTTCTGTTTGTTATCTGATGTATAAGTACTGGTTTAATGGAAACCGAAAGAAAAATATCAATTTAGCCTAGACAGCGTCAGAAGTTTTCCGTATAATAGTTAGAGACTAATTTCTTTACTTCTTCTTATTGTCTGGCTGATTCAGTTCAGGAAGTAGTAGTCAGTTGAACTCAAAATCAGCTGAGCTCGAGATCAAATTCTGGTACTTTTCACTTGTCTGCATTTTCCAATTAGTGAAGTCTAGGCTGTATAGTTTTCACTCGGAACAACCTGTCCCAATAGTTTATTTTTGGCTTTGTCCAAAAACAAAAAAGATCTCATGTTACTAAAAATTTTTTACTAGATTCACTTCTAAATTTGGATGAGACCCTTTAAAAATTTGTCTTCACTTTCGAAATTGCAATTTTTGAACATCTTCCTAAGATCTTCCCCTATCGAAATTCATCTTCATAGAACCACAAAATTATTAAGATGGAATCAAATTTCCTCATGCATGACTGAATATTTACCACATTTTTTTCCGAACGAAAATAGTTATTCTCTTACTTTTTTTCTCCGTTCTTGACCAATGAATTCTTAATTCCAGAATGAACTTTCTCGATGATTTATTTTCCTTAACAACTAATGAAAACTTGAGAGTAGCGTCTGCGATTCTTCTGACAGTTGTAAGTTTTTTCTAAATGTTCCAATAATTAAAAAAATCAATTTCAGGTCAGCATATTGGGTACCATATTCAACGTACTCGTTCTCTTATCCATATTGTTAAGAGTCAATAAAAAAGACGGATTTCTGAAAATATGTTGTTTGAAAAGTTTTGGTAATGGAATTGTTTGTGTTGGTTATTTACTTTGGCCAGTTCCAGTTACTTTTTTGTGAGTCATCTGAATGAAATCAGTTATAAATTACCTACATATTATTCAGAAATCACTACTTTTTACCTCACATGTTCAATGCATTTATGGGTCAATTAGTTGGATGGTTTGCATGGTGCATTGGTCCATTATCTCAAGTTTTATTAACGAGTAATCGAGTTTCTGCTGTTTTCTTTCCACAATTTTACAACAGATACTATCGATTCACACCAAGTAATGTGAGTTACTTCCTGGTTGATTCAAAATCTTGAATATTTTGCAGATTGGAATAATTGTATGTCTTATCATAGCGTTTTTGTTCTTTGCTGCCTTTTTTCCCGGTTCGTTAGATCAAGAACTGGGATCGACGAAACAAACTTCCTTATTTCAGAAGGCTGTCATTATCTGTATAATTTGGATTACATTGGATGGCTCCCAGAAACTTCTGTTTGCACTTCCGTCAGAAGGACAATATTCCTGATATCTATGTTTATTATTGTAGTTTTTACAACAGTGTGTGGAGTTGTACTGTTTCTAAAGTTGATTGCAGACTCGGTGAGTATCAAAAAGAGTCAATATCTAATAAGACACCTCTCTCAGTTCCAGCAAGGGAGAGCAATGACAGATGCTCAATCTGCAAAACGTCGTCAAAAACATCGAAAAGTTTTATATCAAACTTTGGTTCAAAACAGTTTGATTCTGGCCGACACATTGAACACAACTGTGACATATCACTTATTCACTCTTTTATTTTTTCAATTTCTCACTTTATCATTTTCTATGGTTTTCATTCGGATGCTCGAAGGGTTCGTTGAATAGTTTTGAAAATTTTAGAATGACGATTTTCAGTCTAATAATGTTAACGATGAATGAGAGAATTAATAATGGAGCAAAACTGTTATTCGGAATGAAGAAACCCAGTGAAAACCATGGACCAAATATTGGGCACACTATGATGGTTTGGAATGTTTCCACAACTTCAGCGTTTCAGAAATCATAGTTTTTGTCAAATAAATTGTTTTTCATCCGTTTAATTTTTGAAACCTTTTTTTCAAGCTCCGTTGCTCAAAGTCTTGAAAAAGAGTATAGTTTTTCTTCGTTCCGCTCTAGGTATTTTGTATACGCCATCAGCCTTACTTGGAACTTTCAATCCTCAAAGATTATCACGCCTACAATCCCACATCATTCTCATCTCTCATCGTAATGGAAATCGATGAATCTCTATCTGAATATTACCATTCGACTTACTCAAAATGCCCAACGGATACCAGGATATTCTCCAAATGGCAAACTCTCGCTTTATGCTGTCATGCTCTGTTGATTCCATTTCTGCCCATCTACATTTTTACGGGTTATGTGATTCTGAAGAAGACTCCCAGGATCATGGGATCGATGAAATGGGCAATGTTCAATTTGCACGTATGGACGTCGTATGTTGATATTTTAATATGCTCTCTGATTACTCCCTATTTCTTCTTTCCATCATTATCTGGTTTTCCCATCGGATTGCTGCAAGTGCTCAACGTCCCCATCTCTTTTCAAGTTTACCTCGGAATGGCTTCGATATTTTTAATGGTTTTCTCTGTTGTACTACTTTTCGAGAACCGATTCAACTCTTTGATAAGCCATAGTTCATCAGGCGTTCCCTGGAAAAGAGTTGCGTTTCATTCTATGAACGGGTTCATTGCAACTACTTATCTCATTCCGGTATTTCTGAATATACCGAATCAACAAGAAGCAAGACTGGAAGAATTAAAGGTGAATTCCTCATTCGAGTTTCCAATAATCAGTCTCATTTCAGAAGATTCCCTGTCCAACCGAAGAATTCTTCACATCTCCAACATTTGTGCTCGTAAACTCTCCCACCTGGAGTCGTTATCTCATCACATCTACCGCTATTGTTTCTGCCATTATGTTCTCCGATCTTTCAATTTTCACAATGTTTTGTGTGTATCGTCTATACTTTGCCATGAACCATATATCATCGATTCTAACAGTTCGTCTTCAAAAATCATTCTTTATCGGCAGTATCATTCAATTTCTAATTCCTTTCATTTTCTATTCAACCCCAGCATTGATTATTGCAAGCGCTATTTCAATGGATTACTACAATCAATTATTGAATAATCTATTTGTTCTCATTATTTCTTTCCATGGGTTTGTTTCCACTATCGCTGTGCTTACTATCCACAAACCATACCGTACTTATGTTTTGTCTATTTTCTTCAGGAAAGTTCCACATGGTTTTGGAGCAAGTGGAAATCATTCCAAGTCTTTAAAGTTGGTTTCAAGAGCATGAAGAGGATGGGATGTTTGGCAATTTTTTGAGTTTTGTTCTCATGAAATGAATTGTTTCAAAACATTTCAATAATCATTGCAATCGTAGTTCTCACAATTGTCTTTGTGCAGATTCTATTTTTCAATACCTAAAAGAGCAATCACTCTTCTATTAATTCACCTCCGTTGAAAAAACGTTGAATAAGGAAACAAAAATCGAGGTATACAAAGAAGACGATCAAAAAACCAGTGTCCAAAAAAGGAAGTTTTCGTGTTTTTGTTTCGCTTGGCGATAGGGACCACAAATTATGCATTGCACCCCGGCTTCTAACTTTTTTTTGTAGGAAAAAAGAGTTCCATTCTCACTGAAATTCAATCTAAGAATGCGGGATTCGTCTATTTTACTCGGGTAAAAACCAAACATACTTTTTTCCGTTAAAATGTGATTTTTCTTGATTACGAAGGTTTGTCACTGTTTATTGTCCGAAAGTTCATAGTTAAGTTGAAGCACTTTTCAAAAATGTGCTTCATGAAGGTACTAAATTTAGGGAAGCCATTGAACGAATTAACATAAATCCGAACTGAAACTATCTTTTTAAATTTTAGATAATTCAAAACACAATGTGCCCGAAAATGAAATCATTTTCACAGGAATCTCTAAATGTTTGATCCTTCCCTCTAGACATCACTTTTCCATAAATTTCATTTATAACTTTCAGTTCCTTTCCTTTTCAAAATGAACAACGGTTACATTCATTCTTTTGAATTCAGAACTTTTTGACCACACTTTTTACTTTTCCGTTGACCACAAATCTTTAAAGTATTGTTCTCACTTTTGGGGAAAGACTCTTCCATATCTCCAAGTCAGTTTTCCATCGTTATAATTTCCTGGAAACTCATAGACTAACTATGGATTCAAAATAAACATGTCAAAAACATGCAAAATCGCTGGAAAATCCATTTTTCTTTTGCTCTTCAAAGTGTTTTTTGAAGAACAATGATCAGTAGTAAAAGTGATGTAGGACTTGATTTTTTGTTCTAATTGGATTTAGGACACAATTTTTTATGAAGATTTATGTATTATGGAGAAATCAGTGTGTGGTGTTCTCTTATTCTGGGGTTCCAGCATTTGAATCCTATCTGAATCCTATCAACTTCAGAATTATTGTGATCATCAAAGTTTCCTGTTGATCACTTCGCTCAGGTTCTATTTTTTTTTTGGGAAATATTTGGTTTTCTAGTTTTTTTTTTCAATTTGTTTTGAAGTTACCGTAATCTGCAAACTTAACACCGAATCACAAAAATTTTTGGGCCTTACTTTGTTATTCTAGGAAAGCGTTCAGATCGGCCATCTAAGATAGCAGGATTTGTTTTTTTCTTGCGTCTAACGAACCATACACTTGTTCCAAAAATCATGAAGCCAATTCTAGTTAGAATTCGCGCTGAATCTTCGCAATTTGCAAACACTCATTTAAGAATCCTGAAAATATTCCATTCTCCTTAGTTTACCTCGATTTTCCCGTCCTTCTGAAAAAAAGCATTTGGAGCATAATCGAAAAGCTCGTCGTTGTAGCTCTACTACTTGACAAATCCAGGAAAAAATTCATTTGGTGTAGAAGTATAGAAAACAGCGAAAACAAATCGCTTTCAGACAACTTTGTTGTTTTTTCAACTAGTTTTTTTTTCATTCTCCCTTCTCGTATATTTTCTCAAGTTCATTTGCGACACCAAAAAAATAGGGAAATGCCCCTCTGCACTTTCTTCTAGGCTTCATTCTCTTTTTGTTATTTTCCAATTTACCTCCCAGTGATTTTCGGTTGAGACCTTACTTTCCGTTGAATTGCTATTTCTTTGTTTATTAGTTTATCTGATTCATCGAAACGAACAAAGCACGAACAAAACAGCAAAATGAGCTACTGGCACATCAAGGTGAAGACAAAAAACAATTATTTACATCTTGAGGAAAAATAGAATACAATTGAATCAGGTCGTCTCGTCACTTTTTTTATGGGCAGAAAATAGATTGTAAGGAGGTACTGGGGCAGTTGGAGATTCTGGATAAGGATAAGCACAGTCAGAAGCTCATTTTATAGTACTTGTGCAGAAGACAATAAAATAGACAGGGGTTTTTATTATTTTCAGCATTTGCATTTGTTATTGAGTTCTATTAAGTTCTTAGCTTCAAGGAAAATAAAGTTTTGAATAGTATCTTGCCCTCTGGATAGTTAGCAATGGAATTTCCAATTCCGTATTGTGTTTACACTATAATATTTGAATTTGCCTTACTTATGATTAGGACCGAACAAATAGTCACAATTTCTCTGAACCGAACAATAACAAATTCAATTCCCTATCTTCTAACTTTTCCAACAATCGTCTGTACCTTGAATACGTTATAGACTCCCTTCTGAAAACCATAATCAAATGGTATTCAGTTCTTGTTTCTGCAGAACTCCTTTTATGAGATTTCTTCTAAAACTTTTCGTTCACTGTATTATTCTGATACTAGATAGACAAGTAAGTAATAATCTTGTTTGTGAGCACCCAAATTGACTCACTTTTCTGAAAAAACTTTTGTACCTGAAGGGCAGAAAGAAGAAGGACAAAACGATTAATTTGGGTAGGGGGCGGAGCTTAGATCCCGGAACTTAGATAACTTCACATTTTCAGCATTCCAATATACCAAAATCTAGAATTCTTTATTTTAGTATTCGCATTCACCTGCATTTTTCCATTCAGATTTCTAAAAATACAAGTAGTCTACACTCAAATTCCCAATTTTAGAGTCCTCGAAACTTTGAATATGTATTCTCCATGTGCTCGAATCCTTTCTATTTCAAACTCTGACCTCGTTTTTCCCATGAAATGAGCATAAAACACGGAAAGCCCAAAAAGAAAATCTGCCCATTTTTGGGTTTTGCTCGAACTTTTTTGAGTTTAACCTCTTTCTGAATTGCGTGTCCATTGTTTGGTCTCTTTTGTTTTTTTTCTTCCGCAACTTTTCAAAGTTTTTGGAAAAAAAATGGGAAAAAGAGTTCTGTGCTCTCTGAAGTTGAGAACAATTTGAAACATGAAATCAAAGTGAATAGGCGAAATTGAATTGTTCATTTTTGTGTGTTTCTTCAGAAAAAAACTAAAAGACAATCCTTTCACGTTGACAGTAGTCAGGAAGCAAGTATCTATCTCCAGTATCTTACGTATTTTTTCATTCCTTTCCTTTTTTGAAATCAAATCCGATTTCCGTTTCATACATTCTGCACCGTTGAGCATTCGGACACCCTCCTTTTGACACCTCCTTCCCTTTTTTGAACTTCAAAGTGCCCCTTCTTCGTCTACTTGCTCCAGATGATCTTTCAATCTGAACAAAAGGATTAGTATAGTAGTTGAGAGGGTAATAATAAAAACGTTTTGAAATCTAGACGGGGGTTAATGCATCAAAGATTTGACGGAATGGAAGAGAGTTCCAAAATGAAGTGATCAAACTTCTTTTTTTGTTTTGAGTGAGAATAAACTTTGTGAAGACTAGATAATATTCAACGGAAAATTGTAGATGTTCCCTTTTGTTCCACATATGTTTCGTTTCAAAAAATCTGACGTCCCATTCTAGTGTTTTTGCAAAAAAAGGACATTCACTTTTCCTCTTCTCCTCAATTTTCAAACAATGAACCCTGTTATTGTTTATTTTTTTCAGAAAAGCTAATAGGTCAAAGCTTTTCAGTCTTCTGACTCCCACAGGCTTTTCTCTTTCATCGGCTGAAGTTCAGTTTCATTTTGCCTTTTGTTTTCGGGATCTCAATAATTCAGGAACCTACGTAGAGAGGGAATAGAGCTTGGCACCACTAAATTCCCCTCTTTTTGTCTTCATTCATTCATGATTTTTTGGGTTTATATCCCAGGGTCCTCAAAAAAAATCTGCTTCCGGTTCCTACGGTCGAACTTTTATTTTTGTTTTTAAGTTATTGAATTTCAACTTTCTTTTCTCTTCGTGTCATCAAAAGAGCAAAGATAATTTTTGGATGACACTCGGTCTTCCATCATATCACCAAGAGACATGCTATTACATGTGCCTGCACAACCTCATCATTTAGTCAAGAATTTATTTCTGTTTGGAGGAATACATATGTGTGATGATGTTGAGAGGGTTAATGATTTACGTAATATCTTCTGGATAGAGTAAAGATTGAGAGCGGAGACTAGACTTTTTTGAGTTTGTACTTCTTTGACGTTGTATAGTTTTGACTCTTCAGATAGTCATTATTATCAACAAAAATAATACTTCGGATGTTTTAAATTTGAGTACATCAAAGCGTTGACACTGTTTCGAATGATCACCCCCTCAAATGTAATCCTAAACCTAATCCTATGAAAAAAACGATAACATTTTGTTCTCATGACGATCTCATAATTATAGTAATCTGACCTCAAAAAAGAGCTCAAAAAAGAAATTTGACGCATTTGGAATAATGATATCTGACTTGTGTCGACGCGAATACACAAAATCATATTTTGACGAAAAAACAATCTGATTCTGATTTTATTTATAAACTTTGCATCCATCCAAAATAGTACGTTCTCTGAAGTTACGTGATTTCGGTCGTCTTCAGAAAGCAATGAACTCTGCTTCTAGTTTGTCCCCGACTACTTCCTTCTCATTTTTCCTTCTATGTCATAGGGATTCATTTATGAAAATCATACCTAATTTCCTATGTGTTTACCCTTCTGCTCTTTAATTTCTGAATCTCAAACACTCAACTTTTTGACCTGTTTTTGGTTTGTCTGAACTTTCGAGCTCATCAGATTCCTTATTCCCTAATTGCCGCTGACGTCTCTTTTCTTTCTCTCTGACTCAACTAGTAGCCTTTTTCTTCTATTTTTGACTACTAAAAGTATACACGGATGATTTAAAACTTTCTTACTCATTCTGACTCATTAAGGAACGATGATTTTTTCGAAACTGAGCTCTTAAAATTTTTTGAAAGAGTATGGATCAAGGTTTCCAGGAAGTGGAAAAATAAGGCTAGGAGCAAAAGCTTCTTGGAAATGCCTGTTTTCCAAAACTGACTGATTAGCTTCTTTGATCGTTCTTTTCCAATCCGTAAAAGTCTGTCTAGAATTGTGTTCCAAAAAAGCCTTGTTGCTTGTGTACTGATCCAAAATCCGGTATTCTAATAATGTAGTTTTCTGGAATACTTTTTATCGTCAAAGTGTACCTTACACATCTTTGTTGTGAATCTCAAACTACAGTATATCTTTGTGTTGAACGGTTTGAACAAAAAATGCTCTATAATAGCTTGTACCACCCTCTCCTCATTTAAAAATTTCCCCTATCCTCGTTTTTGTTCTCTCTTTTTTTTCAAAAATCAGTTTTGTTTTACCCATTAGGAATTCGTTGAGACAAGAAGAGCACTCTCCGCCTTCCTTCCTTTTTTCTCCTTCATTCGAAGAGCATCATCAGAAGAGGATGTCTCTAATCCTGAAATCGCCACTCTCTGATTGAAGCGTCCGATTAGATTCTAGATTCTCACCTCGTCTCAAACATTGATGAATCTTGATTTTGTTTCTTCGTGTTTTTCATTCTCCGTTCGCTTTTTCTCATTCTTAATTTCAGAAACTGCCGCATCTGTTCCCAAACAGTCTTCAAAATGGCTTCAAATCTTGCCGTCATCCGAGTAAGTTTTTTGTTTATTCCATATCTCCTTATTCTCCCAAAAAAAGTTTCGACCAAATCACTTGATCTTTTGCTCAATTTTCTCTTCCTGTGGTCACTTTCTTCCGAAGACTAAATTCTTGAAATCCGATTCCTACCATCCTTTTCTTTCTTACGTCCACCCGGAAGAAGCCTTTCGCAACAAGGACAAAAGTCCTCTGAAAAGGTGAAAGTTCAAAAATGGAATTTCCTTGAAAAAAATGTCCCAATGTATCTTTCGAGTCGCCTATATCTTGACAACATCCAGCAAAAACGTTTTTTCTTGGTTTCCTTCCGGATCACGTGTGCAATGACATTCACCAAATTTTTGAAGGAAGAAGAAGAAGAAAAATGACTTCCTCGCAGAAAATAAACTTTTTTGGTGGAATAGGGATCCCGAAAAATGGGATGAACGATAACGATGTGTCGGATAATGATATTGGGAAAGGGTAGAAGACAATGGTCACTATTTCGGTCTTTGTTCAAAAAAGTCGACTTTTTCTGTGTCCAGTCAGTCAACCATAAGAAATAAACATTTCATTTGTCATATACACGATACAAGTTGAATGAGCAGTGAGGATAAACTTTCTTATAGGTCTTTCAAGTTTTGCGTTATGAACTAGTCTCTAGAATTTTCCCAACGTTTTGAGACTTTCAAAATTCAGGTTGTAGCTATCAGATTGATCCATTCCATAAATTATACTGGATTTTTCTTTTTATTATTTCTTGTTTTTGTTTACCATATGCGGAAAATATGACTGATGATTTTCAGAATACAGAATAATAGTAGTCATGTTTTATTAATAAAGCTGAAATCAAGACAGTGTATTCTAGAAGATTCCCTATATCACAAGGGGTTCTAAAAACTATAAAAATTTGTTTGGATTCACTCTTCGGACCTCCCCTTTGCTTCTTTGATTCTGACATTTTGATAGCTTCAAACCTACACTAGATCAACTCCAAAAACCACTAGATTGCACCTGAATTCTTGACAAACTTTCAAATTTTTGATCTTTTTCTGAAATGTGAAGACATGTGAAGTTAATCCGGTACTACTTCTCGCACTGAAAAAAAAATCTATTATTATCCCATACTAGACACTCTTCTCGCTTCAACCCCGTTTTAGACTATCCAGGTGGTTCGAATGTCTCTAATTTCTCATTCATCTCATTTCCTGACGATTCACCTGTCACCGACGATGTTACGACGCATTTCGAATGTCGCAGATTTCATCTGATTCAGTTCCAACATTTATTGATTTAGTACCCTAACTGAATCATCATTTGTACTGTTTCTTGTTCATATATTCGTGCATGTTAGACTAATTTTGCGACGTGACAGAAGAAGCAAGCAATTAACGCCTTCTTCTTTTTCCTTTTCTGTACCCAAATCTCATAGATCGAATGAGTTATTTTCTTCTCAAAAGATGAGGCTAGTTAGGAAAAATACATTATGTGAAATTGATCAGGAAATGGGGTGAAAAAGTGTTTTAGTCCCTTCCCCACCAACTCTTAACCCCAGAAAAATGCTTCTGAATGACCAGAATATCAAAGCGGGAGTTTTAAAATGTATGGAAAACTAAACTGAAATTCAAGGATGAAAATATTCGAAAATAGACCGAAAGCCGAGCCAAATCCTAATCTTGGATAATCCTCTTGGTCAGGCACATACCAGACATTTCGTGTTGCAAAAATACTATTTTCCAACATATTACGTGGGTTGTCCATTTCGGATGATGAGCAAAAATAGAAGACTCAAAAATCTATATTTCCAAAGGCTAGGTCCTGGCCGGGTTCGAACCGGCGACCTTCTGCGTGTGAAGCAGACGTGATAACCACTACACCACAGGACCGCACGGAGGGGTAACCTTTAGTTGGCAAAGAGGAAAGTGAGAGAAAAGAGAAATGTGACCAAAGAGTGGAAAATTTCATAGTGCCTCGTATTGTTTATTTTAGCAAACTTTGAGTACTCGTGTTCATTTCTTGACCATTTTACGCTTCACATTGAGTATTTTCAAACTATTAGCACTCGAATCTCTTTTTCTCTCTTGTAGACCCCTTTTCACCCATTATTTCTCCGGAATTCAGGGCCAAATAAACCAACAAAACTAATTAGGACGTATTTACATTCAATGGATCTTATGGGGATGCTCAATGTGTGTCTCTGTGTTCGTTTTTTTCTGTAAAAATGAGTTATATGTACATACTCATATATTTTCCTGTTCCATGAAAAACTGGAAAAGAAGGAAATTGTACTGATTAATTCACTGTGTTATGCCTTTCACTTTTTTTGATTTTTTAATGAGCTTCCTGTTTTTTTTGTTCCGGAATGAGCTTTCAAAGTTTTCCTTTTTTCTAAGATCAATTTCTGTATTCTGAAAGTTTCTGGATAGAATTGGATCACAGGGTTCATTAGCGTAATAACACAATTGTTGTAGTTTTTGGAAGTCTGCTCAATTTCCAGGCGGGACTACAAAACTCAAATGTCTTCTTATTTGTTTTTGATTTCTGTGCTGAAATTGTAGGAGGGATAATTTAAAGCATGTGTACCGGGAGGATCGAGAAAAGAAATTAGGAACGCTTTTAATGCAAATCTTCCTGTTTCGTCTAGTCTTGTCAAGAAAAACATTTCCTGAGTGGAACCTATCTAATTTTTCATCGCTTACTACAGTATCCTTAACACTAGAATCCCAGATTACAAAACCTTCGCTATTTCTAAGCTCTCTCGTTTTCATCCCCACCGACTCCTCCATCCATGACCTCACTTCCTAGTAAACCTACTCTCTTTTCGTCTTTTGTTTGTCTTTTTTCTGTAAGTTCTACTAGATAACTTTTATATAAAACGTACTGCCAGAAATCCAAAATTTCCGATTTACTAACTTTCTTGCAGACTCCAAGGGTTTTGATTTTCAGAAAACTTTTCCAGTTGCTTTTCGCCGCATCCACCCACTTCTCAACTACCCAAAAATTTTACGTTGAAGTGGTAGCTCTTGGAAATTCGGTATTTTTCTTTAATAACATTTCGTTTTTTGGATTCTTTTCGAAGTAAACACTTTTTTTTGAAAAACCAACTAGGAGGTTGTAAATGAGACTTTCTTGATCGAGCAAAGTTTCAACTCATATCCAGACGGCCATATTCTCTTACTTGTTATTCTACTCATCGTCTTCTTTTTTTTCAATTTTCACTCCTTGGTCAAAATAGACCCTCCACAGTCTATAAAAAGATGAGAAATGGAAGAAGAAGAAGAAAAAACATTGAATTTTAAATCAGTCTCAAGCCTTTGGCCTCACAGAGACTCGTGCCTTCGAAATTTCTTAGTCATTGTCTATGGATATTCATTAAGACAAAAATGAGTTTTTTTGGTTTTCATTTCCGGAACAAAAGAAATTGGGAGTAAAAGGCACGTATTCTGGAAGGGAGGTACCGAGAAACCTGATAAGTATTTTGAGGGGTATGGAAAGAATCAGACTGTTTGGTGGGACACAAAGGGGGCGAGCTTAGGATCTAACAAAAATGTATAAAACGTGGATTCCGATTTTTTCGCTGTTTTTTTAATAGAAAATGGTACATCATGTTTCTGAAAGTTAAGGTTTCAATAAACTTTAATCTCTCACTTTGATAATTATTGATGAAAAATTCTGAATGTACTTTGACCCTTATTGGTGTAGTTGGAAGCAAGTTGCTTGATTTTCAAAGATCATAACATTGGAACTGCTGTTCGTTACCTCTATTTTCCCCGACAATGGCTTATTTATTGCCACATTTTGAGCACTCCCTCTATTGTACTTCCCTAACCTCCGACTTCCCAGAAGTGACCGAATGCCCTTCACAATCCATGAAAAACACCACTAAAATCTGACCTTTCTCTTTTTCTCTTCCATTCTAATTAACAGTAGCTTTCCGACTTTTCATCTATTTTTCTTTCTTTTTTCTTCCACTTCCTCTTCTTTCATTTTTCATCATCTTCACTTGAAAGATGTTCGTCTTATTCCTCAGTGTTTAGGTAATAGATCTTATAAGGGATCCTAGATCAAAATGGGTAATTATTTTTATATATTTTCTTATGCGTTCTTTTTCGTCTTCTGGGCTTGTTTTTTTTTCAGTGTCATATTTTTAGATTACTGAACCAACCATGTTTTGATATCACACATATTCTCAAATTTTCTCTGTGAATGAAAACTTCTAGTCTTCGAGTGCTCTCGCTTCCAAAATTTTCCAAAATTTTCACCGAGTTTCCCAGGATCTTGATTTCATTTATCTTGTTCCTGCTTACTCACATTTTCTCATTTTCTTAACGTGTTCCATCTGGAAAAAACAAGGCTGAAAATCTCCACATCCTCCCCTTGTTCTCCTTCTACTTCGTTATTTTCAATTTCTCCAGATGATTCTTGGACGCGGTCCAACTTTTTTCCTGCTTCCTCCTCATTTTGCTTCCTGGACTTATCTTTGTGAATTGAACCTTTGATTGGATTATAGAAAAATGATACGGATCAAAGTGCCTAACTAAACATTTCTCTAGATAACTATCACATCATCAGTTTCTTATTTATGGACATCTGTGGACTTCCTGGAAACACCCCGGTGACCAAAAAATAAGGATTTATGTATTGACCCGTAATTTTTTTTGAATGTTTTCAAGTTTTCCAAAATGCTCGAGTGTGCACATAATTCGTCTATTTTGATGCAAGTCTCTCTTGGACTTTTCCCGATTCCTGAAATTCCTTGTTGTGTGGGTCTCAGCACTTTTAGGGTTCTCTGTAAGAGTGAAAACCTTCAATAATCGAATGGAAGAAAATTTTGAAAAAACATGTCCAGGTGGAATACGATTTCTTAACCGAATAGTACAGTTGTGGCTACGATTTCTTGAATAAACAACGTAATCCTCATTATCTGAATCAGAAGTTTGCCGTCTGAAAATGATGTAAGTTATTGCATTCAAGTTGTTCACAACTGTGAACACCTGGATTTCCGAATTTCGGAACTCCGAACTCGCAAACTGAAACCAACTCACTCTGTTTATAGCGTCATTTTTCATCTTGAAAACATTTCTATTTCGAGTTTTTCTCTCTTTTCAGCTCTCATCCGGTCCTTTCCCTCCAACTTTGAACCCCGTTCATTTTCCTCAAAAATATCCGTTTCCACCGCGACTTTCAGTCTCCACCACTCACTTCAATTTGCCCACGTATACTTGAGCTTAAAAGTATCCATAAACTTGTGTGTACTACTACCATAACGCCCAGTTTTACGATGCACCTCTTGCGTCTTGTTTCGGTTCATAAGTTTATTGTGAAATCTGGAGGAAAGTGGTAGCCGAAGTGGTATCCGTTTTTATAGTTTAGGGAGTGAGGACTCCCGACGACAAGAAAAAACACCTGGCATTTTTGAAGGAATCACTTCGTGGAAGTTTCCAGAGGTTTTCCTTCCTCGCTTATTCAGCTTTCTTGAAGTTTTTTTCTAGAAAACTCTTCCTCTGCCCAAATCACAAAAATTTGCCGCCTGATCTTTAGCCGATCTTCATTAAACTACAAACGACTTTTTTTCACATCGCGAACACTTTTTTACAAGTAGACTTTTCACTCCTTTTGCTCTCAACAATTGCTTACGGTCTTTTTCATCTTTTCTCGAGGATAAACACACATAGACCAACTACAATTTCGGTGGATATGAGTGGAGCAAAAGGAGCACATGGGGATCGGAAAAAGAAAAGAATGTGCAAAAAGAACAGAGATCTTTTTGGCTCTTTATCTTGTTACTTATGAGCACATCTTGTAGAAAAAGCAAAATGTTATACTGTAGTTTTTGAGGTTTCTCAAAAGTTTCCAGAAAATTCTGACCTACCGTAGTCTTCTAATCCAGGAAATTACTTCTTATGAGTAACTTTCGTCTGGTGATTTATTTCCACTCATAAACTCGACATTTCACTTTTTCACATGTCTACATCTTTTTACTACAATTACTACAATAGAATAACTTCCCGTTTCCCTAGCTCCGCCCTTCTTGTTCTCAAAAATACCGAACTTACGCAAATTGTACAGCTCCGGAGAATGTTGAGATTTTAATTTGACAAGGGACGTATTTGAGGTTACCCTTTCAACTTTTTCTGTAAATTTGGGTGTAGGTAATATCGACCCTGGGGAGCTCATATCTGCTTTCAGAATCTGCAAAACGGTCACGTAACTCGAGATATGAGCCCTCAAAGTTGCAGCTAACAGTACTTTAGGGAAACTTTGAGGACCCATATCTTGGCTCAAAATCACTTTCAGAAGGTCTAGTTTTTTGTTTTGTACTCAGAATTTTATACCAAACAATTTTCTATACTTTTTTGTAGAAAAAAATTTTGAGCCAAAACAACGAAAATTTCCGACCAAATGGGTGCGGAGTTGTTGTTTTGTCATTTCTTTTGGTCCAATCCGCTATTTAATGGTTGAAATCAAAAGATAACTGCTTGTATAAAAATTATCAATAATTTCATGTACTTTTTTGCCGGTTAGGGGCATATTTATAGGCTAAATGTTGGCTGAAACCCCCAATAGGTTTTTGGCCCTAAACAGGTCAGACAAGTAAAAAAATGTTCGGAAAATGTAATGAAACTTTTTAAAACCTTGTTACGAACATATATAGTTTGTCTGGTGCCATCATTTAGGGAATTGTTCAAATAAAGTTGGTGATCCCAAATCCATCGAAAAATTTCCTGCCCAAATGGTGGCAAAATTTCAAAGTTTTGGCTCAAAAATTTTTTTGTCGAAAAATTATTGGACATTGTTAATGAACACATTCTGAGTACAAAACAAAAAACTAGACATTCTGAAAGTGATTTTGAGCCAAGATATAGGTCCTCAAAATATCCCAATTTTAGTGTTGGCTGCAACTTTGAGGGCTCATATCTCGAGTTACGTGACCGTTTTGCAGATTCTGAAAGCAGATATGAGCTCCCCATGGTCGATATTACCTACACCCAAATTTACAGAAAAAGTTGAAAGGGTAACCTCAAATACGTCCCTTGTGAGATAAGTGAGTGTATTTTAAGAAGTCTTCAGGATTCAGAAGTTCCATTTCTTCTCAAAAGTCACGTCTTCCGTTATGTGACGTCTTCTTTTGTTCCAGCAGCATTTTTTTCCTCTTCTTATTGCATACCCATGCAAATACCCTTCCCCTAACACGGAACTCTCTCTTTTCTCTATTCCCAGTCAACTCAATTAGGTCATCTTTGATTGTTCCGATGCTCTCTGCTCATTTCTTCCGTTTTCAGACAGAAAACTCTCTGTCAGAATACAGAATCACAATATTTAAAAACAGAAGCAGGCGACATATTTCTCATATTTATTTGACACCGATTGTCACCTGTCACCCACGCAAGGCGTTTTTTTCGAGTTTCGAAAACCAGGTTCTAAATTTCTGAAAATGTATCAAAAGTCTAGCCTTGAATATGTTTACTTCCCGATTCAATTATCCTATTTGTAGAAACTTCTTCTTTTTGGGGACCAAATTAGTCCAATTAGATAGTGCAAAGACTGAAGGGACCAGGTCCTCTACCTCAAGAATATCTCGTTGTCTTCAACTTTTCACGTCTCCTGTTGTCTTTTTTACTATATCGGAGTCGTTTTTTCGTTGTTTTGATCCCCTCTCCATGGAAGAAAATTGTCCAGGAGACCACCCGGGTTCCATAAAAAAACGAGAAGATACAACTATTTGTCGTTTTATTTTTTGCATTCTCGTGTTTCTTTTTGGTTTGAGTCTAGATTTTGTAAAGAATGAGGAACTGAATTTGAATGGGTCAAAAAGATGTGTCTGTGAATAAGGGATGAGAGATTTTAAGTATTCTACATTTTCAAAGAGCTCGTATTTTCAATATAAAACTGGGAAAATGATTCAATATATTTGTCGATCAGATTATATTAAAAGTTATCAACGACCCAAGAAATACCTTCCTGCTGTTCACCGCCACAAATCTTTCTCGAAAGTTAAGGAAGCGGAGCTTTAGAGAACATTTATTTTAGCTTACACTGTACATGATAACACAAAAAAGCTACCGTATACCACTATCGGTCTTGATTTAGCCTAGAAACAATGACCAACGAAAATTACCTCATCTATTTAAAGCCCAGAATCAAACTCTCAGTCTCATTAAGAAATATTAGGACCCCAGACTCCGGAAAAACGAAATAAACATAGCCTCCTCAAATTTCTTCTTTTTCAAAATGAAACTAAAAAAAATGAATGAACTTCTCGGACTAAGTTCAATTCATCTCTAAGGGCATTTAGCTGCAAAAAAGTGTAGAGTTTGTTTTTGTCAATAGATTTTATTTGCATTCCGAGAGCACTTAGTACTCATTCCGAAGATTCATAAATCGAACAACGGAAAGATCTTTGTTTCGCTTTTTTCTTGCTTCTTTCAAACCGACTTCTTTTTATTAGCTACGTCAGCGATTAGCCAAATCATAACCCACTAATTACCTTCATATCCTTTTTTCGACCGAGGACGGAAGCTTCTTCCAAAATCCTAAATCCTGAATTCTTAAGAATATTTGAACTCGGAAGTTCTTGTCTTCTGATTGTACTGGCTCATGAGACCATAAACAACAATAAGTTGTTGTAGTCATGCCCTTTTCCTCTAAATCTCTTAGACATAATTTCTGAAGCAATACAAATTTTTTGAATTCCTTTTCGTAATTTCTTCCATTTTCAGGGTGGCATGTCATTAGACGATGAGTTTGAAAAGTGCCAAGAGAGCGAGTTCACACATGCACAATTCCTCTTTCGATCCTATCTCTTCCCAGTCGTCTATCTTTTTGGCATCATATCAAACACTATCAATATTTGTGTCTTTTCACAGAAATCAGTGAGTTTTAAATGGAATCTTTGAAATCCCCGAATCATTATTTCCAGATGCGAAATCACACAGTCAACTGGTTCTTCCTGGCTCTTTCATGTTCCGATCTTCTCACTCTCGTCTCTTCTTTTTTCGTTTTCTCTGTTCCAGTGTACGCTGAAAGTTCACGAGATCCCGAGTACATTGACTGGTCTGTCCAGCTTATTGTCTGGTTCTATCCACTAGCCCAGACTGGATTAACAATGTCTGTCTATGTGACAATTCTGGTGTCAGTCCATCGATACCTGGGAGTGTGCCATCCGTTTTTGGTAAGATTGAAGAAACCTGTGATCTTGATTTCAAAGATCTCTGAATTTCAGATTCGACGAATTTCGAATTCCAGCGCAGTGAAGGCAGTTATTGCTGCTGCCGTAGTATTTGCATTTGTATTCAATACGAGTCGCTGGTTTGAACTTCATGCTCAACCATGCTTCTACGATGCAGCTGGAACAACGTAAGTTTTTGTTTTCTTGGCATTCAAAAACTTTGAATTTCAGGAATTCTTCTGTTGTCTATCCAACTGCTCTCATGATGAACCATGTATACACTCTCATTTTCCGAAATGCAGCATACACAATTGTCATGTTCTTCTTGCCATTTGCAGTTCTCACTTATGTGAATCTCAGAATCATTGCCACACTTCAACAATCTTATACGTGAGTTTCCATTCTTCAAAGTATTCTAATTCTAATCCCGAAATCTTCAGAATGCGAAAAGCCATGACAACATCACGAACGAAACGTAGCGATTCTACAGTACCCACCGATACACTAATCACAAAAATCGACGGATATTCAGCAGTTGTTCCAGTTGAAAACGGAAATAGTGGAAGTGGAATTATGATGGGCGGTTCGAACGGTGGAAGTGTGAAGAATGAGAAGAAGGAAAATGGAGTGACGGTTATGCTGGTGGCAATCACAACCGAATTTTTACTTTTCAATCTGATTGCTTTCTCGAATAATATCATCGAGTTGTCGAATATTCGATTCTTCCAAGACATTGAGACTCTTTTAGTTGAGGTAATATTATCTTCTGAAACTGTCTGAAACTCATCAAAATGAATCACATTTTCAGCTGTCAACATTCCTTGTAAACGTCAACGGTGCATCTACAATTATAATCTATCTGATATTCGGAAGCAAATACCGTAATGTATTCATTCGACTGATACGAAACCATCTCGGTTCTAATTTTTGCGGAGATAAACCGAAACGTCCAATTGGATATTCTCAAGCACATTTCGAAACAACTCAACTGCTGGATAATTCCAGAATCGACCTGAATCGGAGCAAGGTAATATTCAGAGACTCATTGAGCATTCTTTTATCTTTCAAATTCAGCAAGCCAGTGTGATTCGACGCTCCGATGTTACTACCTCAATACGATCTTCGAATTCTAGAAAACCCACTCTTGCTAACAATTGAATCACTTTCAACTCAAACCTTCTCTATACAACGGATCTCTTAGTTTTTTTTCGGGTTTTATATTAATTTCACGATTCAATTTACTTATTAAACTATCATGAATTTATTTAACGGTAAAATGTGAAAATGAACATGAACATGAAAAAACACGGTAAAAATGGCTTTCGGAGTTAAAAGTGATAAGCGGAAAAAGTATGTTACTGAGATGCGATCATTTCCATAATACTGATTCGATATTGGCCATTTGCTGACGGCACCATCGTCTGTAAAAAGAATACAAGTCCTAGCTGAGTTCGAATTTTTAACCACCTCTTCAAAAAGTCAACCACTCCCAAACCAACGTCTTTGAAACTGCGCCACGAAGTCTGTCGTTGTTCGAATGTCCTGAATAGCATTTGAACTTTGTGTCTTTATGAAATTCTGTTTTAGAAACCAACCATTTCTTTCCAGCCATCAATTCGTCTAACGGTGAAAGCTCTTCGTTTCTAGAGAACATCTCGCATAGAAACGCATATCTGAAAAATTTCTGATTCGTAAAGTAGTGAATCTCGAAACTCACGATCCTGGAGTATTAGTGGCAAGGAGAAGCTGTTTCCGATCCTTTGACCATTCGATGTCGAATTGGTACGTAGCCATGAGCGATCCGAGCACTTTCTCTTGATGTTTGAACTCGGTTTCATCAATCGGAGACAAATCACGTCGAACGATTGTAATGACATCAGGACGGCATCCTTTCGAATCTTCCCCAGATAGATTACAACATCCCATATCCATGAGTTGAAACGGGAGACGGTTTTGGAATGGCGCTTCGAGATATTGAATGATTCGCTTGAATTCGATGCTTTCATTTTTCAATCCATTTCTGAAAAACCAAAATAATTAAATTTTGATTGAAACAAACTAACCTTCTGTTGATATAAATGTGAGCCAGTTTTAGGAAAACTTCTCCTGTGATATAACTGTCGAAACCGGCGTTGTGATACACATTTTCAGAATCATCATCAAGTGGATTCATCCACGGTTCTATATATCCGCGGAGCTCTGGTGGCACTTCTTTGTTTGATTTCTCTGTTCCAAAATAATCACCGAGTCTTTCCAGTGAATCGCCAACACCAGGAAGTTCAATACGAAGAAATTGCGCGAGAATTTTGGTGTCGATAACTTTTGGAAAAAGTCCGTTGAACAGTCTCTTGAACGTTTTATATTTTTCAGGAAGAGGTGCAAAAAAGTAGTTATACATGTACATGACGTCAAGGAGACTGTTGTGACCAACGATAATTTTTCTCATCATCATCGCTGCTTCCAATACAGCAGAAATTCCTTCGAAAGACTCGACACATCGCATTTTCGTTTGTTTTTTGTTTGCAGCTTCGGTCATTGATTCCGGAATCTTCGTAGCTTTGATGGCAGTATTCTTCTCGCTCAAACTGAATAGAAGATGGGGGAAAGCAGTTGTCAGCTCGTGGAGTACCATGCATGTTTCAACACTGCTCAACGACGGTGGTAGCTTCAAAAAAATCGGTTTTTCTGGATTAACAAAAAGTTGAACAGCTTGCAGCGGTTCTTCGGTTGTGTGAGTTATCGTTTCCATTTCAACTCGATAGCATTTCTCGTGGAGCATCACTTTCAGCAGTTCGATTTGCATTTGAATTTCCTTACTTAGATAGCTGTAAAACGAATGTTTTTTAATCGAAAATATCTAGAATTCGATACCTTGAAGCCGTGCCGTTATTCAACGCCATCTCGAACTTTCTGACCTCTTCTCTTCTGCAAAACTCGACTCCATCCGTGATCACCTGATTCAGATCAAATTTATTGCTCAGCAAGAAACGCAAGGAATTGAACGACACATTCGTATCATTATCACCAAATCTTTGCAACAGTGGGATTGAATAACTGTCCGCTTTGTATCTGTAAAAACGATTTGGAACGACGATTTTTGGGGTTTTCTTATTTTACCGTTTATTGGAAGTCTGCTTGAAAAAGCTCAATCCTAGCTGACATGGACGGTATTTGATGACGTTTTCTCGCAGAATTCTGTATCGTGTCTCTGCGGTATCATGTAATGAGATTGTTGTTGTGTCGAGACCGAGAAATTCGAAGTCAAACGCAACGAAATCTGCATGAAGAAGAGATTTTCGCAACTTTGGTGCTAATTCCAGAAAGTTTGAGTCCTTGATTATGACCATCCTGCAAAATGATAGGTTTCGTGTAGAAATGATCGAACATAACATTCGGGGAAGGGTATAGCGGATTCAACACCGCTAAAGATCAACGATGGCATTTTTTCTCGTTATTCGCCTTCAATCTAAAAGCCGGTCTGAAAGTCCAACTTATTATGAGGCGGTCAATTGTCTATTTCATTCAAAACCACATTACACACGGTTTTTTAGTAGTTCTCTGCCGTTTTACATTTTTGTTGTTTTTGTCGTGCATAACCTTCCATTACTCACCACCCGCCACAAACCGGAACGGCATATAAAACGGCTCATTTGAGCTTGAAAACCCTTCGTACATGAATACAGCTTTCTCTCTTTTACCACTCTTTCCGAACAGGAATTTAACCGGTTCTTCCATAAAAACCTATGTCCACCCATTCTTTTCATTTTTCATATCTGCATATTTATATACATGCGAATGTGGGTCTATGTGTGAGTGTGTGCTGAGATGGATGAAGAGGAAGAACAGCAGCAGCAGAAGCAGGAGAGGGAGAAATATGCGAAAAGAAGAAGAGGCGCCGTGTTTCTCTTTTCTCATTGCGGCCTTCTTTTTTCTTCATTCTTTTTCTCCTTTCTTTCTTCTCGGGTTTTCAGACGCATCTAAATTGGTTTGTTGCTGTTTGTTGTGCCTGCATTTTTCGTTGCACGAATATTCACATACACATAGACCGCTACTCTTCTCCTCAATGGAGAGCCTTCTACACCTTTTTCAAAGTGAGTTGTCTTTAGCTTGGAGGCTAGAAGAGAAGATACGGATGACTATAGTTCGTTGAGTCAAACACATTGATTGATAAGTGTAACTAATATTCAAACTGAAAAAGTTTTCAGCTATCGCCTCATATGCGGACATCGGCACAGACTCTTCGGACGAGAAGCCGTTATTACCCATGGAGACTGTTTTCTTGGGTATTCTCCTCGTCATCTTCTATTACAAACTTTTCATTGTGAGCGATTACGAGTGATGCTCATAACTATATCATCTACTTTTCCAGGCTGTCGGATGTACAGTTTTCGACTGGATATACTCTTCAGAAATTCAAGCTCAATTTTCGAAAACATTGGGTTTGGATGATGACGAATATCACCAGGACTACGTGCGAAATGTGAAAAAATCAAATTGTTTCCGAAAATATAACTAAATCTGCTCAAATTTCTTTCGATTTTTGTAAGAAAGTTGATGCGTATCGTTCAGGTTCAAATTTTTTATGGGTCTAATAAAATATTCTTCCTACAAAACTTTTCCATTATCGCAGCCAAAATTTTGAATATCAAAAAGGGGACTCTTGAAATCAGAAAAAAAAAATGCAAAAAATTGCTGAAAAAAAAGGAAAAAAATTCGATGCAGAATTCTCTGTGCAGAAAAATGCAGAAAATTTTGGAGGCACGAGTCACGTTGCTAACGACTACTGTAGCGACGGCGCATGACGAAAAATAACTAGCGGGTCTTAGCACGATTTCATGTTTTTTGTTTTTTGTTTCTTTTTTCCTTTTTCGTTTTTTTTTTCATTTTTCCATTTTTTCCATTTTTGCGATGACTATATAAGTATGTTTTTCTTTTCAATCTCTTTTTTTCAACTTTGAAACCAAAGATGACATAAAATACCTCTAACTTTCTAACAGGATTTATATTTTTATTCGTTTTGAGGAAACCTAAAATAATTATCTACAAATTTTGACTGAATTTTGACTGGTGTACACAATCGTGTGACTTTTCTATCGGTCACTCTTCTTATATGACACCACACATGCGCTCTACTGCACGGTTGGCTTGCATTTGCTTGTTCTTGCCTTGTGGGTCATGTGGAAAACAATGTTCACTTTGGGTTTTCAATTTTCATTATTTGGAACGTTATCCTAGTTGAATCGTCTCATAATCACAGTTATCTCGGATATGGCTCAAAGCTTTTTGAAATTATTCAACCCGATTGCGAAATGCACGAAGATTGTTTATCTGTGACTCATAACTTGATTTCGTCACATCGTTTCTCTTCCTATTTAAACTACATTTACTCGTCATTATTTTGCTCGATTTTCATGGTAAAAAATTCTTAACCAATACCTTTTTCAGTATATTCATCAATCAAAATGTCTATTAGTTGGGGAGCTCAATATCCAAAACTGAAAACCAATCTCCGATTAGGAATCAATAGATTGCAGTTGCTTGGAAAGAAGAAAACAGAGATGGCTATGAAAGCGAGAACAGAAATCGCCGATTATATTGCTGGTAAGTATT
The DNA here is from genome assembly GCA_963966625.1 of Caenorhabditis zanzibari. Lineage (NCBI taxonomy): Eukaryota > Metazoa > Nematoda > Chromadorea > Rhabditida > Rhabditidae > Caenorhabditis > Caenorhabditis zanzibari. The sequence goes on along the minus strand of OZ016472.1, from coordinate 9,087,938 downwards.
TGTGCTTCAAAAGAATTGAATAAACTCAAAACAGAAAAAAGCTTTTTTATTTCTTGCTAATTTTGAAGCTAAATCTCAATATTTCCAGCCAACAAGCCAGACCGAGCACGTATTCGTGTAGAACATATTATTCGGGAGGACTATGTCGTTGAGGCTTTCGAAATACTCGAAATGTACTGTGATCTGCTTCTTGCTCGATTTGGACTCATTGAACAGATGAAAACGTTGGACGATGGAATTGCCGAAGCTGTAATTAGTATCATGTGGGCAGCTCCTCGTCTTGCCACAGATATAGCCGAATTCAAAACAATCAGTGATCAATTGACGATAAAGTACGGAAAACCATTCGCCGAGGCTGCTAGGGCGAACCAATTGGAATTCCCAGCAAGAGTCAACCCGAAAATTATATCGAAGCTTGGCGCGGCTGCTCCTCCTAAGCTTCTCGTCGAAAGATACATGATCGAGATTGCCGCCGCTGCAGGCGTTCCATTCGTTCCTGATCCAGATGTGATGAGAGAAGATGAGGTTCACCAGGCGGAACAGATACTCATCGACTTCAAAAATGCCGGTGGAAACGCTGGAGGGCCAGGTGGACCACCGCCGCCACCTCCGAGTAATGTAAGTTTTTTTGAATTCATAAAATTTAAATCCAAAACATTTCTGCAGTTTGGAGGCAACGACAACGGTGGCGGAGGTGGCTACGGATGGAATTTGGAGAATCCACCACCAGCAATCGGAGGTGGAGTAGTCCCTGGAGCACAGATCGGAGGTGGCGTTCAACCCAATTCCAACTTCATTCCACCACCACCAAATCGTCATCCAAACGAACCACCACAGGGTGAGAAATAAATATCATAGTTCTGTGCATGAAATAAGTAGTTGTGATAACTTCGAAGTAGGCTTTGTTGGGAGTCTAGAATCGGTTGAAAAATGGGTGAGACAATAGCTGCTTTTTTATAGACGACGAACACATTTATGATCATATACCCGACGTGTCTGGTATGTAAGTATGTCCATGTTCATTCTGTTTGGTGTCATACCTTGGTTCCATGTCATGTGTACTGTGTTATTTCATTTAGTGTTGTTTCTTTTCTTCTCGTTCGTTTGGTTCGGTTTATAGCTTCCGAGTACGAGTACTGCTGTTTTCTGAAAATGAGTAAAATTCTCTAGTTGTCTCTCTTGTCCATACATATGATCCGGGTATTTTTGGGCCTTCGCGCCAAGCGTTTTCGGCCCGTATGTTCTACAGCTTCTAGACAAAAACGGAAAAAAGCAATCTTGATGGTTTTAGTACCGTTTCATAGATCTTATAAATTTCTACATTTTCATGTAAAGATTGATCAAAAAACTTGAATTTGAAGTAAAGAAAATCGACGGCCCGCGAAGATCCGGATCATATGTATGCTCTTGTTACCGTTTCGTAGTTTACGAATTCCTACATCTTTCTTTCAAGTTTAGCTAGCTGTACCCAACTTTCCTTGTGCAGTTTTACACCCCACGATGAATAGCTACTGTGGTATTATGTACATGTACACCATTGTTTCAGCGTTCGAACACTCAAACTTCAAATAGTTCTTTATTTTCAGGTGGAAACATTTACGAGGTTCCCAGTCGTGACCACTACGATTTCCCACCTGACACATTCAACACTGAGCCACCAAAGTGAGTGAAGCATTTTCATTTCCATCAAACATAATTTTTGCCGCATTTCAGGAGCAATCCTACTGTCGGTGTCATCAATCTACCAAAAATAGGACCCAATGGGATGCCCATTTACCCTGGACAACAACCAGGATCCGGAGGTGGTGGTTCTCAAGCTTATCCAGCTCTTTCGCAAAGGGTGAGTTGATTTTTTGCAAAAGAAAATAAAAAGAAACTCCATTAATTTTTACGGTGAAATACTGTAATTGAATTGGTTTTAAAATTGAACGGAAACGCAAATCCGGGAGGATGGAAATAATGACACCTTTGTGATCCGGCTCCGCCTATTTTTTACGAGCTTTCAAGAAAAATGGTGTGAGGAAAGATGGAGATGTGGATTGAGTCCTGAAAAAGTCGTCAATCTTTTGAAAGGACGAAATGAAGATGGAAGAAGAACAATCCAAGAAAACGAAGAATGGACGACCAAAGTTCTTTTAATGTTCTCTTCCTCGTTCTTGTCATCTTGTATCGACTTTTTCTCACTCCAATTTCTTTCTGCTGTGTTCCACTATAATCTGATTGCGCTTTTCTCACTTTTTAAGCAAGAGAAATTCTCAGGGGAGTTTTCGAGTTTTGGTGAGAGAGTAAGAACATTCTAGCGTAGAGAAGGATGAATTGAAACAGAGAAAACTTATTCGTGTTTTGATTCTGTAAAAAAGGGCCATGAATCAGTTGGCACATCTCCAGTGGCGCTTATGACGAATAGTCTTCCTTCAATTTCCTCACAAGTAGTGAGTCACCTAACTTAACATCACTTCCGAGTGTTTCTTAGAAACCGACGTTTCCTAAGTTAACTGAATCTCTGCCTAATTTCATCTGGACCACGAGTCCATTATGTTTTATGCATTTCTTTTTCTTGTTTCCTTTATTCATCCAATTTTATCCGTTCGACCGGAACGCCAAACTCCATATCTTCTTCACTAGATCCATCACGGGAACGAACTTCCTCGTCTGTATTGCTCATTTTCCTGACTATGACGCATTCTGTCGTTTCCATTCATCTGGAAATGGCTGGAAGGTAGATCCTGCTCCTTATGGACACGGTCCTTCTTTTTGCTTTTTCCTCCAGTTTTTTTTATTTTCCAAACTTGCCATAATTCCCAACGGAGAATCGTTCACTCACACACATGTGCTTTTTCTTAAATATGGAGTTGAAGGGATGAAAAATCGGGTCTTTGACGTCGTTTTTTTTTTCAATTTAAGAGATAGAAAAATTCAACGAACAGTGTTGTCAAAGCTCCTGAAGGTCGAGTGACCTAGCAGTTAGGATCTGCGTTATGTTGAAATGGAAAGAGTGAAAAATCAAAATTTCTATAAATGACAAGGTTGAAAAGAAGATAGGAGCTTCAAGAGATATTAAGGTACCGTAGTCAAGCCACTCGGATGCTATTGATTTCCGATTATGCGCTGTAACCAGCTTTTTTAATTTTGATCAACGAATAGCTTCCGGATACTGACGGTTTTGACCTTTCCCTTCGTCTACAATCATACATGTCCAAACCCGGGCCGGCCCGCGGGCCGGGCCAGAGGGGAATTTTCCCGGCCCGGCCCGGCCCGGTCGGCCCGGGTAGAAAATTTTCGTCAAAATTTTTTCGAAAAAAAAATCAATTTTTCATGAAAAAGTTTCTGAATTGCATGAAAAATCATGAAAGTACTAAAAGTATGAAACATTCTAAAATTGAACAGAAAACAGTCAAAAAATTGAATTTTTTTTCCAAAAATTGACCTTTGAAAAAATTGTGTCTCAAAACCCGGCCCGGCCCGGGTTTGGACATGTATGTCCACAATTGTTTATTTCGAATCCCTCGACACCATTGCTCACCCAGCGTCTAGACTACCCGAAAATGAAAAAAATCCCAACTTTTTTCTTTCTTCACCATTATGTTTTTACTTGGAATGTAGAACAGTACATAGATTTCTGAAAAGAATCTCCAAATTTTTCTCCGTGTCGAAGTCTAGACTCATCTACGTTCTGAATATGTGAATCTAGTTGTTTTGTTTTCGTACTTTCTGTGTCACTAGAAAACTTCGTCAAGATATCTTCCTGTCTACATCTAGATTTTGTGGATAATTTTCTCCCGAAAGTCGAAATTACTGTTATTTTTCTCTCCTGTACTTGTGTCATACCACTCACATCTACAGCTCTCCTCTCATTTTTCCGATTGATATGTTCTTGTTTCTTAAGAACCTCATCTACCCGTTTTGCATGTTGTCGCCCTTCTTTTTGGCTTATCTTGTCCCCAGTTCCCCTTTTCTTCTCTTTTTCTACCAGTCAGTGTCGCAATGCAACCAGCAGCCCATCTAATTCAATTTGTCTTGACACGTCGACGGGGATGGGCTCAGGCCCTGTGGAGACGCGACGAAAATGGAAGCGAGAGGTTGTTCTTTTTTTCTTCCCCTTTTGTGTCATACTACAGAAGACTATCAAATTTTTGTGCAACCATGTGTTTCTGTCTTCCATCCATCCCTTTTCCTCCTTTCTCCTTTTTTCAGTTTTTTTTTCTCTAACGATATATATTTATGTCATCATCATTCTTTGTCGCGGATGGACCGCTTACACAAAAACAATTAGTAGAGGCGAGAAATTTTATTAAAAATTGGAGCGCCCTCCCCCTTTTTCTTCTTCTTCTATCCTTTCAGCTCCTCGTGGTGTGATGAAACAGCCATGTGCGGAGTTTCCCGTTGAAAAAACATGATCATAAAAAGAGATTCCTCCCGTTTCGTCTCTCCGTTCTATTCAACATTTTGAACACCTCAATTCGACGTTTTTCTCGATTGAGCTTTCATTCTGTAGCATAGGTTATGCAACACCATCTAGATACGTCACTCGCTTCCCAAAATACGACCCTTCTATTAATATGTAGAAGAAAAACTTTAGGACATACGTGTATCCCTGCCGTAAAATCTAATATTCCCCCGTCATACCCACCCGTATAACTTCTGATGCTCATCGGAAACTATATACTATCCTTCTACTTGCAACAAGACACAAAGAGAATCCACCCATCACACGGAGCTCATCTTCATAATCCACCCTCAATTTCCAAGAAACGGATCCTGTTTCCAACTAATCCACAAAAAAACGGCATACGAAAAAGAGCCATTTTTCGAATCATACATGATCTGAAATCGTGTAATAAAATTTTTGAAGATATTGCGAGCTAGAAATGTGGGTAATTCCTTAAAATGCGAGCTAGAAATGGTGAAAAATGAGAAAATGCGAGCTAGAAAGCACAAAATTGAAAAATTGCGAGCTGGCTGGCGACACACCGACCACACATGTAGCCATGTCTGTTTCGAATTTCGAAAATTTCAAAATACGGTACCATAACATTTTCATGAACTCTCCAAGTTCATTCCAGTATATGCACGTACGGACAATTTATAGGCATCCAGTTTCTTCTGATGCTCCTCCCTTATTCTCCTTCCTCGTTTGCTTTTTTCTTCCAACCTCTCTCTTCTCCTGGGACCAATTGCTTTTAGGAACTTTTATGCTTAGACGGCCATCACAATGTGGTACACTTTTACGCCATAACAGTTGGATAGGGCTTTAAGATCGAGATTTGGCACGTTTCCTTTGTCTTTGAAGTTTCCAAGTTCAAGTTGTAGCTTACAGGAGTCACTAGAAATTCGGGATTTTAAAAGTCTTTTTGGATCTTATTCGTTTTGTGATTTCGAACCACAATTGTCTTCCAAAATATGAGGGGAAAGCGTGCGAGTTAGGTTCACTGAATTTCGACCACTAGATGACTGAAAGCGCAATAAAAAGAAGCGCGTGGTTGAATAATAGATTACCTGAATTTTGAAAATTCCTAAACTGCTATAAAATTCCTATTGCTTGAGCCATTTGGACTTTACTGTGTCACTCCCGTTTTCAATATGTTAGTCGCCAAAAAATAATTTTTGGTTTCTACCGTATTTAAAAAAAAGAGAATTCTGAAAATCTCACAATGTGCTCATGTCTCCAATTAGGGATATGGACCTAGATCTTCGAGCTCTGAACGAATTTACCGCTCACCAATCGTCACATTCTGACTGTTGACGTCGTCTCCTTTTGCTTTATCTCTCCAATTCCATACCCATCCTTCCCATTTCTCCATCTTCGTTTTTCTCAGTTTTCCAATTACCGAAAGAGCGAACTCCTCTCCTTTTCTTTTTCTTCCCGCCTACTCACTTTGTGAGATTGTTTTGGTGTCGTCCCACTCCTCCGTTTCATCTCTTCTACTTTTCTAACCTGTGCTTTTCGACCTCATCACAACTTCTCAACTTCATAGATAATTGGACATCTGCTCTGAAAGATGTTGCTGCTGACTCGTACCAAAACGCTTTCCGCTTCGGAATCGTCTCGTAAGAAGTCGAAATCAGTAAAGAGATGTTCGTCGTGTAAACGACCAAACAGTACTCGTCGGTGCAAGACCCCAGATCCGAATGCAGAGAAAGAGAAGATCCGCAATCGTAGTCAATCTTCATCGAAAAAAGAGAAAAAGGTTAAGATTATTAGTTGCAACGAGAGTAGAAGAATAGTGCATTCTTTTTTGTGAATTTCTTGAATTCTCCATTTTCAGAATTCGCTCGTGAACCCAAACCTTCCACCAAACCACCCGACTGCGCCACCACAATCGCTTCGCAAGCCAGACGACGATTTTTCTGGTAAGAAATCATGATAATTATTAATATTCAATAGAAATGTGATGCTACATTGCAAACAGTTATTGTTTCAGGTCTCTCGTTCCCAGAGCCACCAACTACATTCGTTTCACGACCAGGCGGAGGTGGAGGAGGTTCCGGAGGCAGTGGGAACAACGGAGGAGGAGGTGGAGGCGGTATGGATGACTTCGACGATTTGGCTCGCCGTTTCGAAGAACTCAAAAAGATCAAGTAATCAATGGATTTCGATGTATTTCACATTCCTCATCTAACCACTATTTACGTTTTTTGATTTCAACACCCACACACCCATCCACCAATTCATTTTTTATTTTTGAACGTGTCTTTTTTGTATCATAAATGAGACCCCTTTTCACTCCCTCATCTATCCCCTTTTTCCTGTTGTGTATAGTCAGAACTCTTTTTCTATCTGCTATCGATTTTGTATTTCAAGCCTTTTTCACTCGAAACCGCTGCACATTCAATCTCAGGTTTTGAGAATAAATAAAGTTGCATGGCACTATTATAATGTGCATTTTTTGAAAATCACTAGGTTATCTTGTCGAATAACGCAATGCTTTCCCGCTTATATGTTTCTGTATAAGAAAATTTTTGAAAAAAGGTTATTTTTTTTTATCAGTTGAACAAAAAATGGACAGCGATGATGAACCAAATGAAGTGAATCCGGAAGAAGAGCGGGCGATACCCAACAGAGGACCAGAACCAGAAGGAGAATTTATTCCAGATGAGAAAAATGAGTGCAAACCAGTTGTGAAATTTCTGCTTGAAAGAGAATATTGCAGCAATAGAAGTGCCGTTAAAACATTGGTAATTGATATTTTCAAAAAACAGTACAATCGCTGAGATAAATTATGAAGTTATAATTTTTCTCGGACGAGAAGTTTCATCGTAGAATTCCAAGGAATTTGTTTGAAAAATATTTTGAGCGATACGGATAATTGATTTGAATGAATCATTCTTCTCAACACGTGTCACTTTCAGAAAGCGAACTTCGTATCCGACACCTTCTGTCAAAAAGATATTCGTGAACACACTGGATGCATCAATGCGGTTACGTTTTCTCATAAAGAAACGCTTTTGGCAACTGGTAATCACAAAGAAAACAACTATTCCGAGTTTGGGAATTTTCGATTTTTCCAGGCGGAGATGACTCGCATACAAGAATCTGGTCTGTCGATGAGTTGATGCTCCGCAAAGAACCGAAACCGATTTCCATTTGTGAAAAAGGACATCAATCAAACATTTTTTCTTTGGAATTCGACTTGGAGTTTGTTTTTTATCCACTTGGTACAAACCTTATTCTCATATTTTCAGAGACAGATTCGTATATTCTGGAGAACGTTATGGTACTATTTTCAAACATGATATTTCTACAAACCAACACATTTTCACTTCAAGGTCTAACATTCCGAGGGGAGATGCGTACAATTTGGATCATCATGTAAGGAGAAACAACTGAAACAACAAATTGTCTAGTTTACAGCCATTCGACAATCACCAAATTGTTGTGGCTCACTGTAAGGAAATTTCGTTCCTTGACGATCGTGATCCCATGAACCCGATTCATTTCCGCGGAAACATGGAGGATGGTGGCGGAGATTTTTACAGTGCTGAATTTCATCCAGTCTCTCCGGTACTCCTACTTATCAATTCGGAGACAGGCGGTCCCGCTGTTTTTGATAGACGTAATCCTGAAACGTACTTTAATGTCATACGAATTCAGGACATGATTATTGTTCTTCAGAGCGCTCTACAGTTCGGAAAAGTTTCAAGGATTCATTCCGAATAACAATTCAGGATATATGGGTGCTAAATGGAGTCCTTCTGGGAACCAATACATGGTAATACGACGAAAGTTGTGTCCTCTGTATTTTGATGTAAGATTTATATTCCTTATGAATACAATGCTAATTATTTACATTCCAGCTTGTTAGCCAACGATGCTTCAAATTACAATCCGCTGAGGACCCGCTCAAATATCGAAACACTAAAACTGTCAAATCGATGACATTTATTGACGACTACACCGTTGCCACTGGGAGTGATCAATGGGGAATTCATTTCTGGAAAGCACCAAGGGCGGATGAAACTGCAGGATTCCTAGAAGTTGATCGCAATAATGATCGAAAAGAGTTGGTAGTTGAGAAAGAAATTAGAGTGCTCCATGGACACCGCTCGATTCCAAATCAAGTCCGATACTCAAACCACAACAAACTGTTTGTCTCATCTGGCGTTGAGAATTCCTTCAAACTGTGGTCTCATTGTCGTCTTCCATGGTCCTACGACGTTCCCTTCAAACGCCAGAAACGTGGAGATTACGATCATCCAGTAGAAGTTGAATGTATTAGAGAAAGAGCCGAACGTAGGGTGTTGGAGAATGAATGGGAAGATCGAGGAATGATGGAAGGACGGGCTTCGTGGGACGATGTATTCGGGGGAAACGAGGCGACTGCGGAGAATCGAGAAACTCTCGAAATGTTCGATAGAATTCAACAACACGATTCAGGAACATCTGATGAGGATGATGATGACGATGAGGACGGTGGTGGACGGTTCGGGCAATGGCAGTTTCTTATTGTAAGATTTATAAATAGTTTAACATAGAAGTTTGATAAATTACAGAGAGAAGGCGGTGAAGAGGTACTCGTGCGCCGCCAGATTGGTAAGATAAAGTATCACTCGAAAACGCTCATTCATTTTGGTTTTCAGCTGCGCGCAGAGATTTCATCGCACAATTATATCATAGAAGGCGAATGATGGAGGAAAGAGGACGTCGGGAGGCTCAACAAAGAGTTGTGATACCGGACTGGTTCGATGATGATAGTTCTGATGATGATGATGAAGCACCGATCAGAATTAATCGTGCTCTGTATCCATGGAATCAACTTTTTGCTGATAGAGAGTCAAGTGGTGACGAGGAACAAGACGACGAGGAGCATGAAGGCGTAGAAGTCAACGCTGATGAGGAAGAAGGTGGTGAACAAGAAGAATACGAAGAAAATGGAGAACATGAGGAAATGGAAGACGAGTCAGAATCTGATTCAGATAGTGAGACGGGTTTAGATGTCAATATCCCTGTGAATGAAGAGAATGAGGATGAGGAAGAAATGGATGACGAAGAAGATCCAGAAGACTGAATCAGTCGAAAATAATATCTTGATTATAAATTTTGTACACATTTGTAATAATTCATATCCCGGTAATCAAAAATGCCAATCTCAAAGTTTCCCCCAGCCCTGGATCATCATGTTTCCTTCGAGTGTTCACCTATAACCATAATATCATTTGCAAATAAACTTCTTGGTTTTTTTAAATTTTTTCTTTTCGCATCGCTACTCTTCCTTCCAACTTCCGACTCAACATCGAAAAGTCGATGAAGTGGAGAAAATTTAAAAAACAATATCATTTTTCAGGCAATTCAAGTTTTGTCTAAAATCTCTAATTCCGACTTTCGGATTTGAAATTCCAATTTCCAACTTTTACAAAGATTCACTTCCGCCCAACTCTGTTAAGATGTTAAAAGTGCTCACATAATAGTGGTAATGTTATTTCGAAAGTTCTTCTGTTATTTCGAAAGTAAACCAATTACATTTTACCTTTCTCCCATACTTTTATTATATCTATGGATATCTTTATTGATCAATAATTTCCAAATGAAAATATATTAAGCTTTGACGATCTTTGAGCAAGTATATTTGCTGAATGTGAGAAGACTTGGAATATACTTGAGTCCGCAAGTCCACCAAGCCTTGCTCACATTCTTGTTCACAACCTTCTTGCAAGTATCATCTACATAAGTCAACGTGATAGCTGCCTTTGCGATTCCATACGTCTTCTGGAGACAAGTTTCCTGTTTGGCAGCAGCTGCTTGGGTGTTTGAGGCCTTACAATCGGAAAGTGTCTTTTTAACTTTCTTGACAAGTGGAAGAGTGTAGTTCTGGATATGTGGAACAAGAGCAGTGACTACTGTATCCAGAGAGTCAGGGCTTAGACAGTTGTTGGCTGAAAAAAGAACTCTTATGACTACTAGAAGATTCTCAGATCAAAATTACCATTACTGTAGAGTGACAAAGCTTGGACAGCTTTGTTTCCAGAGTTGTTGAGAATGCAAGATTTTCCAGTGCTCAGAATTGCCGTGTTGTTATTTGGGGTCTTGTAGAATTGTGGCTCAATGCATACAGCAATCTGAAAGTTTTTTGATAGATTTCATTTACTGAAAAGTAGCTCACTTTTGTCAGTTCAGCGGCTGTGTAGAATGTGAGTCCTAGTTTATCAACAATCATGGTCATCATTGTGTCACGATTCGTAGTGGTCCCATGACTGAATTCGACGAGTCCGATGACAAAAAGAGTAAAAACGGACAGCCGATACATGACAGTACTTCTGTGAGGATATTCAGAGATCGCATCGTCTCTTTTATACAAAACATCGAAATCTCATCAAATCTCCTCCCCTTGGACAAAAAGTGTTTTAATTGTGTTGTTAGTTAAAATCCAAACATCGGATTACTTCAGATGGTTTCGAAAGGTGTGACACACAGTATTACTGTAGACGAGAAGAGGTCACCGATCGAAATGTGTTATCCCCGATCGCGACAATATTTTCACTCGTTGTTCGGTACGACGCCAAAGTTCGAAAAAATTATCGAGAGATTAGCGGAGAGGCGAGTGTTCAGTTGGTTTTGTGATGGTTAATGAACTATTCCGTTCGATAGTTTTTGTACGAGAACTTTCAACTTCAGGTCATAGAAAATGTGATGAAAGTAACAATTCGAGAAAAGGTTTTCAGATTTCAAAATGAGGTCGTTGAACCAACTCTGTGAAAAGTTGCCAGATTGCATTTACCAAATTAGTCTAACTTTTCCATAATGATTCAGAGGTAATATGTGGCTCAAGTTCAGAAGCAGTCATTACAGAGCTCGTCGAAAATGACCATGAAGAAAGTCTTGAGAAACATTTCGTAAAAATTTTAATATATTCTGGATTCCCTGAAAATGCCATATCTGAAAATCGTTAAAAGTTTTGAACGCATTCATATACATATAATGTTGCTTGTTATCTTCGAGAAAGAGCATTGTAAAATTTTTTTAAAAAATCTTGAAATTAAAAAAAATACCAAACAATCATTCTAATGATCACATATCGCTTCAAAGTTACTGTTTTTTCCACGAAAACCATCTACTACAGTAGTGAATAGCTGCGCTCAACTTATATCTGTGTAATATGTTTTGTAATATTCAACGTTTAGCATAATACTGTAGTTTATGCAAAGCAAATCAAATCAAGCAAAACAACATTTATCGATTAATTTTTCACAATCTTAGAACAAGTATATCTCTTGAAATCCATCACACTTGGAATATACTTCAGCCCACATCCCCATTCCTTTGGTGTCACATTCTCATTGACAACTTGCTTGCAAATGTTATCCACGAATGTCAATGTCAAATCAGTTAATACAACTCCGTATGTCTTCTGAATACATGCTTCTTGTTTTGCAGCTCCCGTTTGAGTATTTGACGATTTGCAAGTAGTCATTGTACTTCTCACTTTTTTAAGAAAAGCCGCAGCGAGAGCTTCAACAGGTACTATGAGATCTGCGACCACGGAATCAAGGGTGTCAGGATTGAGACAGTTGTTGGCTGAAAAATCAATTTTATATGAAAAAGGATGAAGAAACCATACCATTGCTATAAAGAGCCAAGGCTTGAACTGCTTTGTTTCCTGAATTCTGAAGGATACTGTTGCGGAAATAATGGCTCCACCATTCCTTCCTCAACCTTTTTACATCTGGTAATAAAGATTAAAGGAATTAAAGGAATATTCGAGCTACGTGTCGACCAAAAGACGTAATCTCATCTTATCTTATCAACGATCTGGTCAATCGTCGCTATATAAGCTGGGAATATCAACGGGATAGGCAGTGTCAGTATCAACTCTACACTCTCCACTGGTTCGACGGTCAACGACGGGAGGACGCCGGAAGTCTACACTCCACTCCATCCGGGAGCTTCATACTAATTGAACCATCTATCTGTTTGGTCAATAAACTGGTTATAAATAAAGACTCATAGTTGTACTTCTCCTAGAATAAGCGCTCTCTTGTTCTTTGGACGGTTACGGGCTCACCCCCCAATATGCCGGTTCCAACATGGTGCATCGACCGGGAACCAACTGAATCCGTCAGTGTGGTAACGGACCCCGGTGGGACAAGAGTTGCCTTTCTAGCGAAGAAGACAGCAGTCTTTAGTTCATCCGGAACTCTCGTCGTATCGGTTCGTTCGGAACCCTGGATATCAATGGCCTAGTGTGGGGTCGTCCAACGTTGGGCGATGTGGCAACACACTAGAAGGACGGACAAAACGATTAAGGATGTTTGTATCTGACAAACTGAACCACCAACACTGAACCACCAACAAGATCGTCTCTTTGTGCTCAAGCTTTCCGAGCTCTCCTGGAACCAACCCCAACGCCTCCGATACCTCTGTCAATCGGAATGAAACGGTGAATCAACTTCGTCAAAGTCAGTTCAAAAGTGGCTGATCACCGCAACGCCAATGCCCCCACAATTCGTACAACTGGAATCGTCCAGTGTGTAATTTGAAACTGGAACCGCGTCCAGTGTTCAAAAGGAAAAAGGATCCCCACTCTGACTACCGTACTCTCAACAAGGACTGCGTATGATCATCAGGATATACCAATAGTCATCTGGAAAGGAGGAACTGAACGAGTTGGTACCAAGGAGACTCGGATATTAAAAAGCACAATACACATTTTTGGATGGCTCCAAGCCTCTGCAGTTGGCTTCGCTATCCAAGTCGTTCTCAAGGTTTACTCGAAACCGTAATGCCATGACGGCATGCCCAAGGACCGGGCAGGCAAAGAACATCTGGTTCTGATTCTCTTTCGGAGTTTTCCGTTCCATCTCGTGTTACGAAACACAAATGGAAGGAAATAAGAAATCATGAACTTTCTACAAAGTTCATCGTTTCCGCCCCCGAGTGTTGCGGAAATAATGGCTCCACCATTCCTTCCTCAACCTTTTTACATCTGGTAATAAAGATTAAAGGAATTAAAGGAATATTCGAGCTACGTGTCGACCAAAAGACGTAATCTCATCTTATCTTATCAACGATCTGGTCAATCGTCGCTATATAAGCTGGGAATATCAACGGGATAGGCAGTGTCAGTATCAACTCTACACTCTCCACTGGTTCGACGGTCAACGACGGGAGGACGCCGGAAGTCTACACTCCACTCCATCCGGGAGCTTCATACTAATTGAACCATCTATCTGTTTGGTCAATAAACTGGTTATAAATAAAGACTCATAGTTGTACTTCTCCTAGAATAAGCGCTCTCTTGTTCTTTGGACGGTTACGGGCTCACCCCCCAATATGCCGGTTCCAACATGAGTTCTTGCCAGCAGTCAAAATCGCGGTGTTGTTGTTGGGAGAAGCATAGAACTGGGGTTCACAACATTTTGCAATCTCAAATTTAAATTGAAGTTTTGAACATTATCATGGTTTTTACCACTGTGAGCTGGTCTTGACCATAAAAAGTGACTCCCAGTTTATTAATGGCCAAATCCATCACGGAATCTCGATTTGTAGCATCACTAAATCGAACCAGTCCAAAAAATAGAACTAGAAAAATGGTAGATTGAGTCATGCTGCTAGTGGAATGCCTCTAAAGAACGGAACATGGGTTTTATACTGGAATTGAAAATATAAAAACATCCGCGTATTTTTCATTGTTTTTCACTAATACAATTTCAGTTTTTAAACTTTGGTTCTGAAAATCTGAAAACATGAGATTAAACTCAACGGTTCTTTTTATCCAATCAACAACGAAACTATGATTCAAGTTATTTTTTTGCAAAACAATTCAACTAAATTCCGGTTATATTTTATTTTCTGCAGTATTATTAGATTTACGGACAAGAGAAGACATCGATGATGCTGGAGCTTCTCGGAGGATTTGTGCAGTTTTGATGAAGAGTTCTGAAAATTCCAACTATTCATTTCCATATTATTCTTCTTCTAACCTTTTGTAGCTTTTCTATAGTTTTTGATGACCAACAATGTAGGAAGAGGATCAATTGCAGGATAAACAGCCACAGAAACACTTATAAATGCACTCATATTTCCCAAATCGACTTGTATCAATGGACATACAAAAACTATGGAACATGGGATATAAAGTAGTAATAATGGAATAGCTGCCTGAATCACTAAAGCACGGAATAACTGCCGTTGAAGACTTTTGGAAAAGCTTCCATCGGAAACTTTGGTGATTTTTTTGATCTTGAAATAACAACTGATACCAAAATATAAAACTGTTAACGTCGAGGATCCGATGACAAACCAAAGAACAGCCATCCCTCCGGCTGCTCTCCAATTCATTGCATGAACACCTGTTTTGTCTTCAGGATAGTAATAAGATCCAGTGTATACGATATCCTCTACTGGTAATTCAAACAGATCCCAAATGTCTTTTCTGAAAATCTTATAAGTAACTTGGTATACTGATGAATTACTACTGCACCTTATGAATTCAGTGAACTCTTTGTCCTCTTCGAAAATGAAATGCATCGTGAGCCCCCAAATAATACCATAAAATATAGGAACACAGCATAAAAGAAACATCTTCCATCCTCTGAAGTGTTTTTGATAGACTTTATCCAAAGCCCCATATCTGTACATAAAATGAATAGCAAAGATCGAGACGGAGCAACCGTAGAAACCACAGATGAGGCCTAAAAATAAATGTAATCACCGAAGGGTCTAGAAGCAGAAGACGCACTGTTCAGAATCTTGTTTACTGGTCTACTAAACCACGAATTCTTGACATCAACAATTACAATGACTCTGGAGGTGTAGGAATGGACAAACTGAAAAATGTTGGAATTAGTGGATAAAGGATGATTGTGAGATGAAATTGAGACCCTGCACTTTCTATATTGTGGCGGTAAAATGCAGCTGGACCTGCGCCACCGCACTCCCTGTGGTAAAAGGTCCCGACACGGTGATTTTTCCACTGGAGTGCGGTGGCGCAGGTCCAGCTGCATTTTACCGCCACAATATTTTTCCCTGACTTTATTTGTTAGAACCCCGGAGCGAGGGGGAAGCTGAAACTTCCAGCCTGAAGTTGTGTTCTTACAGTAGGCTAACTTATAAAAAACAACAACAAAGTTCCAGGATCTATCACAAACTCCACTCGCCATTTTTAGAGTCACAAAATATGAGTTTTGAGCAACTTGTATGGAAGGCTATCAAAGATCTATCCTTTAGAAACGCTCAAAATCCTATTATCTCTCACTTACCGGTTTTGTAATGACTCCCAGAATAGTGTACAAGATTTCAAAGACACAAATGTAAATCATAAGGTACTTATAATTACCAATCTTTTTTGGAGATTTGTATACTATTAGGAGTATCAGATAGACATTGAGAACCAACGAAATGCAAGTACTCGTCTCTTGCAAATGCTTGCAAAATATTGAGAACGGACTCTTCAACATTTTCAGTTGAATCTGCTTATTTTCAGACGGTTTGATGTTTCCTTTTGTAGTTGAGAGATGTTTCTTTGCGTCAGAGGAGTCTTTAATTAAGAACAAACATTGTTCTAGACTGGCACAAGAAATAAAGAAAAACAACAATGCAACACAGAAGAAGTCAGATTTATGAGTAATGCATATACATGCAGAGCATAAAAAGTTTTTAAAAATAATCGGGAAGTCTAGTAGTAGCAGGTGAGAATGAATTGGGAGGAGTGACTATTTGAAGTAGAATTCATGTAGTTGTCCCACTAATTGCCACGTGTGAAGGGTACGAAGAATTCGTTTTCGAGACATTTGAAGAACTTTTCTCTCGGCAACTTTGGCAACACATGATATCTGAATATCATTGAGATCAAAGAAAAGGTCTTCTTGAAATATCAGAAAGACTAATAGTTACCTAGGGTTGCTTTCTTGTAGATTTTGATTATAAAGATGTTTGGGAGGGTGTCGATAGCTGGATAAATGGCAACTGAGACTGTTATAGATACACTGGAATTTTCAATGGAACATGGAATATAGAGCATTATAAGTAGGATTATTGAAAGCCAATTTGAAAGCCAGTGAAACATTGTATCGTAAACAAGAACTACTGTAAGGGGACAAGCCAACTCCAAAGAAAAATAATGATTCAATTTTGTGCCTTCAATATGTGATTCCTTGTCTTATTTTCCTTATTGTTCATCTCTGGAGACCCTCGGATTCTCCTCAATGTTTTATAGAGGAAACTCATGTATTTTTTCAACTATCCCCGAGTTTCAGCGGATTAATTTGCCTGATTTGGAATCGTCAGAAAATTGGTTTTCATCGCTATGTGATCCAATTGAATCTAACCAAATATTCAGAAGGGCAACGGCCTCTTTGATATCGAGAAGTGTTGTTTTGCTTCTTGGGAAATGGAATAAAGTTTTTTCTCTTCACTTCGGCAATTATCAAAACAATGAGATGTCCAAATGATCAATCACACGTCATATAAGTCCATCTGCCTGTTGACACCTGAACGATACAGTGAAATGTGACAATGAAGGAAGGACCCCACAGACACAGAAATTGGCATTTCTTTCGCGGTTTTATCAGGATTCTGCATTTATTTGTAAATATGCAGATCATCACTGTATAAACATATACATTCAATCGAAAAATGATGTTTCTCAATAGAATACAGCAAATGGTATTTTTGGCAAACATTCTGTGCCGGAAAAAATGAAAAAAATCGCTGTCAAATTCGAAAAAAACTTTTCAGGAGACCACACCATTAGGGGAGAAACGAGACAGTGGGAGGAACCAACTGGGAGGGAAAGTGGGCGGGGCGAACAACGCACTGTAATTGAAATCTATGCCGCAATTGCAAAAAACTCGCGCGGTAGCTTGCGTTTTTTCGCCCCGCCTACTTTTCCTCCCAGTTGGTTCCTCCCACTGTCTCGTTTCTCCCCTAATGGTGTGGTCTCCTTTTCAGGATTACGGTACGCAAGGTTACTGTCGACAATTTCGACCTTGCGGACCAAAATTTTTGTGCGACACTGAGGCGGCAATTTTTGATTTTCTGCGCGCCAAAAATTTTGTTTCATTGATCTTCACCTCATTTCCAGTCATTTTTCCCATTTTTTTCGTTTCTCTCCAATTTTCTGTTGATTGTTGCCATTTTTCAGCGAGTTTTCTCAAAATTTCTAGCAAATTCTCATTCATTTTGAGCTCATTTTCGCTCCTCGCTTTTATTTTTCAATCGTTTCAAATATTGGTTTCACTGCGAACTCAAACATTTAATGTTTTGATTTTCATCAAGTTTCCTCTATTTTTGACGAGAATTTAGCTAATTTTCGAATCGCTGAAATTTCTGCGGACAGTTTTCACCAAAAATATCCATATCCTGCTTCATTTTTCTCTACGGAAATGATCTATTGTTAAAGAACAGAGGACGACGAATAAGCCCATAAAAATCTCGCAACCTGTACTAGCGTTCTTCTCGCCACCCCCAGCGACCACCTCGATTAACCAATAAAATAATGTAATCAATGAGTTTTTCCTGTTTCCTTCTTCTTCTTATTCTGATCAAAAAAAAACCTCTGCCCATCGGCCACCCATCCCCATTTCTCCTCATTATCCGTCACCATGCGCCCTCCCAGAAGGAGTGGGCGGAGTCTGCCCTCTTACTCCTCATTTGCTTTCCTCATTGATTCTTTTTTGCTTCTTCACTTCCAAAGACTATCCAAACATTCCTATTATTGCAGATTCATGTACAATAACACTACTCAATACTAATAACAGCTCGAATCTCCAACAACGACGACAACACTACGAAACAAATCAAACAAGAAGAGCATTAATAAAGAAGAATGCGAGTGACTACGTCATGGATAACCATTCTCATCTACATGAGCTCATTGGTTGGCGGTCAAATCTTTCGAGCCAATTGCTCCGATACTCCGTATCCGTGCGCGTCGCATGGAAAGTGCGTGGATGACGAGGCGGGAAATGGAGTCTGGTGCAGGTAAGAGTTTTTTGAAGGAGGAATGGGTGGTTTGCAACCGCAAAATCGTCAAAATTAGACAGAGTAGCAACCGTCCATTTTGAACTCTTCCCTCAAAGGGTAAAAATAAATCACGCTCCCATGTCATTGGTTCTCATCGACCGTGACGCAGAGGCAACATCACTGGCAGGTGGCCATTCTTCTCCATTCATGGGAAAATCAGAGGAACTTTCATCTTGTTGATATCCGTATTGTCTCTATGGCTAGTGTAGCTTCTCATTAGAAATTCTGATTTCGCGCTCGTGTTTCTCGGTAGTTTATAGGTCGAGGAAAGAACAGCGGGTGATTGGGAATATCGTAAATCTTCCAAAAAAGTGAAAGAGGAAACTTCTACGATAAGAATCTCAAAAACCACCTTGTTTTATTTACAACTGTTTACAGCTAGTTTCCCAGATTTGTCGGCGGGCTCTTTTTATGATCCTCTCGCAGTAAAAACAATTGGATTAGCGCATAAACCAAACTCTATCTTACAGTTGCGACAACGGATACGGTGGCGAATATTGCGAGAAGGAGTGCGATCTACAGTGCGACGACGATGAAAAGTGTGGATTCGATGAGAATGGAGAAAATCCGCGATGCGTTTGCAAAAGTAGGTATTTGAAATTTTAGGCATTGAAAATCAGCTGCTCTTTTCGGCAAACGCTTCCCGAGGTCTCATCCATCATGCGATTGTCACAGTAGTTCTTTTGATTCTACACCGCTGGTTTTTTTTCATTCTTTAAAATTTCATATAAATTTTAAACCCAGTTTCCTTACGAACATTTCGGTTCCAATCCACGCGACGATCCCCTCCATAATTCTCCCTGTATAACATATTGGCGAAAAGATGCGCGGTCCATGGTCATTTGTCTTGGCGGCGCCCGTTATGACCGTATTTGGGAGAGGGGAGTGATAGATGGGTGATGGGGATCCAAATTTTGGCGCGATTTATTACAAACGTTCGAGTGGCGATATTGGCTTAATATTCGCAAAGATGATAGAAATTAAATATAAAATTTTATTATTTTTGCAGATTGCTATCCGGGATTCAATAAGGACTGTCCACCAGGATTCGGAGGTAAGAAACATGACTGAGAAGGGACTTCGTGGAATTTTGGATGAGGACCTGAAGTAAAAATGAGAAAATCTGAAAATAACTCATAGCTTCACAGTGTAGCCTTGCTCAATGATAGTTTTTCTTCGTTTTCGAGCCTTGTTCCCAAACACATTAATAACAGCCGGAACGAGATTCTAATCTCTAATGAAGACGTTCCTTTTTCCCATGCGTAATAAGATTGACACCCTCTTCTACAAAGGGCATTAAAAAGAGGGGGTTAATGAGGTGTGAATCTGAGATAGGGACAATAAGAAAAAGAAAAACAAACTTCCGATGGGGTTTTTCGAAATTCAAACGTTTCTTTCAGGACCCGATTGCGCCACAGTACCGCGCCAGAATCCTTGTCTCAAGAATCCGTGCAACAACGGCCAATGCTTCCCGTACCCGTTCCCCGGCGGTGGCTTCCAGTGCATTTGCAACAACGGATTCTCCGGATCCTATTGTGAAATCGGCACCGAGCACTGCATCAATCACAAGTGTAGTCCGGGATCGAAATGCATCAACAATTATCGCGGATACACGTGCGTGTGCCCTCCGGGACGAGGTGGCGAGTTCTGTGAGCTCACGAATTGCTCACAATTGGGAGACGGAATCTGCAACAATGGAAAGTGCCTGGATAGACCGAGTTTCGGCAAAACTTTTGACTGCGATTGTAATCCTGGCTACGAGGGAGAGTTCTGCACGAAGGACAGAAATGAGTGTCTCAACCCAGGAATCTGTGGTCACGGAACGTGTAAAAATTTGCCAGGAGGATACGTGTGCATATGCAAGCCCGGATACACTGGAATCGGCTGTGACATTCCAATCAACATGTGCGAATCATTCGACTGCAAAAACGGCGGATCGTGCGCGCACATGCCCGATCAGACACCAATATGTTACTGTCCACAAGGATTCATAGGCGAGAAATGCGAGATCAAGTGCCCACGCGGCTACGGTGGCTACGATTGTTTGCTGCCGCTGAATCGAGCGTACTGCTCCAAGACCAACGGAGGGTCGTGCTTCAACGGAGGAAGGTGTATGGAGGGATTTTGCAGATGTCCTCCACGCTACACTGGCAATCGATGCGAGTTCAAACGGGTGCCGTTAAATCCGACGAGACATTCCGCAACGTGCGAAGAGAATCCATGCCAAAACAATGGAACATGTGTCGATACGGCTGATGGACACACATGCATTTGCAAACCAGGATTCTACGGACTCGAGTGTGAAGGACAACTACGTAAGATATTCTTTTTCCCTTTTCCTTCTGAAGCCCGATGTAATTTCTTCAAATGAACAAATTTTCAGAATGTGCTCCCACAACATGCGCCAACGGTGGAAAGTGTCAACACGACAACAATACTCTCACTTGTCAGTGTCCATTGGGATTCTTCGGCGAGTACTGCGAGATCAAGGAACGCCTCGATTGCAGTCGAAATCCGTGTCTGAACCGCGGAGAGTGCACAAACGGTGCATGCGAGTGTGCTCATCCGTTCACCGGTACAAGATGTCAGGAAAGGATCAAGACCGATAAGGACGAGGAAGTGTGAGTTTGGTTTGCATTGAGTCATCCCATCTAACTGATTTAATTTTCCAGAATTATCCGTGAGCTGTGCAAACAGCGAGGCTGCGACGCTCTCGCCGCCAACGGAGTCTGCGATAAAAATTGCAACTACGAAGCGTGCAATTTCGATGGAGGAGACTGCTCAGGAGGGCAAGAGCCATATGCCAAGTGTGTGTGGACAAAAGACGACACTTCTCCACTTAAGGTAAGAAATTCATTGGAACACCTAATTAGATTTTTGAACTTCCAACAACGAGAAAAAACAGTACTTTTTCTTCAAAAGCACATCCACTTTTGCAGACCAACATTACTCGAGCCGCCCATTGCTCCAAAAGATTTGCAAACGGATTCTGTGAAGAAGAGTGCAACACAGAGGAGTGTCTCTTCGATGGGCTCGATTGCCAAGTGGGATTGTACAGTTGTCCGGAAAATGTTCGCGAGCGCTGTATCAAAAAGCGAGGAGACGGAGTGTGCGACGACGAGTGCTCCTCCATTGGATGCGGTTACGACGGTGGCGACTGTCGAAATAGTACAGGAGCATTGATTCTCAACGACATCCGAATTGTGATTCAAATCGATCCGGAGCTATTTCAAATGACCGGAGGGGACACTCTCATGGAGATTAGTAAACAGTTGCGAGCCGTTGTACGCATTCAGCAGGACGAGCAGGGACCGTTGGTCTACAGATGGGACGGCGAATCAGAGACGGAGAGACTTCAGATGGACGCGGAGAAGCTGAAGGAACAGAATGTTCTCTCGCACCATATCAGACGATATCGAAGTGTCCAAATCATCGGTGTCGTGCTCTATCTGGAAGTCGAGGAGATCTGTCAGCCAGCCGACACGTGTAGATTCAAGACAGCACAGAGTGTTGTGAATCTAATTTCCGCCGGGCTCACCAAATCAGACGGACGTCAATCTCTTGGACTCCCCATCACAGAAGCAATGGTAGCGACTCCCCGAAGAAACGAAGGACCTTCAGGATGGTCTCCAAATAAGATCCTCTTTTGTGCTGTCATCGCCTTCTTGGCATGCGGAACGGTTGCTGCTGGCTTGATCGTCAAGACTGGTGATCAGGAAAGAAGCCGTAAGCGAAAGGTTGTTCACGCGCCGGTCTGGTTGCCACCAATGGAAGGATCCGAAGATCATTCTCACCACGGACCGAATAAAACTTACCACTCAAGTCAGTCTTCGCTGCTCGACATCAGCGCGTATCAGAACGACGCGAAACGTCAACGAACAGTTCACCCAGATAATGGACACTATCAAGAGATCTATCCTCAAACACTCGCCAATGGATTCACCGGAGAATTCGAGTTCATCGACGGAGTTGGACTCGCGAATCAAGTCATCAGTCATGTTCCACAAGAGCCAGTCAGTCTTCCAGTGGAACAGATGTAAGTTTCGTCTTCTGAAATTAGTTCGCATGGTCACTCAATTCTTTCAGTCCGCTACACCTTCAAGCCGCTGGATCAGGCCCCATTACTGCGCCGATCACCAATCAATCCGTACAGCAAGTCGACTCGAGATACAGAAGACAAGTGCTCCATTGGTTGGCTGCAAATACGAATGGAAAGCCTGAAGACCTCATCACAACTGAGACGCTCAAGTGTCTGGAAGTGGGCGCCGATGCGAATGCTCGAGACTGCGATGAGAACACGCCACTGATGTTGGCCGTGCGAGCGCGGCGAGTTCGTCTGGCTGTAGTGTTGATGCGAGGCGGTGCCAATCCGACGATGTTCAACAAATCGGAACGTTCTTCTCTTCACGAGGCCGTCGCCAATCAGGATCTGCGAATGGTGACAAACTTGCTCACCGATAGACGAATGGTTCGAGAAATTGACGAACTCGATCGGAACGGTCTGACGGCGCTGATGATCACGGCTGGAAGATTCGTTGGAGCCCAACAAGTTGCTATTGCGACCGAGCTTTTGAACAAAGGTGCGACGATAGACGCGGACGGGTCAGACAGACATGATTCGGAAAAGTTCCACGGACGGACTGCGCTGCACTATGCAGCACTCGCCAATAACGTCGAGATGGCGCTCTTTTTGGCAGCAAGAAACTCGAATTTGGATAAGCAAGATGACGCGGGCATGACACCATTGATGTTAGCTGCGAAGGAGGGACATGAGCGGATGGTCAAAATCCTTGTCGGACATGGGGCAAGTGTGACATTGGTAGATGCTGTCAACAAATCAGCTGTACAGCTCGCCGAGGATGGATTCCACCTTGAAGTCGCTGATTTCTTGACCGAAATGCAGGACGAAAAGAAACGCAAAGCGGCTCTGTTGAGGTTCCGAGAGCAGTACTTGAATACGGCACAAAACCATGGCACCACCGGAAAGCGACAAACGATTAAGGCGATAAAGAGAGCTGGCTCACGGAAAACGCCCGCTGTTGTTGCTCCCACCACCACAACATCAGCCTCGGTATCGATGAGACCACAACAAAACGCCATCTCACCGACAATACCGAATCATCTGACGCCCCCATACTCGAACGGATCTCTACCGTCACACTCGCCCAACTACTTCGTTCCGACCAATTCGTCAACGCCGAGCGGCAGGGAATCGAGTCCCGAGTACTCGTTTAATCCGGATGCGGTAGGTGTTTCTTGACGGGAATCAAGAACCAAACAATCTAAATTTTCAGAGTATGCCATCCCTTTGGTATCCAACACCACCACCGATGCACATGTACGGCGGAGGGCCACCACCGAATACGACACCGCCGCCAGGACATCAGCATATGCAGATGATGGATCCAAACGGATCGTTCTATTGTTAAAACGTTTACAAATATATCTTGTTATTTTTTCTTTCATCATTTCTCTTTCCTCAATCTGTTTCCTTTTTATCTGCGAATTCTTGTCATGTTTTCCCCTCCCCCATGCACATACCGCTAGGCGGCGTCCTCATCTACAAGCACGTCTCACCACTTTCCAAAATCTCAAATATTTTGATCTCTCTTCTTCTCATCACAGAAAGAGAGCTTTTGTATATCTCTATAATTTGGGTCACTTTTTGCTTTATTCTAGACTAATATCGTTCAACTTTAAAGTTGTAGAATAATTATTGTTACACAGAACAGAGTAAGAGTTTTTTTTTATGTTGTTCATTTTTCTATCACAATTCCTTCCCATCATTATCCCGAGTTTCTCGATCTATATATACACACTGTTTTCTTTGTTAAGCACTTTGTTTCTTTTTCTCTTTTCATCTAATCATCGTATTTGTTTCCCCCTATTTTTCTCTACTGGAAACATCTAATAAATTTGTATTTGGTTTAAATTTTTTTTTTTTGGATTCGGAATTTTCAGCGAAATGTTTAGTGATACTCGGTCGGCTCGCTTGGAGAATCTTCTCGCTCTTCGGGAGAATATTTGTATGTTCATTTTGCTTAAATTTTCCAATAAAACATTTTTAAAAAGTGAATCAAGGAATTAGCTGACAATAAAGTTTGAGGAAATTTAGAGTAATCTGCAGAAAGAAAAATATGCGAAATTCTGACGAATCAAGCACAATTTGGAGCATTTGGATCACTTTTTAAAAATCGTCCGCTGACCGTGACTATTTGAAGTAGAATTCATGAAGTTGTCCCACTAATTGCCACGTGTGAAGGGTACGAAGAATTCGTTTTCGAGACATTTGAAGAACTTTTCTCTCGGCAACTTTGGCAACACATGATATCTGAATATCATTGAGATCAAAATAAAGGTCTTCTTGAAATATCGGAAAGACTAATAGTTACCTAGAGTTGCTCTCTTGTAGCTTTTGATTATAAAGATGTTTGGGAGGGTGTCGATAGCTGGATAAATGGCAACTGAGACTGTTATAAATGCACTGGAATTTCCTATGTTGATTTGGAAAAGTGGACAAATGAAGACAATCGAACATGGAATGTAGAGCATTATAAGTGGGATGATTGTCTGAAAATATAGTTCCCTTTTAGTTAGCGGTGATTGGCATACGCGAAACTATAAAAAATTGAAATATGCATCATATCCGGTGTTATTACCCGAGGGATTCAATAATCATGTCTTCTATTTACTAAATCTTGGTGATTCATATCCTTGCAGTAGCCTCCTACCAGCTACAAAGTTCTGATTTCATAACTACTTTTAAAAGTTACCTGCCAAACGAGCGCCTTGAATAATTGTTGTTGTAGTCCTTGTGTAAAGCTGGAAGTGGTTTGGCTAAACAGACTTTTCATGGTTTTGTAGCATCGAAATCCAAAGTACATGACGACGAATGATGAAGAACCCTGTGACTTTCGGTATTAATACTATCTTGAATTCCTCTTTTAGAACTTACAATAACAAACCAAAGTACAAACATTCCGAAACATGCCAATGGTTCCATTTCTGAAAGACCGTTCTTGTCCTCTGGATAATAATACGGTCCCGTGTAAACAATATCCTCCACTTTTAGTTCGAAGTAATCCCAAATGTCTTTTCTATAAAAATACTTCTGTTTAGTGCCTGAGATCCCAAGTAATTGTAACCTGATTAGTTCTGTGAATCCTTTGTCTTCTGGGAAAATAAAGAAAATAGTGAGACCCCACATGATACCATAAAGAATTGGGACAGAACACCACGCCACAAACTTCCAACCTTCGAATAGAGTCCGGCGGGCTCTTGAATTATACTTTTGAGACTAGATAGAGTAAAAGAAAACTCACTTATCCAGGGAGCCATATCTGTACATGAAATGGATTGCAAGAATCGTCACAGAGCATCCATAGAATCCACATATACATCCATTCAAAATTCGAACAATGTCACGACTGAACCAAGAGCTCTTTGCGTCCACAATCACTATGACTCTGCTGGCATATGAATGCACGAACTAAACGTTATTCTTAAAAAGGAACACTTCTAGATGAGACTTACAGGTTTGGTTACGGTAGCCAATGTGGCATAGCAAATCTCGAAAGTGGAAATATAGAGCATCAGGTACTTGTATTTTCCAATCTTTTTTGGGGACTTTGTTATAATTAAATATATCATGTAAAAATTCAGAACAACCGTAAGGCAGACACAAACATTTTGGAGATGACCACAGAACAGGGACCAACCACTTTGAAGCATTCTGATAGTTTCTGAAAATGTTATAGCTGAATGGAAGGAGATGGGCGGAATGAATTAAAAGATAATATGAAAAAAAGGGGAGTTTCTTGTGAAAGCAGAATAGACGGAAGTTAGAAGCGGAGATTAGTTCATGTTGCTCCCAAGGGTTCGACGACGTAGACAGAAGTGTGAGGACATTGGTAATTTTGAAAATTAGGACCGAAGAACTAATTGATGCTATTTCAGATTTGGAAGGTGAAGAATCAGACATCGGAAGTCTGAGATTAAGAGTAGAAGAGGAACATTGATCTTCTAGCAGTTGTGTTTTTTCAAAAATGCTGGACCTAGAAACTGAAATAGAGTTTAGTCGATTGCACTTTCTGAGAAACTAACAATAAGAGAGCACAAAGGAGCAGTTAAGATTGCCAGCTGCGAGAATAATTCGATTTTAAAGTTTCCCTCTGTCTGCAACATGAATGATTTTTTTTCAAAAGAGGAAGCCGATTCAACTCCCTAACAACTCAATTAAAAAACGATAAATACTTGTTTGAATTAGTCAGAGTCACTAAAGTCTCTTCCAACTTTGAGATATAAGACTCAACAATCGAAGCAAATGTCCTGTAACATGCTCTTTCGGCGCCTGCAAAGTCGTGTACAGTCGACTCAGATGGGACATTTTTGGGGTGGGCTGATTGAATAATCGCCACTTTTCAACGGAGAGTTTTCGAATCATTCTGCCCAAGACGAGAAGGTGGTTACTACAATTTTTGCAAATTCCAATCGTCTATTCATCAACATAGATACCTTGAGAACTTTCAGGAATAGACCCAATCTGAATTCTTAAAATTTAGAAGAATCCAAGTATATATTGTTTGGCAATTTGATGAACGGGCGGCGGCTTTGCTTATAATAAACGAAGTGATACGCACGCTTTGGAATGTTGAATTAGTCCGAACAGGAGTTGTTGGAAATTGACAAGGAGATCTGGAATGGCTATTCTCGATTTCGCTGAACTGCAAATTTTAGTTTTGTCGCGGATACTATCTCCAATATTATCCACGACCTTTTGGGGTTGTGAATTTCCACCACAATCTCCCTCCAACCATCATCATTCTCCAAAGCAACTTCAAAGGAATACGCCTTCAAGGAAGAAACCAAAGGATGGAACACCAATTCAAATCTTCAAGGAGAGAAGGAATCGAGTCCAATCCTATGCAACATCACTCGTTCAATAGGACATTCACAATCGGTCAAGATCTGGAGTTCGATGAAGACATAATGCTTTTACTCTCCGTAAAAGCATCCTTTCCGACGCCCAGTGTCGCGAACTATATCTCCAATATATTCCGCGACCCCTAAGGAGATTGTGAATCCCTATCTCACTCGTTCTCTACCCGAAGGATTCAACATCTTCACAGGCAATATTCCGAGGGACGAGGAATTGGAAACCTAGGCCACGGAATGCACCAGCGCTCCACTGCAATTGCCGCCGGAGGGAAAATACTCTTAGAGTTCAACGGAACAACCTCTCTAATTCTCTCTGTTCCCCACACTCTCTAACTGCTCTAACCGTTCACCCTTCTCTGCCGTCTCTCATCTCTCGTCCCCCTCACTTTTGTCATCATTACCACCTCACTTCTCACTTACTTCACCATTCACTTCTACCTTCCATCACCACAGCAATCGGTGACCTTCCTTCCCTGCTCTCATGTACCTTTTCCCCAAGTATTCCTTCCTATTATTCACTAACTGAACCACCACTCTACAATAAATGGATTGGAATGCTTCCCTCTGTTCACTCGTCACACCACACTAAAGCATCATTCTCTACACAATATTCGGGAGTTGGAGGACTCGCACCATCCACCCTATCCGGCTCGCGACATGGTGCATCGACCGGAGTTGAGTGTTTTATGTCACTCCGACCCAATTGGTGCAATGATGCAATCGTCTTCGTTCGACAACGAAACATGCTTTGCTTACCGGCGAGCGAGCGCACTTCCCGAAGAGGAGGAAGCAGCGGCGCAAACCGATGAAAGCAATCGACCGTCGAAGCGATTTACAAGGAAACTTTCGTGGATTTCGACAAACGGAGGAGCAAGAAGTCCACAGCGAAGCATGAGCAATGCAAAAATTTGCAAATTTTGCGAAGGAAAAGGTATTAATTCTTGCTCATTGCTTATGTGTCGTTTTCTGAAGAGAGGAAAATGGCGCAATAGGCGTGATGCAAACGAGTAGCAAGTCGGAAGTCATCGCCACAAAAGGACTACGTGAATTATCGATTTTTTTCGTCGCCAAAGCAACAAAATCATCGTTAGTCGACGACGGAGCTGCCGGTCAATCGGAAACAAAATCAACTCACTTTCGCAAAGCTAGCAGCGGAAGGAGCAACGGATTCCGATCGGAGATTGTCGCCAAAGCTACAACATATTGCGACGACGCCATGGAGCGATCGATAAGGAGAAAAATTAAGTCCAAAGCACGACGAAGTGCGTGAAGATGTCGAAATTGTGTTGTTTCGCTGACCTGTAGAGTGGGAAAGTGATTCGGCATAAATTTCGACGACAGAAGTCACACCCAGCGAATTGGATCATCCCAGACGGACGTCGTCATCACCAAGACGGTCTGGTCATTGTAAAGGAATCGATACATGATGTAAACGCGATGCATGATGCAATCGACAACGAAAAAATCGATACCAAAGCAACGAACGGATCTGCTGCAGTAACAGCTTACCTGTAATGTACCCGATTTGCGGTACGGGGTTTTGATTGAGACTATACCCAATTGATAGAGCACAAAAAGTTATCTAAAAATGTGGAAACATTTTTCCCTTATTATTATCGGTTTCTGAGAAAATCGACTTTTATTGAAATTTTTGCGAAGTTCGAAAAATTCCTCTTCAGATAGACGTTTCTCGACTATTTTTCAACCAATTTTTGAAAACTAAAATGCAATATAAAGCTAATAAAACGGACAATTTGAATTTAACAAAACCGTGTTGTGGTCGAGTTTGTCACAAAAACGATCGCTTGAAAACCACAAGTGCTCCGGGAGCAACATACCCCTAAAATTTTTTTACGGCCGAGAAATTTGGTTTTTCATGTTTAAAATGAAAGAGCATGTCGAATTTACTAAAAAAATAACATAAAATCAATATGTAACCGTTCATCTGGAAAAGAAATTTTTGAAAGAAAAAATGATTTTTCCGAACTTTTTGGTAAATCAAAAAATTTTGAATAGACTTTGTACTGGGCACTTAAAATATAATAACAAATTCAAAATTAACATTGTTTTAGCTTTCTAACGAGCTATTGATAATGTATTTCTGGCAACTTTGACGTGTGTTATGACTGTTGGAAAACTACCGTATGATTTCAGTACTAACGAAAAAATCGAAAAAATGAAAATGGTGCTAGAGACTCAAAATTTTTTTTGTTCAATTGCAAATTTTATTTATGATAAAAGTGTCAACTACAACTTTTTTGCTGCGTTTCATCTTCATTTGAAAAAATTGGGTTTAATGTTTCAGTGAGATCAAAACTTAATTTCATATTGATTACATATTGATTTTATGTTATTTTTTTAGTAAATTCGGCATGCTCTTTCATTTTAAACATGAAAAACCAAATTTCTCGGCCGTAAAAAAATTTTAGGGGTATGTTGCTCCCGGAGCACTTGTGGTTTTCAAGCGATCGTTTTTGTGACAAACTCGACCACAACACGGTTTTGTTAAATTCAAATTGTCCGTTTTATTAGCTTTATATTGCATTTTAGTTTTCAAAAATTGGTTGAAAAATAGTCGAGAAACGTCTATCTGAAGAGGAATTTTTCGAACTTCGCAAAAATTTCAATAAAAGTCGATTTTCTCAGAAACCGATAATAATAAGGGAAAAATGTTTCCACATTTTTAGATAACTTTTTGTGCTCTATCAATTGGGTATAGTCTCAATCAAAATCCCGTACCGCAAATCGGGTACATTACAGGTTAGTGCTCGACGTTGGGAGGATTCGACACCGGTCGACAACACTAAACAATGGCGGTCGTCTAGGGACAATTTGCTGGAAGAGTCGGTGTCAAAGCCGAGCCGTGAAACTCGGAAGTCGTTGCATGGGAATAGCAGGCACACCTATAGTGGCAACATGCAGCGCAACAAGACAAAAACGGGAACGCTGGACCAAGCAGCCGAAATGAGGATAACGCCGTCGAAGATCAAAGCTCTGGGGAACAGAGGTTCCAGCTCCACGAGCACCAGGATGGAGAAATTCGGCTTAATCATTGCGGTTCCCAACTCACATTAACGAACAATACTTTGCTAGTGACGTCTCCAAAGCAACGGAATGCGTCTGATGTCGCTCTATCTTGTCAACGAGGAAGACGGACAGCACAAAACAGAGGATTCATACGGATTCGTCACGTCGCCTCTCTTCTTCAACACACTCTTCACGGACGCAAGGACCGACGGAGGAGTCGACTGGAGGAGAACGATGGGATGTCGTCGGAGGATGCCAAAGCAAAAGGAGACACGTCCCCTTTTATTGCTATGATTCTGTTATTTAGCATTGAGTATTATTAGTTAACGTAGCCCCCCAACTAACTTATTTAGTCCCTTTTAGTCAAAGTAGTACACATAGTTACCTGTCTTATAACTTAAGTACTCCTAGTTTAGTTTATGCCAAAGGTGGAGCATCATATGATCGTGATGTGAAGCCGATGACATCAATTTTTCTAGTACTCTATAGGTCTTGTATTTAACTCTTAGGTAGTCTTCCTTTAATTTGTTAGTCTGATCAACTAGTAATTTAATTGTTAAGTACATAAATCCTAGGAACTTATCTGACATACACCTTAGAAGCTTGTCTATTATACTATTTAAGCATAGTTCCCTACATGAACCTGAGATAGAATAAGATATTCCATTAGCGGCCTCAGTAAACCAGTAAGTTAACTACTAGGTACGCTACTACCCACCCCGCTAGGAATATTCGTGTCTCCACCGTCTCGATCTTCAACTACAGTTCACTGCGCAAATCGGAACTTCGGATCGATGGCGATGGGATAGCTCGCTGCTGGTAGTATCCAGGAGGATGCTCAGCGAGTGCGGAAGGCGGAGGAGACCCTTCCGTGGAACACGGAGCTTGTGGCCGTTCTGAGGACGCACTCATCCTAGCCGGCACACATTCTACTGCAATGTTACATCTCTCACGTGTGGTACACAGTCAAATGCATAGACTGGCGTATACGGTTGCCGTCGACCTACTCAACGACCGGCTCTACAACTACATTTAAATCTGCGTCACAATCCAGATCAACATCTTCAACTACTACATCTTCATCTACATCTACAACTGCGTCACAATCCAGTTAAACAACTACTATATCTACGTCTGCATTCAGACAAACAACTACTACATATATACTACTACAAAAAATCAATAAAATCCAAAGCATTCCATGTCCGACTTCTACAACGCCAAAGCCAGCCAACTTTAACCAAGGAGGAATGGCAACCAATGCAACGTTATCGTGGAGAGGACGTGGTTCAACAAAGGATCAAAAGGATACTAATCACACGGCTTCAACTTCACAGCAAGAAAAGGCATCAGCCCAAGAAAGTCTTCAAGTAAGCCTGTTAGTTCGTTACTGAATCTGGAGAGCGGAGGAAGTTTCGAAATAGCAGTGAGCTACTTACTCCAACGCAAAAGACGGAACCTTCAATGACGTTATAAGCCAGACGTTGACTTCAAAGAAGGATCGAGAAAAGCAGGCCTTGTGCCAACGAAGTATGAGTCACCACCACCGAAGTCCCTCCAACCCGAACCAATCGCACAACACAAAAGTGAAACTCGGAAAAGGAGAGGAAAACATGTCCAACATGGAAGAAATTAGGAGGTGATGTCTACGCTTCACCAAAAATTCGTGATCTAAATGCCACCCAAAGCTTCGCCAGAGCTCGAAAAGCCAACGGAGAAAGTCTTCATGGCCAAGGATGGTACGGAGAGTAAAGAAGCCTTACCGAAAAAAGTCGCCGAATCGGGAAACCACGAAGCGACGGAAAACTAGATAAGAAGGCGTCGAAGCCTCCAAAGATCACGGAGATGCTATTATCTCGTCAGGAAAAGAGTTTTGAAAGTCTTCAGATGTGTTCAACGAAATCGGTTGCAAAAGGATGAAGCGAATCGTCCAAAGCAAATACATCACAATGAAGGAAATCAACCTCAATAACTGAAAAACACGGATGAATACGACTGGACCGCTGACTAGAGACATCATCAACTTGTTCAACGTAGCTTCCGCAAAGGATTCAAAGCGAAGAGTTATTGTGCATACCTTACTGCTACTGCTGATTCTGTAGATAGGAATTTTGCGGAAGTAGTAAGACGTGGCCAGTGATTCCAAAGCAACGAAGAAAGATAACTTCACAATGTCATATGGTCGACAAAGTATTCATGCCGAACACCTTCAACGAAGAGCGAAAGCTATAGGAAAAGGACGTCAATCGTCGTGGCGATGAAAATCAATGACAATCGGAGCTTCAACAATACGCTGGAGTTTAGGCAACAACAGCAGACGCTTCGAGAAGAATTCGGCTCACGAGAAGTGTCTTCACTGTGGAAGAATGGCTACCAAAGTCTCCGCAATCCCGATTATCGAGGAGGAGAAATCATCTATTAGCCACGAGTACACGCCGAATTGGACACCTCTCTAACATCAGTTACTAACAACGAAGGAACCAACGCTGAAGTATTCCAAAACCGTCACTGCTCATAAGAAAGAACTTCATCGGACGTCTTCAAACGAAGCCTTCACATCAAGACGAGCCAAAAGGATAGTCAGCTTGCAATTCTCTCGATGTTTCAACACAACGATTTGCCGTAACAACAATTAGTAGCGGAACGTCGGAGGGAGTCACAGTTGTTGATGTCCAGAGGCGAAAAGTCATTGTGTGTACTCACCAGCGGTACGGAATCTGAAGAGAGGATTCTGTGCTAAAGGTGAAGCGTGACACAATGATTCCAACTTCACTGAAGTCGTCCAAAGCTTCTTCTAAATTTTCAACGAGCAAAGCAGCAGCGATGCGCGACGATAAAACGACAGGAGCTACAAATCCAAGCTGACGACACGTTCTAAATCTTCCCTTCTCTTGCCAAAACACCATCGGAGGATGATATATAATCGTCCCGAAGCAAATACGAAAATGAAGGTAGAAGATCACCAGTCAGACAATATCGGTCGATCAGCGCGAAGGATGCAGCAACGTTGTTAATGAAGTTCTCGCATCAAGACAAAACAAAACAGTCAATCGAGCGAGGATGATTTACATCGCACGACTTCTCGAAGTTCACTGCAACGAATATTGCCAGAGGATGATGCTGAAATCGTCCCAAAGCAATCGGAGTAAGCTGAAGGAAGTCAACATCAGAAGCCGAATCAACAAGCAGTGAAAAAGCTTAGAAAGCCTTCGTAATTACCGACGTCACAAGCGGAAAATCATTGTTGTAACTCATCATTGGTACGGAATCTGAAGAGCGGACTCCGTGCTAAGGGCGAGACGCGACAAAACGATTCCAAGCAAAAAGAAGGGATTCAAACCTTCTGGACAAGAAGAACGTCGTGTATCCAGCGAGTTATCTTGATAAGACGTCAAAAAGTTTCCAAACAAGATGGGCAAGCCAGGACAATCCAAGGAGAAGCATAGCAATCCAAAGAAGGTCCAAAGCAAGGAGTGTGATCAATGAGGTAGCAGTATCTAAAGGACGCAGCTACCAGACGTGATCGAAAGGATGGTCAACAATCTGGGACCAGGAAAGTCAGCTTCGAGGAAAAGAGAAGTTGTATGGACCAAAAACCGGAAGGAACCCAACGAGTCCGACATATTCGTTTTCCAAAGACGGACAATACGAAAGACAGTCTAAGTCCTTCTCTATCTGGTGAAGAGCGCCGGAAAGAGTTGAGGCTAAGACTAAGTCAATCGTTCAGACGTAGTGGATCTGTTCAGTCAAAGTAACGCCACAAAACCTCAGGAGCGATGGTTCTTAGTCAATAACTCGTCAGTTTAGCCGAAACCAACATCAATAGATGGACGGATAGTCGCTGAATAAAAAGACCAATAACGAAGCAACGCGCTCCGAAACGAAACCAGAGCCACTGCCTTGAGAAGCCTGAGACAGCAACTCCACACCATTCTCGTCAACGGAAAGAATTTCGGATCACCCGACAAAGGAAAACCGAGCAAAATGCCAAAGGACGATTGTAAAGAAGTTCGGACAACACCAAGGAAGAACGAAGATTCATGTTCGTCAGAATTGGTTCTGCATAATGATGCAATTTGCCGAGGATTCTAAGTCTTCAACAAGGAATCTCCACTGAAGAAGTCTCAACTGTGTAACGTCAATTCCGTTCGTAAGGATATGTGACATGGACAGAGATTCGTCTCGCTAGCCAACCGACAAGATGTCAATCATCTGCCAGTCTACTGCGTCGACACAGCCCAAGCTGACGGAATACAAGCTAAGCCGAATAGCCGACGACGAAGAATTAAAGCCGGTAGCAATACAACCGCCGACTACACCGTCTGAGGCCCAACGAGAATTTCTCTATGATAGGAAATCGAGTTGATGTTTATTCTCTCCTGAAGAGCGGGAGCTGAATGAGCTGACACTCTGAAACACTTCATAGATGAAAGTATCTTCGTCACAAAAGAGTAACATTCGTCGACCAAAGCACAATCAACATCGTCGGATTTGCCGAAGCCAAGACAAAGCCATCGTGACAATGCTGGAAGACGATGTCATTTAGTTGCCATCGCCGAGGTCGAATATATGGTCAAGGAAGTCCAACCAAATACGGATGGATAGCCAAAGCCAATACAATCCAATCGGATCGATACCGAGGACAATACAAGTCAACCAGGAGGTCCGCAGCAAGTGTGAAGGATCTTCTAAATACCGAATCCAATGGGGTGGTCAGGAAAACAGTGCTAACTAGTCAACCCAGTCAGCTCCAACGGATTTAACATCTAAAGCAGGGAACACCTCGTGGAATTTCGATCTTACGGAGAGAGTAAGGTTGGGATAACACGAAGGTATGGTACCTCTTAACGGAAAAGATCCAAACTCAGTTGCGATCAAGAAGATCAGCCAAGGAATCCAACATCCAACCCATCCAGAAGCAATGAAGGATGGAACTGTTCTCATATCCAAGGAGTTCGGAGACAACCAAGGATTCCTGGACATCAGAGAATGATGATCACGCCGACAGATAGCCAACATCAAGGATATCAGGACATAAGTAGCCAAGAAGTTCCACAGCAGTTGCACGGAAATTCACAACGGATACGGACGTGTAGCTGGGAATTCGAGAAGTTAGCAACTACTTTTGTTCTCCACAAAAGTAGCTATTCGCCGGGGGAGTGTCGCGGATACTATCTCCAATATTATCCACGACCTTTTGGGGTTGTGAATTTCCACCACAATCTCCCTCCAACCATCATCATTCTCCAAAGCAACTTCAAAGGAATACGCCTTCAAGGAAGAAACCAAAGGATGGAACACCAATTCAAATCTTCAAGGAGAGAAGGAATCGAGTCCAATCCTATGCAACATCACTCGTTCAATAGGACATTCACAATCGGTCAAGATCTGGAGTTCGATGAAGACATAATGCTTTTACTCTCCGTAAAAGCATCCTTTCCGACGCCCAGTGTCGCGAACTATATCTCCAATATATTCCGCGACCCCTAAGGAGATTGTGAATCCCTATCTCACTCGTTCTCTACCCGAAGGATTCAACATCTTCACAGGCAATATTCCGAGGGACGAGGAATTGGAAACCTAGGCCACGGAATGCACCAGCGCTCCACTGCAATTGCCGCCGGAGGGAAAATACTCTTAGAGTTCAACGGAACAACCTCTCTAATTCTCTCTGTTCCCCACACTCTCTAACTGCTCTAACCGTTCACCCTTCTCTGCCGTCTCTCATCTCTCGTCCCCCTCACTTTTGTCATCATTACCACCTCACTTCTCACTTACTTCACCATTCACTTCTACCTTCCATCACCACAGCAATCGGTGACCTTCCTTCCCTGCTCTCATGTACCTTTTCCCCAAGTATTCCTTCCTATTATTCACTAACTGAACCACCACTCTACAATAAATGGATTGGAATGCTTCCCTCTGTTCACTCGTCACACCACACTAAAGCATCATTCTCTACACAATATTCGGGAGTTGGAGGACTCGCACCATCCACCCTATCCGGCTCGCGACAAGTTTATCCTGTTTGTTCTGTACCATGTTGTCTGATTCCAAAGGTTTTTTCCTTCCGTTATCATTTTTTGAACTTTCAGCATTTGTCGTTTTGATGGATCCATCGTTCAGTCCTTTCTAAATACCGTAAATCTTACCCAATCTTTTCATATTCACCAGTTTTGTGTTTCCTTTGTTTTCTTCGACCGACTTATTCTCTGTTCAAAAATTAGTTTTTTTTTTTTGAATTTACAAAACGTTTTTCTCTCATAACCCAACAGAAATCTTCAATCTCAATGCCTGATTAAAAATCCGCTCATTTTCCGATTTTTCCTTGTCTCGTGAGACACCCATAACAAACCAGTCTCACCAAATTCATCTGTCATGAATCGATTCCTAAAAAATCTCAAAAAAAACAAGGAGGAGATCTTGAACAAGAAACAGGTGAAAAATAATACCACTCACCCTCACACCCATATATTTCCCTATTTTTTCACATTTCGTATAAAGCATATCACTCAAATCGAATAGAATCAGCAATGCTACCGACTCTCAAAGCTTCTGGAACTTTTATTCTAGAAGTTTTCACAGTTTTAGGTGCGCTTGCCGTATCTCTGATGGCTGAAAAAAGATTCTTGTGTGCTCCGAGAATGCTGTTTGTGTTTCAGCAGGTAAGGCTTCGTAAGAGTTTAGATTTATGTATCAATTAATTGGATTCTTCTAGATGTTCATGTTGATCTATATAATATTCTTCCTGAATTATTTTAATATTGATCGGGAAAGTGATGATGAGGTTGCAGTGAGTTGATGAAAAATGAGACTTTTGAATTTCATGATGGAACGTATTTATTGTAAACGAGAGAAAGATCTAGAAATACCAGAAAATCAATACTTCCTATTTCTTTTTGAGAATTCACCTGCTTCGTGGTGTCTGAAAAGTTGATGACGTCAATAAATCTTTGGGAGTTTTCTGAGAGCATCGAAATTTGATTATTATGTTTCGATGAAACCGAAGACTGTGTATAATATGAAAATTCCTAATTATTTCAGCGACTTCTCTGTGTTTTCGAAGTCTTCGCAACTACATTCATTACTCTGATCTATCTCTCGATGCTCCATTTATCAGCAGTTGAATCAGGACTTTCGTTCCTCGCATTCACATTTTTCCTATTCGCGGCGTTCTTCCTGTTTGCAATGATTAGTATTTGTCAATGGACAATTGAGGATTCCCTATTACTTTTAGCGAGTCGATTATTCAGTTATCAACTGGTCCAAACATTTCTTTTCTTATTCTGTACTCTTTGTGTAGTTCGACTAACAATGCGACAAGATATGGAGAAAAGAAAACCGCTTCGAACTTTTCTTCCTCATTATGTTTTTACGGTGAGCTTTTTTTCCTTTTGATCTTTAGTTTAGGTTCTGCTAAATGAGTTTTTCTGCACTTTCCCATGAAAATGTTTGCAGTATTGCTCTGTGGTTCTCTTCTTTATTGCACCCAAGACTGCATTTCTTTATGCAGTAATCATGAAGATACCAGAAAATAATGACGACTTATCCGGCGTTCTCAGAGCATTACTGTTTGTTACCCCAATCTACAACTTATTTTTTGTAATTTTGATAAATTGTCAAGACCCGGAGAGAAGGAAAGAATTCAAGAAGTCTGTAGGTGGGTTGGTTCTCGGTGTTCTCATTTCTGTCTGATTTCCCAATCTTTTTTATTCCAGAAAAAGCATTCCGCGGTATGAAAACCGGTCCAATTCCTCGAATCAACGTCCAGGAACCAACAAGTAGCTCAGCTCTTCCCTCGAGAAGTCATGTTGCTTTGAGCCTGATGAGAAACCCGTTGAACTCTTTTAACAAGTTACAAAGACAATCTTCAACTGCAGCCGAGGAAATGTTAGAGGATCTTTGAACAGTGAAATTTTAAAGTTTTTATAAATTCCAGACCACCACAAAACAGTCTCCGTGTTCCCAGAGATCAACGATATTTTGCACCGGATAACGAGCAGGAGAACGATGTAGCAACGCCACGAGAAATCTTGACTTCTAGAAATTCAGAAGAGAGAGGATTTATGACAGTGGCAATGTTGAGAAGGTTTGTTTTTTTTGTGAAGAGTGAGTCAGTTTTCCAATTGAGTCTATTCAGAGTTGGTAAGCTTGGAAAATAAAGACTCCAAACAATTCATTTTAATGTATGTGGCATCTAATCTCTGCCAAAATAAAAATGAAATAGACTTCCTCGTTTTGCAGACTTAAAAAAATCATTTTTACCAAACACTTGTTTCCAGAGCCTCTCAAGTCAGTCAACGATTCCAAGGAATCCGTAGTGACTCTGCTCGTACTGAATCCGCTCGTTCACCCTCACCCTCTTCAAGATCTTCTCAAAAAATAGAATCTTCTTCCGATGATCAGGTGACCTTAACATTATTTGTGTTATTATTCTATCATCTCGGAAACCTTTCAACTGACCAACTTATTCTGGACATTTTCAGAACCCTGACACATCATCACAAACTTCCCGAAGACCGTCGCCACAACCTCTTGACGTCTCTCAACTTCTCGGATTCTTCATCACATCGTCGACGTCTTCTGTCGCAATGACGATACCAGTGAGAAATAAGCGAGCCGTCGAGAGAATTCAAGAGGTTTTACATAAAAAAGGAGAGCAAGTTTCGTGATGAATGTGAGAATGAGAATGATTGCTGCTGTGTATTTATAAACTTTCTTTTTCCAGAATTCTTCAGAATCCTGAATAATAATCATTCCAAAGTTTGTTTCCCA
The DNA here is from genome assembly GCA_963966625.1 of Caenorhabditis zanzibari. Taxonomy (NCBI): domain Eukaryota; kingdom Metazoa; phylum Nematoda; class Chromadorea; order Rhabditida; family Rhabditidae; genus Caenorhabditis; species Caenorhabditis zanzibari. Next base: position 9,048,742 of record OZ016472.1, on the reverse strand, counting down.
TCTGTATCTTCTCAATAAGTTGTACATATTTCCAGAACATTAATAAATAGATAAATAGAAAAGAGATCATCAATCATAAAATATCAGACTCATTTGTATCAGGTTGTAAATCCACATTAGCAAATCCGGTGTGGGTGGTTGGAAGATAATCCGATGAAAGAGAGAGAGTAGTACATGTCGAAAGGAAATATAAAACACTATTGACATTTGGAATTCGAGAATGTTCTGAATGAAGAATAGAAATAATGTATTTGAATAGAAAAGTAATCAGGTATTATTCAGGTCAGTTGATTTGCAAATGGGTCTGGAAGATTCGAATGTTGTAGAAGAGATTAGAGAGATGATGAAAGTGGCTACCGGATTCGTATTAGTCTGATCTTTTGAAACGGGAAACAATCGGTTTCAGCTTCTAAATGAACTAGTTTAAACGATTCCAAGCGTGTCGTTTCAAAGGTAGTCGAAATTTGAAGCGCGGGAAACAAAAAAGTGGAGTATTTGGGTGTCAAGTAAAGAAAATTCGAAAATTTACCTCAATCTGGTTCCGGAAGACTACAATACCTTTTGGAAATCCTGAAAAGTCGCTCTTGTAACGACTTTCAAAATAAAGTGAAAACACCGTAAAACTTCTAATAGAAGGGCATCTCCTTCTATTCTTCAACCCCTTTGAAATAAGATTTCTGAATTCTGAAAATGGATCATAACATCTGATGGACGGAGATTTTAAATATGTCTTCAGGCAACCTTTGACGAGGATTCTAATAAGACTAGCTACAATCCGTTTCAATTTCAAGAATGTTTACTTTTTGAGCTCATCGGTGCGCCCTTCTATTAAAGGTGTTCTTCTATTAGAGGTTTTACGGTAAGTATCAAATACGCCTCTTTTGGAGTCTTCAAGAATCGCCTTTTCTTTAAATCCCCAGTCAGCAAAAGAGTTCAAAACTCTTCACCTCTTCATCCAGATTATTCTCAAATATGAATCCTTAAATCCCAATGAGCATCTTCTCAAGTATCTGACCTCAAACCCACTTCAGAAAACTTTCTAGCTGTTCATTTTATGAGTCAGAGAAAGAAAACCTCGACAACTCAACTACGAAAAAAACCAATTTCCTTTCTCCTAACAACTTTTAGTACAACATAAGTAATCATTCTAATCACTTAAAGAACATCCTATAATCAACATAAAAAACATCCTTCCCACCTAATTTTCTCTGAATTTGTCATCTAAAATGCGACCTTCTCTCGTGTCAACATATAATCATATGTATGTCGATGCTCTCATTTTTTGCTTGCTCAAAAACATATTCTGATGCTCGAAAACCTCAAACAACACAAGTACACTTTATTCTCGTTTTTACTCTCTTGGCGTCAAATAAAACATCAAAATCACTCTTAAAAATAGAAGATCTGCTTCAGAATCCAGAGAATGGTCGTTGCCGTCCGCCCTCTTCGCGAAGTGTGAACATTGGATTATGATAAGGGAAACGGTTCATGAATGCCTTCATCATGGGACGTCCGGATTTTTCTGAAAAATATACAAATAGGTATTCTATACTCATTCAATTCATCATTCTCCAGAATCCCACATCATCTAACAACCCGAAAGCAATTCAGAAAACTCACGGAGCCGGAAAAATGATTCCTCCGCCGACGATTGGCCGTGGGTCGACGGAACGACGAAGATGAACAACAGGAAGATGAGGGAGAGCTGGAATAGAAAGAAGAAATGAAAGAAAATGGAGGAAGAGAATAATTGTGTGTGCAGGAACACAGTGATTATTAGTTAGTCAGGCGAGAATAATATAGGAAAGGTTGTCTCGGGGTATTGGTTCCAAGATTCAGGGTCCGACCTAGAAAACAAAAAAATAAGAAAAACAACAGAGAGAAATGACGTGGCATCTTCTACTCTCATTCAGTATTCCAATTGTCATGACTATCAAAATAATTATATAGTATGAAAAAAATAGGTTCATGGCTGGATTCGGAGATGCTGGATTTAAAAAAACGGAAAAAAATATACTGGGAATCAAATTTCGTTATAAACAAAACACTATCAAAAGTCGATTTTTTCTTCAAAAGTGATCTAGATTTTCACAAGAATTTCTTAAAGTTAGAGTAGTTACCGGTTTCCATCTTCTAGTCCAAAATGGAAAGACTAGTTCTAATTCTGAACACGATATTCTCAAAATTTTAAAACCGCAATACCGTACCCCTCCTTTCCAAACTCACCAATTTGACGAACATTGTTGAGAAAAGTGTCGGATCGAATCAGGAATCAGGCAATCGACTAAGGACGGCAGCAGAATAGAATGAGCACCGATGAAAGTGTCCATGTGCTCATGCTCCGCCCCCTCCTCCCTCTGGCTCCGCCTTTCTTACACTTTTGGTGAAGATGCTTATGGCTACTGATGGCCTTATGAGATATGAGATTAGAAAAAACGATAGGTGGAAGTTTCAACCGCCCACTTCACAAGATGACGTTTCTGTTGAAAGTTTCAAAAGAGCAAAAAGAAAGTTCAAAAGACAATATTTGTAGAACGAACAGAAAAAAAATTTTCAAATTTATCCAGATGAATATTTTTATCATCCTGAACTATGTCGACTTTTAATTAATCAATTTGGAAATAAGTCGAATTCTCTCTGACATTTTTGAATTTCAGAATAAGTGAAAGAAAAAATCCCTGAAAGAAATTCAAAACACAATGAGATCCAACAATGTTCTGAATAATAATTAATCGTGTTTCGAAATACTGTTCCAACCATTTTCCGACGACTGCATTTGTTCTCCGTATTTCAATCTCGATTCAGCTGATAGAAACTCGCTGTCCTCCAACTTTTTCCCACACGAATGACAAACGTCTATGGGAATCAAATCTAAGTCATGATTATTTTTCCGGAAATTTCGATTCAAACAAGGAAAGAGCTAGACGTCATTAGATCGCACTCAACACCATACACGTTAACGGGACTGGGATTATGTCAGAGAACTGTTGCAACTAGTTTTACAATCGTTTTGATTTACTCGTGTCGTTGATCTGTTTCCATTCAATGAGATACTTCCTGTCATGATTCCAATATTTCTACTGCTGCTATTTCTAACAAGTTCCTTCGCAAACACAGGTTTTCCGGTTCAGACTCTTGTTAGCTGTGGGATATCACAGACAACTATCGATGGAGTTCAAAGCGTCATCGCTGATCATTCAGTAATGACGATAGTTTAGATTCATTTTCAATAAACTTTTCAGTCAATGATTCAACTTGCAAAAACGGACAAAAGAGCCAAGAAGACAGAGATAGACTCGATGAAAGCAGATATTGATTTATATCTGGAAAGCAACGCTTCAGCCGATGACAAGGTTTCAGACAAATCTTTCAAACTGAACGTGCATTTTTTAATTTCAGCAAAAATGGATCAACTGCGTCATGACGAAAACTCCGAAAGAATGAATTTTATATTGTTGACTTTGAATAAAAATTTGAACAGTTTTCTAGCAGTAACGCTTTTTATTTATAACAGCAACGTAACAAACGTCATTTAGGCATCAGTCTTTGGGACCTTGACCTTCTTGACCTGGGAGCGGACGTAGGCGGCAGCGCGACGTTGAGCGAGCTTCTGGAACTTGTTGAAGCCGGTGTTCTTGGCCAAGGAGCGGACGGATGAGACTGGGGTCTTGCTCAAGGTGGAGGTGGTCACGGCCTTGGCTGGTCTTCCCTCTGAAAGAAGCTCATTTGTTTTCGGAAACTGAGTGCGACAACTTACTCTCGTTCTTGGTAGAGACAACGACTCCCTTAGCGGCGGCGCTGACATCAATGGCGTGCTTGTTAGCAAGTCCACTGTATTTTGGGCTGTTCACCTTCTTGAGGTTGAACTTCTCGGTCGAGAATCTCTTTCCGATTCCGCGCTGAGTTCTGATGAAGGCGCTGTTGTTGCGGATGACTTGCCACACGAGAGCGTCGGACATTTTACCTGAAAAAAAATGAATATGCGATCACAACGATAAAAAAGAGCGAGGGAAAAACGAATCGCTGTACAATAATTCTGAAACGCATCCAAAATTCCGCGTGTCACAACCTAATTTACAAGATTTTGATAAGCGGGTAGGTGATAAAACAAGAAAAACGACCAGGTGACCCTTTTTTGGAACAATCATAATCGATATTCACATCCAAATTCATGAAAAACACTGCGAAAACCACGAAAAAAGGCTTGAAAAAAAAAATAAAATTGAAGCAAAAAAATTTGGCTTGGCCTAAAATTTTGCTGCAAACGCGCTCCACTGTGAGGCGTAATGGCGCAGTGTCGTACTGCGCTGTTTTTAGCGTAAATCGACAAAGAGAGGACCTGATTTTCTCTATGGGGCTATTCATTTGTTTTTTAAACAATTAAAAATACACTTTAATTCAATTCATTAAGTGCATTTTAATGCATTTAAGTGCAAATAAAAATGCATTAAAATGCAGTGGTACTGCGAGACCTAAATAGCAGGTGAATAAATCGGTGCACCTTTAAATTTTTGAAATTCTCTGTACAAAATTTCAAAAATTTAAAGGTGCACCGATTTATTCGTGTGTGAGGTCCCGCGGAGACCTGCATTTTAATGCATTAAAATGCACTTAATGAATAGAATTGAAGTGCGCATCGAATTGCATTTTAATTAAATAAATAACCCCACTACGAAAGTAATCGAGAAAAAGTATAAAAATCTGATGTTTTCATAAAAATTTAACAATCCAAGAAAAATATTAAAATCTGTCTCAAAATCAGCACAGATATTTAAGACACACTCTCTGAGAAATTCGAGCATTGGCCTGTTGGCAAATGTACAGAAAAAGTCAAACCTGTTCGTTTCTATTGGTATTGTGTATAGTGAGTACGCAAACACTAATAAAAACATTGACGGGTATTTCAGCAAGCTCCGCCCCCTTTTGGCTGAAATATGCATACAGTGGGTCCAAAAAACAAAAGTTTTCCCTGAATGAGATAATGGTTAAACGATGTCAGGAATAGGTAGAGGGCACTATTTTGACATTTTTTCGTGTTCTAGACCATATTGCAATATAACGTTTTACTAGAAAAATTTTGAAAATTTCGAGAAAATTGTCATTTTGGACATAAGTCCCGCTCATGTAATTTTCCGCGCCTAGTTGGCGCATGTTGGGCTGCTAGAACAGGCGTTTGGCATTTAGCCCTCAAAAACGGCGTTTAGCCTCAAAAAATGGCTATTAGCCGAGATGGCGAGACTTTGGCGGACATTGGCACTGTATTGGCGCGGTGAAGCTTGCCACTTGAGCGCCATCCGGACGCCATTCTGTGGGAGAGACACTTTCTCCAAAGGCACGAATTCGGCAGTACATCGGCGTTTCATTTGGCATACCTTTGGCACCTAATCAGCGTGTGCCAGGATGTTTACAGGCGCGAAACTCATCGCAACTTTGTTTTTGTTTTCTGTTTTCTGTTTTTTCATTTACCTAAAATGTTTTTTGTCTTCGATTATCCATATTTTACAAGTTCTAAGTATTTATTCATCTTACAGATTCGACTAAAAACATCAGCGTCAATTCAGAGCACGGAGCTATACTTCAATTTTTCAAAATCAAAAGGTAGGAAGTTTGAACTATAAATTTGAAACAAAAATTTAAGTTTTCAGAACGATGACAGAAGGCGAAGAACTGAGAGCAGCGAGGATGGACACCTACACGTCCCAGCACACGGAGCACTCGACGGATTATAAATTTTCGTTTGTTATATCTGTTTTTTACTTTTATGTTGGTTTGATTTTGTTAATAAAAATTTCAAAAAATCAATGTTTTCTCTCATGGAATGGCGCAGATTAGGCGTGAACTCGGCTTACAGTAAGCATCAGATTGGCACCTTTACGGCGCAAACATGGCACTAATGTGGCATGCATGTGGCGTTTGTGTAGCTCGAATTAGGCAACATTTAGCGAATGGTTGGCGTGTATAAGGCATGATAACGGCGCGGCGGGGACTGTTTTTCGGCGTTTAGCCGTGCAAAATGGGGCGCCTGCCAACTGCAGTTGGCAGGCGCCCCATTTTGTACGGCTAAACGCCGTTTTCAATGGCTAAATGCCCGAAAATTACCTGAGCGATATGTAGCTTCATGGAGGCTCAAAGTGAACGAGTTCTTTTCAGATTAAGATTTTCCATAAAATTTCACTTCGGATAGGGCCCATCCGGAAAGAAATCTCGGGGTGCCATTTTTTGATAAATGCCAAAATACATGTGACAAATTTTCAACGTACCCCTATACATGACGAAAAGTCAAAATTTGAAAAATGCCTCATAGTTGACCAAAATGTAGTACTGCTCTTGCTGATATCACAGACGAAACCCTAGGCCTTCTAGTTTCCATTCCTGAGAATTTTGTCTACTCAAAGAGGGTATCAGTGGTGAACTGGAAATGAGTCCCCATTTGAACAAGTGGAAACTAGGACAACTTTTTAAGTCTTCAGATTCGCACCTCTTCAGTTTACTTGATTACCGTTTTGCCATTTGTTCTAATCTAAACCAAAAAATGCGAATCTGATAACTTTAAAAGTTGTCTTCTACTTTTGGCTGAAGAGGTAACTATTGTTTGAAGACTGGATAACTCGAACTTACATAGAATAGTCAGATTCTACATGATTGTTCAATGGCTTTCAACACATTTAAGAGAGGAAAAGTTGAATAAATGAATGTTTTTCTGAGTTCACGTCAATAATTTTTAATTCATTCTCTTCTTTTTCTGTTCTACACAGAAAAAGATATTCCCCAAATCTGTGTTCTACACAGATTTTTTGTTTGTCAAAATCTGTGTTTCACGTTCTCTGTGTCATCTTTTCTTTTTATAATTAAATGACCTCAATTATTCACGCTACACTGGAACAGAATTTCAGAATTAATTTCGAATTCATAATTTTGGATAAGCCATTTCTTCTGTTCAACCTGCACATTTTCACGCGCCCGTATATCTACACGAGGGGGCATTTAGGGGGCTTCGGTGGGGGCATTTCGGCCAATCCCATCCCATACAAAACCATAGGCACTGAGAGGAATCGAACCAGCGACTATCCGATCGAAATTGGAAAGCCTTAACCACTGAGCTATGGGGTACACGTTATACATAAGTTTAAAACGGAATTATATATATATATATATTCTATTTTTCAATATGGAAAAAATATTGTTTACTACGTGAGAATTTAAGATGACCCTTTTGACCTTTTTACATTTCAAGTGGAATAGTTTGCAGAGACGTTGGTTTTGAGAAAAACTGGATCGAATCTTCCAAGGAGAGAGATTCACGATAAATTAAAATAAGAAAGTTCAACAAATTTATTTAAATTAAATTCAACGTGTCATTTTGAAAACCAGATTCAAGTTTAAATTCTGTAAATTTGTGAGGGTAACACGGGAAGTCAAATGCCCCCTCGTGTAGAAATACAAGCACATCACATTTTCTATGTCTTTTTAGATATTTTTCCTCAAATCAAAATAATTTTCAAATTCGGTCCTTCTTAAATGCCGTGGTATTTATTTTATCAAAAAAATTTGTATTATTTATCAAAATTGTTTTTATTTGCCATATTTCAGAATGTTCCGGTTGCTTCAAGGATATCAGGTGGCACGAACTCTCAGCAATCTGAGAATGGTAAGCAATTTCGATATTTAGTAAAACAAGGCTTCTCGAAGTGACAAAATGTTTTTACGATAAACACGCAGTTCGCATAAATAACTCAATTTGATTTTAGCTCCATGGCAAACATCTGGTCTACACAGTCGACTTGTTAAAAAAAAGAGCTACGGGATACCTGGCTGAAAACGATACCGCTCAAGCCTCTGAGGAATCCTTCCAGGTATGTATTGTTTCAATTTATGTTTAATGTAATTCAATACATTGAAAGTTATAGCACTTTTTGCTTAGACTTCTAACCTTTATTAAATTATTTCCAGGCCACCAAACTTTCTCTCATGAATTACGTCACAAGGCTTGAGCAAACGGCGGGCGTGGAAATTGTGCCAAAACATCTGGATAATCCCTGGGACTACAGAAGATTCGAAAAGCTCATTCGGCTCATAGTGAAAACAGCCCGTGAGGACCAGGCTACGGATATCAAGGCTGGATGGACAACTGCTTACATGTAAGATATAATTGCTGATTTGGAGATTTTTTACTAGTTTTTAGGTTTCACGTCAAAGGCTGGACTCAGAATGATTTGACTGTGGAGGATGTACAATTTATGATCCCCTACGTTTATCGGTAAGGCAAAGAGTTGTTTATATGGATTATTATTTTTAGATTCCTTGATATTATCGAAGGAGAGCTGGAAATCAGTAGTGAAATGGCCATCCATGTCGAAAAAAACTTGTTCGTCATCAACATTGATGAAATCGCTGCGGATATCTATGAGGTTATTATTAAAACACAATATATTAGTTTATAATTGATATATTTATAGGAGTCGAGGAAAGGGAGAATCGTTCAACTCATGCAACACGTTAAAATGAGAAAAGATTTGGTAAATTTTATTTCTAATAAATTTTATTTCTAAAACAACTAAATTTTAGATACGACAGCTGAATTCAGTGTACAAGACAAAGTATGGAGAAGGCATTGCCGATGTTCTGTTCAAAAACAAGGATGCTTTCGAACAATATCTTGGAATTAAGGCTGTTTCGGAATAACCATGAGATGAATCTGCGGTTTTTTTTTGTTGTGAAAAAGATAAACGATTATTCTGTTGTGAAAAAGATGAACGATTATTCTGTTGTGAAAAAGATAAACGAATTTGTTAAGAAAACTGCAGTTTTTTTCTCTTTTTGTTTTCTGCTTAAATATCTTGCTAACGTATTCATGACTTCTGGCGGTACTCGAAAAATAAATTGTGCTTTTTTTTTTGAAATTTTTCCAGTTTGTTTCATTTTCAACATGATCCCTTCTCAATTTCTTTGTTCGAACACGTAAACTCCCTTTCTTCTTTCCGGAGACACAATTCTGCGCAATTTGCAACCCCGCGCGCAATTTTTGCAATATGCGCACGCTTTCCACCCCACTTCCCGATTTGCTTCTTCCCGATTTGTACGGTCTCCCTTCCTCCCAAGCGGTGCGGTGTCGATTTTTTTTTTCAATTTTCAGCTTGTTTCTCTCTAAAAATGACACAACCTCGTGATAATTGAGTAAACAAAAATTACAGAAAAATGCTTTTTTCTACAATACGAACACTCGTCACTCGAACAACAGGCGCACCTCGCTCGTTTTTCTCGACTTCGGCTGTTAAGAAATTAACTGAAAAGTTGTGGGAGAATCCATGGAAACACGCTATCCCAGAAAAATGTAAGTCTTATGGATAAGCTTAGAAGCGTCAAATTCAAATTACAGCAAAAACTCTAGCTACAGTCGAAGAAGTACCAGTCGACTGGTCTTATGTGGAGAGATTGATGCCAATCGAAGTTGTCCCAGAAGTTCCGAAGCATGATTCCTATCCAACGCCAAGTGGATGGACGCCTCCAACATGTAAATAAGCTTTGAATCTTTCAACTGCTTTCCAAAAAATTTTTTTTCAGCTGCTGGAAAGACTCATCCATACTACGTGCGTCGTCGTCCAGACCATCTTCTTCCACTTTACCTGGAAAGAAAACGGGATCTTCTGAATGAAAAAACGTTAGATTTTGATTACGTCGAATTGGTTACTGTTCGAAACGTTGATGGAGACGTATTTGTAAGAATATGAGTACGCTTTGAGAAATATTATACTCGGCATTTTCCAGGCCTGTGAGCAAGACCTCCGATCATATCTTGAAGAGAAACTTGGTCATCCGGTTGCCAGCCATGTTGATGAACTAAAAGGACGTATCAAAGTTAAAGGAGCACCGAGAGCATTAGTCGAACAGTTTTTCTATAGCAAAGGATTTTAGAATTTGTCTCATTCCTGTTTTTTTTCAGTAGTTCAGTAGGTCGTTTCGTTTTGTTGTGTATTTATTGTTGAAAGTTACATGAAAATGTTCTCTTTTTTTCGTTATTATTACATTATCAACTCGACAAGATAAACCGGTTCTCTCCCGTCAGTTCTTTTATTTATTTTCCTTCTGACTTCCGTAATTGCGAAATGCCGAGATTCCTTTCTGTCAGAATGCCATCATCGATTTGCTGCACTAATTGCCGGACGAAGTATTCACTTTTAAATCGAGAGGTATAGAAATTCTAGAAATATCAAAGCTCAATGTTTGCTTTTTTCAGGCTGGTTGCTCAAAATGTGCTCTTTCGTTCTGCAAAAAATGTTTGGGGTATCGTGCGATTCTTCCGAACCTTTCGGATCAGCCAATGGTCGTTTGCTATAACTGCTACCAAAAATTAGAAGCAGCAAAAATGAAACCAGATGCTATGGTATTTAGTTTCAAAAACTAAAAATGAGGTTTGATGAAGAATGAGTTTTCAGATAACTACAGTACCACTTCCTAGCAAAACTCAAAACGTTCAACCTCAAAATTCCTCAAAAAACTGGTGGGGTGAAGGTCTCCCACCTCCATCATTCAGAAGTGCATATGCGAATCCAAATGTGAATAGAGCAATGCCATCATCTCAGAATAGACATCCGACTCAAACTCCTCAGCAGCAACAAACAGTAAGAATTTCGTAAACGGGATGACTCATTTCAAGTTTCTTTCAGTCAAATGTAAACATCGAAGATCTGGAACAACGACGAGCCAAACTAAGAGAAGATATGAAACCACCAGTTGAAGCATTAACCATAGATGAAATTGAAGAAAGACTTGCGAAACTTCGAGAATGTAACGTGGAAGTGATACGAAATCCTAGAACTGTAAGCAGTAAAAGATCATTATTCTAGAAATTGTGTTTTTTTTTTCAGTGGCTAACATCGTCATCTAAAGACGGACCCGCAATCAACGCAAATAATCCGGCGGAATTGATGCGGATAGCGGAAGATCGAGCAAGAATTGAACAAAAAGAAGAAGAAATGGAAGCGAAAGATTGGGAAGAGTTGGAAGCGAGAAGAAGGCAAATTTTTGATAAAAAGTCTGAAGAAAGTGGAAAAGGAGGTGATGATACGGCTGTAAGAGAATCAATGGTTTCTGGAAACACGGAGTTCAGTGAGGCAACAAAGGAGGAAATGAATGAGATCAATAAGTTAGCGAAAATACTTTAAATCAGTTTGTAGTAAGACAACACTTTCAGACTATTGATGGATGCTGAGGAACGTTGTGCTGAGACAAAGAAACAAGAAGACCACGATGCTGCTGAGATGAGAAATCTGATGAAAGCTAGTGAGTCTTAATCAACCAAAATTTTCAACGTTCTCCCAGTGTTTTAGCCCGCCAAAAATCCCTCGATGCCATGCAATGGAATGAAAAGATTACCAAAGAAATCGGTGGATTCTGGGATCGTCGAAACGAGAAAGAGGCTGCTGATGAAGAAGAGGACGATAAGTCTCTCGATGAAGAGACATTCAAAAAGATTCTTCATGAAGCTGAAAATTCTCCAGATGTTGAACCTCCTGCGACGACCACAGAGACAACTGCAGCAAACCCTTCAAACTCGCCGAAAAAGAAAGGATTCTTCGAGAACTTGTTCCGAAAGGACTCTAAACAATAATACTTTTTTGATTCTTTGATTTGTGATTCATGTATTTTACAAAAGAGCTTGTCAGATATGAATGTATTTATTGTAATTGCTTGATTTGTACACGTGGATCGAATAATCAATTGTTGGAGAAACCTCCATCGACTGGAAGCGCGGACCCTGTTGTCATTGAGGCATTGTCGGAGAGCAAGAAGAGGACAGCATTCACCACTTCATCTACTTCAGCGAATCTCTTGATGGGCATTCTGTCTAGCATCTTCTTCTTCTTCTCAGGATCACTCCAGTTCTGAAATTGAAGAATGAACATTTCAACATTAAACATTTTCAGGAATCCGTTACATCTCTTCCCATATCGGTCATCACTACAGTTGGATTCACACTGTTTACACGAATGTTTTGTGAGCCCAACTCATTCGCCAGACATCTAGTAACCATGTCAAGAGCAGCTTTGGAAGCACCTGAAAATGTATTTTATTTTGAAGATTTGTAAGTTGGCTCTCTTACAGTAGACTGTGTGATTATCCAATGGACGAATAGCAGCTTGCGATGAAATATTTACAATTGATCCCTTTATTTGTCGATCGACGAAGTTTCTGGCAACAAGTTGAGCGATGAGGATGGGTCCACGAACGTTGACGGCAAAGGTTCTAAAAAATCAGAAATTTGAGTGAAACAGAAGTCTAGTTACCTATCGATGGATTGTTGTGTAATTTGTCCGATTGCATGGTTCGTAGCGATTCCGGCGTTGTTCACAAGACCGTGGATTGGGAAGTGAGGGACGATGAGTTTGAAGAGAACTTCTTCATTTGCACTCACATCTCCGACGATCGGAATAATTGTGTGCCTCTGAAAATGAATTCTATGCTTCATTTATTGTGTACAGGTTGCCTAACATACCAATGGAGTTGATTCTTTGACCAGACTCAGCAGATTTGCTTCGTTCCTTGCAAATGCAATAACCTGCGCTCCAGCTTTCGCTAACGACAGACAAATTTCTTTTCCGATTCCTGCAAATTTGATAATAAACTGTGATGTGTGATCTGCAACCGGCGGATCGGAAGTGTTTGATCATTCTATTTTTATCTTCTTTTTTTTTCGAAAATAGTTCCTTTCTCAGAAATTCTCAATTTCCCTGGACTTTGTTCTAACTAATTATTTCGACCATTCTGACTACAAGTGGGAGGAAGAACATGCAATTGATAAAACTTATATTACTTATGGTCAAAGAATAGTGTTATCATGTTATCAAAGTTTCCGCATAGTTTGAACTGGAATTGAATTATGACCGGAAGTAAGAAAGAAGTGGTGTGAGATTGATGTGAAAACCAGATGGTATTCAGAAACGATTTTTCTAGGAAATTTTGAGATGAACTCATGACGTTTGGAATTTATGAGGTGATTGAGATTCAGAGTGTGAAACGCTTTGAATCTAACTGAAACATTTAGGACAATCTACAATCTTAAAAGGGCATTTTTAATAGAAAGGCACATCTGCTAAAAGGCCTATAAGCTCAAAAAGAGAACATTCTTGAAATTCAAACGAATTGAAGTTAGTCTTTTTAGAATCCCAGTCAAAAGTTGCCTGGAGACGTCAAAAAATATGATTCAAATCTCTTCTCCAGCAGATTTTATGATCCATTTTGAAATATTTTTTCAGGGGCTGTAAAAAATAGAGTAACATGTTCTTCTAATACTGACGTTACGGTATACATGTACCTGTTTTGATACAAGATGTTTCTTGGTCGTGAGCTCTTGGTTTGGAGTATTTGAAATTTTAAGATCCTTGGCAGGAAAAAAGACCCTGGATTTTCTCAAATCTTTGAAGAACTCATAACATTTTTATAGATATATTATATCATATTTTATATGTGAAGACACAAAGTTCCGTGATTCAAAAAAAGAGTGTTTCTTTCGTGGAACTATCAAAAGTTGGAGTAAGTTTTGAAGGTACTTTTCTATACTTTCAGATTTTTCCCCTCTGTAACCTTACCTTGACTGGCTCCAGTGACAAGAATGCGTCTGTCAGCAAAATCGTAATTGGCTTGCATTATTTCGTGTCCTCTCCGTTTCGTCAGATGATATGAATAGTAAGAATGTATCTCTCTCGCCTTTTCTCCGGTCAACTTTTATATCGAGACTATTTTTGTTATCAATGGCGGTCCGTCTAACCACCTGCGTCCTTGTATTGGATGTGATTGTGTATTGATGATACCGCATTGACGATGGGTATTTCTATTTCGAGATGAAAGAGAGAGAAAGGCAGGGGGAACCCTTTTTTCATACATGATGAATGTTATGCTTCAGGTTGTACAAGAAAAGTTAAAGCATGATGATTGAGAGGGAAATGCCGGCCATAACAGAAATTACAACAAATATTCATTCAGAGAACATCTGAAGATACCGTAAAATCTGTATCAGAATGGCATGCCACTCTATTTTTTTCAGCACCTGAAAAAAACTTTTATGAATTTTCAATATGGATCTTTGGAGAAGAGATTAGAAACATATTTTGTGACTTGTCCAGCTAACTTTTAACAAGGATTATAATAAGACTAATTTAAATCCGTTTGAATTTCAAGAATGTGCTCATTTTGAGCTCATCGGGATGCCCTTCTATTAAAGGTGCCTTTCTTATACAGATTTTACGGAATTATTATTCAAAAAAATCTCTTCTATTTTGAACTGCTCGGTTGTCCCACCGTTCTTTGATTAAAAATCAAAATTTCAGATATTTGTATTCAGCTACAAACATCTTCATCTTCTCTCCTTCCCTCATAAATAACCCCTTTTAGTCACAAGTTATGAGCACAAAAACAGCTGAAACTTCATCTCAAGTAACCATGACAACTGTCTCTTGCACCTGTCAATTTTCTCGTTTTCGATTAGAAAACTCCTTCCAAACAACCCCTTTCGCTCTCCTCACAACCAACTTTTCAACCAAGAGTGAGCCCATTTTTCAATCATGTCGATGGACCTGGACCCCGTTCCAGGTCTCCCTCTCTTGACTACTCTCTACTGTAACAAGACTACTGTGAAGAAGAAGACCACACTAAATTGCACTTTTCCTGATGAACTATACACCAAGAAGGCTTTTTACGGAGGACCAATTGGTGCTGGAGTCGGTGTCGTTGAGCTGGCGATCCTTGCAGTTTTCATTCTGCTCTGCTTCAAAATCAAGCATGATATTACCAAAACCTTCCTTTCTATCATCTATCTTCCGCTCGGACTCTCTTCGATTTTCAAGGTGGCTCTCGCGGTCTACAGTATCATGCTCGGTGCTTATGGATGGTGGTGGACAGTCTTGTTGATGTTCTTCAACTGGCTTTATACCACAGCTGTTCTCTGTACCAGCATCGGATGTGTTATCTATTTGGCTGCTTTGATCGTGATCGCGAGGAAGAGACAGAATCTGGACATTTGTGAATCATGGATCTCCTATTTTGCTGTTCTCTTTTTCTCTGCCTTGGTATCCGGTTCCTACCATTTCATTTCTTCCCAATGGAATCAGCTGCCAGGTGGTGGATTGATCTTCACCTATGTCCTTTGCACTGTTGCAATTGTGGCTGAGCTTCTGGTGGTAAACTTTTATTAACTGAGAATCAAATTGAAATCTGTACAATTTCAGTGTCTCTGTGTTGGTTTGATGTGTAAACCGAAACCAGCCGCTGGAACTAACGTTGCAGTTGTGACTGGTGATCCAGTGGTTGATGATGCAAGGACTCGGCTTGGATTTGGAGCTTTGGCTGTGCTTGTGATGAACATTCCAGTGTGGTTTGAGATTTGTGAGTACTTCTGAAAGTTTTCTTATACCATTTTCGTGATTCCAGATGTCAAAATCGTCGAACTCTTTACTCCGTATCTCTGGGAATCTGATGCACAGAAGACCATTTACTACACCGCCCAATCGAAACAGCTTCTTTTCTTTGACACCATCCGCTTGTTCCTCAGTCTCAGCCTTTTGGTTCCTCTCTTTATCACAGAAACAGGACGACTTGCCATCGAATTATGGATCAAACGGAAGCCCCATCCGACTGCAGCACCCAAAGCCACAGCCAACAAGGTCTTCATTGCCACTCAGAATCAACCATTGCTCATGGATACCGGAGAGAAGAAGTCTCCACCGCCACCGACTCCACCATCCCAACCTGTCGATCACACTATCCATGCTCCGATCACCCAGCAACCTGTTCCTGTTCCAATTCCGCATCAAGTCCCCCACCCTCAACCAGCTCCAGCCCAAGCCGCTCCACCAATGTACCCTGGAATAGGATTTGCTCCTGGAATGTTACAATTACCACATAACATGCAGACAACAATCGTGTACACTCCATCCATGGCTTATGAGAATGTGAACGGACAAATGCATGTGGAGCAGTTCAAGTAGATCATACAAGGAAAAGTTTTGAGAGTTTTAATCCCTGTTGATCTGAAAATGTGTTGAATAAACTCTTTGTTAACAAGAAATGTTTTGTTGTGGGTTGGAATTTGATCTATTTGAATCTATTTAAGCCCTAGGAAGAAGCTCCATTTCCTCATTTGCACTTTCCCATCTCAAAAAGTGCGCATTTCCTAAGAAAGGTCAAAAGCGGAAAAAGATGATGATCCGTTTTTCGTTTACATTTACTCTTGCTACCTGTTGCAACATGCTGGCACCGCCGCTAAGCTAGCGGTTTTCCTCACCTCCGTGTTGATAAACAAAGAAGTGCATAAGGAGAGAAAAAGAGAGATGGAGAGAGAGTGGTCAGTGCCTGGGGATGCTGGTACTTCCTGTACTTCCTTAACGTACAAGAAAAATGATGAAGAAGAAGGTCGGAGAGAAAGAGAATGAACGAGCGAAATCGAAATCCAGAGAGAGTAAAAGAAAGTAAGAGAACGGCTAGGTGAGGAGGAGCAAACAATGGACGCGCCAGTCGCGATCGCGTCCATGGCTCTCTCAAGTACAGTGGATTACTGTCCATTTCCATCTTTTCTCCTTTTCTAGGCGGGCGGGGACAGTCGGTGACGTAACACGCGGTGTCCGCGCGGAGTTCGGAGTGAGGGGGTCAGGGCGTGACCTCACGAAGATCGCCTGAGAAATAGTTCCCGCACCCATATCGCATAGTCTGCGTGGCCGCACGACGAGCTCCGTGAAGAAAAGAGATGAGCACGACGACGGCTCCACTACATGCTTCGTCCTACTCTTCCGGAACAACCGGAGCAGGAGGAGGCGGAGCTCAACAAGCTCTTCAGCTGCAACATTGTGCCTATCATATTGGCGGATCGGTTGGCAGCAGTGGTTCAGCACTAAACAATAATTCAATTAATGTGCCTAATAACAATCATCCAATGGGAATGTCTCCAGCGGGAACTTCTTCAGGCACCAACTTGAATGGTGGTCAGCAGAGGTGAGTCTTCACTCTTATAATCTAAAAATCTTGTGGTTCCAATGTTCTCATCCTTCTGTATCTTACTCTGATCTGATTCCTTTTTTCTCTTCTGATTTTGATTACACTTAACTCTTCTAAAAACCTTGAAATTCTAGAACTTGTATTCCTGGTTTAATCTGAACACTCTGGCTTTATCATCCAACCATATCTACAAAACTGTTCTGTAACTTAGTTTGGATTTAATACTTTCCGTTCTATTTTGAGATGCGTCGCAAAACTCAAAACGTCATTCTCTGCCTACACCTTGTAATAGAAAATATCTGGATTACGAAATTGAAACCGAGTCACCGCTTTTTGTGAACCGTTCATCCAAGTATACTGTAACCAAAAACTTCCTTGGTGATCTCGGAATATTGTTGGGATTGAAAATTCCAATTTTCAATATTGATTGAAATTCCAAAATCTAGTAAAACGAAAACAATCCAGGATAAAATCATTCTGATTTTTTTCTAGTTTTTTTTATAGTTCTATAGAAGATTACCGTATTTACTCTAATAGACCGGCACCTCTATATGTCCGGCACCCTCTAATAGACCGGCAGTCAAATGATCATTTTGAAAAATAAACCGGCAGCCTCCAATAATCCGGCACCCCAAAAATTAATGAAATTGGAAAGTACTATTTTTTGAGAAATTCGAATTTTTTCCAGTGTTTTTCACACAATTTCAATATTTATCAGCATTTCGAATAGTGTTTGCTTTTTAAACTATTCAAAAAAGGCTTTATCATGCTCATTTTCAGTGAAAAAGCAACATTTTTTTGTTAAATTTTTTATAAATTGACTCTTTGAAAAATAGACCGGCACCCTCTAAATGACCGGCACTCTCTAATAAACCGGCATCAAAATGAGGACCACGAAAAATAAACCGGCATGCCGGTCTATTGGAGTAAATACGGTATATCTTCGATCTCATTCCTTATATTGAAAGGTTTTCAGTTCCATTCACACAACCTTACTTTAAAGAGGGCGTAACATAATTATTTTTTTTGGAGATTTTTACATGGCTCGACGCAGAATTTTGTGAGAACAATAAATCCTCTTGAAGTATAGTCTAAAAATTCCTAGTTTTTGAGTTATAGGCCAAAAAGAGGCCAAAAATTTGTACTGAGCGAGTGCAGAATTGCCACGTGGAAAAATCTGCACTCGCTCAGTACTAATTTTTGGCCTCTTTTTGGATTATAACTCAAAAACTAGGAATTTTTAGACTATGCTCCAAGAGAACATATTGTTCTCACAAAAGTTCTGCGTCGAACCATGTAAAAATCTCAACAAAAAAAATAATTATGTTACGCCCCTTTTAATTTAGTAAAAGTTCATTTCCCTCCCGGATATCTTACAACTCCTTACACTTTCTTTCGAAACCCTAACCAGTTCTTAAACAAACATTTCACTTTCCCTCTCGCCCCCAGAAAGGGTCATCATGTTCTAAAGTTTGACCAACTCCTTTCGCCCTAACTCTTTTTCTTTCCGCGCGGAACCTTCCGCTTCTTTCCGCGACGCTTTGACGTCACATGTTTGATGAAACGAACTAAGGTGAATATCCCAGAGTCTCTGTATTTATATATTCAAATAAGTAAATAGGTTTAGGAACGGGGCACCGGAGAGAAATTGAAGAGTTCATGAAGCATGAGTGCGCGAAATGAGAATCGAAATTTACATATTGCGCCATAGCTGCGAGCAAATAGATAAGAGAAGGGGTTTAGAAATTTTTGGGAAATCAAATGAACTGTGTTTCGGAGTCACTAGAGGATATGTTCATAAAGAGGTGAAAATAAATTGAAAGGATTTAAGTCGGATTGTTTCTAGTAAATTTCAGATCTAGCTGATTTCAAAACAATACATTTAGAATACCGCAACACCTCTAATAGAGGGTCACCAAAAAGTCAAGTTTGTAAACCTTCTCATGAAAATATAATAAACTTTCTGAGAATCACTTATAGTGCGTTTTTTAGCTGAAGAGTCTATTTTGGTTTGCTGGAAGTTTTACCGCAAGAGAAAAACAAAAATTAAGGTCGTGATTACTCTGGAAAGTTGGCCTTCAGGGTGTCAGAGGCTATGAGAGGTTTTACGGTAACCCTGAAGAAAAAAACTTTTATGGAATCTCGACTAGTATACGCGTAGATCATCTTGATAAACACCTGAAATTTCAAAATGTTTTTTCTAGCCAAAAATCTTTGAAAACTTTCCACCGACAATCTCATGTCATTCCCAAAACCTCTCCTTTAAAAAGTAGGGTATTCGGAACATTCTTCACCCGAATACAATAGCAAACAGTTCCTTCTTCATTGAGTTTCACCATACTCCGTGCGCCAAGAAGAAATTAACATATTGCGTCACAGTCTATACAAACATTCTCTTCATTTTGTAGGTCAACTCGCGGAGCATCGAAACTACGAAGGGATCAGATCAATGCCGAGATTCAAAAGATTCGAGACCTTCTCCCTCTATCCGATCTCATCAAGGATCGTCTTTTCCAGTTACAAGTGCTGTCTTTGGGATGTATATTCATCCGAAAACATCGATATCAACAGACGATTCTTCAACCTCAAATGCAGATGATGCAGATGCAAATGTCACCTCCGATGCCACGTGGTATCGATATCTGTAAAGCACTTCGAGGATTCATGTTAATGGTGACAAGAAGTGGAAAAATACTCCATGTTTCTGATAACGCCAGTGAATACTTGGGACACTCGGTTGAGGAAATCATGTGTCAGGGAGATACGATTTATGATTTGGTGGATTTAAAAGATCATGGAGCAGTACAAGCAGAACTGGCTAGTGGTCCACCAGGTACTGCTAGTTTTCCTGAAGAACGAGTTTTCATATGTCGATTGAATTTGGCAAGGACGGCGAAGCGACAGCTGCATTATCATAAGGTGAGTTGATTTCATTGAATTCTGGGTTTTATAACAGTGGCAATTTCAGTTCGTCTTGTTCCAAGGCCGTTACATCCAACCAGCTGAATTCTATCAACAATTGAATGCTCAAAACTCTCAGCCAGACTGTGATCAACCGGTTTTCTCTGCGTACTGTCAACCCTTGATAAATCCAGAAAATGCGGAAGGAATGTCAACTGGGAATACACATGTATTCTGTACTCAACATTATTTGGATATGAAATTTAAAGATTCTGATTTGATGGCAACTCATCATCTTGGATACACAAAAGAGCAGTTGAAGGGAATGTCATGGTATGGAATGATTCATCCCAATCATGTTCCAGAGCTTGCTCATAAACATCGATTATGTAAGTTTGCAGCCAAAAAAAAAGAAGTTCATGATTTTATATTTCAGTGTGTCAAGAAAAAGAAGGATCAGTTCTCGCTTTGATTCGAATGCAGGCAGCTAATGGGGAATGGATTTGGTTGCATACTGTATTTTCGATTCGACCTAACAATGAATTGAATAGCGAAGGGAAACGACTCCGTCATGTGATTCATTGTTTCCACCAGAAACTGACGTAAGTTTTCATGAAAATTTCACTGATTCAATAGTTATATTTCAGTGATCTAGAAGCTGCAACACTACAAGCCAATTCATGGATCTACAGCATGCGTCATACGTATCCTACCGTATTCTCTTGTCAAGATTCTCCACCACCAACTGAAGATCAGCCACCATTAAGCCCTCAAACTCCACCTTACAAAGAGCAGCCACCACTATTGATGGAACAAAAACCATTGATAGGAAACGGGATGGCTCCTCCACAAGGGATGCCAACAATAGACTTTAATCAAATCAAAGTGGAGATTCCAAGTCGTCCAATCAACTCACAAATACCATTTTTCACTCCTGAATCATCGTCTCCCGAAAGTTCAGCGTCTCTTCATATCTCTCTTCTTTCTCATCAGACTGCATTCCCATTGGATAATTTGGAAGATATTCTCGCTTCAAATGATGTTCTTCCTGAACTGAAAGATGAAGTAGACGAGATCCTTCGTCAAGTTGAACAATCTCCAACTCCGCCTAATTCTTTTCCAACTAATGTTAATTTGGGACATCGTCACTCCATGCCGAACGCCTTTGATTCTGCTGAACTTTATAAATATCTCGGTCCGGCACTTTTCGATGGGAATCCCAACATGTCACATCATCATCAAGAACATCTCCAACATCCACAACCACACCTACATCATCTTCCCAACCAGAATCTCCAAATGCAACAAATGCAAACACCTCCTCCCATGTCATGTCCTCCAACCAATTATGGTCAATCAAACTTTGTATTCCATCATCAACATCTCCATCAACATTTCCATCATTCCCAACCTTCCCTACCTTATAATTTTGATTATTACAATCGAAAAAGAAGTTGGGCTGTATGAACAACTAAATAGAACTCTAGAATCTCAATCCATTCCATATCTCTTACCATTATTATCTCTGTGATATACTTATTTCCATCTTCATTATATTTTCCCCATATCTTTCCACATATGTTGTCTTTCATTCAGATCAGTATTAACCCGGGTAGAATTGTTGCAAAAAGAGCTTTCGTTTTAAATTATTATTCAAAAATAAACTGTGATTCCTTGCTTTGTCGTGAGACGGTGTATAAAAATTTCCGGAAATTATCCGGTACCCCAAAATGAATAGAACATTTAACAGTACAAAATTTGAAATTTAACAGAACAAGATTTCAGAAAATGTAGGCATTTCCTTTGCAATTTTGCACTATTATTTCGAGAATCAGTGTTTGAGAAGACGTACAAATTTGGATTCACATCATATTTGATCGTTTTTGCTCCTCATAAATGATCTGAATGGCTTTGTTGTGTTCATTTTTAATGAGGAAGCTGCAATTTTCAGTTAATATTTTTATAAATCGACTCTATGAAAAATAGACCGGCTTCTAAAAAACCGACATCGGGACATCAAAAAATAAATAGATATGACGGTCCATTAGTGTAAATACGCTATATAAGAATGACAGTCAGCTTTTCAGAAAAGCATAACGAAAAATAGGGATTACCCAGATTGAACTACATGTGTGTAAACAATTCCTTCATACAGTATACCTTGTCGCGGTGAAATGACGAAAAGATGATGAATGGAACACAAAACATAATACTCAACTCTCCTTCCGGACTTGGAAAACTCTGGAAACAAATCGACGAACTTCAACATCAAGCCGCCCAATTGAGGCATAATATGATAGTCATTAGTTGCATCATATGTCTCTGCTCCTCCTATCTCCACTATATATTCCGATGCCAGTGAGTGCTGATAGTGCCGCCGTAGAAGTAGTTTCAATTTTTTGTGTTTCGCTGCAGTTGCAATTATTCTATTTGTTCTATTTGAGTTTCAGGTAAACTCCGGGTTAACCAGTATGAAGATGTTCATCGCATTATTGGCTCTGTTAGCTGTGGTCTCTGCAGAAGTCCACCAGTTCAATATCGGGTATGCTCAGACACAGAATGCACTTTCATTCTAGGATTTGTTCAGATACCGACCAACTCTTCGTCAGCGTCTTGCTGCTGAAGGAAAGCTGGCAGAGTACGAGAAGGAACGTAATGAGATGCTATCCAAAAAAAGCCTTCAATTGGCTCAATCCTCCTCTCCTATTATCGATTATGAAGACATGGCCTACATGGTACAGATTAGTATGGGAACACCGGCTCAAAACTTTGTGCTCTTCATTGATTCCGGATCTTCCAACTTGTGGGTTCCAGACATCACATGTGCCGGAGGAAAGGATGCTACTTGTGGAAGCTACTGTAAATCTGTGAGTCACTTGATTTGAGGCTATAGAATGAGTATTAATTGAAACACTGAAATTCTATTTGGCTGCCCTGTAAATTCATATTCTTCAGACCCCATACGACGCCTGTCTGACCTTCTGCCAAGAAGAATGTTGCACCAAGACTGTTGCCGGAGCCAAAGTTCTTGCGTAAGTTTCGAGATCTTTGAAATCTCGAACTCTTTTCATTTCAGAGCCGCCGACGCTTGCCAATCCAAGCATCGTTTCAACTCTTCTCTTTCCACTACTTACGTAACCAACGGACAGAAATTCGATATGACTTACAACACCGGAGAAGTCAAGGGATTCTTTGGAGTTGATACCTTCTGTGTATGTTAATGTAATTCTTATCTAGAAAATAATTTAATGTTCAGTTCACCAACACGACTGTCTGTGCAACTGGACAAGTATTCGGGCAAGCAACAACTATCGGAGAGGCATTCGGAAAGCAACCAGAAGACGGAATCATCGGACTTGGATGGCCAGCTCTCGCTGTCAACCAACAGACTCCGCCTCTTTTCAATCTCATGAATCAAGGAAAACTGGACATGCCATACTTTGTTGTCTATCTTGCTCAAATTGGTCCAACTTCTCAAATCAATGGAGGCGCGTTCACAGTTGGTGGACTTGATACCACTCATTGTGATTCTAATGTCGACTGGGTTCCATTGACGACTCAAACATTCTGGCAATTCAAACTTTCAGGGTAAGAACAGTATAATCAGAATAGATTTAATAAGTTGTTTTCAGAGTCTCCTCTGGAACATACAGCCAAAATCCAACTTCCGGATGGCAAGCTGCCGCTGATACTGCTGCTTCTTTCATCGGAGCTCCAAAGAGTGTTGTTACAAGCCTTGCTAAAGTGTGAGTCCAAGAAGTGTACAAACTTTACCAAAATACTAAATGTTTCCAGTGTTGGTGCCACATACGTCCCAGGAACTGGAGCCTTCTTCATTGACTGTGACGCTGTTGTTCCAGATATTGTATTCACAATCAATGGAAAGACCTATAACATGCCATCTACGTCATTCGTTGTTTCTGCTGGACCAGGTCCATGCATGTTCGCTTTCTATGAGCTGACTGCTGGAGGATTCTATCCCGCTTGGATGCTCGGACCACCATTCATGCGTGCTTATTGCCATGTGCACGATATGAAGAACGGAAAACTTGGATTGGCAAAGGTGCTGTAATGAATCTCATTTTAATAATTATGAAATCCTCAATAATAAAACGGTGAAAATTCAATGATTTCAATTTATTGAAAACAAGGTTTCGAAATTCGATTTCGAAATTATAGTGGAAGTTGTACTGCGCGATTCGGATAAGAATCAACAAGGGACAGGGAATTCAGGTACATATGTACAAAAGTGCATCGAGATGAGATGATAGAGAATAGAAAACAACAAATGTTTGCTCTTTGGAGGAGGACGAAAATAAAAAATAGATAATTTAGAATTTGGAAGAATGATAGATAGGTGAAATAACAATGAAATTGATACAGATTAGACGATAAAATTGCAAGGTTCATCAATTTGGAACATTCGACAGAACGTGTGTGATGTGGCCACTCTCACCAGCCAGGCACTTGAGGCATACTTTCTGAACTGGTGTGTACTTCTGCTTCTTTTCTGAAAGGAATCAGTTTGAAATCAGTTTGAAACAGAGTAGTGACGTCTTTTTGCTTTGTATGAGGAAGCAACACTTGTTATGATAAAAAGAGAATTTGATAAGAACACTGTTTTGAAAACTTACAAAATTAAGAAGTACCTAAATAGCTTGAAGTTGTTGAAGTCTTGTATTAAATCATATATTTTGTGTCTTTTAAAAGGCTACTATGAATTTCTTTGAAATAAGAACTAACCGAGATTTGGATCTTGTGGTTTAACCGTGTAGACATTGGTCTTGTCAGTCAGATGTTGTTGAGTAGCGACGCTCTCGGAAGCGACACGCTTACGGCTGAACTGCGACAGAAGACGATCGAACATCTGGAAATTATTTGAATTCTAGATTTCAAAATGAGGGAGTCAGAGAGCAAGACAACATATGGCAACATTTAGGAGTTGAAAAAATGAAAGTGATAAGAAAAAGATATTGGAGAGGCGTGCATGGTGATAACGCCTGAAGAAGAGACGAGACAAGAGCATTTGATACTAAAAAACATTTGTGAGACTTTTATACTTATGAGCCGAGCTGAAACTCGAAGGCGGAGCTTGAAACCGTCACAAATAATATAGCGAGCACCATAAAAATCTAAGATAAAAAATAAATAATGCAATATCACAATTGAAAAGGAACATGAACCGAAAGTACAAAAATTATCACAAACTGAAATGGGACGATGGGAACTTCAAAAACAATGAAGAGACACGTGTTGGGAGGGGAGAATAAGATCAAATACTTATTATCTGTCATTAAATAATAACAAAATGCACGTAGTCTAGAGCTCATGATAAGATAAGATATTACACGATATGTATACAAAAATGTACATGACTAGAGTTCCCGATGGATGATAATTTTCTCTTCCAGATACTTTTCCAGTTTTCTGGCTTTCCGATTCAGCTTCTCGTGTTTGATGCTCAACTCCAAGTTTTCATACACTTGAGCTTTGCCCTTTCCACGTTCATCTGCATCCTCTTGAAGACGAGACACTTCCTCCTGGAACAAAATTAAAACTTTTTATTGAATTTTTCACATTGTTTTGAGCAGATTCTTTATCAGACACGGAACAAAGCAAATAATGTGATTTTTATTCGCTCTATTTGTTCATATTAACGCCATGTTTTAGAAAAAAACAGCAATAAACAACAACGTTTGCCGAATAATTCCATGCTGGTGCTTATTGAGAGCACAGCAACAAAAAAAAACAAATAAAAGTTTGAAGCTAATTTTTAATGTATAGGGAAAGCTTACCTTGTGAAACTCAATCTTCTTCAACTGACTCTCAAAATGAGATAACTCGTCTTTCAAAACGTTTAATTCGTGTTGAGACAACTTCTCGTTCTCTTGAGCCAACTTCCAAAGTCGCTTCACACGTGGCTCACTGAATGGAGAATATTCTTCGCTCGTCACCTTGCGATGAACTTCATCGAGGTGATCGTGGAATTCTCGATTCGCTGCCTTTAGCTTCTTCGTCTTATCAACCACATTCTCCATGTCGTGGTGAACGGAATTCTCATGAGGAACCTTCTTGAAATCTTCCAACTGATCTTCGTAAACTCTCATTTTCCTTTCGACTTCTTTCAATTCTCCATGTAAAGAGTGAAGTTCTTGTTGAGAAAATTTTCCGTTTTGTGCTTGCGTCCAAAGTTTTTGAAGATTCTCATCAGTGAACTTTCCGCTCGGAAGGGGTTCGTTGTCATCTGTTTGTTGCATGAGATTCTTGTGTTTGTACTTCTAAAACTATAGTTAATCTTTGTATTTAAAATTACAAAATCTCACTTCTTTGAAAGCCATTACTGCTTTCTCCAAGCCATACTTCTCGAGAATCTTCGAGAGTTTGTCGTCGATTTTATCAAGTTCCTTGGTTCCTTGCGTTCCTTGTCGATTTGACTTCGAGGCAAGGTAAATCGCATCGTATCCGGACAATTCTTTCTGAAAAAAGAACATGAATGATTTTTTGAATTTGAATAAACTTACTTCAAGTCTTGCCAAGTTTTGTCTATCGGTGACATGCTGCAAAGCTTTCTCGTAGATAAAGTTGATCCGTTCCGTTCGGTACTGTGTTTTCTTGTTGTCCACCAGCACAATAATTAGTGAGAACAATACAAGTAAGAGAAGACGACGCATCTGGAATTTCAGAAACGGATTACTCGTTTGGTTGAAGCTTCCGAAAAGAAAATCGAGTGAAAAATGGGGAAAAATTCCCAAAAAAAAGTGAAAATTCAAAAAACCGGGTGCTAGGCAAGTGCGCTCTCTCGTCAACGGTTAGAGGGCAGATACGCAGAGAAATCGGGAGGTTAGAGAACAATTGAACGGTGAAGAGACCCTTTTGGGTAGTGAATCACGACGATTCGGAGATTGATTTGTGATAAAAGAAAAGTGGAAAGTGTAGAGTGAGAATCAATAAACACTTTGACCTAAAAACTAAACTATGTTTACGAGTAGTTTTCGAGAAGTCGACCTTAGACATTGTTTTCAGACATTTGAAAACGAACAAGATTGATGATGGGTCTTGTTAGACAGACGATTTTCAGATCCGGATTTTCAATGGAACATAATCTGAAAGTTTTTCTCAATTACAATTCCGTTTCAGAACCTGTTCCTTTTCCCGAGAATCTCTTTCATCGACCCCTGAACTCCGACGCCTACAGTATACCCTTATAGAATTAGAGAAAATCAAATTTAGAAATTTGCTCAATGAGCCGTTGTTGATTGTCTCTATGTCTATTTGCGTCATCATCTCATATCAGAATTCCAACACAAAACGACTCATAGTCAGAAAGAAAAGTTGAATTGAAAATTAGATTTCAACGAAGAAGGACAATCGAGAAAGAGTTGCGTGCAACGAATATCCTTTTGAAATCAAAGCAAAGAGCTCAAAAGACGACGACGAAGAAGAAGACAATCGAATCTTCATCGTCGTTTTCCCGTCATCTTCAATGAGTGGAGACGACGAAGACGTCTTCTGTTGCTTCTTCAGTTAGTTATTCTTCGCTTTTTTTTGGTTACAAAAAATAGAAAAGAAGAACATGTTATTCATTTCACTGGTCATTCTGATTAGCAACGCTGTAATTGTAACAACGATAACCTGTTTCAACTGCGAGAGTGATTTTCAGGGCGCATTACGGTAGGTTTTGGAGTATTCAGGAGATTTGAGAAAATTGTGATTCTTGAGAAGCGAGCGTTGTTGTTTTGGACTCTTTTTGTTGTAATATCAGCTTTGGAAAGAAGACAAATTGTAGTTGAAACCACAAATATATTCTATGAAGTTTCAAAACATAGTCGTAGTCAGAAAAAAAAATTTTCCAAGGTAAAGGCTAACTGAATGAAAAATGACATTTGAACGAACTTTGGCAACTGAGAAACACCTGAAAATTGTCTCACACCTTTGACAAAAACTGTGACAAATTTTTGAGAAGTCAGGCATTTTTTAGTCCATTTTCCTCCCGGAAGCTTCTATAGAAATTCCAGTTTCTCTCAACTTTTGAATCAAATATTATTATTCATTAATTCATTAAAGAAAGTGATTCCTGAGAAGCAAGAGCTGTTGTTTTGGACTCTTTTTGTTATAGTATCAGCTTTGCAAAGAAGATAAATTGTAGTTGAAACCACAAATACTTTTAGGAAGTCAGAAACTTAATATTTTTCAAGATCAATACTAACTGAATGAGAAATATTTGGATAACGTTTTGACAACTGAGAAACACCTGAAAATTGTCTCGAACATTGACACATTTCTGGGGAGTCAGACACTTTTTTGTTCATTTTCTCCCCAAAACTTCTATTAAAAAATCCAGCTTCTTACAACTTTTGAATCAAAAATTATTGCTCATGAAATTTCCAGCTGCCAACAACCTTGCGAAGGCTCTCAATGCGTAGTCTGGAAGTGGAATTCTCGATCAGAACTCGCAATTAAGCAAGGATGTCTTCAAGGAGTTGACAAGCAGTGGACAGCCAAGGTTGGATGCCGAACGAACCACTTGGGTGCTTCACTTTGCGTTTGCGAGTTGGTTAATTCTAGAAAACAATACCTTCAAGTTTTCTCTTTTCCAGTGATGGTCCCTTATGTAACCGAGTCGAGAGAGCAGAACAAATCGCACGTCCTCTTCCACAGATTCGTCTGCCAGCTGTTGAATGTCAAAGTAAAGTTATCAGCACAGGATTTGTGGGGCCTCGAAGAGAGAAAGTATGCACATCTAACTACTGTCATGTTACAAAGACAGAGACATTTGCTGAAGAGGAAGGACAAAATTCCGATGTGTTGAGTGTATCCAACTGTGGAGACTTACCAGGTATCCTGCAAAACTTGTAGAAGATGTTTTATGCTGATTTCAGAGTTCGATTTCGATGTCCGTCTCAAAAACTCCATCGGATTTCCGGGTCTTTATTCGAATGGTTGTTACCGTATCCAGGTGGAGAAACGATCTGCAATGATAGACTGTGTCTGTTCAAAGAATAAATGTAATGAAGTTATACCGGAAATAGAAACAGGACATGTCAGATGTTACATGGGAAAGGATTTCAGAAACACTAGTCAGGTATGAAATTTTGAAAAATGACTAAAAAGAGACCAATATGTATCGTTTCAGATAGACTCTCATGAGTTTTGTGACGGTGATTTCTGTCTGATTCAAGATGCTCATGGACGAGTCTCAAAAGGATGTATTTCATTGAACGAAAGGAATAGTTGGAGTCATTTGAAAAGTGGACACCGACGGATTCTAGGAGTGGAACAGTGGCTGTGTCAAGCTCATTTATGCAACTTTGATACCGAGAGAGCTATGAAATCAGTGAGAAGTATGAGGGCTGGAAAAACGAATTCTGTTGGAATCTGGAGTTGGAGTATCTTTGTTTTAGTTATCTCGTTATGGTTAGTTTAGTTATTTTGTTGAAGTTTTGATAAGAGTAAAGTTTTATTGTAGTTTATATTCAAAATTTTGAAAATTTTGCTTCTTTCTTATTGGCCTGAATCACTATCGGACCGTTTGCTGATTGGAAGATCCCTCGAATCCTATAAATGAGTGCCTGAAAAAATATCAATTAGAACTGCAATTAGCGATTAGAAACTCACGGATCGAATATGGACGTCCAAAGTAATTGCTGTCAGCAGGGGCCAGTAAGCAGTCAAAAATACATTGGACAATGAAAGAATTGGTACGGAAGATAGGAAACTCAAACATATCCAGAAGCAATAAAGTAGGTCAAATATGACATAAAAGAATACAGAACAGATGGTTTCTCTCGAGAGCTCCTCTTCCTCCTCATCCAAATTTTCTTCAGAGGAGTGTGGCTTTTGGAAAAGTCTTCTGTATGATAGATTTGCAAGTGACAATATGTGTGAGATGGTCGTTGGAATAAGGATCAGTGCCACTAGATAAATGTAAGCAATGACTTCAAAGTACTGTAGCTTCCAGTTGAGTTGAGAAGGATTGAAACGACGGATTCTGAAATGATCAAAAGGTCGTTAGAATAAGATAAAATGATTACGTTGTATGTACACAAATGTTAACTGTAAAGAAGAAGGAGACTCCGAACGCAAAAACCATGATTCCGAACACCACATTGTCTAGGAAGATCAACTTGCTGTAAGAGTTACTCTTTTTTTTGAGAAACGAAAGAACACCTTACCCCACTCTTGGACATATACTCTTCAAACTTCTATGAACTCCATTAACCATCATAAAAATGAATGCAAAAGTCTGAAACAATACGAGGAGAAAAGGTGGAACATTGATCATCACTGGATTCATAAAATATGGCTGGTTGACTGCTGAAATTTTCAAATTTTAAAAACTCTATTGACTGATGAGGATTTACTCACCAATCATAGCAGGGACTGGAACAAAAACCGCGGAAAGTTGAATGATGCATGCTATAAATTGAGCAGAGAGGATCAACGTGGTTGTTCGAGAAATGAAGTTGGAGATTTCAGGAAGAATCGAGATAACGACAAGATGGAATGCAATTCCGGTGAATCCTTAATAAAATCTCCATAAAGACTCCCTTTTTTATCATTCTGGGAAGATTTTCGTTGTTTTTAAGATGCATTTTTCCATTTGATTAACTGCAGATGTTACAAAATACTTTTTCGTCAGGGGGTAAACAATTTGCACACAACATTATTTACATCTGACTTCAGTAGGACCCACCAATAACAAAATAAAGAGTTCCAATGGTATCTTTCCAAAAGTTCTCTCGAATCCAGAGTGAATCTTCAAAGTACATCATTCTCTTCTTTCAGAACCAACACAAGCTAAAAGTCAAATGGTGTTTTGTAGGTGAGAAAAAGAGAGATTTATTTCGAAAACAATAAGGTTTGATTCAGAGGAAGCCGCTGAAAAATGAAAATTGACAGGTTCAATGGGAGATATCAAGCAATTTAGAGAGACCACAAAGCCTTGATTGATGATAATCCGAGTGAGGGTGATAAGTGAAAAGTGACAAAAACATGTTCGAGACGGAGCCAACTGGCAGAAAAGATGAAAAGAACAAAAAGTTGAAAAAATGAAAGAGGGAGAAGAAGAAGAGTTTGTGGGGGGAACACATCTGGAGATAATTTGGAAGAAAAAGAAAGTGAAGATTTATGATGATGTTTGACTAGAAGATGAGGTTGAAGATGGAGAGGAAAGAGCATAGGTCGGACGCCATCTTTTCGGCATTGAAGCGATTGTTCCGTTTCCAAATATCCACTGGAAAAAACGTGGGGACAAAAGATAAATTGTTTGAGTTTTTGAATTCTGAAAATTCCTCACCTGACAAGTTGAAAGTTTCGGAGGAGCTACCGCTACCGTAGCATTTGGTTTCTTTTCCGGAGGAATAACAGCCTCAGCGAAAAACAAAACCACAATCGAAGTCAATGAAATCATTATAACTGAAAGTGACAATTTCTCTTTCCGCTTCTCTCATTTTCTCCGTAGTAAAATATCTGAAAGATACCATCGTCTTCTCATAGACTTCTTCCAATTAAGATACCTAGAGAAGTGAAGATTAAGACCGGTATGCTTTGTATTAGCATATATCTAATCAAGTCTATCTTTTTAGAGAAAGTGTTGCAAAAAAAACGAAGAACGAATCCATCTCTTTTTGCATTTCATTAATTGACAATATGCGTGATGACAAGTGTGAGAAATTGATTAATCACATGGTACATTAATGATTAGATAGGGACAGTTGTATTGAATGAATCAAGGAATAAGCTATATACAATATTGAATAAAAAGTTATCTATTATCTTTTCCGCTTCATAATATCTTTAAATACAGTCGACAACAGTTCAGCCATCATTTGAGTGTCAATTGCTATACATCGATAGACACGGTATAAAGATTTGTCCCGTTTGCCAAGTGCACCAATTGCAAGATTCTCCATGAAGTCTAGAGCATCATCTTGATCCCCACCTGAAAATTAAAATATAAATAACTCAGGTAATTTTGGGCAAGCAAACAGCAAGTTGCTGGGCGTTGGGCAGCTTGCTGGAGATAACAGCAACTTGCCCGGATTATTAGCAATTTGCTGGCTGAATCGGCAACTTGCCGTCAAAATCAGCAAGTTGCCGTGTCAAATATTTTACTTGCCGATGGTCAAGCAGAATTTTCGACACGGCAAGTTGTCCGAAAATTACCTGAGAAATGGTCCGAACTTGGGATTGGACCCGGGATCTCTCGCTCACAAGGAGAGAATCATTTACAAAATAAGAACCCACATTTCTTCCGAAAGTTCTAATCACCAATTAACTTATATCTTACCTGGAAAATCCGGTTTGTATTTCGATAGTGGAATCACATCGAGTTTCTCGCAGAAAACATCAATTTCATTGAGGAACAAATAGATGGGAGTGGTAGCAAACATTGGCTCCTCACTTATCATTTGGAGCAATTGGAGAGCATCATCGAACCTATTCTGAAACTATACCAGATTCTGGAATGTTCTTGAATCATCAAACGTACCGTGACCATGTCTTCACTCATCACTTGATCATATTCTGAAATCGCTAAACAGAAGAAAATTGCATCGATTCCTTCGTATTGCGTCGCCCATTTCCTTCTATCAATTTTCTGACCTCCGATATCGAACAATCTAGAATTCTCTTTGTCTTGAAAAAGAGAAAAAGGATGTGACTCACTGAAAAGATTGATTGCTAGCAGTAAAAATGACGTTTTGGACTCCACAAGTTGGCACGTAAGCCATGATGAGATCTCTATCAGACGGCTTATAATCCAGTGCATTTATTTTGTCGAGATTGTTCAGAAAGCTGCAATTCTCAAAGGTAATCCTTTTCAAATGGATTATAATTTGAATCCAAAGGTTTTGTTATTTATGAAAAAACTAAAACTCACTATGCAGCAGAATCATTCAAATTGAACTGACTCCTTCGAGCGTAAAGTTTTTGCATAGACTTATCCGACCAAATGCATTTGATCTTCTCTGCTAGCTCTTTCGAAAACAGTCCATAGTGATTCTCCTCATCAGCGATGATAGATTGAGCGCGTCCCTAAAAAGTTAGATTCAGAATATCCATCAAACAATGGAAAATACCATATTAATCGGATCCGCAAATTGTATATCCGACATTTTCATTGCTCGACATAGAGCTTTGATGCATTTGAAGATGTTATGATAGATGAATGCTCGTCGATGAAAATATTCGGATTCCGTGAAGTGTTGTTTGTAGAGCAGACGAACTTGCTCTAGAACGGTTGTTTTTCCACTTTCCGCTGATCCTGAAATGAATGGAAATGGATTTTGAAAGAGGAAAAGGAATAGGAATACCAAGAAGAAGAAGTCGAATGTGACTATAGGCTTGATCGTTGGATTTCTGCGATGCTGGGGTATTGGAACGGGATGCTCGGATTTCGGGAACTTGGAGCTGTAATCATTAAAAATTGAGTCTCGTGAGTCACACGAGTCGTGACCCGCTTAAAAATATAGAAACTCACCGTAACTTGTGGAGAGATCGATGGTGGTGGAACTGGAGTAGGATCCTTCCTCTCTACAGCTTCTTCTGCTGGTGCTGCCACCGGTTCCACTTTAGTCTCATTTCCATTCGCATCTGGTGCCGGTGGTGTTTTATCAGCAGCGTTTCCAATATCGGAGACTTTGCTTTGAGCGGAGAAGTTGCAACCCATTTCCTCAATTACCACATTTTGTCACTTCTCGAATTGGGAATCTGAATATGACCAAGTATTAAAGATTTGAGGGACTAGAACCGATAAAAAAAGTGGAGAAAACTTTTTCAGAATATTCTAGATGAATAGGAACACAATTCCTCATCGCTTTTTATTATTTTTTCGCTCTTCTTTCAAAAAAAAAGAGGAAGAAAAAAAAGGAATCGAAAGGAAAAAAGAGAATATAATACCTGGACAATTGAATCAAATCCACTTATTTTGTCGCGCACGACTACAGCACCCTTTTCCTTTTTTATACTCGGGAATAGGTGAGAAATTGAGAATTCTGGGGGAAAGAAGATCAATTAGTTCAGGAGTAAGATGTAATGAGTTTGAAGGAAAATTGAAGGTACAAATAGTGAAATGTTCAGATTTTCTTCGTCACCCATGAATTGTTCGAAGCATATGGTTGAGTTTACATGTAAAAAATCTTTGTAAAAATAGGAAATCTTATCGACTTCACGTACTAACCTCTATTTATAACTTAAGTTTCTGTTCTTCTTGGTCAAAATTCTAGAAAACCAGAAGACCGCCGCTACTACAACGTTCTTCCATTCAAAATTACATTCCTCCTCAAAGATCATTGAAAAAAATGAAAAGAAATATCAATTGGTCAGTGTCTAACACATGACGAATTGCAAATTGGGTCTGAGCGTGCCTTCCAGCTGCTCGTAAGATTGAAAATGAAACATTTTCAATGGGAACAATGTCACTTTTGGAACTTGCGTTTGCTGTGATTTGAACTGGAAGTTATTCAAAATGAAAGAGAATTAGAATTTTCTGCAGACAAACCCAAATGGATAATTAGAAAGGGCAATGATAAAGGATTATCATAAATGTTTTATTTGACATTTTAGATTACTCAGAGTTTTATACTAATCCCAGATGAGTTCTTGGGGGAGTTCGGTGATCTTGGTTTGAGTGAAAAAGGAAAACCTCAACAGAGAAAAAATGTTGAGAATTGAGGTTCTTCACCAAGTTCACAAAAGAAAGTTCTCTAAATGGCCACTATTCGATTTTTCGACAACCCCCAAGAATAATAGAATGACTAAAATCCCGTGCTCATATCGCCTTCAAAGAAATTTGTATCGGCTTATCTCCATGAAGGGATACGGTAGCTTTCTCGTGGTCTACACTATACGAAAATGATTCATGCTACTTCAAATCTATTTTTCTTCTTCTCTTCTTCTTTCCCGCCATCGAAAATAGTAGAAGGAAGTAGATCGCCTCAAAAAAGTATGACGTTCAAGTTTAGCAATCGTAGGGTTCATAGGTATATAGGTTAAAAAAGAGCCGGAAATCGAGTGGCGTGTGAGTTGGAAATGCGAAGAAAGTGAAAAAGGCACCTCCATAAATCAATGTGGCTCGTGAGAAAGAAAACGAGATTAGATGTCGTCGTCGTCTTCGAGAATTGGAAGAAAAGGTGTAGGGAAGAAGAAGAAGAATAAAAAAGAAAAAAAGAGAACCAAGGAATTCTAAAGGTATCTGGAGAGATTAATTGAATCATTTGAACTGAAGGTTTTGTGATATGAGATCTCTAGGAAAAACGAAAATGATGATCAGAACTTTTGATCTCAATTTTCAGAACTCTCGAATCTTTCAAAAACCACACAAGTAATTGTGAGAACGATTCAAAGAAAGCGAAAATTGTTATGAATCCCCCAAAAAAACCGAACGTCATGTGATATTGACACCTGCCGATGAAAACATACCAACCTGAAAAGCTTCTCTCTGAAACATCTGCGTTTGAGAGATCTGCGAGTTCCAGGGGTTAGTCAGGGTATTCTGGTTCAAGATTATAACGGTAGAGGGACTTCCTCTCCTTTGTATGCTCCTTAGCTCCGCCCATTTCCAGGAATGCAAAGCGAAAATGTATAGTTCTGACTATATAAATACAACTTATTGTATGTTCAAAACTAAGTTGATTACGTAAATGGGAACAGTTCAAATGGTATAAGATGAAATAGATGACACATTTTGGTAGTCATCATTTAGTCGGTATAATTGTAGTATGATGCTGACTCAAATATCAAAAGAAGTACAAAAGTTTCACAACAGATTTTGAAATCCTCAAAGGAAACGAGAGAGAACATGTTATGAAAACATTTTTCCTGTCACTCACAGATGAATGTGACAACAGTTCCAAACAAATTCTTAATACGAAGTTCCCCCTTTCTCCCTCAATTTCTCTTCGTCATATTCAAATCCACAAATTGAATCGAGGCTTGCAAGGCAAATAGGAGAGCAAAAGAATATTACTAAGTGCGATATCTCGATTCCCACGAATCCACCACGCACACCAACGTCATCTGGAGAGAGAAATTCAGGAAAACGAGAGAGTCAAAATAACACTACAATATCGGGAAAATGATGTCTTTCTATAAAATATTTTTTTCAAAGATTTATTCAAAGTTCCTCGTTAATTTCCTTCAATGATCTCTGACAGGCGACATCCTTAAAATGGCATTTTTGAGCGGGGAACTTTGTTCCGGGGCTTTCCCTCCTGAAAACATAGAGATGAACAATATCTTTTTATAAATCTTGTTTACCGCATGGCACCAGAATGGGTATATCCTTCACTCTTGATCACCCAAAAGTCGTCAACAGTCTGCTCATTTTTATCAATTGAGATTTGTTCGACTCTAACATGAGTTCTATTGGCAATCGTTACAATTGACCATCCATAATCATTGTTTCTCGCAGCACTCCATGGCCACGGTTGATCACTAAACCATGCATCAGGAGTGTGACATCCGGCTGAACCACTGATAAGATACACTGGAGCTTTTGGGTTCACATAGGCGTTTGGCTAAAATTCAAAGATTCTACATCATTTTTTCGTTGCTTCAAAATTACATCATTCCAATAAGTTCTATCAGCAACTGGGTAAAACCTCTCGTAAGAATGTTCGTGTCCCCAGAATCCAAAATCCACAGAAGTTTGCAAAAAGAGTGGTTCTAATCCAGGCATATCCAACCAACCAGTTCTTACCTAAAAATTGAAATTTGAAAAAGACAACTTTAAAAAAAGAAAACTCACTAATCGGTTTTCAAAAGATTGGCATTCGGCAGAATTAACGTTACTACAGTAGAATGGACGGTGTTGAAAGGTGAAGATCCATGGAGTAGATGCGCGATTTGAATTGGCAGCCTAAATATAATTATTTTCTTTGAACTTTTGAGATAAGCTCACCGTCAAATCCTTCTTCAACCAATCATATTGCGTCATCACCGGATCCATTCCATACGAATAATAGTATCCATAATTCTCAGTACTCACACCAACCCAATGTACCGGTCCCAAATCAAAACTATAAAATTGATTGTCATTATGTCCATTATCGGGAACTGCAAATCTTTTCTGGTAGTTTGTAAAGTTTTGATAGTCATCCTCGTGGTTTCCAGCAATCACCATGTACGGCATCTGAAATTCAAAAGCTGTCTAAGATGATGCGAAAGTAGAACTTACCTTAGATATGAGTGGCTCGAAAACATTCAAATAACTGTCTCCGACCTCTCCGTTATTTGTGTGCAAATCGTAAGCAATATCTCCAAGATGGACAATGAAATCGAAATCTCCAGCGAGCCCGTGTTTAATAATACTTTCGGTTGAGTTTCCATGCCAGTAACCCAAATCTCCGAAAACGCAGACTTTGTAGGTCTGAGGATTGTTTGAGAGGGTTTTGAAGGAAAATGTGCGAGAGGCAATGGTGTACTCTGGGATTTAGAATATTTTAATAATTAAAGTAACAGAACTAACCATACTCGGAAGAATAATCGAGTCCTGTCATAGTTGCCTTATGTCTATATCTCGTTATTCCTCCGTAAACCCATGCTTCAGAAGTTCCTTTCGCCGTGGATGACGCTCCAGTTCCCTTCTTTCCATATGACACATCTTGTGCAGCTGAAACTGATATTATTGCTACAAATACTAATTTTCTTATACCTTCTGCAAATGTATTCCAAACAACAGCCATCTCTGTCATATCCCCAGTGAATGAGAGATGGACTTGATCGGGTGTTGTTCCAACTGCATTACACCGGTAGAGAAGGCATGACAATGTACAGAAGATGAGAAGAAGTCTCATCTGGAAATAAGAATCAATGAAAACAATGAAGGCTGGACGGAAAGAAAACGATAGAAACGGTTCAGTGGCTTCTAGAGGAATCTAGAATCCGCGGTCAAAAACTGAATTCAATGCTGAAAGTGTTGCAAAACCGAAGGAACATAAAGTGAAGTGTGATCAATCGGATTATAGCAGTGCATGCCTATTCGCAGAGCACTGATTATTTTCAGTTTCTTCTTATCATAAGACACTGGTAACACCTACTCAACACGTTTCGGGACAAGTCTGAAGAAGAATAAAGGAAATCGATGCGTTTATTAATAGAGATATTTCAGATGCAAGTGTTTTTTTTTCGTGCAAAAATTAATCTCTTGATGGAGATGGTTGAAGAACGACGGCAACAGCGATGAGTGATTGGACGAAGAGAAGAAGAGCACCTCCGAAGGCAATGTATGGAAGAAATACTTTGAGCACTTCTCTGAATTTCAAATTATAATTTTTTGTGATTAAATAATTCCAAAAAAAACTCACTCATGTTTGGTGATGACCATAGTTCTACGAACTCGAATCATATTCGCTGCCTTCGGTCCTTTGGTCTTTCCTTTCGTATTCCCGACCGTCGTCTCTTCTGTACAAATTTGTTGATTCAGTGCATTGTTGGGTCCGTCAGTGAGCAAGTCTTCTGGACGAATATGCTCTTGTCTGGAATAAATGCCCTCTAAAAACTATTCCGATTCAGATGTCAACCTGAGAAGTTTCTCCACGTCGGTGCTGGACATTTTGATTTTGCGAAATGGAGACAACAACTACTCTTGATCAAGCGAAATAAGGAAAAAAAAGAAAACAAAGAGAACACGTATTTAGAATAACCAATAAATTTATTTATGCCAACAGAAACGAGCAGATAGAAATCCAAAGAAAAAAAACAGGGGAACGGAAGACAGTCACCAGAGCAAGTCATTGCAAATTTCAAACCATAGAAGACGCATATGAAAGAAACCACAAAAAAAGAGAAAAAAACAACTAATCAAATTCACTATTTCTTGGACACAAGAGCTTCTCCAAGAGCATCCAGAACTTCCTTCTTGTAGTCATCAAAATCCCCATCGATCTCCTCGACACTCTGATTTTCCACAATCCACAAATTACAATCCGTTCGCACCACAAGACGCTCGTCGTGAGTAACCATCAGAACACCTCCGTTGAAATCACGGATGGCTTCAGCTAAGGCGTCAATCGATTCGATATCCAAGTTGTTTGTCGGCTCGTCAAGAATGATAATGTCGGGACTTCCCAGAGCCAGATTACAGAGAGCAACTCTTGATTTTTGTCCTCCAGAAAGATCGCGAATCTT
The DNA here is from genome assembly GCA_963966625.1 of Caenorhabditis zanzibari. NCBI lineage: Eukaryota > Metazoa > Nematoda > Chromadorea > Rhabditida > Rhabditidae > Caenorhabditis > Caenorhabditis zanzibari. The sequence continues at coordinate 9,009,730 of OZ016472.1, read as the reverse complement.
GACAGTGTGTGCATGAGCAGCTAGACCAGTGGTTCCGAGTTGTTTACGAGCTTCTTGATAGTCGATGTTGAATTTAGTGCAAAGGAATTCCACTGGAGTTTGTTCACCATTCAGAGCTTCATTCGCGTGCTGATCGAACCATCCAATGCGCAAAGTACGGTGTTTTCGGACTTCTCCAGATTGCTGAAATGAATAAATTTAGTGATATAAGTAGGCACCGCAACGATTTTTTCAAACACCACCATTCTGAACATTTTTTATATGGAAATTGTTGTCAAATATGCCTTTGTTGTCACAAATTTGACAACTTGAAATGCTATTAGCAGCCCCATCTGGTATTGCCCACAATACTAGGCTGCTAATATCATTTATGATCCATCAATAATGTCTCAATACTTTGTACTATGTCGTTCAATGCTTTAATTCACTTAATATGCGATTCCGTCATTATATTTGAACAGCGCGGGCTTTTCCAAGGCGCAGCGGCGCAGACGCGCCCCACTGCCACACAAGCCGGGTCTCGCCACGACGCGAGAAGCGCACACACACGGCACCCTGCGCCTCCAAAATGCGAAAACAATTGTTGACGCACTTTGTGTAGCTTTCCTTGACGCATAAAAATATTTTTTTGTAAACTACAGTAACCCGAAGAAATTTATTGCAATTTTACAACGGGAAAATCACTTATTGATAAATTTCTTGAGAAACAAACTTATTTTCTATAAACAATTCTCTAGTTTTTTTAAGTTGAGAGAATTCCTGTTTAAAAAGCATAAAAACATGCATTTTAGTTCAGCGTAAGAGGAGTTCTATTCATTCAAAATTTTTAACGAAATTCACCGATTTCTACCTCAAAACTTGACGAAAGTTGATGTTCTTATACTTTTCAGATGTAGAATTTTTATATTAACATTTTCTATTTGTTTTTGACCGGAAAATTTTGTTTTAAACTATGGGCGACAAGGTTGAAGTTTTCGCGAAATCGTGCCCAAAATTTTACGCGCAAATGCGGAGCATTTCGCCGCGGTGTTTGCGGTCTCACAGAATTCTACAGTACGCTAAATTGGAGTGCCAGGGTGCCGTGACACACGCAATCGACCGTAATCACTCGCAGAGTGATTGCTCAGGGAGGTTGTTGTTGCCCTATTATGTTGCATTCCTTTTTGGGATTGTTTTACCCGTTATGCCATGTGGTTTTTCCCCTTTTTCCCATGAGCAGGGTTTTTACGATGCAGTTTTTATGCTATTTCAGTAGTTTTCTGCCGCGTATTAGTAATCCCCCAATTAGGCACTCGCTTTTAGCCAGGTTTTAGGCCGTGATGCCATGTTTTCCTGACTAGCCTAGAGTATTGAGACGCTCGCCTTATTGTCTCTGCCGCTCCCTAGCAGCTTTTATAAGGTCTTCGGACCCCAGTTTTGCCGCAAGCCGTGACCGGTAGTCACGGTCCCTTTCCCTAAGCCATGGAAGTCAAGCCAAGCAAGCTCCTATAATTATTGTATAGCTCCGATGTTTGCCCCTGGTCCTTTGATATTTTCCCTGATCGTAATAATAAATCGTATTTCGATTGTACCACCGTCTTATATCTTTTACCGCACCGCTTATCCGATTAGAATATAGAAACACTGTAGAGACACATGCAGGGCAAGTTAGGTCTTTCTGAGTGGTTCGGTTGCGACTTATCGAACCCTCAACATGGTGCATCGACCGTTTTTCCCTTCTGGGAAGATCGGCTTAGGACCCCCCTAGTCGCCTTGCCTTGCAGTCTCGTTCGCTTTTTACCGTGTTTTTTCTTTTCGGAACCCGCTTTTTAACGGTGTTCACCCTTTCTTAATTTTTTCTCTTCCCTCGGCTAGCTTCAGAGCGGCAGATAGGAGAAAAAATTCCCTTTCTTTAAGTATTTCTCTTCCCTCGGCTAACTTCAGAGCGGCAGATAGGAGAAATTCGCTTAGTTTCAGTGTTTCCCCGATTCAGAATGCTCTTCGGAGTAGCTGGAAAAGGAATTTTTGCACTGCCTTCAATGCCAATGTTGAAGTTTTTAGTCTTTTTGCATACTCAGTTAGCTCTTTGGAGCGGCGAGAGGGCAAAATTGAGTCACAATGCCAATGTTGTGATATGGCTAATTTTTTGGGCCGTCGCCCTGATTGATTTTTCAACAAAGACATCCTTTTTTCATCTCCTGCACTTCCCTTTTGGGAGGATGTGGATGGGCGTTTCGCTTGGGAGTGCTGCGACACCCCTGTCAGTCGTTACGTGTCTAAGAATTGTCAGGGTCGGCCGAAGGCTATACTCAAATTTTTAGAACCATCCCGAACTTAGCGGATTTTCTGCGGAAACTTAGTGACTTGCTGTGAACGACTTATAGCGGCGCAGCGTTTACTAAGTGGCGATTTTGCGTTTTGAATCTTGTCAATTTATTGCCGTGCATTCGTTCCGTGATTTATCGCTCAATTTCCGTGTCCTGAAGCTATATTCATGTCAATTCTCCTAATTTTTCAGTGCACCTCGAAGATGAACAACGATCAGGAGAACACCCCACCTACACACGCCATGAGAAGCCTCGGAAAGGCCAGCCAGGACAGAGCTGACGACGACGCAGTGGTTCGTCGTGTAAGTTGTGGGAAGAAAAAGCTTCCATGCTTGAAATCAACGACAAATTGTCTTGAAGAGTGTGCTGATTAGCTTACTTATGAATTGTTAGCAGAATTTGTCAGTTTGCGGCTAAATTTCCTCAAATGTCTAAAGATTTAGCGTAAAAATAGCTAAATTCGAGGTCAAGTCATAAAATTGTACGTATTCCGAGCTAAAAATGTATAAAAACTAGCTGTGATCGATGCGTTTAGTGTGTCAGCTGAAAATCTAGATTTTAAAATCGATTTTCCTTTGATTTCTCGTGATCAGTTCAGTGAAAAGCATTTATACAGCGAGAATTTCCGTAAAAATGCGCAATAGGAATCCCCGCCCCCCGGAACGCGTCGCGGTCGCGTAGCGGTCCGAGGGTGAAAAAATCGATATTCGAATTTCAGGCTGCGTACACGCCAATTAAACGGAATTGAGCTGATATGTTAAGAGATGCGTACAAATAACATTGTGACTAATTCGGATTTCTTTCCAGAGCGACAAACGCCCAGCAGGCATCAAAGAGAAGCCGTGCAAAAATTGCGCCGTGATTGCTCCGAAGAGAGACGATATGAGGAAATGCCGTGTTGTCGACGCGTCGAAGCCAGGAGCTGAAAAGTCGGAAAAACAGCCACGATCTGTGGACAAACAGCCGAGAAGCTTTGAAGCAGAAGTGCATCCGAAGGCCTCGAGAAGCGACGAGAATGCTGCCGCGATCGACGAGCTGACAAGAAGTAAGTCATGAATCAGATGGCATTTGCGTAATGACGATTCCTTCAGGGTTCGAGGAGCACCAAGCACAGTCGAACAAGAGAATCGAGCATTTGGCCACGTGTATTCAAGCCTGGTCAGCCGTCACACGTCACCAATGTGTAGCCATGAAATACGCAGTGAAATCTTGCCAGGAGACGCGAGAAATGAGCTGTGACATGATCACCTCATTTTTATTGCAACTCAGTGAACACTGCGAAACTACAGCACGCCTTGGGAAAGAAGATGTGAGCGCTAGTATCAATCATAATAAATATGAATTGTTACAGAGTCCGCCAAGCACGAATTGCCTCTTCTGTGACACCGACACTCATAATACTGACGAATGCCGTGAATACGCCAATTATGAGGAAAGGGACAGAGTCGCTGCAGTGAAGAACATCTGTAAGATGTGCACAAAGCCGATGAGAGGAGATCCAGCTCATGCCAACATCTGTATTGCCAAAAGCAAGCTGTGTGATTACTGCTGGTTTCTTCCCAAATCGATGAGATGCCACGACAGAATCTTCTGCTATGCAGTGAATTGCGACAAACAGGGAAAGCCAGGGAGTAGACAGGGCAATGCAGTGAGCGTAAGCAACAGTTCGTTATAAGATAGATGGCCAATAGATACTTTCAGGAGCCACCAGCAAGGACGTCCTACAGAGCCAATATGCCGAAGTAGCATAAGCCAGGAGTGACATCACAAGCCGGGTTAAAGCCATGACGATATCTAACCTCTACACTGTTGCCACTAATTGTTTTTTGCCATGTTTTCATTCTCGCCTTGATTATACCCTACCCATAGTTACCTTGTTAATAAAGTTATTTTATTTAACACTCTCCATGTTTCTATTCTTGTATAATTCCGAGCTTTAGTACTCTTTCGTATACTCGTCGTTAGAAAAGAATCCGAGAACCGTTGAGTTGTGAACAAGCAAGCCTAAGCGTACAAGCATGCAAAGTCAGTTAAGAGACAATTGTCATGATCCCCCTAAAACAAAAAACCTTTCTATGCAACAACAATAAGTGTTGACCGCGTTCTCTTTCAAGGTGAAGACAACTGAGGGAAGCAGTTATAACATCAGAAGAGAGAATAGGTCAACACACCCCAAAGTACAGTCTGTATCTGCGAAGCGATGGCTACGCCAGGCAGAGAGACTAACAGTAATAAAGCATATAGGGATATATTCACAGCTAACGCTCAAGATTGCCAGTTAGAAGCAACAGCGGAAGTCAGAAGTGAAAGTACCCCACAAATATGCGCGCCTCGTTATAAAATAAGCAGTGAAGCTTATTAATTCCCATGAATTGACCAAGCGATCCTTGCACTCTGCAAGATCATTTACTGCGCTGTTCCATTGGATACGGGAGAGTCCGTGTGGATGGAGTGCCGAGCTTTCCATTAAGGACGCAACATTTTCTGAAAGGAATTCGCGACTCCTAGTAGGAACTGAGTCAAAATCGAGTCAATCTCTAGATTCAATGAGTGCGTTATGCTATATAGTGGCAGTATACAAGCACAGAAGAAGTTGAACTCATTCTTAGTCGGCCAACTAAGTATCAGAGTTGAGATTTGACGATGACTCAGCACAGAAACATCGATACGAAGTTCGAGCGAATAAAACACGCAAACTTTGTGAAGTCCTTATGATTTCTGTGATGCGGCAGAGGTGAAAAGCAGAGCACTTTCATACATTCTGGATTATCCTAGCAAACGAACGAGTTGGTTTATAAGATGCGAGGCGTCATCAGTAGCTGTGTGTCTTAGCAGCCAACAAATCAAGTCAAGTTCGCGGAGCTGGGCGTATGCCAGATATGCACCAATCCACGGAATAGCCATGCAGTAACATCCACATACAGAGTGACTTTTAAAGCCAGTGAATAGTCATCAAGATCTAGATTGTCATGCACAGTGATGTAAAAGATAGTAGATCTTAGAACAATATAGGCCAGAACACATGAAACACTGTCACATAGCCCAGCTACGGTTATTAACAGAAGACGGGAGACGATTTCTCTAGACACAAAAACATATCAAGTTTGCGTGCTATCGCCCGATCTCTTCAAAGCCATGCTCGCAAGCTATTCAAAATTCGGTTCTCGGTATCTTCATTGTAAACGTATAATTGACTGAAAATAATGACTTTTCATTTTCAGATACGTACAAGAGAAGAGCCACGACATAAGAGGAATCTGAAGTACAGCGACAGATTGCCATGAGCCACGGTGCCAATGCCGGGCAGAAGACATTATTAATTGCCGTGTATACTATGTACTCTTCCCCTCGAATAAACCTTTTTTGTATAAAACAGTGTTCGTGTTAATATGCCCTATTTCTACACTGATTGCTGAAAAATCAGTTGAATGAAGATCGCATAAGCTATCCATGAAACAAATCACTATGACAATATCGACTATTCTGAGCTCTATTAGTAAGACAAGTAAATCGCATAGTCTAAAAATATGACATGAAGTATAGTTCATATGCACGATCGAATACCGAAGAGACCCAATTCATAATACCGGTAGTCGTGATAAATGAAATCTCCTTCGATTAAGTCATATAGCCTCGTTGAACAAGAGAGTAACTCATAGAAACACAAAAGAAATCGATTAATTGTAACATCTAAAATCGAACATTGTGACGAAATGAGAACATCTCCAGATTACAATAAGCCAGGGAAGTCTACTCATGAACACGGTCGAATACCGAAGAGACTCAGTCATAGCACCGGTAGTCGTGATAAATGAAAATGCTTCCACATGCCTGGCTCAGTCAGAATGGAATTAAGTACCAGGACTAGAATGTGGCTAGCCCCGGGAAAACCTCCAAGTCTACTGTCAGTAAGTCGCTATATTGATAAGGTGTCGTTATGGATTGCCTAAAGGACTAGCTCTGGTCTCGGCCGGGATCACCGTCAATGGTCTTGGGGCATAACGACACACTTCAGTGAAACCTGGCAGTTCACTGAAACTTGTCAAACGAGTAAAATAGCAATATGTAAATAATAGTAAAAGTCTTGATAAGGTGTCAAGTGAGCCCATAAGACCAGCGTAACCTTGGCCAGGTTATTGTCGAAAGTCCAGGGACATGGAGGCGCATCCCAATGTCTTCACCAATTCATTGGGACCTGCATATCAAGCACAGTATTTGCCAATTAAACTGAGCTCACCGATAGTTCCGTCAGACATTGAGAAGGTCTCAGAGCTGGCTAACTTATTTCCATCAGACATTGAGTAGGTCTCAGAGCTGGCCGACTTATTTCCGTCAGACACGAGTTGGTGCCTCAGAGCTGGCCGACTTATTTCCGTCAGACACGAGATAGTGCCTCAGAGCTGGTCGACTTATTTCCGTCAGACACGAGATAGTTCCTCAGAGCTGACCGATCGATTTCCGTGAGACGAGCCACCACTGTATTTTTCCCTTCCCAAATGGAGTATATTTCATTAACACGATCAAATATCGAGGTAGTTATGAATACTGTTAATCGATAGTCGTGATAAATGAGAATTCTTCAAAGAAGTCATGGTACGGTAACGAGCCGAGACAGTAGTCGCTACTAGGGAGTGTACACCCGTCTTCGGAGCGCGAAGTACGAACATGGTTTTCCCCCACAAGAAAAAATTCGATATGCACAGAGGTCTTCCCATTTAATAGCATCTCAAGCAAATTCGAAGTTCTTCCCTTCCCGTAATACTGCAGACAAAGCCGAGTTTAGAGCTGAAGTCCACAGTTAACATTTCCTGACTGACCACCATGCTTGTATGCCTTTAAGGCGATTATTTGTGTCAAATGACACGGTTCTCGGAGACAATTTAGTCTTTTGCAGAACAATAATCGTGGTTCATTTTTTCAGCTATTTGCAATCGTTACTGTTATAAACGATAAGAAATCATGGCCATGCAGAATTCGGATCAGTCCAGATCCTCGTCTCTAAAAGATCTCACGGTGACTATGTCCACTCTTGGACAAGAGTTGCCTCCAGAGAGACAACCTTATGCTTCTGATAAGATCATTGAAGCCTCTTTAAACTCCGAGACCCATTCGAAAGAGTGTGTAACGGAAAAGCTTAAGAGTCAACAAGCCACGTACTCAAAGTTGCAGTTGAAAAAGAAGGAACTTATGGTTGGCCAGCATCAAAAAGAACCAGTTAATCGTGTTCTGAATGCAAAAGTAAACCAGCCTAATGTTTCAACAGCTTCGAACAGTCGTGCACCGACTCATGTAGCGTCTGAAGTTGAAGATAACCGCCGTGAAGTCCATTTCAAGGACCCGAACGTTCTCAAATTCAACACGTTATTAACATTGATTCGTCCATTTGACGGCTCTGGTAACTATGAATTCTTCAGACAATCGATTATGGACGGAGTTGTGAACAAGCCACAGATAGATGCTTTCACAAAATACTCTGTTCTCTCTGAGAAACTAGTTGGCGAAGCTGCTCAATGTCTGTCTAATGCTGGCGAGGCAACAGATAGAATTGAACGAACCATGAAAAACTTAGACACTATTTATAGTGTAACTAAGTACGACCTAGTGAAAAAGCTCCGTAGCCTGGAATTTCATCAAACTGATACGTTGACGATGAAGTTGGATCTCTTTCAACATTCTGACTTATTGTGTCGATTAAGTGCCAAGAATGCCTCCGGTCCTACCGGCGACTTTGGATTTATTGTCGTAGCAAAACTTCCAGTTCCTATGAGGAGAGAGATGGCCACGTACATTTCCAAAATTGGCCGTGATAAGATCACTCATGAGCAGATCGTCAGCCGTATTGAACAACTGATCAGTGCACAGGAGTCTTACGAGTTCATCAATAGGAACTACGCTCCTGTACCGACTTCAGTGAATGAGATTCCCAGCCAGGACACTAAAGGTTGTGTAAACCACATAAATGCTTCTGGAAAGATTGATACCAGTCGTTCAGAAAGTACCAAAGCAGTGAGAGCATTCGAAACAGCCAGAGATGCCAATAACCACAGAAATATGCTTTCATACATTCCTTCGGAGCATCCAAAAAGCTACTATGACAAACTGACTAAAACAAACTTGGAAGGCTTTTATGCGCCAGGTAGAAAGTCAGCTAATCAGAAGTTGGTGCAACGTACCTTCCCAGGCCAAAGAGAGGAGCCAGGAGTTTCGTGTGCCACTTGTGATGGTGGTCATAGCTCAATGAGATGCACGCTGTCCAGTTTGGAATTCAGAGAGGAAGCTAAGAAACGTGGACTCTGTGCGCTTTGCAATGGTAATCATGACATTACCAAGTGCAAAAGCAAGTTTCGATGTGTCTACTGTAATGGTCTGCATTACATGGGTGGATGTCCGTTGAAAGAGCACTGCAGAAATATGAAGAATCACCCGGAGAGCAATATAAAGCAGCAGACTCGCTTTCGTGGCGGCTCGTCTGTAACTAAACAGCAATAACGGTGCTTCAGCACCTGCCGAGAAAGCCAGGTCTGCAGCCGTGTTCTATGCCTTGTATGTATCTCCTGCCGTGTGGGTTTCTTCTTATGCCATGTTAAATTATTCTAAGACCTTCTATTCTGATAGAGCCTCGAGAGATGCCATGAAAAAAAAAAGTTATGAATGCTAAGCCAAGTTGTATACCCGTGAAAAAATTAAACTCGGATGAATCAACAATAGCCATGAATAACAAGTGTTCTAGCCTTGAGAGTCACTCCTATTCAATGAAGCCGCAAACGAATAAACTTGCCATGGATCAGATCGCCAATCAGGGGCACCACCCTCAATCGCCCGTATTCTTTGTCCAAAGAAGAGTGAGCAAAACGTTCCAAAGACCTATATGGACGCTGAGCGTCAGTAGTGAGCCCGTAACATCCAAAAAAGATGAGGAAGTTCGCTCGGTTAAGGTAATATGCCGTGGACAGGAGACTACCAGAGCTCGTTGTCAGTTGATCCCGCTCGATATTCATCGCCTACCACCGATCCACCGATCGGGCGGTGTAACTGACTATAATTCGGGTTTTCCAGTCGTTTCCAGGGAAACGGCGGAGACAACAAAGTTGTCTCATTTCACTTTACCGACAACCGTGACAGTCGACTGGACTGTCGAATACGTTTCAAATGTGTTGCCAGGAAAAGTCTTTACGTACATTAATGAAGCTCCAAAGGACATTGAAAAAGTAAATAGCAATAGTGATGAAGCAGACATTTTGTAAGTCTCAAAGACACGATGGAGCAGATCAACCCAGAGGTAATCTATGACAAGGATTCAGATCCGGGTAGTGGACCTTGTCGAGGTCCACAAGGGACTCTTCCAGAGTGGGCAGAGATGTGAATGCTGAAATTTTTCGGAAGGTCGCACCAAGGACTATCGAGCCCGCAGTGCAAAGACCAATCACATCGACTACGTCCATTGCGTGGCCTGGATAGTACCTGGTGGACCCCCGCCCCCGGGAATGTTGTCAAATATGCCTTTGTTGTCACAAATTTGACAACTTGAAATGCTATTAGCAGCCCCATCTGGTATTGCCCACAATACTAGGCTGCTAATATCATTTATGATCCATCAATAATGTCTCAATACTTTGTACTATGTCGTTCAATGCTTTAATTCACTTAATATGCGATTCCGTCATTATATTTGAACAGCGCGGGCTTTTCCAAGGCGCAGCGGCGCAGACGCGCCCCACTGCCACACAAGCCGGGTCTCGCCACGACGCGAGAAGCGCACACACGCAATCGACCGTAATCACTCGCAGAGTGATTGCTCAGGGAGGTTGTTGTTGCCCTATTATGTTGCATTCCTTTTTGGGATTGTTTTACCCGTTATGCCATGTGGTTTTTCCCCTTTTTCCCATGAGCAGGGTTTTTACGATGCAGTTTTTATGCTATTTCAGTAGTTTTCTGCCGCGTATTAGTAATCCCCCAATTAGGCACTCGCTTTTAGCCAGGTTTTAGGCCGTGATGCCATGTTTTCCTGACTAGCCTAGAGTATTGAGACGCTCGCCTTATTGTCTCTGCCGCTCCCTAGCAGCTTTTATAAGGTCTTCGGACCCCAGTTTTGCCGCAAGCCGTGACCGGTAGTCACGGTCCCTTTCCCTAAGCCATGGAAGTCAAGCCAAGCAAGCTCCTATAATTATTGTATAGCTCCGATGTTTGCCCCTGGTCCTTTGATATTTTCCCTGATCGTAATAATAAATCGTATTTCGATTGTACCACCGTCTTATATCTTTTACCGCACCGCTTATCCGATTAGAATATAGAAACACTGTAGAGACACATGCAGGGCAAGTTAGGTCTTTCTGAGTGGTTCGGTTGCGACTTATCGAACCCTCAACAGAAATGTTTAGAAAAATTTTTTAAGCAATCTCCTAAAATTTCAAAAGAAATGCTTCGCTAGGAGCTGAGTAATAAGCATTTGAAAATGCGAAAAACCGACCATTTTCTCCGCGCCGGAAAAATAAAAAGAGAGACAGCTGCCGACCGGTGTCGAACACCCATCGCGCCGCCGGTGTTGGAACGCATTACCCACACGACCAGAGAGGGCAAGTCGTCGCGCACGCGGCATGACAGTGATAAAGTAGTGATGTCGCCCACCCTTTCCGACTGCACTGAAGTGACATTTTCGGGGGAAAAATGCGGATTTCGCGCAATTAAAACGATATTACAAAAAACGGCGAACTGGTGGCCATAAATGGAAAGCATGTTCTTATGCGAAATTTTACGTAGAATTCGAAACTCAAAAGAAAACATGCGTACTCGACCTGCATAATGGGTAAAATCTACAAAAACCTGAAAAATTCTGGAGTGCCCCAACTTTCAATGACTTTTTGAGTGACTCATACGTATCCAATAAACTTCAAATTTAGCCTCAAGGTAGTTAGTGAGTTCCTTTACGTATATAGTTTTTAAAAAAGTAATATCATCGCTGAAAAAATTTCACAATTTTTGCTTGAAGTTTGATCGATTACTACAAAAAACGGCGAACTGCTGGACTAAAACGGACATAGACATCTTATGAATCATATCTCGAAGTATCTAAACCCGCTCTAAACAGATGCGTACCTGGGGGTAACAAAAATTCTATGAGCGATTTTCTCTCGCCGACCCTCATTTTTCTATGATAATTTCCAAACTCGCCATTTAAACGAAAAACTATTTATCTCATTCGATTCTACGTGTTTGATTACATAATGAGACCAAATTTCATGAAAATTGGTCCGTCTAGTCTCGAGTTCTACGCCTTCAAACAAGCCAGATACCCCCGCGGAGAAAAAAAATTAGGCTCCGCCCCCTCGCGCTGCGGTGCCTAGATATAAGTATGGAACGAGACTCACTGGTTCAATTTTTCCAATCAACAACTTCAGAAGAGTTGATTTTCCTACTCCGTTTGGTCCAACAATGGCAATTCTCGAATCCATGTCCACACCGAAATCAATATTCTTGAAAAGAATATCGTCTCCATATCCAAAAGTAACTCCGTACAATCCAAGAACTGGTGGATTCAACTTGTCCGTTTCTGGGAACTGGAATTTCACAGAGTATTCTTTACGACGTTGAAGAAGCTCTTGTGCTCCCGCATCTTCGTCGTCATTCTGTTTAGCAGCATTTTTCTTTCCTCCCTTCTTCGCCTTGTTGGCCATCTGTTGCTTGAGCTGCTCTTCAGCCTGCTTTGCACTCTTTCCCTCCTTCTTCATCGCCTTCAACTGTTTCTGCTGCTGGTCGAAATTCTTCTCATGAACTTGCATGTCCTGTGCGTACTGCTTCTTGAACAGTGTATAGTTTCCACGATATGTATGAAGTTTTTGATTGTCAAGATGAATGATATCAGTACAAACGCTGTCAAGGAAACCTTGATCGTGAGAAACAATGAGCAAAGTTTTCTTCCATGTTTGCAGGTAGCTGAAATTAAGAATGAATAGATTGTAAAATTTAAAACGACGTACTTATCAAGCCAAATAACAGCATTCAGGTCGAGATGGTTGGTAGGCTCGTCAAGCATAAGAAGGGTTGGCTCCAAGAAGAGAGCTCTGGCCAATGAAATTCTCATTCTCCAACCTCCAGAGAAATCAGTGCAGGGTTTCTCCTGCATAGCCCTCGTGAATCCCAAACCAGCTAGAATTCGTCGAGCTCTCGGTTCTGCACTATCTGCTCCGATGTCTCTTAGCTCTTCGGAAACTTCTTGCAGTCTTCCAGCCGCTTCAGTGTCTCCGTCTCCAATCGCCGTCATCAACTTTGCTTCTTCTTCAAGAAGTGCAAGTCTCTTCTTGTCAGATTTAACAACAGTATCGATAGCGGATGTGCTGTCAACTTGAATTTCTTGTTCACAATACAGGAGGTCAATGTGAGATGGAATAGCGAGTCTTCGAGCGCCAATGTGCTTCAAGAGCGTGGTCTTTCCCATTCTGAAATATGGACAAAAATGATGTTTCAATGTCTGTAAAACCCTTACCCGTTAGGTCCGACCAATCCGTATCTCCGGCCATAAACGATTGTCAAGTTTGCTTTATCGAACAGAAGTTTTCCTTGAGCAGCAATATCGAAATTCTCGAGCTTGATATCCATACTATTCTCCATTTGAGTCAATTGTGTTGCAGTCTTAGATGTTTGAGAAACTGTGAAATGAGCACCAAGTTCAGCTCCTGAACCGATTCCTCCATGTTCGTCTTGATTTCCTTCAACTACTGGGAGATTATCGACGACACCTCCCATCGAAAGGATCGTCTTGTCATAGTTCTCTTTGGCTTTGGCCTTTTTAGCCTCTCTGGAAACAATACATTTATCATTAGAAACTGAGAAAAAAACCCACTTTCGAGTAACTTTTTTACCTTCGTCGGACATCGTGTTTGAAGTGTCTGAAATGATTGAATGAAGCAATGAAAACGCTTATAAAAAGAAAGGGGCCCCTTCCTTTTTAAACCCTAGAGGTGGGCGCGGAAGATATTTCGCAATCTTTCATAATTAAATAACCAGATTCCCTAGAAGCGTTTGTTCGAAACAACAAAAAACAGCTAGGAAATTTTTCTGAAGATGAATTCAATCAGGAAAACAAGAAATTATTGTCTTTCAGCTGAAAATGGGTAAAATCTGAAAATTGGGGACTTGCAAGGAAGTTACGGTGCGCAACGGGGTGCAAACACTACGACGCCATGTTGCACGCACTTTCGTATTTGAAATTTGCGTTTTCCCTCCAATAATTTTTTTTCTCAGTTTTCTTTTGATTTTCATGTTTTTTTCACATGTTTGGTATCGTAGAAATAGGTTTGAACATTATCCGGAAATATGATAAGACCAAAACTATTGTAAATTGCCATATTTTCGATTGGAAACTCAATGAAAATCGATTCTGAGCCTTTGTATTGTTCCTCCTCAATTTGTATAAGAAAAATTAATTTTATATGCAAAGATATTTATAATAATTAAAACAAATATCAAACGCATATTCACTATTTGATTCCTTGAAAAAAAATCAAGCCTCTCTATTCCAGAATGTCGGAAACACCCGAACAATCGCCTCAACGCATGTCGACCCGAAACCAAGCGCGGGTCAACTATACAGAAATGGCTGGAAACTCGTCAGCGTAAGTATCAATATTCAGTCGCACTAATTCCAATTATGCATTTTTTTCAGTGATAAGGAACCTGTGTTCCGATCACCAACTGCGAGTACTCGAGGAAGAAAGAAGCGCCTTGCGAATGCAGACGTATCAGACCTTTCTGCAAGTTTTGGAAACCTTGGTAGCTTTAATACTCCTCCAAAGCGAGGACGCCCACGTGGAGCTGCTTTCGGAAGCGCACGCGGAGGAAGAGCACCGATGGCTCGTCGGGCCACTACAGAAGAAACATCAGAAGTTGAAGATCGAGAGCTCGTAGCAGCTGTGAAAGGAGGAAAAAAGATTCAAGAAGCTGTTGATAAATGGATAGGTCGTTACAATGACACTTTCGTTACTGCTCTCTGCGAAATGCATACATTCTTCTTTTCTATTTGTGGATGCAAAGGTGTAGTCACTCCACAAATGTCTACAACGCTATCGTACAAGTAGGTGTTCTTGACGTCGGAACACAAATTATTGTTCATATTTTCAGAGATATTGTATGCAAGATGACAGAAGAGTTTGATGAGGAATCTGCAGATTATCCGCTTGTTCAAGGAGGAAGCTTGAAGAAATTCCGTGCAAATTTGCACACGTTCATTCATTGTCTGATTGGCCAAATAAAAGCGTCGATGCTTTTCGACAGCAATCTTATGGATGGATTTGTACAGCTTCTTTCGGGAATGGCCGATAGCCAAGTTCGAGCTTTCCGTCACACTGGAACATTCTGCGCAATGAAGATCTTATCGGCTTTGGTTGATGTAACGATTGATTTGACTCAGTCGAAGGAGAAAACTTCAAAACAAATCGAAGCAGAGAAGGCTAAGTTGAAGAACAGTTCGGCCGGAAACGAAAAGTATGAGGCGCTGATAACACAAAGAACTCAAACAGAAGAGCGTGCAGAGGAAATTCGTCAAATCATTGGATACTTGTTCCGAAGTGTTTTCGTCCATCGCTATCGTGACGTTGTGCCAGATATTCGTTGCATATGCATCCAAGAGCTTGGCCATTGGATGGATGTATACCCAGAGCATTTCGTTGAAGATTCATATCTGAAGTACATCGGCTGGTCATTATTCGATAAGCAAGGAGAGGTTAGACATCGTTGTATCAGTGCGTTGATTCCACTGTTCGAGAAACCTGCAATCCTCGACAAACTTGAGCTGTTTGTCAATAAATTCAAGGAACGCCTCGTTTCAATGTTACTCGACAAAGACCCGGAAACCAGTATAGAGACGGTTCATCTCATGAGAGTTCTCTACACTCACTTCCCAACACTTCTCACCATAAAGGATACTGTACCTCTTTATGAGCTAATCTATGCATCCAATCGTCAACTGGCCGTAGCTGCAGCAATGTTCCTCAATACAAAAGTATTCATCAATGCAGAAAAGCCAGGAAAAACACCGATCGCTAAGAATGCACCATTGTTGAAAGACCTTGTCACTTTCTATCTCGAAGGAGATCTTCATCAGCACGGAACCTACTTGATCGACGCATTCTTCGACTCAAATCCTATTGTGAAAGATTGGGCCACGATGTGTGATTTGCTGCTCAACGACCAGTATCAACGTAAGTTGTCGACAATGGCCGACAATTAATATTAACACTGATATTCATCTCGTTACAGTCGATCCGAGCTACGAAGCTGTTGTCATCGAATTTTTGACATGTTCCGTCACTCAAGCATACACTGGAGAGTCACCAGTGGGTCGGCAATTTGCTAAGAAAGGGGCACCATCTTCCAAAGAAGCTCGTGATCTTGCTGATGATCGAAGCCGTCTCACCGAAATTTTGATTCCACTCATTCCGCGTCTTCTCACTAAGTTCAGCTCCGACACTGAAAAAGCAATGAACTTGGTCGACATTCCAATGCACTTCCAGCTGGACCAGTACTTGTCTGCTAGAAATCAAAAAGTAAGATTTTTTTCTCCTATAAATTCAAAATTTGTAATTTTAGCATCTCACTGAGCTTGTGGACGCTTTGGATTCTTTGGTTGAAAAACATCTCGATGAAGAGCTTCTGAAAGCAGTTGCCGAGCTCTACTATCACTTATCGAGTTATTCAGCAATCTCCGCTATGGTCGATGATCATAAAATGAAACTCCTCGACGGTGTCGCTGGATACATCAGAAAGTCAATGCAGCAAATTGACAACGGTAGTATGGACGATGAAGAAGAAGCTCTTTTTGTTTCATATATAAAGAGGATGGCTGCTTTTGCCGGATTCATGGATCTCAGTCATTGGAATCTTTGGGATCTTCTCATAAAGATCATGTCGAACTACAATCGTGAGGATACTCAACGAGACGTGCGCGAAAGAGCGATGCAAATGCTTTTTGTGCAGCTTATTTTCGATCTCGGAAACCTGACGAAAGAGGGAGAAACTCTAAAAGCAGACCAAGTTCGTAAACTGAAGAAGAAACGAGATCAACTCATTCGAATTATCACACATATCCTCAAGGAAGAGGCTAGTGGCGTCGAACAAGCATATCTTGCCGCCTGTGACATGATGATTATGTTTGGAAGTCATTTGGCAGATGACAATTCCGAACTCAAGTCACTTGTGTGGAGGCCAGAAGTAGAACTTCTAGACGAATTGAAATTCTTTATTAGTGTCAATGTGTTCGATGCCCAAATCATGGATGACATGGAACAACAAAAGAAGATTGAGATGATGCACAAGATGCGCCAACTTGTCGCTCAATATGCCAAGTTGATCATCCATGGTGCCGTTCCAGTACCCGAAGCGTCGATTCTCATTAAAAGATACAACACTCATTATAATGACTTTGGAGATATTTTCAAGAATTTGCTTGCAAAGTGCCGAGAAATTTCGTGGGCCGAGTTTGGCGTGATGATAATGGAAACTTTGAAGACTCTTTATCTCGAATTGGACAGAAGAGAGCAGCTTGACCCCCTTTCTGAAAGATTTGGTAATCTTCGCGATCTTGCCAAAAGACTTGGACCTGCATTTGGATCAGATTATCTCCACAATCGATATGGAATCACCTCGCTGCACAAGAAAGCTATCGATTTCGCCTTCGAAGAAATCTCCGCAGATGGTGTTCCAGCCAACATTCATTTTCTGGAAGTCGCACTTGATTTTAGTGGAAGATTGCTGGCTCAAGATAAGATTGCTGTGTAAGTTACTCCATCAACAAAACATAGATTCTAATATTCAACCAAAATTCATCCTTGAGTTCAAATTTCATACAATTCTAAATTTTTCCAGTCTACGCTATCTTCACAAAGTTTACGAGAAGAAGTTTGGCAACGCTGAACTAATCATGGATCCGTATCGGCTGTACATGGCCTCGCTAAAGGAAAACAAAGATGACGACAACATGTCCGTTCGGAGTGCAGCCTTGTCTGTTCGCAGCGCAGCTTCACATTCCTCTAACGCCACAATGAGGAGCACAGCTTCCAGAGGAAGAGGTCGTGGACGTCGTGCCAGAGCAGTCGACGACTTCTAGTCAACTTATTGCTTCCACCTGTAATATTTTCTATATCTTCCAGACCCACTGTTATGCTCTTTTCAAGTTTTTGTTCCCATCGTTCCACCGTAATATCTCTCTCAGCTTGCTGTTCCTGTTATCAACAGCTGATTCCCTTATGATCTCTAGAAATAATGCTATTTATGCTCCCCCCATTCAACAGTATCTCTGATCGTCTCATTTTTCTTACTTTCTCAAGAAATAAATCTGTAAATGTTAGACAAGAAAGAATGTTCCCAAAGTTCAAATGAACGGATTAGGTTTAGTTTTGGGTATGTGACGCATGACATCTTCAGAAAAAGTGATTCTCATTTATTAGGAACCTAATCTGCTTAAAGATGAAAAGAATGCCCGATTACAAAATAAGGTATTTGTTTTTTTTTCTAGAAGCTTGATATAAAAGAAAAAAGTACATTTATAAGATCGGCACGTTCTCACTTGTGTCTATTGAATTTTATTCTTGGAAGATTACAGAATATTCTTCATATTTTTTGACTAGTCATTAGTTGTCGTTTTGGCAAAATAAGAAAATCGAATTCAAGAAAATGTACTCTTTTTTTACTTCCTGGAGAAAGGATACCTCCCACGCTTTCGCTCAAAATGATCTCACAACTCTGAAATTATGTAATTTAAAAGCAATTCTGTTCAAGTGTTCATAAAGTTCCAAACTACCAAGTTCAGGGCGTCCACTCGACTGAAAATCTTCAAAATCTGTCCATTTGGGTACTGAATCTGGTTTTTATTGGTTGAACTCCAGAAGTTTTGATCTTAAAAAATAACTCTATAGCCAAGACGGCCTCACTTCCTTAAATTTTGTTCTTCCGCTCATCGAATTGTATTTCCTGCAAATCGGCCTAAGAATAAATTATTTTTTCATTATCATGACTGTTTTTTTGCTCATTCCACAAAATTCATAACAAACTTCTTTGCATTAACACAAAAACATTGGGAGAAAAAGCAAAATCTATCAGAATTAGAATAATAACAACAGAAATAAGGGGCGTTCCGCCTAGACACAGGACTTTCGATGGGAAATCTACTAATCCGATGGTATAATAGGAAACGGTGTGAGAGGAAGCAGCAGTCGTTTGAAGCAATAATAGTTTTCTGAACGTTCTGATGAACGTAGAAAATCGAAGATCACAGGAAGCTAGTTTGCCCGATTTCTCCCCTCGCATACTGTTATTCTGCTTACAACGTTTTTCATAAATCCCTATACCATTTGCTCCTCTTACGCAATGATCTCCCCTATAAAAATAAGTTTCTAAACATTTCAGTCGAAATACTTCCGTCATGAACCGCATCATTCAATACGGAAGTGTTGAAGGTATTCCGTATTACAATTGTAGTGGAAAGTCTTCCGAAGAATGGTTCTCCCGTGGTCTTCAACGTCCACTATTCGGATGGACCATCCTTATTTTTGGTATTGTCATCGAAATGCTCTATATTCCAACAATCTACATGATGTTCCGTACGAAACTTATCCACATGACATGCTACAAGATGATCGTATGTCTTGGAGTTACCGATATGCTTGCCACGTGTAAGAATTTCATCAGATCATTAAAACATTCCCAACACTTTTTTTTCAGTGACCTGCTCAATCTTCAGTGGCTGGCTATTTATTCAGGGAGCTGTGTTTTGTAGCTACCCTACGTTCATCTATTTGGCTGGTATCGTGGGATTGAGTGAGTCAAATTTTGAAAACTTAATTTTCACTGGTCATGATAATAAGTTATATATTGAGGAATACGTACCATCAAAATAGCAACCTGGGGAATGGGAAAATGTTTATTTCAGGCGGCTGGTGCATGGCATGTGCATCAACTCTTCTTCTTGTTGTCAACCGTGTTATGGATGTTCTCTACCGACCTCTTTCCGAGTATCTTTTTGATGGAAAACGTGTATTTTTCTGGATCGCACTAATCTATTTGTATGGTTTAACTTTGGCCATGTTCTCCCCAACAATAATTTTCAACTCTGTTGTCATGGTATGGATTGCCGATCCTCTAATCATTGACCCCGAAGACAAGACTGAAGAGATCTCAGATTTTGTTAGTTTCTGATCTTGTAACCATCATTCAAAGTCCGCCTCTTTTCAGTACCGTAACCGTGTGCAAGCCACCAACAACTGGATATTCGTCTCTTGCACCTGCACTCTATATGCAATATATTGCGTACTTGTCAACAAAATGCAAAGGGGTCAGAAATCGAAGGCATCACGTCAAGTTTTCATTCAATCAAGTATCATTTGTTCATTCAACACTCTCGCCGCAATGACATACAACGCAATGGCGATGTTTTCCCCTCCACCGTGGGTTGCTGGCATCGGAGAGTTGAGTTGGTCACTGGTTCATGGATGTCCGGCTATTATTTATCTCACGATGAATAGAACCATTCGATCGGAATTCCTGAAGCTCATCAAACTTAAGAAAGCTGATAAGGTGGGTACGAGAAGCAGTACAGTGTGTGAAGTTGTCGGTAGCAATTCTAGCAAAATACTGTGTTACTGACCGCTAATTTATTTCCAGAAAATCTATGACGTCTCGTCCTCAAACATGCGTCCCACTGGAATGACTCCAGCCACTAACTGAATATCTTTTCTTCGATCTGGAAATTTTCCAAGGATCTCAACTCTTCGTTTTTCTGTTTCATTTGATTTCTTGATATCTCTTTATACAGTACCATCCTGCTTACCACAGGCTGGTTATACAGTATTACTCACTGTGAAATACATAAATAAATAAAAATTTACTCTTTGTCAATTCGAACTCTTTTCTCTATAACTTGATTTTCGGAAGGTTCAGAATGAGGCAAGTTTTTTTGCCATGGGGTCAATAGTTTTAGTAGAAACCAGTGTTGAGCGGAATTCCTTCCGTCTTCCGTCTTCCGTAGTTTTTTTTCTTCCGTCTTCCGTCTTCCGTGTTCCGTTAAAAAAAGTTTATTCCGTGTTCCGTCTTCCGTCTTCCGTAAGATGAAATCTCACTTCCGCTCAACACTGGTAGAAACATAACACGTAATACGATCATGAAAACATATCAGAAGTTCGAATACATCGCAGTTTGAAAACTGATGTTCCAATCAACGTTTCTGTTCGCAGCGCAGCTTCATATTCCTCTAACGTCACAATGCGAAGCACATCTTCCAGAGGAAGAGGTCGTGGACGTCGTGCCAGAGCAGTCGACGACTTTTAATCAACTAATCGCCTCGAACTGTAATCTGTTCTATGCCTTCAAGCCTCACTGTTATGCTCTTTTCAAGTTTTTGTCCCCATTGTCACTGCAATATCTCAAGGAAGGTTGTTCCCAAAGTCCAAAAGTTCAGATTAGGTTTAGTTTCCGGTATGTGACTGACTCGTGACATCTTCAGAAAAGGCATTTTCATCTATTAGGAACCTAATCTGCTTAAAGATGAAAAGAATACCCGACGTCAAAATAAGGTATTTGTTTTGTTCTTGGCGCTTGATATAAAAGAAAAAGTGCATTTAGTTGATTGGCACGGTCTCACTTCCTTATCGTGTATGATCTATTGAATCTATTTTATTCTGGGAAGATTACAGAATATTCCTCATTCATTTTCATCCGATCGGTCATTAGTCGTTGTTCTTGTGAAATTATAAAATCGGGTTCAACGAGATAATGTACTCCTTTTTTACTTCCTTGAGAAAGAATTTGGCGTAGCTCTCACCCTTTCACTCAAAATGTATGATCTCACAAATTTTGCCACCATTCAAAAAGCGGTGTCACTTCCTGAAATTTCTTATTATTCTCATCTTATTGTTTTTTCTGCAAACCGGTCTAACTTAAGTATTGTAAGGATAAATCCTTTTTTCTCTCTCAAGACTGTTTTCAGCTTGGGATCCCTTTTCATTTAGCGAACACAATACCATTCAGATAAAAAAAGAAAACCTATCTTAATTTGAATAATAAAAACAAAAAAGAGGCGTTCTGCCTAGACATAGGAGGTCCGATGGGAAATCCACGTAATCCGATGGTATAAAAAGAGACGGTGTGAGAGGAAGCTGTCGTTTGAGGCAATAATAATTTTCTGAAAGTCCGAGCTACGTAGAAGGTCTCAGTGAGCTGATGTCTTGAATGTAATAATTTTTAGTGGCTTTCGGGAAAAGTTCTCCTCATTACATTCTCGTAAGTTTAGAAAACCATCAACCATTTATTTTCAACGAATTGCTGAAAACGAATAACCACATTCACTTGACTCAGAACCAAAACACAATGATTGTAAATTTAAATTCTGGAACATCTTATGACACATTCTCTTACCTTATCCTAAATATCTACTCTCTACAAATCTCTGAGATCTTCGAGTTTTGTCCTCTCACATATGGCCATTCTGATTACAGCATGATTCACGAACCCTTCCCCGTCTATCGTATATAAATGAGCGCAAATTCAAATTGTGATGTTGTTGTCTGGATACCCTTTGCATCCTCTTACGCCATGATCTATGAACCGACTTTAAACATTTCCCATATAAAAATAAGCTTCATTACATTTCAGGCAATACACTTCCGTCATGAACCGCATCATTCAATACGGAAGTGTTGTCGGTATTCCGTATTACAATTGTAGTGGAAAGTCTTCCGAAGAATGGTTCTCCCTTGGTCTTCAACGTCCACTATTCGGATGGACCATCCTTATTTTTGGTATTGTCATCGAAATGCTCTATATTCCAACAATCTACATGATGTTCCGTACGAAACTTATCCACATGACATGCTACAAGATGATCGTATGTCTTGGAGTTACCGATATGCTTGCCACGTGTAAGAATTTCATCAGATCATTAAAACATTCCCAACACTTTTTTTTCAGTGACCTGCTCAATCTTCAGTGGCTGGCTATTCATTCAGGGAGCTGTGTTCTGTAATTACCCTACCTTCATCTATTTGGCTGGTATCGTGGGATTGAGTGAGTCAAGCAAATATTGTTGGAAACTTAATTTCCACTTCTGATACCATCAAAATAGTAACCTCAGAAACCGGGAAGTTTCCTTTCAGGTGGCTGGTGCATGGCATGCGGCTCCACCCTTCTTCTTGTCGTCAACCGTGTTATTGACGTTCTCTACCGACCTCTTTCGGAGTATCTTTTCGATGGAAAACGTGTATTTTTCTGGATTGCACTCATCTTCTCGTACGGCTTAACAGTGGCGATGTTCTCACCATCCATAATTTTTAACTCTGTTGTCATGGCATGGATTGCTGATCCTCTCACCATTGACCCTGAACACAAGACTGCCGAGATCTCAGATTTTGTTTGTGTCTAATCTTTCAAACTGCATTGAAAATCCTTCCTTTTCAGTACCGTAACCGTGTGCAAGCCACCAACAACTGGATATTCGTCTCTTGCACCTGCTCTCTTTATGCAATATATTGTGTACTCGTCAACAAGATGCAAAGGGGTCAGAAATCGAAGGCGTCACGTCAAGTTTTCATTCAATCAAGTATCATTTGTTCATTCAACACCTTCGCCGCAATGACTTATAACGCAATGTTGTTTATTCCACCTCCACCGTGGGTTGTTGTCATCGGAGAGTTGTGTTGGTCCCTGGTACATGGATGTCCGGCTATTATTTATCTCACAATGAATAGAACGATTCGATCAGAATTCTTGAAATTCTTCAAACTCAAGAAAGCTAATAAGGTAGGCATGAGGAAAAACAGTTCAGTTCAAGATTAACTTATAGATTCAAAATACAACTCGTGTTAATGATTCTTCTGCTTTCTCCTAATTATACTTATTAGAATAGGATTTTTTTCGTGTTTTATTGGATAATGGTATAACTTTATTTTGTGATGCTCTGATATTTATAATTCTTGGGGGTTTTGCTTTGGTGGTTCTTTACTGGGCAATTCATAATATGAAGTTGTCGGTAACAATTCTAGCAGAATACTGTATGACAGCCAGCTAATTTACTTTTTCCAGAAAATCGCCGACATCTCTTCGACCTCAAACATGCGTCACACTGGAATGCCTTCCACCACTAACTGAATCCACAATCAGCCTCCAAATTTTTTTTCCTTTTTCAGTCTGAAATTTCTTCGAGATCCTCAACTCCTCTTTTTTTCCATTTGATTTCTTGATACCTCTCCCTGTATACTCACTGTGAAATAAAAATGTACTTTTTGTTAAGATTTATCGTGGGATCCTAGACTCGAGTAAGCTAACAAAGCGGTTAGCCAATCAAATGTTTTCCAACTGTACTCTGATTTTTTCGTTTTAGCAGAGCTTTTGCGATTTTAGTATTCCAAGATATCGTGGAATTTACAGAGTGTTACTTTCAGGATTCCAAGTGGCCAACATTAACTTACGATAGACACAAGGACTAGAAATTAAATAGAAGATTAAAAAACCGAACCGCTTAACTGGAACTCACAGATTCTTCTACGAAGTTTCGTGTGAAACACGAACTCTTCGAACCGATGGTTTCATAATCAGGGAAAAAGCAAGAAACCTTCTGAGAACCAGGTTTTAACACGATTGACATTGACATTTCTGAAGTTATTGGGCAAAAGCCGAGCAGTCAAGAGCCCTAACTGTCTGTGTCTCTTCCGTCTAAACACTATCTTCTCTTAACTGGCGCCCTCATGTACAGTACCTATATCCTGTCTGTGGTGTGTTCAACATCTGTGTTGGTTTTGAATACACGAGTAGTTGGCGAATCGCGCGTTTTTCTACTGCAAAAATAGTGTGCCAGAAGGAGAGAAATAGAAAAATCTAGAGGGGAGGAAGATGAGCTTTTCCGAGTAGATGATAACCAGAGAAACCGCGCAATTTCTCACTTACCCATATTGATTTCTTTGATTTTTTTTTGAATTTTTGGTGCGAAATGTTTCCTGGCAACTTTTGGTTTTAATTGATGGATACTCGAACGACTTCACACCAACCTGATTTCCCTTGGCACATTGTTTTTGCTATTTTCCTTTCATTCCTACGTTTGTCACGTAATTTACTCATCTTTAGCTTTTAGGCTAGTTTTCTGATGATTATGTCTCAAATTATGACTAATTAATGAATTGTTAGGGTGTGGTCATTTATAGAGACAGTGACAAAGATATATCTTTTCTTCCCCATGTGACTCACTTGGTACTTGAGTGTTGTTTACAACTCGGTTCGAAGACCAAGAAAGGATCATTATTGTTTAGGAACAATAGAGATAGGCTCATATATAGATCGGTTTTTTGGAAAAAGGATTGTTGACCTAGTTTTTATTTTATTCTTCAATTGTGAGTCAGGTTCGGCCTAGAGAGTTTTAGGCTAACTGTTAAATGGTCAGAAATTATCTACAAAGTTTGGCAACTTTTAAAGTAATGTTATGGACTTTGAATAGCTTCTACAATCTTATTTTCTTATTTGCCAACAATGTATTAGGGATATCTTTGAAGTTTCACTGCGCTCTTGAGGATATCAATGAAATTTGTAATTCAAGTTTTTGAAATTTGAAATCCAATAATTTCGTTATCTCGAGTTGCCCGAGATGAAAACCAGGTGAGCGCGAAAGCTCAAACTTGGGTTGTAAATTCTGTATCCAAATGTGGACGATGTTCTGGAACGCAGTGAAACTTTGAAAATGCCGCCCAAACGTTCTCAACTTTAACCTAATTGACTCTCGAGAAACATTTCCTAAAACTAAACCAATGGTCAAAAAACAAACGCATTGCTCCAGGAAAACCACCACTATCCATTTTTTGCTCTTTCTTCCGTAAACTCTGCACTTTTTTCCACAATGCTCCATGCTTTTAAACATGCTCATTTTGTGTGTCTTTGTGCCAACAATCACCCTGTTTACCCGACAGATTACCTCTGTCGTTAGTCCATTCTTTTGCTTGCAAATCTGTGGCTAACTCTGACGCTCTTTTTTCCTGTGTCCGTGAACATGTAGACGGAAGATTCCCCTCGGCTTGATTACAGTTTTTTTGTCTTCAAAACTATTCGCTTTTCTACGACTCTTGCTCTTTCAGTCTGTCTTCTGTGCTCTTTTTTCCTCTTGATCTACTACCTCCAAGTTTTTTTTGTTTCCGCGCGGAAAGGAGTCTCAAGTGCTTCTCTCTTTTCTCTGTGCCCACTTTCACGTATTATCACATCATTCTCCCCTCATCAAGTCATGCCGACGTCCTTTTTTATTCGTTTTCTACACTAATTCTGTTTTTAATTTTTGGCAGAACACATCTCATTCTCAATAGGTCACAACACCTAAAATAGTACAAGGATTTACAAAAAGTACAAAGAAGAAGAGGATTATAGTCCGGTTAAACAGAAAATGTCATGTTCTCTGTTTGTGGCAGAAGTTCGCGGTTCAAGGCGATGCTCAGTTTGTAGGTAAGATTATGTTACTGTTCGGTAGAAGGCAGAATACAGAATCAGAAGACTCAACGGCCAAAATTCTAGTAATTGGAAAGTTTGGAACTATTTTTGTTAAATGAATTCATGTTTCTGAATCTGGTTCAAACTTTTACTGATTTCCAAGTTTCATTGCAACAACAGGTAATGAGACAAATTATTTTCGAACCAATGTTTCTCTTTACAGTTTATGAAATTTCGTTGAAAACAATTTCAGTTTATTTCATTTCGAAATAGTAGATTCTGAAAATTATAGTCCATCAACTTTCTTACAGTTCTATGACACCTTATTTCTTCCAGATGTGACATTTCTGCTCACGAGCCAGCCGCTATCTATGTTCAACCAGAAAGAATATTTTCGAATCTTCCTCCAATCGCCACATCATCCAGTGGAACCAACAATAATAACAGTGCAAGTTTCAGTAGAAGGTAAGAACGGCTAATCTCAAACTACATCATCTTTTGATTTGATTCATCTATTCCTTGATATCTCTAATGTTTGTTTCACCGAGAACTCTCTCTATTAATAAAAGGAAGAGCCGAAACCGGGCAAACCATTGAAAACCGAGAGACGCAGAGAGCCAAAGGACGTTTGATTTGCCTTGATTTGACGTGATCCGAGCCAATAATGATATTGGATTGCGCAGAGACGTGTCTAGTGCCTCTTGCTCAGATTCTCCACACATTATCACTTTATCATTTCCGCTTTCACACCTAATGCATGACGTGTGGTTGATTTTACGGATATTTGTTAGGTTTCTGTTCTTGAACTATCTGAAGTATTCTGAAATGATAGATGTTCTATATTTTTTGAACACATTTTCTGTGTCTTCATACTTAACTGAATGTACAAAAATTATCTCAAAGAAAAGAAGATAACTTTATCTCAAAACCTATAACTTCTAGCAGCCTTTAATTTTTTCTAAGTTTTTCGTTTTTCTTTAATAAGCATTCGTTCTACGATAAATATTCTACTACTACTGTCACTATAAATAAAAGAAGTTTTACCGAGAAATGCTCGATTCCTTTCAAACTCACCAATCTAAAAACATTCACTTGTTTTTTTTCTCAACCTCATATGTTCGTTCCTAATAACTCTACACTTGCCACTTTTTTTTCCATCAACCTCGTGCCAACCTAATGTCATCAAAAACCAGTACACGATCTCCTTACGAGGAGGTCTTTTTTATTCCCTCTTCCACAGAAAATAGTACTTCTATCCGAAAGAGACTCCAGACAATTGCCTTTCCGAGACGAGAAGATCGTTCATTCTTTGTGTCGAAAGTCTTGTCAAGAAGCATCCAGTTTTTTTGTGAACTTTCTTCTATTCATTTGCTCCTTCTCAGCGGCTTTTTCCTTTGCTTATTGCTCTGTGTTCCGCTTGTTGATTAGCTGTTATTTTGTTCTACTGATTCGAAATACTTTTATTCAACTGCTGTTGAAGGTTACAGTAGACCATAAGGAAGGAGAATGTATTTTGTGAAGACGTTGGGAATATGATTTTTTGTGATAAATAATGAGAATTGGTTTTCAGAATGTCAAATACTCCAAGGAGTCACACAACTACAATAATCAATAATAACAGTAACAACAGTGGATTGCCGATGTCTGAGCATTCGGCATTTAGTCCGTACGCCAGACCAGCATCGCTTACATCAACACAGGTGAGCTTGATTGGATGTTGACAAATAGCGAAAATATGTTCAAATGGTTCCTTTCAAAGTTTTGGATCCCTCTTGGAAGCTCGTTCTGAGATTCCCTCTTTAAATCTTTCAACAATGAGTTCCTATTTTTTTTGTCAAAGATCATTTCGAAACGGAAGCCAAAGAATGTTCGTTGTAACTAACCTCAAGAGAATTGCTTATTCGTTTTTCAAAACCACCGACAAAAACCTCTTTAAAAACCTCTTTATCTGATCTTCCGTGTTCTGAGCTCCTTCTTCCCACACAAACACACAAATTCTTCATCTCGCAGGATCCAAAACAATTCCATCAAACCCCACACGTGGTCCTCCGTCCGGAACCCCGATTGGCTCTTCCACCTCTTCTTCAACGTCAAGAAGGATCCGACTCGAACATTTCGAAGAAGATCAGGAGCAAGCGAAGAGAACGTCCAAGAAGTGTCGGTTTACTCGATCTAGGGTGAGTCAAACTACATAGATACGGATAGAGGAAAAAGAGAGATAAGTGTTAACATCGTTGTGGAACACTGTGTTTTGTACTACTGGTATTTAGTGGTTGAACAGATGAAAAGAACGCTGAAAGAGTTGAGAGTGAAAGAGAAAATGAGAGGAGCAAGTACGGAAAACACGCGTATAAACAGTGAGCAAGAGAGAGAGAGAGAGAGAGAGAGAGACAAGCGTGGGATGCGGGATGCCGATAATCACTTGAAATGAGGGTAAATGTCAAGTACTTTACAGTCGGAGATGACTTGATGGTTGGCGTTTCAGAAGAAATGTTGCCGAGTGTTCTGAAATTAGAATAGCGAATGAGGATAGGGGTGTTAAGGGATTACTGTAGTTCCACATATACTCACAAGTGAGTTTCGAAGCTTACAGCCTCAACAAAGAACAGAGTTGATCGGAAGTCGGAAGTCGGAAGTAGAAATTTTAGACCAAACATAAATTGCTTGATTTTCCAAAAATTGGTCAATTTTTTTGAAAATTTTGCTAAAATAGGCTTAAACATCTAAAAAAATAGCCACGTTTTTCAAATTTTCTCCACTTTTCCCGACTTTTCAATTTTGAGTCGGAAGTCGGAAGTCGGAATTCCGCCCAACTCTGACACAGAATTTGAGATATTTTGAGATGCAAAGTTGGCTTGTAAGTTATAACCTGATCTTATATTTTTTGAATATTTTGAATCGCTGGAATTCTTCGTAAGCTCTGAGTCTGAGTTTGCCGAGCATCATTCTCCAAGACGTTTTACAGAATCCAGACATTGCGCATTCGTCATAACTATAAAGTGTTGCATGACCTACTTGTGCTCTGTTAATCTATCGTTAAGAACTAGAAGTGCACTCTCCAAATTCGGTCATTCCTCCCGAGAAACACCCCGAAAATTGCTCAAATTCTCACATCATTTCGAAGCCCGCCCAGT
Source organism: Caenorhabditis zanzibari (assembly GCA_963966625.1). Classification (NCBI taxonomy): domain Eukaryota; kingdom Metazoa; phylum Nematoda; class Chromadorea; order Rhabditida; family Rhabditidae; genus Caenorhabditis; species Caenorhabditis zanzibari. The sequence goes on along the minus strand of OZ016472.1, from coordinate 8,980,851 downwards.
CTCCTTTTTTTTCTCTGTTACCCCCCTCACCATCACAATGTGTGCTTATTAGTTTGGTATGATAGTGAGAAATGCGTGGCGCGGTTTTTTTCTTGCGTGGTGCTCTCCCTCTGGCGGCGGAGCAAACAGGGCGGGCTGGAGCTCACGGAGCATTCTCGGTGCCGACGACGCAACCCGTGTAATAATCCCTCTCTCGTTGCCAATCTATTAGGCGGTTGTTCGTTTGAAATACGCGCCACCCATCATCAGCAGACCCCCCGATCACAGTTTCAAGTTTGCTTTTTCGTTTTCCCACGCACCCAATTTCAATTTTTTATTCCACTGAATTTGAATTTTATCCATCAAATGTATTTTGAATCTTCTTCCTTCAATATGGTTCATTTTTCAGCGTCGCCAGTCTAACCTACCACGAACAAGAAGGTAACGACAACGAGGACAAAGTGAGTTATCTCGTTAACATTAAAGTACAATCTACTAAAATAAAGTTTTGTTTGTGATTGGTACATCCAATATATCTCTGTTAAATCCGTACAGTTTCTGTTACAATATTTACTCAAATATAGAGGTCAGTACACTCACATCTGATCATAGGATAAGTGAGTATCTAAAGTTCAAGAATCCTAAATCACTCGAGTTTCTAAAGAAATCGAAGATCCAAAATTAATTGATTACTGGGTTCAAGGTTCAAGATCTTTGTTTGAGATAAAAGTTAGAGTGGTTTTTGAGTCTAGAACTTTCTGTTCTTTATAGTTTCTCAAGCTAAATGTTACGAATTCAATAGGAAATTTCCAACACCTGAGGAAGTTCAAGTTTTGTCAATTCTGAAGCTGTAGCTGAAAAGTAAAAATTGCTCCAAGTGGTGATGAAATTTTTTTCGACTAAAACCATCATGTGAATCAGCCGATATTTTTCGTGAAGTATCTAAAATTTATTCCGCGAACCACCCCCTTAATAACAAAAATTGATATCACAAGATCAACCACTTGATCCCTATATAAACTCCCTGATGGTTTAGAGTGACTTTAAAACGGAGTCATATTTTGAAATTTTTCGCTCAACGTTGTTTTTTTAGATTGTTTTGCAATTCATCAGGTTTTCACTGTCTAGAGTGGCTTTCGAATAATCGTGATTCAACTTCAAAAACAGCTCGTAATGTTTGAGAACTCTTGGATTACTGTAAACTCCTCTATGAACGAAAGTGAAATAATCTTTGGGTTTTTGAAACTTTGACAAAAACTGTCAACAAGCATGTGCCTCACATTTTCTTCTCAAAATCATGTTAACGTTTTGAAACTTTTGTTCTTTTTCAAAAGTTCCCACTCAAAGCAACCGACGACAAAACGAACGTCGTTGACCTTTCTACTCTCTCTTTTTTCATCGATTCCTTCAATATTTGTCCTAAAACTGAACCTGTCAAACCATTCTCCCATCCCTTCATTTATATTATTACAGAGCTCCACCGGCTGCTCCCCTCGAATTCCCGAGGAGCAACGATTGCACGATTTCAAGCGAATTCTTCAACGATTTCAGGTCAGTCAGCTGATTTCACCGTCTTTCCCCGTGGAATTCGTAACTAATTGAGCACACGGAGTAAACACATCTTAACACAGTACACTTTATCTTTCCAATGTCAAGTGTCTTGACATTTGTTTATCCCCCAATCGAAGCAAAAAAAGATATGAGGAAGATATAGACAGAGAGAAGAGTTGTCGAACACTGATCATCTAGTTTTTTCATCTACAGACTTTTCACTATACTGACATCAAACCATAACTATCCGAACACTTTGCAAAAGATTTCCTGAAAAAAAAACGAACATTTTTGCAGTCAGCCGATCGAGGATCCTCCTCCTCTACTTCGTCCCATCATCACAATCATTCACACCTCATGTCGCCTCCGATTGCCACGTAAGTCTTACTATTTGAGAAAGCTCCGCCCACAACATTCTTTACTATCATAACAAAAAAAGCAGAGTTGTTTTTTTGTGATTCTTTTTCATTCGACCCTTTCGAACGAATAGTAGAATGGTGGTGTTCAGATGGTCAGCAACGCCGATAAAGATGGGCGGTTCACAAGAGTCATGGTCCACACCGCCACATCATCATCGCAGCAGTCTCAACTCGAATTACAGGTTAGTTTTATTTGAATATCTTTCGATGTATACGAAGGAAATTTTTTTCAGAGACAGTCCAGTAAACTCCCGCAACACATCCGCTCGATCCAGATTGAGCGTTTCCTCTGCTCAAAGCCCCCATTGCTATCTCCCGACCACCCGTGACTCTTCGCCTAGATCTGTAAGTTTCCCGATGTGTTCTGAATCTCAACTTCTCAAATTCAGATTCCTAGTCCATCCCTAGTTCCAATGAGACCCGACAGTTCTCCAGACATCACAATCAATGAACTACATCATTCCCCATTCAGCCACACTGGTTCGACTCCTGAACCAACTGAAATCATTTCCAAACCGACTTCAAAAGTTCCATCTCGACGAGCTTCATACACAACCGGTGAGTGAAAAAAAAGCGCAAAAAAAATCAAAAAGAATTCGCTGCGAGCAGGGTTCGAACCTACGCGGGCAATGCCCATTGGATTTCAAGTCCAACTCCTTAACCACTCGGACATCGCAGCCCGTCCGTTTGTACTCTCTCAATGCAATTATATTGTTTGTGCCTCGTCCACTATTCTCTGACCGGGAGAGGAAGACACTCCGCACGCAGCTGCCTCCTCTCTTCTCTTTATGCATTCACCCGAGTTTTTCAGGATACCCAAATCATGAGAATTTCGCCCCGATTCGATGGGTGAAAGAGACAGATGTCGATGATCCACTTTCAATTCCAACGATGAGCCCAATCGGATCATCTGGTTCATCAGAAGCCAATGTAGGCGTGTTAGCAATGCGAAGTGCTCCGATGTCAAAAATGCCAAGTGTGGAAAAGTTGGATAACCGAAATGTGAGTAGTGGATACTCTTTAACATTATCCTAATAGTGTCTGGTACAATTGGTTCTATGTAAATATATAATCATATCCATATTGGTGTAGATTCCTCATGCTCAATATATTCAGAACTCTATCCGCAAATATAACAACCGCAGTTGTCGTCGAACAGTGCTCTCTGGTTTGGATCGAAACGCGAATCACTCTCCAAACGGTATCTACGTGCGCCGGAGTCGGTCAAAAGACGATCGTCCATCGTTGAGCTACATGTCATTCAACGGAATGGATCAACAGAATGGTGAGTAGACATTCGTGTTGACTGTCCCACTTGACACTTGACAATTACTTTTAACAAAAGTATTTCGAACAAAAGTGTAGGAGGATACGACTAATCATTGAGGTTTTAACGCAAAGAATCATGACGTGGGGTTTGGAAAAGAGATGATGCACCATCAGAAGACACTCTATTTCAGTATCTCCCCCACGAACAGCTTCCATTCCGATCTTCATGTCACAAGAGTCAGTATCGATGCAGTCTCCGATGAATTCTCCGATTAATCATTCGATGACACAAGTTAGCAGTAGAAATGAAAGATCCCAAAGTACTCATAATCTATCAGGAGAGGAACTCTACAAAAGGTTTCAACAGGTACTGTAAGATTCTGGAAGATTATGAAGGCATCTATTCATGAATTTCAGATCTCTTTATCACATGTTCAAACCTTGAATATTGTGGCTGATAAGCTAGCAGAAGAGGCTAGAAGAGGGGATGAGCCGGTGTCGAGGAATAGATTAACACAATTAGATTTCACATCGTTCATTATCACTTCTCCACATCCAATCCTTACTAAAGGCAAATCCCTTTTCTACAATGCCGTGTTACCTCGACAAAACCTTCCAGATTATCCAGTTACACTTATGGTGAGTATTCTTCTGGAGACTTCCATGATATATTAATTTATTTCCAGATTGCTCCATGCTCTCAATATGCTCCACTAATGAGAAAAACCGAATCGAATCACTTCGGTCTTCCTAGTTTCCTGGAGATCGAAGACCACGACGGTGCGATTCGCCAATTCCTTTATGACACGGGCACTCAGAATCTAGATGGACGAAACACCAAAGTTATTGCTATGCCACGTCTCAACTTGTGCTCTTTCCACAGTTTAGCTGCTCATCAATTGAATCAGAGAATGGATAGAACTAATCATGAAGAACTAGTCAGTTTCATCCTGCTTCAAGTTCTTCAAGCTCTGAAAATGCTGCAAGGCGAAGGAGTTGAGTCGTTGAGTACAAACTTCAAAGAGTTTCTGTTGGCTTATCGCTATCCAAATGTCAACTCTTCATACAATGAGTTCCCGAGGTTACTGTTTCTTCCGGTGAGTTTTTTTTGCAAGCATATGCCGATAAAATACTTTCAATTTTCAGGAAACTCTTGGAGCTGAAATCGAAAGCGGAGGCGATGAACTTGTCGGTCTCTGTCGATATGCACTCCGGGCTCTTTGCACTCTTCTTCATCACAAAATGGATGGGAAAGCTCCAGCCATCAAACTCCGTTCTCGATTCTCTCGTGCTCTTTCTGCCTGTGCAGTTTTGCTCCAAGAAGACAAATCAAATAGTCTAACCAAGGCTAAGAATGTAATGGAACTTGCCCTTTGGTCAGGCGGAGAGCATTTCAAGAACGAGCAAGATGCGAGAGTATGGATTGATACTGCAAGAGCGGATTGTGTGGATACTTTGGTGAGTCTAAACTATCTAGAAATTTCCATAAATTTTTCAATTTTCAGCTCCGTCAAATGATACGTGAACCGAATCGTCAGTTGGGTGCTCGAGAACGATTCCGTGTCGAATTCTTGCTCAGCTCAACGCCTCGATCGATCATGGAATCTCAGAAAGCAACGATGGCTGCGAATGTTAACTAAACGGTTCTTCTCCATTTTAATGTACTACAAACACTTTCAACAAACAAGAAACAATCAAAATCGGTAGATTATTTATTAGAAATTTCTTTTATTCGTTCAATTTATTCAATGTCACCAAAAACATAATATCTCTGTATCCTTTTTGTCATTCATCTCAACAATTATCATCAGTTTACCAGATGAAAAGTTATTTTTTCATTCGTTTTTAACTTGCCTCTCTGTCACCCTTAGACAATACAATCAAAATATATTCATAGAAAAAATTGGATTTCAAAATTAAATACCATGCACTACAAAAATACCGGATTCAATTGATAGACAAAAATACAAACTTTTTGTTCATCACGTGTTACAAGAAGACGAGCTCAGTAGTTTATGTGTCATTTTTTCTTGTTGATACATGCATTTTTTGAGATTATATGATTCTGTGATATGAAATTTTATTTAGTGATTTTGTGAGCTATATTAATCCTGAGCTTGATCGGTCCTCCTCCAATCATAATCCTTGACGTATCGTCTATCCTCCATATCGTAATCCAAAGAGTAATCATCGCTCCTTCACTTCGGTTTGGCACAAATTCAGTTGTAGCTCCCAAACGTACTGCTCTGTTTAACGACTTCATCCGACTTTTCCTCTGCTAACCCCCTCCATGACATTCTCTTTCAACGGGTGGCATTTTTACTGTGCGGGGAGCGACCGACAGGAGGAGGAGCCGTTTGGGGAGGAGCCCGTTGAAAGATCAGCCACAAAGAAGGAAAACATTAGAGCCATCAAAATCCATCGTAACCAGAGCAGATTTTAATAAAAAAATAAGTAGATGTTACTCCTGAAAAATGTTGGTTAAGTTCTGAAGCACTGTGTTTTGGACTACTTCAAAAATGATTTACTCACCTCCTGTCGTAATCATAATCCATTGTCGCTCTTCCATATCATAATCCATCGTATCCATCATCGTTTCCACACATTATCAATATTCGCTCCTTCAATCATATAAATTAATGATATAATTGTCGATTTTGGTTCCTCCTTAAAAATTGACTTATTTATAAAGAAAGTTAATTTTTAAACCAATTTACTAATGCTCCATCATAATTACTGAACAAATCCCAACCGTGTCTGACTAACCTCTCTTTTTTAAGATTTCCTCAACACTCCTCCATATCGTGTCCATCGTCGCATCCATATCGTATCCATCGTCGCATCCATATCGTATCCGTTGTCGTATCCATATCGTGTCCATCGTCGCATCCATATCGTATCCGTTGTCGTATCCATATCGTGTCCATCGTCGCATCCATATCGTATCTGTTGTCGTATCCCTATCGTGTCCATCGTCGCATCCATATCGTATCTGTTGTCGTATCCCTATCGTGTCCATCGTCGCATCCATATCGTATCCGTCGTCGCATCCATATCGTGTCCATCGTCGCATCCATATCGTATCCGTTGTCGTATCCATATCGTGTCCATCGTCGCATCCATATCGTATCCGTTGTCGTATCCATATCGTGTCCATCGTCGCATCCATATCGTATCTGTTGTCGTATCCCTATCGTGTCCATCGTCGCATCCATATCGTATCCGTCGTCGCATCCATATCGTGTCCATCGTCGCATCCATATCGTATCCGTTGTCGTATCCATATCGTGTCCATCGTCGCATCCATATCGTGTCCATCGTCGCTCCTCCAATAGTTTAATTGACGTTTTGGCTTCTCCTGAAAATTGACTAATTTATAAAAAAGTTAATTTTTAACTTAAGATACTAACAGTCTCTCTTAGATACTAAAAAATACCAAAACTGTGTCTGACTCACCTCTCTTTTTTGAGATTTCCTCATCGCTCCTCCATATCGTGTCCATCGTCGCATCCATATCGTATCCGTTGTCGTATCCATATCGTGTCCATCGTCGCATCCATATCGTGTCCGTCGTCGCATCCATATCGTGTCCATCGTCGCATCCATATCGTATCCGTTGTCGTATCCATATCGTGTCCATCGTCGCATCCATATCGTATCCGTTGTCGTATCCATATCGTGTCCATCGTCGCATCCATATCGTATCCGTTGTCGTATCCATATCGTGTCCATCGTCGCATCCATATCGTATCCGTTGTCGTATCCATATCGTGTCCATCGTCGCATCCATATCGTATCCGTTGTCGTATCCATATCGTGTCCATCGTCGCATCCATATCGTATCCGTCGTCGCATCCATATCGTGTCCATCGTCGCATCCATATCGTATCCGTTGTCGTATCCATATCGTGTCCATCGTCGCTCCTCCAATAGTTTAATTGACGTTTTGGCTCCTCCTGAAAATTGACTAATCTATAAAAAAAGTTAATTGTTAACTTAAAATACTAACAGTCTGTCTTAGATACTAAAAATACCAAAACTGTGTCTGACTCACCTCTTTTTTTTGAGATTTCCTCATCGCTCCTCCATATCGTGTCCGTCGTCGCATCCATATCGTGTCCGTTGTCGTATCCATATCGTGTCCATATCGTGTCCATCGTCGCATCCATATCGTATCCGTTGTCGTATCCATATGGTGTCCATCGTCGCATCCATATCGTATCCGTTGTCGTATCCATATCGTGTCCATCGTCGCTCCTCCAATAGTTTAATTGACGTTTTGGCTCCTCCTGAAAATTGACTAATCTATAAAAAAGTTAATTGTTAACTCAAGATACTAACAGTCTGTCTTAGATACTGAAAAATACCAAAACTGTGTCTGACTCACCTCTCTTTTTTGAGATTTCCTCATCGCTCCTCCATATCGTGTCCGTCGTCGCATCCATATCGTGTCTCTTGTCGTATCCATATCGTGTCCATCGTCGCATCCATATCGTATCCGTTGTCGTATCCATATCGTGTCCATCGTCGCATCCATATCGTATCCGTTGTCGTATCCATATCGTGTCCATCGTCGCATCCATATCGTATCCGTTGTCGTATCCATATCGTGTCCATCGTCGCATCCATATCGTATCCGTTGTCGCATCCATATCGTGTCCATCGTCGCATCCATATCGTGTCCATCGTAGCATCCATATCGTATCCGTTGTCGTATCCATATCGTGTCCATCGTCGCATCCATATCGTATCCGTTGTCGTATCCATATCGTGTCCATCGTCGCATCCATATCGTATCCGTTGTCGTATCCATATCGTGTCCATCGTAGCATCCATATCGTATCCGTTGTCGTATCCATATCGTGTCCATCGTCGCATCCATATCGTATCCGTTGTCGTATCCATATCGTGTCCATCGTCGCTCCTCCAATAGTTTAATTGGCGTTTTGGCTCCTCCTGAAAATTGACTAATCTATAAAAAAGTTAATTGTTAACTCAAGATACTAACAGTCTGTCTTAGATACTGAAAAATACGAAAACTGTGTCTGACTCATCTCTCTTTTTTGAGATTTTCTCATCGCTCCTCCATATCGTGTCCGTCGTCGCATCCATATCGTGTCCATCGTCGCATCCTTATCGTATCCGTTGTCGCATCCATATCGTGTCCATCGTCGCATCCATATCGTGTCCATCGTAGCATCCATATCGTATCCGTTGTCGTATCCATATCGTGTCCATCGTCGCTCCTCCAATAGTTTAATTGACGTTTTGGCTTCTCCTGAAAATTGACTAATTTATAAAAAAGTTAATTTTTAACTTAAGATACTAACAGTCTCTCTTAGATACTAAAAAATACCAAAACTGTGTCTGACTCACCTCTCTTTTATTGAGATTTCCTCATCGCTCCTCCATATCATGTCCATCGTCGCATCCATATCGTATCCGTTGTCGTATCCATATCGTGTCCATCGTCGCATCCATATCGTATCCGTCGTCGCATCCATATCGTGTCCATCGTAGCATCCATATCGTATCCGTTGTCGTATCCATATCGTGTCCATATCGTGTCCATCGTCGCATCCATATCGTATCCGTTGTCGTATCCATATCGTGTCCGTCGTCGCATCCATATCGTATCCGTTGTCGTATCCATATCGTGTCCATCGTCGCATCCATATCGTATCCGTTGTCGTATCCATATCGTGTCCATCGTCGCTCCTCCAATAGTTTAATTGACGTTTTGGCTTCTCCTGAAAATTGACTAATTTATAAAAAAGTTAATTTTTAACTTAAGATACTAACAGTCTCTCTTAGATACTGAAAACTTCCAAAACTGTGTCTGACTCACCTCTCTTTTATTGAGATTTCCTCATCGCTCCTCCATATCGTGTCCGTCGTCGCATCCATATCGTGTCCGTTGTCGTATCCATATCGTGTCCATATCGTGTCCATCGTCGCATCCATATCGTATCCGTTGTCGTATCCGTTGTCGTATCCATATCGTGTCCATCGTAGCATCCATATCGTATCCGTTGTCGTATCCATATCGTGTCCATCGTCGCATCCATATCGTATCCGTTGTCGTATCCATATCGTGTCCATCGTCGCTCCTCCAATAGTTTAATTGACGTTTTGGCTCCTCCTGAAAATTGACTAATCTATAAAAAAGTTAATTGTTAACTTAAGATACTAACAGTCTGTCTTAGATACTAAAAATACCAAAACTGTGTCTGACTCACCTCTCTTTTATTGAGATTTCCTCATCGCTCCTCCATATCGTGTCCGTCGTCGCATCCATATCGTGTCCGTTGTCGTATCCATATCGTGTCCATATCGTGTCCATCGTAGCATCCATATCGTGTCCGTTGTCGTATCCATATCGTGTCCATATCGTGTCCATCGTCGCATCTATATCATATCCGTTGTCGTATCCATATCGTGTCCGTATCGTGTCCATCGTCGCATCCATATCGTATCTGTTGTCGTATCCATATCGTGTCCATCGTAGCATCCATATCGTATCCGTTGTCGTATCCATATCGTGTCCATCGTCGCATCCATATCGTATCCGTTGTCGTATCCATATCGTGTCCATCGTCGCATCCATATCGTATCCGTTGTCGCATCCATATCGTGTCCATCTTCGCATCCATATCGTGTCCATCGTAGCATCCATATCGTATCCGTTGTCGTATCCATATCGTGTCCATCGTCGCATCCATATCGTATCCGTTGTCGTATCCATATCGTGTCCATCGTCGCATCCATATCGTATCCGTTGTCGCATCCATATCGTGTCCATCTTCGCATCCATATCGTGTCCATCGTAGCATCCATATCGTATCCGTTGTCGTATCCATATCGTGTCCATATCGTGTCCATCGTCGCATCCATATCGTATCCGTTGTCGTATCCATATCGTGTCCGTCGTCGCATCCATATCGTATCCGTTGTCGTATCCATATCGTGTCCATCGTCGCATCCATATCGTATCCGTTGTCGTATCCATATCGTGTCCATCGTCGCTCCTCCAATAGTTTAATTGACGTTTTGGCTTCTCCTGAAAATTGACTAATTTATAAAAAAGTTAATTTTTAACTTAAGATACTAACAGTCTCTCTTAGATACTAAAAAATACCAAAACTGTGTCTGACTCACCTCTCTTTTATTGAGATTTCCTCATCGCTCCTCCATATCGTATCCGTTGTCGTATCCATATCGTATCCGTTGTCGTATCCATATCGTGTCCATCGTAGCATCCATATCGTATCCGTTGTCGTATCCATATCGTGTCCATCGTCGCATCCATATCGTATCCGTTGTCGCATCCATATCGTATCCATATCGTGTCCATCGTCGCATCCATATCGTATCCGTTGTCGTATCCATATCGTGTCCATCGTCGCTCCTCCAATAGTTTAATTGACGTTTTGGCTTCTCCTGAAAATTGACTAATTTATAAAAAAGTTAATTTTTAACTTAAGATACTAACAGTCTCTCTTAGATACTAAAAAATACCAAAACTGTGTCTGACTCACCTCTCTTTTATTGAGATTTCCTCATCGCTCCTCCATATCGTATCCATATCGTGTCCATATCGTGTCCATCGTCGCATCCATATCGTATCCGTTGTCGTATCCATATCGTGTCCGTCGTCGCATCCATATCGTGTCCGTTGTCGTATTCATATCGTGTCCATATCGTGTCCATTGTCGCATCCATATCGTATCCGTTGTCGTATCCATATCGTGTCCGTCGTCGCATCCATATCGTATCCGTTGTCGTATCCATATCGTGTCCATCGTCGCATCCATATCGTATCCGTTGTCGCATCCATATCGTATCCGTTGTCGTATCCATATCGTGTCCATCGTCGCATCCATATCGTATCCGTTGTCGTATCCATATCGTGTCCATCGTCGCTCCTCCAATAGTTTAATTGACGTTTTGGCTTCTCCTGAAAATTGACTAATTTATAAAAAAGTTAATTTTTAACTTAAGATACTAACAGTCTCTCTTAGATACTAAAAAATACCAAAACTGTGTCTGACTCACCTCTCTTTTATTGAGATTTCCTCATCGCTCCTCCTTATCGTATCCGTTGTCGTATCCATATCGTGTCCATCGTCGCATCCATATCGTATCCGTTGTCGCATCCATATCGTATCCGTTGTCGTATCCATATCGTGTCCATCGTCGCATCCATATCGTATCCGTTGTCGTATCCATATCGTGTCCATCGTCGCTCCTCCAATAGTTTAATTGACGTTTTGGCTTCTCCTGAAAATTGACTAATTTATAAAAAAGTTAATTTTTAACTTAAGATACTAACAGTCTCTCTTAGATACTAAAAAATACCAAAACTGTGTCTGACTCACCTCTCTTTTATTGAGATTTCCTCATCGCTCCTCCTTATCGTATCCGTTGTCGTATCCATATCGTGTCCATCGTCGCATCCATATCGTATCCGTTGTCGCATCCATATCGTATCCGTTGTCGTATCCATATCGTGTCCATCGTCGCATCCATATCGTATCCGTTGTCGTATCCATATCGTGTCCATCGTCGCTCCTCCAATAGTTTAATTGACGTTTTGGCTTCTCCTGAAAATTGACTAATCTATAAAAAAGTTAATTTTTAACTTAAGATACTAACAGTCTCTCTTAGATACTAAAAATACCAAAACTGTGTCTGACTCACCTCTCTTTTTTGAGATTTCCTCATCGCTCCTCCATATCGTGTCCGTCGTCGCATCCATATCGTGTCCGTTGTCGTATCCATATCGTGTCCATCGTTGCATCCATATCGTATCCGTTGTCGTATCCATATCGTGTCCATCGTTGCATCCATATCGTATCCGTTGTCGTATCCATATCGTGTCCATCGTCGTATCCATATCGTGTCCATCGTCGTATCCATATCGTGTCCATCGTCGCATCCATATCGTATCCATATCGTGTCCGTATCGTGTCCATCGTCGCATCCATATCGTATCTGTTGTCGTATCCATATCGTGTCCATCGTAGCATCCATATCGTATCCGTTGTCGTATCCATATCGTGTCCATCGTCGCATCCATATCGTATCCGTTGTCGTATCCATATCGTGTCCATCGTCGCATCCATATCGTATCCGTTGTCGCATCCATATCGTGTCCATCTTCGCATCCATATCGTGTCCATCGTAGCATCCATATCGTATCCGTTGTCGTATCCATATCGTGTCCATATCGTGTCCATCGTCGCATCCATATCGTATCCGTTGTCGTATCCATATCGTGTCCGTCGTCGCATCCATATCGTATCCGTTGTCGTATCCATATCGTGTCCATCGTAGCATCCATATCGTATCCGTTGTCGTATCCATATCGTGTCCATCGTCGCATCCATATCGTATCCGTTGTCGTATCCATATCGTGTCCATCGTCGCTCCTCCAATAGTTTAATTGACGTTTTGGCTTCTCCTGAAAATTGACTAATTTATAAAAAAGTTAATTTTTAACTTAAGATACTAACAGTCTCTCTTAGATACTAAAAAATACCAAAACTGTGTCTGACTCACCTCTCTTTTATTGAGATTTCCTCATCGCTCCTCCATATCGTATCCATATCGTGTCCATATCGTGTCCATCGTCGCATCCATATCGTATCCGTTGTCGTATCCATATCGTGTCCGTCGTCGCATCCATATCGTATCCGTTGTCGTATCCATATCGTGTCCATCGTCGCTCCTCCAATAGTTTAATTGACGTTTTGGCTTCTCCTGAAAATTGACTAATTTATAAAAAAGTTAATTTTTAACTTAAGATACTAACAGTCTCTCTTAGATACTAAAAAATACCAAAACTGTGTCTGACTCACCTCTCTTTTATTGATATTTCCTCATCGCTCCTCCATATCGTATCCGTTGTCGTATCCATATCGTGTCCATCGTCGCATCCATATCGTATCCGTTGTCGCATCCATATCGTATCCGTTGTCGTATCCATATCGTGTCCATCGTCGCATCCATATCGTATCCGTTGTCGTATCCATATCGTGTCCATCGTCGCTCCTCCAATAGTTTAATTGACGTTTTGGCTTCTCCTGAAAATTGACTAATCTATAAAAAAGTTAATTTTTAACTTAAGATACTAACAGTCTCTCTTAGATACTAAAAATACCAAAACTGTGTCTGACTCACCTCTCTTTTTTGAGATTTCCTCATCGCTCCTCCATATCGTGTCCGTCGTCGCATCCATATCGTGTCCGTTGTCGTATTCATATCGTGTCCATATCGTGTCCATTGTCGCATCCATATCGTATCCGTTGTCGTATCCATATCGTGTCCGTCGTCGCATCCATATCGTATCCGTTGTCGTATCCATATCGTGTCCATCGTTGCATCCATATCGTATCCGTTGTCGTATCCATATCGTGTCCATCGTCGTATCCATATCGTGTCCATCGTCGTATCCATATCGTGTCCATCGTCGCATCCATATCGTATCCGTTGTCGCATCCATATCGTGTCCATCGTAGCATCCATATCGTATCCGTTGTCGTATCCATATCGTGTCCATATCGTGTCCATCGTCGCATCCATATCGTATCCGTTGTCGTATCCATATCGTGTCCGTCGTCGCATCCATATCGTATCCGTTGTCGTATCCATATCGTGTCCATCGTCGCATCCATATCGTATCCGTTGTCGTATCCATATCGTGTCCATCGTCGCTCCTCCAATAGTTTAATTGACGTTTTGGCTTCTCCTGAAAATTGACTAATTTATAAAAAAGTTAATTTTTAACTTAAGATACTAACAGTCTCTCTTAGATACTAAAAATACCAAAACTGTGTCTGACTCACCTCTCTTTTTTGAGATTTCCTCATCGCTCCTCCATATCGTGTCCGTCGTCGCATCCATATCGTGTCCGTTGTCGTATCCATATCGTGTCCATATCGTGTCCATTGTCGCATCCATATCGTATCCGTTGTCGTATCCATATCGTGTCCGTCGTCGCATCCATATCGTATCCGTTGTCGTATCCATATCGTGTCCATCGTTGCATCCATATCGTATCCGTTGTCGTATCCATATCGTGTCCATCGTCGTATCCATATCGTGTCCATCGTCGTATCCATATCGTGTCCATCGTCGCATCCATATCGTATCCGTTGTCGTATCCATATCGTGTCCATCGTCGCATCCATATCGTATCCGTTGTCGTATCCATATCGTGTCCATCGTCGTATCCATATCGTGTCCAACGTCGCAAAGTTATCTTCATTCGAAATTCGAATTACGATTCCAGATCCGCACAGGTCCCCAAACGCTGTCAAATTTAGAATAGTCATAACTCTTCGAAAACAATTTCAAATTGTCTTTCATTTTGATAATTATTTTTTTAGGGGGTCAGTACTAAATGTTTTAACCAATATTAGAAAATTTTTTGTGCAAATTGTCATATTTTTCCCCCATGGAAATGTTCAAAAGTGGAAATGTTTTGACTTAGCAACAACCTTTTTCGAAACTTTTGAGATTGTTTCTAAATGTGAAAAAATGAACTGATCTATGGAAAACTGAAGTTTTCTACCTGATGTAGTCGAGTTGGAACTTTTATCAAACCCAACTAACAAAATTCACAAAAGTCTATTGTCAATTTCGAACTTTGTGGTTTGGAAAGTTCCCGAGAAACTCTTTTTTGGAAAGTTTTCGAAATTTCGCCGCTGGGAAATCCAACGAAAAAAACAACTCACCTCTCTATATCAGCATCCCCTAATTCGGTTCGCCATCAATCCACCGCGACGTACTGCTCTGTTTAACGACTTCATCCGACTTTTCCTCTGCTAACCCCCTCCATGACATTCTCTTTCAATGGGTGGTTTTTTTACTGTGCGGGGAGCGACCGACAGGAGGAGGAGCCGTTTGGGGAGGAGCCCGTTGAAAGATCAGCCACAAAGAAAGAAAACATTAGAGCCATCAAAATCCACCGTAACCAGAGCAGGAATATGAAGAATGAAACGTAGAAGGAGAGAATGAGCCAGGGGAAGGTAGGAGTACTCCAGGTGCCCACCTGGCCTGTATAGATCGTAATCAGTGCATTGCTATGGATTACTGTATGTCACGCACTCAAAGACTCTTTTCATTTTCCTTTGTCGGCTCCATCTACAGTAATCCGAAACAAACACAATTTACTACCACTCAACAAAGGCAGTCCAGGTGTGTCTCTGTTTGTCCGCCCGGCTGACCTAAAAACAATGTACTGATTACGATCTCTTGAGAGTGTGGATCAATAACATTGACAATGTGAGGAATATTTTAGGCTCCTCCCCTTTTCTAAGAGTCGAAAAACCTAGAATTTTAAACTTCTTTTTTTTTTCAACGCCTTCATTATTCGTTCTTCTGAAACCTTACTGATGACTCGTTCTTACGAAAATATTATCTTTCAGAATCTGACTGACTCAAATTCTGACTCAAATTCGGAGAAAACCAATACGCATGTTCAGGAACTCGGATAGCAAACAATGTTATGATTCAGAATCCTGTTTATTGGGTAAAAAATAATTTTTAACCGTTCAAAACATTTTTATTAATCAAACCGAACTTGTTCTATTGAGTGACTCGTTTCTTCTAATTGATTTTTTGAATTGATCAAAATACACATCTCCTTGATTTGAATCTCGTCGATATGTCCTATAATGCGAGTCCACACTACTTCTTGCCATTGAAACCCTCTTTATCAACGCCGCCTTCGCATGTTTCTTGAATTCAGGAATGAAGAATGTAGTCATCGGAATCACAATAAATGGATTACTGTAATTGATATCAGGGTTACAATCAAGATGAATTGTGACCTACCAATGAACAAACAAATCTACGATAGTCCTCATGAAATCTGTCGGTAAATTACCCAACTTTAGTAAAACGGGAAGAGTGAATCCAGCCAAAATAATTGCTATGAATCCCACAACAGCATATATCATTTTCATCAACAGAGATAAAACTCGAATGTTTTCTTTCAATTGGAATCTGCTACTGAGAGTGTACTGCTCTCGGTGATATCTATTCAGTTTGTAGAATTGTGTCAGATTGAATTTGTAAAGAACACTGATTAAACTGAAACAGATCAGTAGATAGAATAGGGGAACGACAACGATGAAACTGAATTGAAATTCGAAGAATACGGTGAAGACAGTGAAAAATAAAGCGAGTCCAACGTTCATAGCAGCAATTAATATGAATATGGGAAGTTTTGAAGTTTTCTCGTAGCTTCTGAATACAATTATGAACTCCGATCTTTGATAAAGAAGAACTTACGAAAGCATCAAAGTGGCAAAACCTCTTTCCACAGTAGACGCTAGTGGAGTTGCTGATCCAAAATAGAAATAAAAGTATCGAGCAAAAACTGAGATTTGTAAGAAGATAAAACTAGGATCATCTCGATCATAAGCGTCCTTTGTTCGAATATGAAACAGAAAAACACAAATTTTGCTGATGAAAATAATGAGCCACATGCCAAGAGCGAAGCAGAACAGACGGTTGACGTTTGGGTGATATGCGCTAAAAATAGAACAATTGAGAAAACATTACGTTTTGATTTTAAGAAATCAAAAACTCCTATTGATTTCCAACAAATCCTAACCTTATGGATAGGGAAATTCTGATACCAAAACTTGTGATAAAAAGGGCTAAAATCATAGTCAGTGTATACAGAATCATGTATTCCACGGAATACTGAGCGGCCATCTCTCGATCATAAAATCCAGTAACGTTGAATCCGAACAAGAATTTGAACATGCTCTGTCAAAAATCTATATAAAAAACAAAACTAAAAAAAGAGCATTTTTATTTACAGAAAGATCTTTGACAAAACTTCAAAATTTTCTCACCAAAAATTGAAAAAAAAACTGAAAAAAAGACACCACAGACTAAAAACATGTGAAAAGAAATGAAGGTAGGCGGCGTGGTTTTCCTTCTGTTTATTATCTTGAATGATCTCATTAGTCAGAAGTCCTAACTGAATTTTGGTTTCTTTTCACTTCAACGACTGCAGGAACTGCTCGAAGTAAACGTCTTCTTCCTTCTTCGTTGAGCTCAAAATCAATGGTGCCACTTTCCGTTTATCGTATCCCAGAAGTCTATAAAATACGATTCGATAGTCATCAACTGCCCAGATCATTGTTGATGTTACGTAGATTGGCCCTCTGCAAGAATTCAAACTCTTGGTCATCATGAATCAACTTTACATACGCGTGCACTATCATATCTGTACTCATTTTGAAGATGTACTTTGTGTCTTCGTTAACACCAATAATCATCGGAATCGTTTTCAGAAAAGCCAAGAGAACAATCATTCCAGTGAGCAAGAGCAGCAAGGTGGCTAGCATCTGAAATCATATCGTTGAGCAAGAGTACATCACCAGATGAGATACCTTGAATGTTTTGACGTTTTCTCGCAGCTGGTACCGGACACTCAAATCGAATCTGATATCTCGATTCTGGGTCTCCACAAATCGCAGTGTTCGTTTGTTAACTCGATAAATGTGGAGAAAAATCTGGAAAAATTTGATAAAGTTAATTAAATTGGTATTTGAACTGACGAGGAGAGATGATACAGCAATCAGCCCTGCTAGAATAGCAGCTGACACATATCGAAGAATATTGAAGACTGTGAAGAGGGTGAATGCAGTGGAGAATCCAATTTGGAATAAGAAGAGGGATATCATGATGTATCTTCGTTTTTTCTTTTCGTAATCACTGAAATGTTTCAAACTTTTTTCGATTCTTTGGAGCCCGTTTTCATTGTATTAGTAGAGTCCATCTCCCAGAACCGATAGCACTTCATCAGGTTCAAATTCTGATTGAGCGTTTAATGATCTCAAAACAACATCCTTTTCTTTGATCTTCGATTTCAGTACAGTGAATAAAATTGTCAATAAGGTCGAACTTGTTGTTTGACTATAATTACCAGTGATTAATGCCAGAAGCACCCAGAACCCTTTAATTTTATATTGTTTACCGTCTAATGTTTCTGAGTACATTTCAATGAAATTATATTTCAAACTACACAAAAGTTTCAAACATTTTTGTGGTAATGGAAAGTACCCATTCAAGAATTCACTTGCGCTTTTTGAGGAGTCAAAAATCTAGATACCATTAGTTCAATTCTTCTGAGCCACCCAATTACCAGTCTAGATGTCTCTAGAAAACGAAATCTGACGTTCGCTGTGAAGTATGATGAAGGTTTTTCGTTCAAATGAGTCATGGATAATTTCTTGATCTTATAAAACTTACAAAACGAATTTCGTAGCCAGACTCCGCTCAACAACCACAACAATCGGAGCCGACATTACGGAAAATATGAAGTGGTAGTGGGTGAAAGCCATCACCGTTAACATTCCCATTCCACCAGAGGGCTCATCTAAAAATGAAACTAACTTGAAACACTAGACATTGAGGTAAACTTACAATGGTCAGTTAGATAATTGGACTGAAATACGATAGTGAGCATTTTACTAACTGTGAGCTCAAAGTAAAAACCCGCAGTCCACCAAATTGGACCTTGAAGATTTGTGTGGAAAACATTGGATCTTCCAACTACTAACAGGCAAAGTACAGTGAAAAGAGAAGAGGTTAGGACGATGACGGTATAAGCAATGTTTTCAGCCATGCTCATTTTATGAAGAGACCCGTCGAGGAATACGGAGAAGATGGTGGGATTATCTGGAACTAAAGATTGTTTCAGAATATGAATTGATTCTTTGAATTAATTTTTCTAATTTCTATTGAGATTTACACTGTAGACTAACTTTCAAGACAAGTTATAATAATTTGCGAAGACAGTAAAACCAAAAAAAAAAACTCACATTCAGTTGAATTTTTCATGATATCAAGTATTTCTTGGGACATGAGAAAGTTGACAACTCCTCAAGAATGTCACGAAGAGGGAAATGTCTTCTCTAGACAACTTCAAATCATTAGTTGACAATAATATCAAAATTATAGGTTGCTTCTCCTTCTCCTCCTCCTCCACTTCTAAGCAGTCAGCAGATCTATTCTCTCCTTATAATTCTTCTTGAAAAAAACTTGTGATGTAGTGATGTGGGCTGCATTTGGAGCTTCAATTCAATTTCTCAGTTTCAGCTGCTCTTTCGGCATTCCAGATTTACGACGAAAGCAATTTAGTTTTTATGGGTTCAACAGCTGCATTTATAGAAAAAGGACAAGGAAAGAAGGAAACAAGATAGTTTATGGCAAGAAAACACGTACATAACATTAACAAAGAACGTTCAAAAAAGAACAGAAAATTACAGGAAATGATATAAGTTAGATTTAAAACTGTAACAAAATTGTGCATTTTAAAGTTCATCTCTCTTGACGAGCTTCTCCAGAACGATCTCAAAGAATAGACGAGCTCCACCTGGAATCTCTGGTGGCGATCCTTGAGCACCGTATCCGTATTCTGATGGAATCACAACACGACGACGTTCACCTTCACACATTCCATCCATGGCAATGTCCATGCCATCAATCACTTCCTGAAAGTGAGAAACTTATATTGGATTTTCGATACATCAAACAGTTTCAAAATTTGTCCTTTTTGACACGTGCTATGGAGTAACTGGTTCAAAGAAGCAGGTAGCAGGTGGATTCGGAATTTTGAAGTACGGAAAGAAGGAAGCGATACTTTGAAATTTTGACAGGTGAAAATAGAGGATCAACAAATGGAAAGGGATCGAAAATTAGAAAAAATACAGTGTCTGACTCATTTTGGGATTTTTGGGAGTTATAAAATGAGATTGAAACTCATCAGGCGCCTCACACAGTTTTTGTAAAAATTGCTTGGAAATCCGCTTGGATTTCTTAATTTTCAAAAAATCGAAAACTCACTCTATTCCTCAATCTGAACACAAATGGAGCATTTCTGGAGTACGACGAATCCACCAATGTATTATCTTCCAATCTCAACACATATTGCTGATAAATCTTATCTCCTGGCTCAGCTTTTCTACACTTTTCCGCTTCAATCTTATGTGTCTGTTCAATCTGAATTCCTTCTTCAGTGACCCATCTCTCTCCTGGATTCGCACGGAACAGGTTCACCAGCTGAACAGTGTAATAGAGTGGCTGACCACTCGCATCTCTGTAAGTGTATGGTTTCAAAGATCATATCTGGGAACGAGGAAATAAAAAAACTGACTTTGCGAATCCCAACTTTGGCGGGATGATCACTTTTCGAATCTCTCCAATGCACATTCCTCTCATCGCTCTATCCATTCCAGGTATCACTTGATTTCTTCCCAATGTGAATGTGTATGGTTTCTTTCCAAAATTGCTTCCAATCTCTACTCCTTTCTCATCTGTTAATTTGTAATACTGATCAACAACGTCTCCTCCCGCGGATTTGATCTCGCATTCGGAATCATCTATCGCTTTTGTTATCGTTACTTCCAATCCGTCATCGTCCTAAAATTTTAAGTATCTTTTAATATTTTTCATATAGGGATTTCTATTTCAAACTAACTGAATCGGTCAAATGCAATAATGTCACAATTGAATGTTGCACAACACATTCAATTATCGGTCTCTTTCAAAAATCGTGCTCACCTTCCAACTTTGATCGCTGGAATATACTGCAGACGAAAAGCTAATAATCAAAAAACAAGTATGAAACTTCATTTGAGGTAAGAATAAGAATAAGTGGATGACAGAAAGGGGTAGAAGAGAGGATACAAGACGACTTTTCTTTTTTCTTACACTGATCGAAGGCCTTGCAACAACACAGAAGTATCTGCTGCCCGTGTCCTCCTTTGTCCGTTTGCGTCTCTCTATCTCTCGTCGCTTTTTCGAATCGTCTACAGTGGGAAACGGCTTTTGGGTAGTTTTCGGGTAAAGAATACAGAAAAATGGGTGGATATTATGATTCAATGATCAATTGGATGTGAAGAGTGTGTTTAATTTCAAAAAGTTTTAGAAAATTAGTTTAATTTTTACTAGATAAAAATCGGTCGGAAGTCGCTGTGCGAGGATTCACACTTCGAATCGAGACTGGTTTCGAAGATGATTTGTTGAGAAGGAATGTAGCAATGATGGCGTCGATGAGACAAGAGACACTTTTGGCTGTGGCATTGTAGGGTCCGTAGATCTGAATTTGCTGATTTTTGGGATTTTATGTATCCTCCTCGATATTTGTTTTCTATAGTGCGATTATTAATTTTTGCTTTTGTATTTCACATTCTTTCGCATTTTCGTACGTTCACGGTTCATAATCCGGAAACAGATACCACAAGTGAATATGCACGAATTATTATCTCCATTCACCCAGAACATTTGGAAACTTCCTTCAGTCACTTTTTGAATGATCAAGGTTCTAACTAGTTTCTAGTTTAATTCGAAATCTTTGACCTATCTCCCATATTCTCATAACCCGAATACCACCAATAAACAAAGTCTTTGTTCTGAAACTCACGTCTGCTGACAGAAGTTGCGTCTTGAAAATGAGTGTAATCAGAAACGGCGAGAAATCGAAAAGAAGAGTGAGACAGGCGTCGCCGATGCATAAGTAATTTGTCTAAAGTTTAGTTATGAATTCATAAAAACGGATGACGTACCTTGGACAAATCACTATTGAGGCTCATCGCTTTTTTCAAGGAGAGAAGTTTGACAAAGAGGATGAGAGAACTGCTGCATGTAAAAGCTCCGATTACCTGAATTTTCAGGATGAAAAA
This sequence comes from Caenorhabditis zanzibari, assembly GCA_963966625.1. Taxonomy (NCBI): domain Eukaryota; kingdom Metazoa; phylum Nematoda; class Chromadorea; order Rhabditida; family Rhabditidae; genus Caenorhabditis; species Caenorhabditis zanzibari. The sequence continues at coordinate 8,958,923 of OZ016472.1, read as the reverse complement.
AAAAGTCAAAATGAAAAAAGGAACTAACCAGTTTGGTTCCTGTCCAGTACTGCACAAAACAATCATTCCATGTACATCCCAAAATCGAACACTCTTTTTCGAATGGAGAAATATCGCAGACCCAAAAGTACATTATGTCTTCCAACATTCCCCAGAAGAGGACGATTCCAAAGAAAGCAAAAATAGAAACTTTGCTGCGATTATTATGGAACTTCACCGGAAAGAATGCAGCAATTAGTCTCTCGGCGGATATGATTGCACCCAACATGTATCGAGTTGAGACAACATTTGAAGAAAGAAGAGTTCCAACGAATAGAGATTTGTAGTGGAAAAGGACGAATGGATCAAGGTAGGAGACGATGAGGGCAGTGTAGTAGATACTCACTAATAAGTTTGGAGGTTTAAAAAACAAGGAACTTCGAAAAATGCATACCTGTGAGCGAGTAGAAGATGTCGATGATAAATCGAATCTTGAACAAATGATACTCTGGCTTGTTCTTCATTGCTGATTTCTGATATCTCCATAGAAGACGAACATTCAAAATCACATTGAAAAAGGAAGCAATTAATCCAGCTAACGTTACAGAAAAAGCTCGATAGTTGAATTCCATATTTTTGGATCAAAATGTTGTTTCGGAAAAAGATATGAAAAAAGTAATGCTTCTGACTTTTCTCGTTCATGCTATGTGCTCCTGTCTCCCATGTTATCAGATGAATTGAAGCATGGGATAAAGTGTAAGATGATGATGTTCTAGAAGTCTCTAGAAGACATATTCTAGATTCTTTTGGAGTGACCCTTGGACCTAAAGTTGTTCAAGCGGAACGATCAAAAAAAATTTATTCAACTTTCACCCTGCGAGCTGTGAAACATCTATTGATAAATCCGAAAGTCTCGATTGCTCCATAAATTGCGAACAATAAAAATGAAAAAGCATAAATCATAATATCAATATTATAGAACTCAACGAATCCCATATCCTTTGCAAATGGAGTCAACGATGGCATCTTCCCAAATCGCGCAGCATTTTCAGCGTGTTTCACTACAAGATCCTTTGGGTTAATTGGCTGATGATTCAGAATTTCAGCAAGACGAGTTGCAGCGATTTGGTATCTAAAATATGTCAATGAAGAGAAAATTACATGGAAATCTCTAACTAACTTTTCATCAGTCAACATTTTCCTCAACAAATCACTTTGCTTCTTCCAATCTGGTATATCATGCTTGGAGTATACTTCCACTGAACCGTGTCTTGACAACATTTGAGCATTGCTTGGCTGATCCGCAAATAGAGGAGTCTGAAGATAATTAAACTTCAAAAATCTTTCAAAAGAAATTTTGCATACCACAATTCCAGGTTTAGCAGCATAGGCCAATTCCATGGTGCTTCCAAGTCCTCCATGTGTGATGAAAAGTTTGACCCGCTTATCAGCTACAAAGAACGCAGTTGAAGACTCAAAAAAACTAGAACTAACCTAGAAGTGATGGTTGCGGGAACCATTTCGAGAGATGCACATTTTCGGGGATATTCTCCTTTATGAACTTCTCTTCCACATCTTCATATTTCCATAAAAATGTCACATTTTGATTGTGCTTGAACAGATCGATCATCGCTTGTTTGTAATTGTGAGGCATATATTTTGCAGAAACCATAGTACCATAGGAAATAAATACAGTGAATGGTCTCAAGTTTAGGATGGCATCAAGGTTCTTTAAAAAACTGTGTTAGTCTCATTTTCAGTAATGAATACTCACATTCGAGACAGGTGGGACTTGTGTGTAGTCCATTGTATAGCCACCAATGGGTACCACTTTTGGAATGGTTGGAACCACAAAATCGAGATAAGGATTGGAATTGGCAAAGTGGTAGGTGACATCACCGAGAATCGGTCTCCAGTGCCTAACGCTTCCATTTGTTATTTTCTCAATGTCAGCATACTGTCGATCAAAAAGTTCTCCGAAAGCAGAGGAAGAGAGGATTTTGTACCATAAATTATTGACTCTATCGTAAAGTGAGTACTTCGGACCGAAGTTTGATGAAGGGGCTGCAAATCATTCTGTAAAGACAAGATAGCTAAATTAAGCTTACAAGGATAATAATGGAGGAATGATGGTTCTCCTAGTGCATCTGTAATTGCACTCAACTTGCTTCCAGTGAACACTGATATGATTGCAGGCATTTCCAGATAATCAGCGAGATCTAAAAAATTGTTCCTTATATTGAAAAAAGCCTGAATCAACTCACAAAGCCCACAAAAATCGAATGTCTCCGATAACACCACGTCAAACTTCTTGTTTTTCAGCGTATTGTGAAGCTCTTTGTCTTCAAACAATCCTAAAAAGTGTTTCTTTTTCTATTTGTGGAGTACAATGAATTCAACTCACTTCTACACATATGCTGGAACGCACTATGGAGAATTCTCGGAGCAAAAATTTTGACACCGATATCAGATTGATATTTCACTGCAGTCCATGCATCACTCAACACAGAATCTCCTGGCATATTTCGTTTTCCTTCTTCATCATGCCAGTAGTTTATAACTTCAATGTTAGGGTTTTTAATAAGGTCATGATTTTGAAAAAGTTCCACTACGAATGGTTGGAAGTAGGTCTGAAATTTTCAGTTGGAAACGAACCTTAACATAATATTATAACTTACAACTTGATGTCCAGCGTCTGCCAATTGATTTGCAATTGCTGCCATACATTTCATGTGACTAAATCCATAAACGGGGGAGATGATCAAAAAATTATATCCATTCACATTTTGAAGTGAGCAGAGAAATGAAAAGAATACAATGAATAAGTAACGGCCGTGCATGATAGGCTAGTTTGGATGAATTTGGTGGACGAGACTATTTTATCAGTTTTAGAGTTGTGTTCTGATAAGAAATGCACAAGGTCAATGGGGAAAAATGATGATAATTGTTTTTCATTGGGATAGAGGTGATGCATGGTTTGTTATGAAAATGGTGAGAGAAGTTGCACATCTTGCGGTTGGTTACTGAAACGTCGGGCACATAACTTTGAGGTATTCTAATGGGTCAGTCCGAATAAAAAACCAATTTCAAATACAGGATCGATCTTGTTTTCATGATTGACATTAGAGAAAACACAACAACCTAGAAGGATCTGCAGACATATTAAGTCAGAAATCTGTTCAAAATCTGAAGACTCCTATTTCAGATTCATCTCGGATACAATCGATACCATGATTTTGTGAGACCCCAGCAAAAACCTTTCGACAATGAATCATTTTGGAATGGTCCATTTTTACGAAATATTGAAGACACTGAGAGAGACCCAAGAAATCTGCGGTGAGTCACTGTCCAGAGAGATGTTTCTGGAGTCAAGATTTTTCTTTTGATTTCTGTTGTTCACATTTTCATTGAAAGGAACTAGAGTGTGTTTTTTCACTGATATTTTCTGGTTTTATCCAGAAAATTTTATTCGAGGCTATCAATTTGGTTACAAGCTTCAGTAAAAATATCTTAGTGGATCTGTCGGGGCCGGATACAGCTTCGTTTTCAACCAATGTGAAAATCTATTCTTACGAAGTCGCAATGTTAATTTTCTACAAAATGTTTTCGATATTCTTTCAGGCGTTTATCTCGACACATATGTTTTTTTGGATTCCTCCCGAATCTGCCAAATTGAAAAACAATCAATGTCATACTTTCATGTGAGAACATATTGACATTTATTTGTTAGATTCATTCCTAAACATTTTTTCAGAGATATGAGGTGACTCAAGCGTACGTGGCTAAAAAAGTAGGCGAATTGGACCTTCGTCTTGGTGCTGAAATCACTGTCTTTAACACAGAAACGTAGGTCTCATCTTACTTTGCCACTAATTGATACTCCAAAATCTATTGAAGAAAACTCTAATTTTTTCACAATATGTTCCAGAGGCCGGGAAGGATGGTATGAGGGTGCCTCGGATGGGAAGGAGGGAATTTTTCCCTTTTGCAATGTCATTCCTCTTCCAACCGAGTTAAAAGAGTTCACTGTAAAGGAGATTAGTCTTCCGAGTGGAAACGAAAAATTGGATGAATCTAAAATTGGAAGTGGAAGCACTGCATCCGTCTACTTAGTAGATTTGAAAGTCAACAAGATCATTGATGTGATTTCGAAGTTTTTTATTCAACATGAATTTTTCTGGTTTTAGGAGGGATCTACCAACCAACAGATCATCTCCGTCGCTTTGAAGCTTTTCGATGCAAACACCTCCAAAAGAGGAATCTTAGAAGAAGAACGATGTTAGTAGATAATATCGAAAACTTAGCTAGAATACAGTTCCAGATAGAAACCTGAAACGAGAAGCACGACTTCTTCATGAACTCTCTCATCCCAACATTATCCAATCATTTGGAATCTGCCTTCAGTTTCCGTATTTTGGACTTCTTCTCGAATACTGTGAAGGCTCTTCTCTCAAAGAAGTCTATCAGCAAATCTCAAAAGACCTGGTCGTGCCACTGGAAACACTTATCAACTGGGCTATGCAGATTGCGGATGGAATGGGGCATCTCGCAAGAAGACGAATGATTCATCGGAATCTTAATTCAAGAAATGGTATTGTTTCTTACTAGAAAAGTATTATAAAACAGTTTTCAGTACTTGCCAAACACAATCCTTGCTTCTGTTCACACGGCTCTCTTCAGAAGCGAGAAAAATGTCTGGATTGTGGAAAAAGCTTTCTACACAGTCTTCAATTGAAGATTGCTGGTTTCGGAAACGCCCGGAAACTGGATAACAATACGAATCTAGCAATGACTGGTATTTCATGTACTTTTTTCTAATTCCGCTTTAATTTTCCAGATTCATATGCTTACATGGCTCCCGAAGTTTTACGTAATGAAGAATGGTCGGAGTACTCCGATGTTTTTTCGTATGGAATTATGTTATGGGAAATTTTCACTCCACAGGTCGTCCGCAGACGATCCGTTACGGATGCTCCGTCGCTAGCGCACGGACCATATTGGTATGGAAAACGAGTCTCGTTACGGATCCGTATTTCATCCGCACACGACCCTTATTGCGAATTACCGGCGGGCGGCTTTTGGTTAGCATACGGTCCGCATGCGATGTTTTTTTGTGTGAACAGAAAATTAGGATTTTTCTAGCATATTTATTTCATCGAACACTAAATAAAGCAATGAGAGAAAACAACAGAAACAGATACCTATATGATTATTCTAGAGACACAATACATAGGGAACGTAAAAAATAGCTAGAAATAGCATCTATCAGATCAGAGAAAACTATTAATAGGAGGAAAAAATAGAGTGCGTGGCTTAGATTTGAAGATTTCGAAAATTATGATGAACTGTTGGCGAAATGACCGATCTTTCTGTTTTGTTTGTGCTGACTGGCCACATCAAACAACATCATTTGGCGCTTTGTGTATCTGCTCTTCCTATCCTGAAAAAAAAAACGGAATTTCGTTGAGTAAAAATGATTCGCACACTTACGTAGTTTTTTTCCACATCGTTTCCTCTCGACATCACTAATTATTTAAATTAAAAGTAGTTCTCCGAAGTCCATGAGCAACCACCTGATATCCACATTTCGAAAACTCTGAAAATAGCGATTCAAATCCCAACATCGGAAAACTGAATTTTTTTACCTTTATTCCATGTCATATATCTGCAGGGAAAATTGCAAGTTCGAGAAGTCATTCGATTTCGTTGTTGAGATGACGTTGACAGAAAGAATAGCGGAAATAAAACGAAAATCGAAATACGAATAAACATTTCGAAACAGAATATGGAAGAACTTTTGCATCAGGCGCCGCCTCGACCATCTGTATACGGTCCGTGCGCGGGTAGATGTTCTTGTAATACTGTCGTATCCCACCCGTGCGCGGACGAGTCACAGTCATATTGGTCGCATTTCAATAGCGTGCTAGCTACACTCATGCGGTCCGTTCGCGGATGAAATGAGTCAGCCGTGCGCGGACGAGTGATCGCAAAAATTAGTCTTTACGGATCCGTAACGATACTTATCACGAGTCGCACCCTAAACGCGTCGACTCGCTAACTACCTGTGTCGAGATGTACCGTTCAAAGAACAAAACCCACTTATTACTGCGTATCGCATCTCCGTAAGTCAAATGATTTTGGCTTGAAAATTTCAGTCGATTCCAGCAACATAAAATACAATATCTTCCAATTGAGAGTTATGAATTCCCACATAAGTGGAAAGAGTTGATGATGGAATGCGGGGAATACAATCCAAGTCAACGTCCAAGATTCAGTTATTTCTCTAAAGAGTTCAGGCAGTATGGGATGAAGTGTAATGCGGAAAGAGCAAAAATGTTGGATGGGGTTGACGAGGACACTGAGTATTAGCTTATTCTTTCAGTCTGAAGAATAAAATTTGCAATTTTCAGACTCTGCGAAATGCTCGAAAATCTAGGCTTAGGAGAGGTTGGGCCATGCGGGCTGCGAAAGAAGGGTAAGTTGATCAGGAATGGATAGGGAAATGCTTTTGAAATCATGTTTAAAGCAAAATATCGTGAACAGCAAAATATGATGCATCGATTCGGAAGATCTGCTCTCAGAGTTCTCTCTCGATTTTCCAAAATACGGAATCCGGTGACAGATGACATGCCTGAATTGTTGGATGAAGTGAATTCTGATTGAACCGCTACAATCTTCCTGTTTTGTGTCTGTTTTCTTTTCCGGGATTTCCCGACTTTCATTTCTGATAATGCTTGTTCATATTATTGAGCCGTAATACAACTTCCAAATTGCTTGCATAGATTTTATGAAGTTTTTTTATGTTACAACTTTATTCCGTTTTCACCTTAATACCACCTAATACACAATAGTGCAACAATCTCATAACTCCCCCAACAATGAACAAAAACAATACGCAAATGTCCAAATTGTAAAACTCAACAATTGTCATTTCTTGAACATTCGGTGTCAACTCTGGCATTTTTCCAAACTTTGCTGCCATTTCCGCATGTTTTATCATCAGTTCTCGTCCTTTAATTGGTTGGTTTTTCAGAACACGGGCCAACCTATCCGCGTTTTTTTGGTATAATTCCTCAGTGAGCATTTTTTGGAGTACACCGTTTAATTTATCATAGTTAGGCATATCGTATTTCGAATAAACTTCTACAGATCCGTGTCTCTCTAACATTTTACAATTATCTGGCTGCTCAGCAATCAGAGGAATCTGAAATGGATCCTTAACACAATTTTTTTGTATGCTCTTACCATAATTGCTGGTTTTGCTGCATAGGCCAATTCCATAGTTGATCCAAGCCCTCCATGTGTTATGAATAGCTTAACACGTTTGTCAGCTAAAAGTGCTCTCTGTGGGAACCAATCTTTTAGAATAACGTTTTCAGGGAGGAGGTCTAGCAAGAATTGATCTTTCAAATCCTCATATTTCCAAAGGAACGTTATGTTTTGTAGATTTTCAGCAAACATTCGAGCCATTGCTTCTCTGAAATTAAGACTGATCAGTTGCAAAAACTACTTTTCTAAACCAACTTGTAATGATTCGGCATAAATCTAGACTTTACCATCGAACCAAAAGAAACGAAAACAGTGATTGGTCTCAAATTCAGAATCTCATCGAATTCTTCTGGAAGCTTCGTATCTACAGTCTCATCCATATCAAATCCTCCAATCGGAATCACTTTAGGAATAGTTGGTACAGAGAAGTCGAGATAAGGGTTGGAGTTGGAAAAGTGGAAAGTTACATCTCGAAGAATTTTCTGTATTTTCGACTCATTTAACAAATTCATACAGAATAATAAAGTTACCTTCCAGTGTCTACTCTTTCCATTAGTTAGCCTGGCAATCTGATTGTACTGCCAATCGAAAAGTACTGAATAACCATTTCCGAAAACGTACTTATGGTATAGGTCATTAAGTCTATCAATTATCGATGATCCTGGTCCAGATTTCTCCGAACTTGGAGCAGGAAGATAATGAATCCAAGATGGCTCTCCGAGTGGAGTAGTGATAGCTAATAAGCGACTACCCGTGAATACAGAAATTATTGATTTAGATTCAATGTAGTCAGCGAAATCTGAAATACCGTATTTACTCTAATAGACCGGCATGCCGGTTTATTTTTCGTGGTCCTCATTTTGATGCCGGTTTATAAGAGGTTGCCGGTCTATTTTTCAAAGAGTCAATTTATCAGGAAAATAACGAAAAATTGGTGGGTTTTCACTGAAAATGTGTATGATAAAGGCTTTTTCGAGCAGTTATGAAAGGTAAAAGCCTTCAAAAATGATTTGAGATCCCAAATTTGTATGAAAAACACTAGAAATAACTTGAACTTCTTAAAAGTAGTACTTTCTAATGTCATTAATTTTTGGGGTGCCGGATTATTGGAGGGTGCCGGATTATTGGAGGGTGCCGGTTTATTTTTCAAATGGATCATTTGACTGCCGGTCTTTAGAGGGTATTAGAGGTTGCCGGACATATAGAGGTGCCGGTATATTGGAGTAAATACAGTCATTTGTAATGACTGGGCTTTCAGTTCCTTTGAAAAACTTACACAACCCACAAAAGTCGAATGTTTCAGCTATCACTACATCAAAGTTTCTCTCTTTAAGAATCAATTGTAGCTCGACGTCAAGGAAGATTTCTTAAAAATAATAAAAACTGTTCAGTGTAACGGGTTTCCTACTCACTTCTACACATGTGTTCCCATGCAGAAAACAGAAACTCTGGCATTTCCAAGACTGCTTTGATTGCAGATTGATATTTTCCAGAGTACCAAGCATCGTGAAGATCGTTCGAAGGTGGCATATGTTTTCGTCCTTCTTCATCGTGCCAGTAATTTACAACTTCAATGGAACTGTTCTTGAGAAGATTGTGGTTTTGATAGGCTTCTATTACAAATGGTTGAAAATATGTCTGAAACTGGGCCATTGAAAATATAAGATGTTTCTTTGAATCTTTTGAAAAAAATAGCCAAAGATCGGAACCAAATTTAATTTGATAACAAGAGAAACTTTCTTTCTGGTTGCGTAAACTTCATCATTACTGACCTTTTCCCATTTCTTTCTTTTTTTTCTAACTGATAATAACGTGTCTAGACCCAAATTTAAAACTATTTCCTGGTTGATCTCAATGGAAACTTATTTTCGAAAAAAATTTTTTATTCAATTTTAATTTTGAAATACCTTCTCAAATTTGTATATACAAATAAAACAGACCAGCTAAACATTACAACAACTAAACTAAAAAGAAGAATCAGATCTAGGTTATAGAATTCCACGTAACCCATATCTTTTGCATAAGGTACTAGGTTGGGCATCTTGCCGAATCGTGCTGCATTTTCAGCATGTTTTACCATAAGATCGGCAGGAGAAATCGGTTGGAATCGGAGAGTATCAGCTAGTCGATTTGCGTGTTCTTGATAAAAATCTGTGTTGAGCATTTTTCGGAGCAAGTTGCTCAACTTTTTCCAATTGGGAATGTCTAGTTTTGAGTATACCTCAACGCTACGATGACGTTCAATCATTTTAGCGTTTCCAGGTTGGTCGGCGAACAAGGGGATCTGAAATCTACAGATTTAAAAAGTAAAGTATTCTCCTACAACGTATTGTTTTTTGGATCACTAACTTCTGTACATTTCCACCGAGTTTCATGTAACCTCTAACCAGGAACTATAATTTCACTTTCCGAATGACAGTTATCTCTTTTTCTAGACCAATACCTAAACAATAATTTTTCCTTTGTCTCCCCTTATTACTGTTTTTCCTGATAACCAATTCTCAAATAACTCCCTTACCACTATCGCCGGTTTCGCCGCGTTTGCCAGTTCCATTGTACTGCCGAGTCCTCCGTGTGTCACGAAAATGTCTACCCTCCGGTCGCCTAGAATTCACATGATCTTCGTTTTTCCTACTTTCTTATCACTTACTTAATAGTGCGTTCTGTGAAAACCATTTTGCTAGGTGCACATTTTTGGGAAGCTTCTTGAGGAGATCTTGATCATTCGGCATCTCGTATTTCCATAGGAATGTAATGTTTGGGTGATCCAGAAAGACTTTGATCATTGATTCTCTGAAAAGTATCTCGGAAATTCTATATGATTTTATAAAAGCTTACTTGTACTCCGGTGGCATGTCAACAGATCTAACCATTGATCCAAATGATATGAACACAGTATGTTTTTTCTCATTCAACAGCCTCTCGAGCTCCATTGAATGGTTCTCTTTCGTATCCCAATCATTTTGATCTACAGTAATCCCTCCAATTGGTACTACCTTCGGAATAGTTGGAATCACAAAATCCAAATAGGGATTTGAGTTTGAAAAGTGATAAGTGACATCATGAATGATATCTTTCCAATGTTTCACTTTCCCATTTGTTAACTTCTTGACTTGCTGATACTGCATCTCAAATAGTTGAGCAAACCCGTAAGATGAAAATATTTTGTGCCACACATCATTGGCTCGGTCCCATATTGTTGCTCCGTCTCCATAAGTTGATGTAGGAGCAGGTAGATAATGTAGGAACGATGGCTCTCCTAGTACAGGTGCTAAAGCGTTTAGACGGTTCCCAGTGAAAGTGGAAATAATGGATGGCATATCGAGATAGCTAGCAAGATCTGAAACTTATTTGAATCTAAATAGAGTTATTGAATTAAAATTTCACTCACAAAGCCCACAAAAGTCAAAAGCCTCAGATAGCACCACATCATACTGACGTGATTTCAACTCAAAATGCAACTCTGTGTCCTCAAACATTTCTGCAATTAAAACTTGTCCTGAGTGACATATGAAAACTCAAAGCTCACTTCTACACATATGTTCGAAAGCAGGATAGAGGTATCTGGAGAGAAGAATAGCTGCTCCAACATCGGATTGATACATGGAGGAATGCCAGGCAGCACGCATACAAGCTTGGGAAGGAATGTGTTGCATTCCAATTTCATCATGGTAGTAATTCCAGATTTCGATTGATTCCTCTTCGATTAGATTGTGGTTGTGGTATTCGTCCACTACGAATGGTTGGAAGTATGTCTGAAAGTAATTTTGAAATATGAATTTATTTTTTTCTCGATTCCGGGTTTTAGTTATTGCTACATTGAGAACGTCTAAAAACTAACTTTTTTGCTACAACAACTCACCACATTATGCCCAGCTTTTGCCAAATGATTAGCCAATGCCGCCATATACTTCATGTGACTGAATCCATAAACAGGGGATATCACCAAGAAATTATAAGATGAAACATTTCCAAAGAAGAATATGATCACCAGAAGAAGAAGAAGTACAATTCGATGGAGCATTGAAATAACTGGTAACTGCTCGGTTTGTCCCCCTCTTCAAAATGATATATTTGTACACAACACCACCATATCAGCATTTTTGTTTCGCTTCATTTTGATAACTTACTTTATTTTCTATCTATTAAAACAGGCCATGTACTGTGGAGACGCCGCGAAGAAACTATTAAAACAATGATGTTCTCTGAATTTAAATGCACTTTACATGCACTGTTCAATGTACACGAACATAATTACATAATTTATTCAATCGTGTTTTAGTTTGAATTGGCTAATGGAAGTGTTGTACACAAAAAATAAGAGTTTAAAAATCAGATAGGCTACAAGGAAGAGAACACAAACAACTAGTGCTAAGCTGTCGAGACAATAGAATTTGATGAAATTATACTTGTTTGCATGTGGTTCCAAACTGTCAACTTGACCGAAACGTGCAGCGAATTCACAATGATTCAGAAGAACTTGTTTAGGGTTCATTGGTTGGTTATGTAGAATGTCAGAGAGCCGTTGAGCATTCTTTTTATAATCCGAGTTGTTCAATATCTTCTGGAACGTCTTCACAAGTTCCTCGCTATCCGGAAGATCAAATTTGCTAAAGACAACTGCACCACCATGTCTTGAGAGCATCTCAGCATTGACTCCTTGATCACTGAATATTGGAATCTGAAAACAACAATTTTAACACAAGAACGAAAAACTAGTCCAATTTACCATGACACTGGGAACACCTGCGTACCCAACTTCCATTGTACTCCCCAATCCTCCATGCGTCACAAAAACATCCAATCGATCATCAGCCAATAGTGCTGGCTGTGGTACCCATTTGCTCAATACTACGTTTTCAGATAACTCTTTCTTCAGCTGCTCATCATCCTCTTCGTATTTCCAGATGAAAGTTGTTTCGGGCATTTTTCGGAAAGTTTCAATGAGTCCATTTTTGAAATGTGCTGGCATGTCAGATGACTGAATGACAGTTCCAAAAGAAACTAAAATTGTACTGTTTCGAAGTGACAAAATCTTATCAAAATGTTCGTCCAGTTTAGTACTTTTGGGTGGTTCAATTGTGCATCCTCCTACTTGGACTACTTTTGAAATGGTTGGTGTGGAGAATGAAAGATAAGGATTGGAGTTGGTCAAGAAAAAAGTAGATCTTTGCAGAATCTCTTGCCAAGTTCCAACTTTTCCTCCTGTCAATTTCATTGCCTGTTCATACTGCTTATCAAACAACAATCCGAATTGAAAATGATAAGCAGTCAGTCCTAGAACATCATTCAATCTGTCCAGTGCACTTGCATCTTCTCCATATTTAGATCCTTCGGTTGGAAGATAATTCAAAGGAATCGGTTCACCAACGGCATACGAAGCAGCACCACATCGGACACCAGTGTAGAGAGGAATCGGTGATTTCAGATTCAAATAATCGCCAAGATCTGGAATATTTTTGATTGATAATTGAAAGTATAAAAAAACTTACAAAGTCCACAAAAGTCGAACGCTTCCGAGATGTGGGAATCAAAGTTTTTCGAGAGAATCCATTCGTGAAGACTTTTATCTGTCATCATTTCTAAAAATTACAAAAGTTGAGGATGACATAGAAACAGCAGAAAACTCACTTCTACAGATGTGTTCAAATTCTTTGTAAAGGTTTGTCGATGACATCTTGACACCAGTAAGAGGATTTTTCGAAGGTCTCGACTCCCAGAAGAATTTGAAAACGCTTGCATCAGATGCAGCAGCTTTTCCTTCTTCATCCATTTCCAGATTCACAACCTCGATTCTTGGATTCTTCACTACCTTTTTGTGTGCATAGTAGTCATAGAGAATCGGTTGCAGGAATGTCTAGAACTTCGAATTTTTAAAACCAGATAAGCTTTAAAACCAAAACAAACCACATTGTGTCCCGCATCTGCTAAAATATCGGCAACCTTCCCCATAAATTTCATGTGGCTGTACCCGAATACTGGAGAGATTATGAGGTAGTTGTAGCCAGAAATAACAGGTAACAATGAGAAAAGAAGTAAAATATTCATTGTCAAAAACAAAAAATTTGATAGAAATCCATGACCTTCGAGCCATTTTATACCGCTTTCGACCAAGTTCTCAAGTTAGTTCAGTTTCAAACATTTGCTATGATCAGCGTCCATTTCTCTGAGTTATCTTGTTCTCGTATGATGTCTCATCATTTCAAAATTTCTCTGTTTGTCTATTTCTCTTGTTTCATTTTTTGATAAAGACGTGAGAATTGAAAAAGAAACTGGACTTGACAAAGATCGTAAGATGGATGATGTAGTGAGGTTGGAGGATGTAGTAGTTCAAAATAATTAGATATGTTGATCTTTGTTTCAGAAGTCGTTTGGAATAGTCGCGAATATACGAGGCGTCCCAAAAGTGTAGACATTCTTGAGAGATTCTTTCCACAGTATGTTTTTTGAAATTTTTACATGATAAGATGTAAAAGGGTTCAAGCTTCGTTTTGCGAAGTTTTTGAGGATAGCGACAGGAATGTTCTCGATAAATTTCAAAGACAAAATTCAGAGACCAAATTTACGTAGGTTCGAAACCTGCGATTATCTAGCTAATTTCGATCAACAAAACCAAATAACACAAAAGCTGTTTTTTTCCGTTTTGATTCTGTTCTTTGTCATGGTTGTTCTCACAATTGGCTATTGGATTTTCACTATTATCGGTATAATTGCAACAATCTATACCACTGTTTTATGTGGAATAATCATTAAGAAATATGTATTGTGAGTCATATTTAGAAAAATAGAAAACTGTATACAAGTTTCCAGAGATGAGAAAACCTGGAAAAAAGTGGAATACCAGTTGATATTGGTTCGTGTGGTTTATGATTCATTGAACATGGTCATCAGTAGGTTATAAGTTTTCAAAAAATATAAAATTTAATAAATTTCAGCTTTTATTTACTTCAGTTCCAGTATATTCACCTTGACGCACCCAGAATTTATTTCATATGATATTTCGTTCATTATTGGTCTAATTGCTTCGATATTTTTAGAAATGAGAAGCTATCTAGCTGCTCTTATTGCTACGGAGAGAGTTCTAGCCACACTTTTTCCCATAAACTATTTTCTTTATCGGAAAAAAGTATCAAATATTCTGATTGTTTGTATCACTTTCATACCGGGATCCGCGTGTTTCTTTGTATTGCTTAAAATCTGTGAGATGAAGTTTCCTATTGATAATGGTTGTTCCAGTTTCAACTGTGCAACACCTCTATGCTATCAGGCAATGCGCTATATTTTTAACCCCAGCCATAACTAAAATCTTTCAGAACTACCTCTTCACTTCCAAAATAATATATTCCTCCACTAATGCCTTATTCTCTGGAGCCCTCTGCCTCAAACTTTTCTTTCTGTCATTGGAACGTTTTCTAGTCCCAACAGATTTTCGAAAAGCAAACATATTTTCTCTCACAGATGGACTTTCAACTCTGTTATTTGAATTGATCCCTTCACTGATCTTCAGCAACGGAATCATTGATGCAAAGGTGAGTGGGCAGATGATGTTGAAGTATTTCTAGCAAACAAGATAATTACAGAGTCTTGGCCCAGCAATGGGAGTGCTACGTACACTTGGAAGAGCTGTGGAGGCGACAGTGATGGTGAAGTTGATGAAAAAGACTTCTGTAATACCGGCGGTTAAGACGGAGGAGTGATTCGAAGTAAAACTATGATTTTTGAATTGTTATTTTTCCATAAAAATATTTGGATCATAATCATTTTTACATCACAAAATCAAAAGTGCAAAAAACCCAGTGACAGATTCCAATTCTGATTCATTTCCCTGTAGACACCCTACGTGACACAATACGATTCCAGACGCCTAGAATATCAGAATTAGCTCAGAATATCAATTATATTCTTTTGCTCAGGCACATGATATGAAAACTACTGATTTCTAAGAAAAATACATCACTCATTCTCTCTCATTCTTGCTATTCAGAAATGGTTGAACTTAATGCTTCCTATTGGGTTTTCACAGCTTTAGGAGTCTTGGTCACATTCATTGAAGCTGTTCTGAGCATCTTCCTTCTGTATAAATATGCAATGTAAGTTTCTTTTGGATGGTTCAACTGACCCGTTCACTTTTTAAGAGATCTCAAGGTGTGGAAGAAAATAGAGTATCAATTTATCATGATAAGGGTAGTATGTGACATTTTCAATGGATTCGCGGGTAAGAACCAGATATGAGTTCAAATGATGAAGCATAAATTCAGGATGTGGCTATTTTGTTTCAAGCAGTTTTACCCTATTGCACCCTGAGATTGTCCCATTTGATGCGACTTTTCTTATTGGTTTGGTGGGATCCAATTTCTTAGAGATGAGAAGTTTCATGGCGGCAATCATCGCTGTTGAAAGAGCAATAGCAACTCTGATTCCATTGAAATATTACCACTATCGGAGACAGATTTCCAATGTACCAGTCATCGGATTCATCTTGTCAACTGGTTTGGCAGTGGACGTGGTTCTTTTTGGATTCTGTGGTTTCCGACTACCCTTACCTCAAGGATGTCTAAATTATGCATGTGCTACTCCCGAGTGTTATCTGATATACGCTGGAGTCACCAAAATGATATACGGGATTCTAAACGCCTCGTTTTCTATTCTTCTCTGTGCCAAACTATTTTTCCTGTCTTGGAGGCATTCAACAGTCCCGACTGATCTTCGAAAAGCCAACTGGATTTCCTTGACAGATGGAATGTCGACTCTTATATTTGATGTTCTTCCAACGATGGTTTTTGACAGTCGTTTCATTGATATTAGGGTAGGCTATATAGAAAACTGTTTTTATCTTTTGAGATTTCAGGGCTATGGACCAGTGGTTGGAGTACTGAGACAATCTGGAAGGGCAGTGGAGGCAATCGTGATGGTTTATTTGTTGGAACGGAAGAAGATTGTACAGCCAGCGAGGGTTTCCCTGAGTTTTAGAAATAATGCTTACAATTAAATTTCAGACTTTTCTCGAGACATAAAACTTTTAATTATGAACATTCTAAACCGTCATCCAAAAAATCATTTCAAGAATCGTTCGATCTCTACAAGGAAGTTTTATTCTCGTATTCCCATATGATGATTCTGACAAGGCATTCCGCAGATCTCGAGACGTATTTGAGATTTTCAAATCACCAAAACACCAATTACTTCTTACCGTAGTTACTCACACCCTCACATGCATTATAGACAGGCAAAATAACCGAAATAAGTGTCTGTTTTCGTGTTCGATTTTGTTTTTAAGTACGTAAAAAAGTCGGAATTCTGTCTAGATGGGCGGGAGTCATCTTGGCTTTTGTGAGGTGTCGCCAGTTTCCTTTGAGATTTTGGGTTTCTGGAATACCACTGTTTAGAAATGCTTCGAAGCAGAGCCTAAATTCAGGACACAAATTGAATAGGAAATAGAAATTCCAGCTTATATATTAGAATAATTACACCTCGTCTCCTTTTTCCCAAATATCGCGATCTTTGTCATCTTCCTCATGCATGTCCAAACCCGGGCCGGGCCGACGGAGGAATTTCAACCGGCCCGGCCTGGCCCGGGTTTTGAGACCCAATTTTTTCAAAGGTCATTTTTTCGAAAAAAATTTTTTAAAAAAAATTTATTTTTTGACTGTTGTCTGTTCAATTTTGGAATGTTTCATACTTTTAGTACTTTCATGATTTTTCATGCAATTCAGAAACTTTTTCATAAAAAATTGATTTTTTTACGGAAAAATTTTGACGAACATTTCCTACCCGGGCCGGGAATATTCCCCTCCGGCCCGGGTTTGGACATGTATGATCTTCCTCACTTTTCTAGAGTCGTGAGTCATTCCAGATAACTCACCAAACGAATATGGTATTCCTATCCTGGGCGTATTGGTTTTTCTCTGCCGTCGCAATTTCAATGTTATTCACAATGGTTCACAAGAATCTTTTTATTCTTTACAAGTACACATTGTAAGTTATGAGCACCAAATTGAAATAGGATACTGGTTTCAGAGAATACAAGACCTGGAAGAAACTGGAATATCAGTTAATTCTGTTAAGAGTTTCATTCGATGTGTTGAATGGGATTACAGGTTAGCCCCAGTACAAGATTATTCCTAAAAAATCTGAAATCTTAGGCTTCACTTTCGTTGTAATTTCTGTAATTAATCAATTTCACGATTTCGTTCCATACAATATCTCAACGGCATTCGGAATCGCCAGTTTCAATCTTATGGAAATGAGATGTTTCTTGGCAGCTATAATAGCAGTTGAGAGAGTTCTCGCAACAACTTTCCCGTTGAAATTCCATCGCTGTCGGAGCAAAATTTCAAACCTTTCAATTATCAGTTGTATTGTCTCTCTTGGTGTCGCCGCTGATATCATCCTATTTGGTATTTGTGGATACCGTTTTGATCCAGTACCTGGGTGTACAAACTTTACATGTGCCACTCCAAGCTGTTTCCAAAAATACACTTCAGCTACTCGTCTAATTTATACCATCACTAACTTTGTATTTTCTATTATTCTGTGTAACAAACTATTCTGGTTGTCACTGAATAAAACTCAAATTGCAATTGATATCAGGAAAGCAAACTTACTTTCTTTGACTGATGGATTCTCAGCGTTGGTTTTCGAATTGATACCATGGTGTATTTCTTATTATGGTATAGTTGATACCAAGGTTTGAGTTCTTATAAGAGCTTTTCTAATTGTATATTCTCAGCCTCTTGGTTCATTCGTCGGAGCGTTCCGCTCGACAGGAAGAGTTCTTGAAGCTTATGTGATGTTGAAGTTGATGAAAAAGGAAGTGACACTTTTCCAGTCGTCAAGGATCTCCATTTCGAGAAACTAATAATTGATTCTTATCTTTAATTATTATCATATTTTTTCAATAAAGATTTCCGATTCTAATGGCTCTTTAAACTGTTTTTAATCAACTGAATTCCATCAATTCGTCACGAGAAATTGTCAAGGATGAACAGGTTGGCCTTGATTAATGCAGTAATTGTCCTGTTTTTTGATTTCTCATCATCATTCATTTTGCGAAAGTCATTTTTACATATGAGGTATGGGATTGTCTCAGAGAATATACATGTACTTACTAGATTATAGTAGGATCATTATCGCGGTGACGCAAAAAATATGTCTTGCTAAAGTTCCGACCCCAGAAAGAGTTCCAATAAAGCAATGTTCAAACTGAACTTTGGTCCAGTCTTCAGTGCTTATATTTCAAGACGATCTAAATTTCAAGCAATAATGAAATGTTTATCTTACAGTTTTTGTTTATTTTTTCAAAACAATAACATTTGATATCTGAAAAAAGTAGGTATTGAATATCAATGTAAACTTTCATCTTTCTGCAGCAAATGGATCCTCTGGATGATCAGCAACACTAAAATGATTCATTTCAACTCATAGTTCTCAGACCGAAACTCACTTTGGCCACCAGAAAAGTCTCTCAGGCTTCGATCGTTCGTGAGCTTCCAAGAGGTTCACTTCGGCTTTGGTGATGTTGAAATCGAAGAGATTGATGTTTTCCTTCATTCTTTCTGGGTTAGTTGTCTTTGGAATAACCACGATTCCCATTTCGACGGTAGCACGAAGAAGGATCTGAAATTGCCTACTGATGAATGAGATCTCAAGCTGTTGAACTACCTGAGCAGGAGTCTTATTATACTTCTGAGCCAGTGCTTTCACATTCTTGTCGTTCAACTCACTCGGAGCATTTTTGGTGCTTTCGAAAAGTGGATTTCCATCTGCTCCAACGACAGACATTCTTCCAGGAGAACCCAGTGTAGCATAAGCGGTGATAATGATGTTGTGCTTTTTGCAGAGCTCTCGGTGAGCTTTTTGAGGAAGGTATAGATGGAGTTCAAGCTGGAAACTTCAAAGTAAGGAGAATTGGGCTAAACTAAGTTAATTACTTGAGAAGCATGAATTGGGATTTTCTGAATCTTGATGATTCTCTCTATCTGGCTCTCATTGAAGTTGGAAACTCCAATAGCCTTGGTTAGTTTCAAGTCATAAACTTGTTCTAGACCTCTCCAAATATCTTCCACCTTCACATCGGTACGATGATTTCCACATTCCTAAATTAAACGATTTTCATTAGAGAGATTATTAACGATGTACCCTGGTCGCAGCTGGAATATGAGCCAAATACAGATCAACATAGTCTAGACGGAGTCTCTTCAATGAGTTTCTCAATGCATTTTCGATGACATCAGGAGCCACTTCGTGACAGAACGCTTTTGTGGTTATGAACAAATCTTCTCTTTTGACAACTCCTTCAGCGAAGAGTTCGGCGAGAGCATCGCCGATTTGGTCTTCATTTTGGTACAAGGTAGCGGTGTCGATATGACGATATCCAGCGAGAATGGCGTTTCGGATAACAGCTTTTCCCTGATCACCGGTCATCTGGAATAAGTTTGGAAACTTTCCAAGGAATATTCTTAAAGTGAGCTAGAGCAAAACATAGAGTTCGAAAAATCATACCTGCCATGTTCCAAGTCCAACACTTGGCATACGTACTCCATTGGAAAGAGTGAAGATCGGAACTTTTGATGACATTTTTCTGTTTTCTCAAATGTACAAAAAACGAAAACTTTTCTTCTTTTTTTGCCTACATGTGTATGGTGTGGCACCTCTTATATATACACAAACCGCAATCCTAATTATCGAATTAAAGTGGAAAGACCTTGAATTTGTGGTCAGAAATTGTTTGCGTTGCTTCGGTTTGTACTGTTTCTTTATTATTTTGAAGTAGGGAAAATTTGGGAAAAGAAAATATATACAAGGAAGGGATGGGAATGATCATGGAACGAATTATGTCGAATGTCTAGAGGGGTTTGGAAAAAATAAACAATTATGGTATTATGAAGTTTGAACTTCCGATACTAGTTCCACGATCTTCCCCTTCTTCTGGGCGAACGCTGCTGCAGTTAATTTTTGTTCCTTCTCGAACCATTTGACACGAGATTTATTGTACTCGTAGTATCCTTCCCTTCCCAGAAGCCATTTCAGACGGAACTCGGTGTCACTGAAAATCTGATCAGCCTTCACTCTGCGCTCCTCGTAAGTTTCTCTCCATTTCTGAAGGCGTCGTTGTTTGTACTCGCGATATTTTTCTATTATGTGTTCGTTGTGATCGACGAAGATTTGAATCTGAAATAGAACAAAATGTTCAGGAGACCGTGGTAATTGGATTAAGAGTGCAACCCTTGTCAGATGTTTTTCGTAAACTGATTCAAATTTGGAATGTACATCGCATAAGGAAATTTTAATTTTTGAAACCGTATCGATTCCCCATACTTACCGCCCATTCTCCAGTCAATCCTTCCCGTCTGGCATGCTCGTTTCTTTCCAGATACTCATCAATCGAGTTCTCCAAAACGAACGCTGAGGAGAACGACCATCGATACCACGGAATGCAGTAGCTTGGATTCAGAATCTTGACGTATCTCTTCAGTCTGTAGTAATTCTTGTCATTCATCTCGGCATATCCCGGGAAATACTCATTGAATTCCTCGATAGCAGCCACATACTTGATCTTCATTAACTTGTGCTCTTTTCGCGGGAACGTCTCTCTCCAAAGTTGGACCGCCCTTTGAAGCATTTTGAAGTGGGCGGGAAGATAAGAAGGGACCCTGAATAAGAATGAAAATTAATGTAAAAGAAGATTTATCGAACAAAATGAGATGCAGAGATTCAGGAAAAGGAAGGAAAACAACCAGAACAAGGATATATAGAATGAGGAATGAATAGTCATATACAAAGTCAAGAGAAGCAGACGAAGAGAAAAAGGAAGAAGAAGAGGGACACTACACACAAACAAGGAGAGAGAAAACGGAGGACCTCGAGCATCTCGTGAGTTTTAATTTGCACACTCACTGCTCACAGACCTTGTTTTGATTTTGTTTAGGAAAGAGGCTGCAGGAAGGAAAAAAGGAGTAGTGAATGAAAAACAAAACAACTCGTCACTTAAAGAATTCGATAAGATAAGAAAGTGAATTAAAAGAATAAGAAGCTTTTTGAGAAATCAGGTGGTCAAATGAAAAAAAGAGCCACGAGGTTTCGGCTATCTTCCCACGCCATTGTGACCTTAGCGAAACCCATTTCAATTATAATGCAGATAACGGAAATTGGCAATAAAATAAATGAAAATGACCAGAAAATGATCGGAACAGTCAGCAAAAGTTAGTAATCGAGGAATGAATCACTGAAAGAAAATGAAGGAGAGGAGTGGAAGTTTGTGATACATGTGTTCAA
The DNA here is from genome assembly GCA_963966625.1 of Caenorhabditis zanzibari. Taxonomy (NCBI): domain Eukaryota; kingdom Metazoa; phylum Nematoda; class Chromadorea; order Rhabditida; family Rhabditidae; genus Caenorhabditis; species Caenorhabditis zanzibari. The sequence goes on along the minus strand of OZ016472.1, from coordinate 8,937,401 downwards.
AGAGCAGAAGTAGATAAACAGGAATGCAATTTAGAAAGTGGGATTTTAATGGCTGTTGTTTTCGAAAAATTCTTTGAATGTGCTCCGATGATATCGAATTTCGAAAAAATAGTCACACAGAAATTCGGATTCTGAAATCTTCATGTTTAGAGAGCTTCCAACTTCCGATATTTTTAATTGTGGAGATTTTTTGTGTCTTTTTTCAGAAACTTCCTAATTTCAGATCATTCTGAATTTATAGAATTCCTGGTTTCACGATTACAGCTCTTCAATTCAAAACACGATTCTGCATCTGAAAAGGATGATCTGCAAATATTTTTGTCCCATCATTTTGTTTACTTTAAAAGTGAAACTTGATATTGAGAACTCTTCCTGACCCTTGAACTGTTTCCGTTCTTGCACAAAGATCCCTATCACAATTGTATTCTGCTTCACATTTTCTGATCGTTGCTCTCATCCGAAATACAGTCTGTGTCATTTTCCACGCTCCTACTCTCGTGAATCTTAATATCTAATGAGCTCCAACATCATCTATTTCCGCGTCTTTCAAAGAAAAAGCGACGAATCTCCCCATATTATTATTTTTCTCACTTTTTTCCTCGTCTACTTCACCGAAAAAACTTAAGGCATACACTCACTGGCATCAATACTACAAACCGGTCATTGTCAACAAATAACAACAACATTCGACTGACTGCTTCTCCATGTTATGTTGACTCATGATGCGCAAAAAATCGGATGAAAATGGGGAACGAATAATTGTTAATAAAATAAATTTCCATCAGAATTTTATGTTCATAAGGAATTTACAAAATACTTGAATTCAAGAAAAATGAGTAGTAATACATAATCTGAGTATACAATGTTCGAAATATTGCAAGATGTGGTGTACATGACTATTTACAAATACAAATCTAGACAAGAATGAAAAAAGGTAAAACATTGCTTTGTTTGTCTCCGGGTTCAAAAATTGAGAGAAGGAAAATTTTGGGGTGGAGACCGGATGGTTTTGGTTTTGGAAAAGAAAAAACAAAAATATGAAGGAGAAAGAAAGCAAGAAGACACGTTGGAAAGTGCACAAATACCCGGTTGAAAGAGAGAAAGTGCCTAGATCATCTCATATTCGAGAGCATCCAAGTCCTTGTCCTCGATCTTCTCCAACTCTTCAATGTCACTTCCATCGTCTGAATCTTCGTCAGAATCACACTTGTCGAACTCGTCGTGGTCTTCGGAATCACTGTTTTGCTCAACAACGATATTTGGTTGAACCTGAAAAAAATGGTTTCTCTAGAGTCAGATTTGAATAATTTTCACCTTGGCCGTCGGCGTTCCAGCCAGAGTCAAATTTCTCACAATTTCAGCTAAGCAGTCTTCTGCATCATCATCCACATCTGAATCATCGTCAACTTCTACCGTCTTTTTTGACTCCAGTGGCTTCTGATATGTCAACCCTTCAGCCCTTTCTACCTTCTCCTTCTTCACTGCCACTGACTTTGCCACTTTGAACTTGGCATCATGTTTCTTCACAGTAGACATTATTGACTTCTCAGTGCTCTTCGTATGATGTTTCTTTTGGACGAGACACGCTCTTGCTGCAGAAATGGCAAGTGAATCGTCTTCTTTCACTGGAACAGCTACAGTGACATTTTGAGCTGGAGCAGGGGCAGCTACCACTGTCTCTGGCTTTGTTAGTTCACAGAGAATGGTAACATCCTTCTTCTTATGAGGAATTTCCTCCAACTCGACCGATTTCTTCAAAATAATCGGTGCAGTCTTCTCAATAACTTCTGTGGTTTCCACTGATTTTGTAACCTTTGGAATCGGTTCCTCTCTCGGAAGAAATTCCTCTCCCACACCAAGAACAGGCATTTCGAGAGAAGTACGATTTCCGTAGATGCAAGAATCATCGTTTCCTGAGTCCGGCAATTGAGTGTGTCGTCTCACCTGGAAAAGAAAAGAGCCATATGCCCCACATGTTTTTCAAAAACTTACGTTCAGAGCCTTGAATCGTTGGTTCCTCCGTTTCATCTCTTTTGCAGCGGAACGATTCTTGTAACGGCGATACTTGCTCATGAACGTCGCATTATGTCCGGAGAGGATTTGAATCTGAAATGAAACAAGTTGAATGAAACAACTTTTCAAAAATTGAACCAACCGCCATATCCCCAGTGACACCTGGTTCTTTACGAGCAGCAATCATTCGATCAAAGTGTTTTTCGAGTTTGAGAACATGGAAGAATGTGTTCTTATCGGGAATCATTGAGAACCGATTGATATCCGCTGTGATGCTCATCATGCAAAGATCATTGTGCTTGCTCGGTGTGTAGACTTTGATATAATTGTAGAATTCGTCGACTCTCTCCGGAGATCCGACATAGGCTTTGGTGTAGGCATTGTGAACAGTCTCTCGGAATGCATTTATTGGTTTCTTGACGGTTTTCTTCAACGAACGCAGGTTCTCAACTACGTCCGAGATTCCCATGTCTGCAAAATAGGAACTTTTGAAAAGCCGGTAAAAAACAATGTGAGAGTTAGGCAACGATGAAGAAAACAATTCTAGGTGTCTTGTGGAAAAAAGTTTCCGATTTTTGATTCATTGGACTACTGTATCAAACAAGAAATATAAACAAGTGAACTCCATTGATAACAGCAAAAAGAGAAACAAAAACTTTGCAGAGGAGCAATGTGACCCGAAGGGAAATGAAATGACTGCTGTAAAAATAGATACTCTGAGTGACTCGTGCTACAGAAGTTCTTGGGAAGTTTTGAAAAACACCTGACCTGTAAATGTTCCTATCAAATTCAGATGTATAGGTTTTCAAAAGATCAAATCGAATTCGAGATGGATACCGTACTCTAGGAAGAAGGTTCGGAAAGTCATGAAGGATAGAATTGAGGTAGTGTGTTCCCTAACTTATTGGAGTGGATAAAAACTGAAAATCACAGATGTCCAATTATATTTCAAAAAAAAGTGGATAAATGGGACAAATCCGATCATCGAACAGTTGACAGTTCAAGTTTCTTTTCGATCCCTTTGGGATCAGGTGACCAGTGGGAATGGATGAATTCATCTGTCAGAAACAGATCAATGTTGCTGGCCTGGAGATGGGGCGGAGGGAAGATGAGAAGGCAAAAAAGAGAGAGAGAGACAAGAACAAGGAAAAGCATATGACTTTGGTTGACTTGACAATACAACAAAATGCATTGGGGGCAACGATGACGGGATGGAAGACGAAGGGACAAAAAGTGGAGAAGTGGGAATGTAGGAACGGAACAAGAGAATCTAGATGTATCCAGCAGACACATACGAGAGAGGCGTGGCATCGTTATAGAGAAAAAGACGAAGAAGAAGAAGGACCCGGGGGTTACATCTTCGTGTAGGTGCAGAGAAGGGGAGCCACGAGTTGTTGAAGGGCGAGAAGGATCTGGGACGATTGTCAGCTGGATGGAGGGAAAAAGTCGAGAGAGGGAGAAACCAGGATGAGAAGAGAACGAATCGCAGAGCGGGGAGATACGAGAGCCGCAGACAGAGAAGGGTCACTCGTTCGGTCAGCTGACTGGGAGAAACTAGACGATCAGAAAGAGAGAGAGACGGGTGTTCCGGACGGGAGAGAAGACGGGTAAACAAGCAGAGAAAGGCATGGGCATTTTGGATGGAAGCCCAGCACAAACCATCTCAGAATATTTATTAGTCAGATGCGCGGCAAGTGTGGGTGTGTACAATCTGGGTGGTGCATGCAACGGCAAAAAAACATAGATGAGGGAAAACAAAAACAAGTTGAATTTATTGCGGAGTAGTACGAATTTGGGATGAAAAATGTTTTTGATCCTGGTTTCGGAACATTTTTTCAAAGAAAAAACTGTCACTTCTAGATAATTAGGGAAAAAGTTGACTAAACTTTAAAGTGCATTCAAAAAATTTTAAGATTTTCAGTTTGACTACCGTATCTAACTTTTTTCACAGTTCCGGAAAATCTTACAGAATTTGCTCTTTTAAAATGTCACCCTCCATAAGTTTATCTGACAGTGGGAGCCTTGAAATTGAGCTACTTCTCGATACCGTAACCCCCACTGAAAATTGCTCAATATTTCCACACAAAATTTGTTCCACAAAAATTTCAAAATAAGCAAATTTTCACTGATAACCACTTGCAACCCATCCTTTCTCTTTCGAAATTGCACACAAAAACAAGAATGAAAAGTAAAAGTACCTTTGTTTCACCAATGGGGAGTGCCTAAGAGTACTGAATCACCCATCACTATTTATGTTTGTTTTCGCTCAAAAGTTATCATTTGCGTCCGTTCTGATTTTGACGTGTTTTGTTTATCTCTCACTCTTTCCTTTCACTCTTTTCTTTCACTTTTCCTTCAGTAAAAAAGGTACGAAAAGTGGAATCACGAGGTGGTGGTCTCTATTGTTGGTATTTACATTCGACTATTTCTTTCGCAACAGGAAAATATGTACTGAAATTCCAGACAATTGAAAAAAATTGTTGATGTTTGCTTCTCGGAATCGTGGATGATACTCAGCTGACATATCGGAAAGGAACACACAGGTGGTAGTTGACACGGAAAACTTGTTTTGTATATTTGCATAAGTTTATACTATTGTTTTGGAGCAACATCTGTGTTTGACTGTTTGGTCACTTATTTCTTTACTACTTTTGGAAGAACGAGGAAATAATCGAAAAGGACACTGTGACGAAGGGGTGATGTAGAGAATGTACTAGTATGCACTTTGTGGTTTTTGTTTCAACTTTCAATCCGCCAAATGAGAAAAAGTGCAAAGAAATTTATCATAGATGATCTCTAGACACGATCACTTTAATTTTTAATTGGTTCACCACAAAAAATGTTTAATTTTGTTATCCTAAGGGACGCCCTTACGTCTGACGTAGTATTGAGAGTCACATGGTAAAGAGCCCAATCCGAAAAAAAACGACACTTGATTTATGGGGGTGCAATTTCCAAAAGCGATAGAGAGCGTTTTATTGGTAGACTCAATCATTTTGAGGTTGGATGACGTGGTTTAGGGAGCGGAAGATATGAGAGTGGTTTTTTAAGGGAAAGGAGATTCTGAAGGGATCATGGGGTAAAGTACTTTGTAGCGATGTTTTTCAAAGTTTCCAAGCTAAAAAGATTATTGAAACAAAAACCGAAAAGCCAATCTGACAAAAAAAGTACAACTCTACATACAAATTGAATTGACTAAATTTAGCGATCGCTATAGCCAGAATAAAAGAATTCCAGTTCAACTCAAGCGAAGGTAACTTCAATCAGAACAAAAATTCGAATTACCTAGATTCTATGCATAGAATTGTTGTCTGAACTTCTACAAATGCTGGGAACCGTTGGAGCCCTACTAATTTTTTTTGAAAGTTATTCCCATTCGATTGAAGTCAGGTCAGATTTTTAGATTTGATTTGGCTTATTCAATTTTTCGAGATTTCGCTTGAAAATCACTCCAAACCGACTATCAAGCTTTAGACGAAACTCCCCCTGCTCTACAATTATAACCTTTATCCCTTCACAATGTTGTTTTCAGAGCTCCAAGAAAACTGTCAGCTGAAACAATTACGTTGTCTCCTGATTTAAAAAATCGTTCCGATCATTACCATTTCCTTCAAATGATCATCACAACATGAGGATCGTATCGTGTCACATTCACTTCCGTTTCCCCATATTTTTTTTAGAAATCTGTAGTCACGGGTTGATATCACATTGTTCCTCACGACCTCATCTGCAAAACTTCAAAACAAAAAGATTATCATGTTCATACAAATTCACAAATTTATTCTGGTTTCGAGAAAAATGGGTGAGGGGTTTTTTACAACTGGGAAAGGGACTGTGAAGAATAGTCATGACTGGATAAGAAGAATATAAAGTGCAATAAAAGGGACTTAGATTTAGGACAGTAATGTGCTAAAAGGACGAGAACAGAAAAAAAGAGATTGTGAAGTACAAGCGAACTTACAGATGGACTGCAGATGGGGGATGACCTGATTGTTATTTTTATGGACTGCGCACGCGTACTCTCAAAATGAGGAAATTGATGACCGGATGAAAAGAAAAAGGACAGGCGGTAAGGTAGAATTTACAGATTGTACATAGGGGGATGGAAAAGTGTTCAATAGTCCCCTAGAGATTAAAAAAAGAAGCTGTATACATTTTGCGTAGGTGGTTATGACTATGAAAAATTGAAGGGTTCGGAAAGAAGAAGCGGATGTAAGGAAGGAAAAATGAAAAAGCTTCGGAGAAAAGAAAATTACAAGTTTCGAAAGTGTGAAGACGAAAAAGAAGAAGAGAGAAATTATAATTTAGAGCATCTCGTACTCCATTGCATCAACATCCTTCTCATCAATCTTCTCCATTTCCTCCTCATCATCAGAAACAACCTCCTCAATTTTCTTGATATCTTCCTCTCCAACACCAACTTCTTCATCTTCAGTGACACCCAAAAGGATTCTCATGATTGCCTTTTTCTGCTCTTCGGTGATGTTGCATGCCATGAAGTCTGGAAGGACATTCTGGTTCTCTGATGATGTCTCTTTGGATTCTTGATCATCTTCCTCGTCCTCCTCTCCCTCCAGATTCTCTTCATCGTCAGTGTCTTTCATCTCAACATCCTTCGCCGCTGCTCCTCTATCATTATCTCCAGCGTTGTTCGTCGTCGAAATGAGCTTCTCGACGACTTCATTGAGCTTGTTAGCCACGTCATCCTCCTCTCTCTTCTTCTCTGCCTCCTCCATCTGAGCCTTCAGAATCTCGCAGTATTTTTTCACCTCCGAGAGCTCCTTAACAACAATATCTTGAGCATCTGGAGACAATGACATCATATTTGGAGTGGTATCGATGACTTTATGAGATCGAGCAGGAATGGGTCCTTTTCCTGGAACAAGTGTCTCATATGGATACGATGGATTCTCCATGTTGTATCCCTTTGATTTAGCACGTACTTCTCGAAGAGCTGCCATTTGTTTGGCCTGAAATTCGAAGTATTGGTTTTGATGAAAACTAAAATGAAAACTCACTGTCTTCCGTGCATCCTTCATTTCCCTATCCGCTCGTTTCGTTTCAGAATAACGTTTGTATCTTCGGTAGCTTCGGAGCAAATGCTCATTATGCCCACAGAGAATTTCGATCTGGAAAACAAGAATTGTTTTTCTTCCATTTTTATGGTTTGCTTGCTGCCATTTGGAATGAAAAAAAAAACAGAAATTTGAAAACTGATATTTCAAAACACATTTTATTTCATAACCTGTAATTATATGGGCGATTTCTCAAGAATTTTACCTACGCTCAAGACAATTATGCTCTGAACAAATCTTGAAAAGAAAGATAGGGAAATTCAATTCCACTAAAAATCTGATAGTGAGCCTTACATTAGAAGAAAACTAATAAAATCCTTTTTCCTCACCCCGCGTGATCCATAAATTCCATAGAATCCTTCCGCCAGGATGAGTCCATCCATATGTCGCTCGAATTTGAGCATTTGTTTGAACATGCTTCTTGTTGGGAACATGGAAGCACGTGCCAATTGGACGGTCATATTCATGAAGAGCAAGTCATTGGCGGGGCATTGCTTGTATACTTTGATGTACTTGTAGAATTCTTGTACCTGTTGTGGAGATCCAACTGCCAGAGACTCGTAAACATTGTGCCAACGTTTAGAGACATTCTGGAGACTCGGACGGATATCGATCCTCTTGGTGATGTCACGGAGACGATCAACAAAGTTCGTCGTGTTCAACACTGGCATCTTTGGAATGGTATCAGCAAGATTGAATGTTGGAAATCAAAGAAGTTACGTACAAACAACGACCTTTCCCAATTATGGGACAAGAGGGGTCGTCGTCGACGTTGGTCAAAAAAGAAGTGGGTGAATGAGAAGGCACGAGACTTGAATAGAGACCGCGACGCGGGTCGACGGCGTCGTGTGCGTGGAGAAAGAGTGGCGTTCGACACGGACAAACAACTGGAAAGGGAAAAAAAGAGAAAAAGAACTGAAGGGAATGGAGGGGAGCCGAGACAGGCGATGCCGGCTTTGCGCGTGTCGACGTTTTCTCTGAATACTTATTGGTTAGATGTCCCGGGGACAGAGACGAGACTGACAGAGATGGAGATGGAGAAGAAGACGTGGCAAGCAGCAGCACAATGAAGAAGGACTTGACGGACTACTAGTCGGTGTGAGGAGAAGGGAATCACGGGACACAAAAAATGACTGGTTGGCAGCCAAAAAACAGACGGAAGAAAATGGTTGGTGTCTTTTTTGGAGGATTGAGGAAACGTGTGTCGAGAATTTAAAGGTTTTTTGGAAACGACGAGGCACACTTTTTGTGGGAGGAACGGAAGAAACTGAAGAGTTTGAGCAAAAACAAATGCTTCGAGGAAGTTTTCGTTTTCTGGGAAAGATAGAGAGAGTAGGGGGTTACGGTAGTTAACAAGGAGACTTCCTTGTGAAAGCACAAACTTTTCGATATCCTTATCTATTTTAGCATGGACTACATCTTTTCAGAAATCAGAGAACCTTCGGTGAGTTTTGTCAAGGTTTACGCGCACCAATTGAAAACCCTGCTCCCGGTACTGAATCCGGTAATGATAAGTTTTCAGAACACGGATCTTTTCACATAACATTTTACTTCCCAAATTTCACCAATTTCTGTCCACTCCTACTTCAAAATGTTAAAATTTGATCTATTCCTACTTCTCAAATTAGACACACACTTTTTCGTACAGACAGCTTTTCACGTTTCATTCTCAAAAACAGGAATAAGCAACCGGACACTCACATGACAAATAGAGCCCTCCCACCTCTAAACACTAACTATGAAATCATCATAAATTGTTGCCAATTTCTACCCAAATAATCACAATTTCTAGTCGTTATCAGAAGCTTCTCGTGAATCACTTTTTGATTCAGTTTTTCTGTTCATTCTGAACAATCATGAAATTAATTTCCGTGTTCTTGTTATTACTGGGATTTATTGGATCAGCAGTATCCTATAAAGTTCTTATATTCAATCCAGCTTATGGAGCGAGTCATTCCAATTTTCTCGGAAAAATAGCCGATATTCTTATTGATGGAGGACATGAAGTGGTAAGTAGGGATTATGAAGTTTCCTGATTCATTAAACTTAAATTCAGACGATGTTGATTCCAACGTACCTGAGCAATAAAAGAGGTCAGATTGGTTCGAAAAAAGTAAAGAATATTGTGGAAATGGGGCAAGATCCAAGAACAAAGGCTATCTTTGAGAGTGGAGAAGTTGAAGATATCATCAGGTCGAAGGTGTGGACGATGCATCCGGAGATGATGTCGCTCTATGGAGTGAGTTAAGAAAAAAGTCGTAATCGGAAACAAAGCTATTACTTTCAGATCATCAACGAAATGAATGTAGGAATTGGCTATCAGTGTGAATGTGAGTTCTTCCAAACATTAAGGCTTTCTTACATTGAATCTTTAGATATCTTCCAACAGACCGAGATCCTTGAAAAATTTCGTGATGAAAATTTCGATCTTGCCATTACGGAGTCTCTATTTGCTTGCCCATTCGGTAGGTTCTTTTATGTGATCACAATTGAAAAATCTCGTTTACAGCTGTTTTCGATCACATTGGTATCAAGACTGTCATAAATGCCGAATCGAATTTGTTCAAGGATGCAATGAAATATGCACATGGAGAGCCAGCTGCAATCAGTTATTTCCCGGGACTCTTCTCTCCGGACAATGACAAAATGTCATTTTTCACACGTGCCATGAACTTGGCAAGAATGATGTTCACCCAATATTTGTTCGGATCAAGATATCAAAAGGAACTAAAAACGATCCGACCGTATTATAATGGTACAGACAGTTGGACTGAGCTTGTAAGCAGAGTTGCGTTCTATTTTATCAACTCAAATCAGTACTTGGATTATGCCAGTCCAACACTTCCGAAAACAGTTTTTGTTGGTGGAATGCAAGTGGTTACTAATAAGAAAAAGACACAGCTGAATAAGCATTGGGATAGTCTTCTGAGTCTTCGAAAACAGAATGTATTGATATCCTTCGGATCGAATGCTCATTCAGCTGACATGCCCGATGAATACAAGTAAGAACGATTGGGATATAATGAGAAGTCTCATACTGAATTTCCAGGAAATCCTTCTTGGAAGTGTTTGCTTCGATGCCAGAGACCACGTTCATCTGGAAGTATGAAGACGAGAACGCCACGTTAGCAAATCATTTGGAAAATGTGCATTTAACAAAGTGGATGCCTCAAAATGATCTTCTTGGTGAGTGATGTCTATAACATCAAATTCAATACACAAACAAGCGGAAGTCAGAAATAACACATTTCTTATCTCAAAATGACATATATTTTCAGCTGATGAACGTCTAACACTTTTCGTCACTCACGGAGGACTCGGCAGTACAATGGAGTTGGCTTATCAGGGAAAACCTGCGTTGATTGTGAGTAGGCGGAGTCAGCACGAGTCACAACTAGTATAGTCATCAATCATTTTCAGATTCCCCTACTAGCTGATCAACCTAGAAATGCTCATATGCTCACAAGACACGGAGGTTCTATTCAGTATGACAAGAAACTATTGGGAAATTCGGAAAAACTTGGAAACGCGTTGAGAACAGTGCTGAACGACAAGAAGTATGCAGATGGAGCCAGAAGATTAGCCAGTATTCTGAATTCTCAACCATTTTCTCCAAAAGACGTTGTACTGAGTCATTGTAATTTTGCTGTTGAGCATGGTCCATTGGAGACTTTGAGCTCCCAGGGAAAACATTTAAATTTCTTCCAGTATTATTCATTTGATATTGCAATCGCTGTCGTCGTTTTAGCTGTTTTAGTTTTCGTGATCGCTATTTGTCTTGTTGTTCTCATTTTGAGGTTACTCGCAAAGATTGGTCGAGTGATTTTGACCCAAAAAAAGAAGGTCGAATGAATTATTTTCAATTAACCATATTACCTCGCAATAATTTATTTCTCGAAATAGCTTTCGACAGTCTACGTTTAGGAAAAATGGTTCAAAAACTATTATTTGTGAAGTGCAGCAAAAGTGATGCATCAACTTATTTTCTTAACCAATCGAACTATTATTTTTTAGTCGAATGTGGAAAAACTTTAAAAAGGAGAATAATTGCTAGAAAAGCATTGCGCTTTTCTACAGAAGTTTCAATATCTCAAATAAACTTTTTCGATCTGCAACAAACCATTGAGCACGCTTTGGACGAGAAAGTTCTCTTATCGTACAAACCATATACGATTTTGGTACAAACTATATACGATTTTGGTACAAACCATATACGATTTTGGTACAAACCATATACGATTTTGGTACAAACCATATACGATTTTGGTACAAACCATATACGATTTTGGTACAAACCATATACGATTTTGGTACAAACCATATACGATTTTGATTAATATATATATATAAACCATCCGATTCAAAAAATCATTCAGTCACTTTGAGCACTAAACTTCAGAAATGAAAATAATATTCCTGCTCTTTTTGATTTTATTCCAAATCTGTTGCAGTTACAAAGTTCTCGTTTTTAATCCAGCACTCGGAGGCAGTCATTCTAACTTCCTTGGGAAAATTTCTGATATTCTGATTGATGCTGGAAATGAGGTTACAATGCTCATTCCAGTATTTATGGATGAGAAAAAAGATTTGGTTGGATCGAAGAAAGTGAAGAATATAATCAGGGTCAATCAGGATCCGAGACTTTATCAAATGCAAAAAGAAGGACAAGTGGAAGACATTATTAAGAAAAACGTGTGGAAAGTTGATCAGGATTTATCCTTTATGTTTTCGGTAGGTGAACTTGAAGTCCTGAAATGAAAAAAAAAATTGAGCAATTACAGATGATTGCGAACTTTAGCAAATCTACTGCTTACCAGACAGAATGTAAGTTTTTTCAAATATGATAACGATGAAAAAATATTTTCAGACTTATTCCAACAAATCGAACTTATCGAGCATCTTCGCAATGAAAAATTCGATCTAGCTATCACGGAATCTTTGTTTGTCCACGCTTTCGGTATAAACAGTCCCAATTAACATCATTAAACCTGACAACATCTATTCAGCTTTCTTCGAGGAACTTGGTATTCCAGCTGTCATCAATACGGACTCGACACTTTACATGAGTGGAATGAAAGAGGCACTTGGAGAACCTTCGGCAGTTTCTTATTATCCTTCAATATTCTCCGAAGTCACTTCGCTGGATTTTATCGGAAGAGTGAAAAACTTTGCTGCTTATTTTCTTAGTAGTATTTTCGACAACTGGAAGTTTGATGCAGAAATTCAAGCTTTACCAAAAAGTTACAAGGGCTCGAGAGATTGGAAAACACTTCTCAGCAACGTTGCGTTCAACTTTGTGAACTCAAATCCATACATTGATTATCCAACTGCCACTCTTCCCAAAACCGTATTCGTCGGTGGAATGCAAGTGAACACCAAGAAAAGTGGAAAAACAGTACTTTCGAAAGAATGGGATGATGTATTGTCCCAGAGAGAAACTAATGTTTTGGTTTCATTCGGATCTATGGCATACTCGTCTTATATGCCAGACGAGTTCAAGAAAGCATTCCTCGAAGTTTTTGCGTCGATGCCGGAGACCACTTTCATTTGGAAATATGAAGAGGCAAATGCAACACTTGCAAATCATCTTCCAAATGTGAAGTTGACCACTTGGATGCCACAAAATGACCTATTGGGTGAGGAGAATCAATTTTGAAAAAATAAAAACGGAAACTTTTCAGCTGATGACCGTCTCAATCTGTTTGTCACTCATGGAGGTCTGGGAAGCTCTGTTGAACTGGCTTACCAAGGAAAACCAGCGGTTGTTGTAAGTCCTAAATGCAAATTATCAAGTTGATGAACATTGGAATTTCAGATTCCCCTTCTCGGAGATCAACCGAGAAATGCACACATGCTGGCTAGACACGGAGGAGCTATTCAATTTGACAAAAGAAACTTGGATAAGTCACATGAAATCAAGAAAGCAATTGAAAGTGTTTTGAAGGATTCAAGATATAAGATAAATGCTCAGAAACTTGCTAAGATTCTGGAAGATCAACCGAATAAACCAAAGGATGTTGTATTGAAACATTGCGATTTTGCAGTTCAATTCGGTCCCCTGAAGACGTTGAACTCTGAAGGACGTCATCTGAATACATTCCAATATTATTCTATTGATATTGCAGCTGCAGCTGTTCTTGTCCTCTTTATCGTACTTTCCGTTCTTAATTCGGTTGTTAGGTTTGTTTTTCGATTGGGTCGAAAAGTTTTATTTGCTCAGAAGAAAAAAATTGAATAAACTGTTGAAACTTTTGTCTGTGCTCAAAAACTCAATAAAATCTTTTTTTGGCAAAAAATTTCAAAAAAGGTAAGCACTATCGGATTATAGGCGAAACTTATTAAGTCTCGTTGAAACTTGTGAAAAGTTTTGTGCCGGTCGGATACCAATGTTTTCTGCGAAAACCCAAAATCAAAATTCAGAATAATCACCTTATCATTTTTCGAATTTCACATTGCTCTTTTTTCGTCACATCACTTTTGATGGTCTGACTTTCTGAAACTCTCCTAGTTCTCCCCTTTCTCATCATTCATTATTCTTTGCACAGGAAACTCCATAGATGAATGAAACAAGTCATAAATTTTCTGATACTTTCTCCGTATATTCGTGTGACAGTTTTCATAAACCATAAACTCCTTCAAAAAATTGCTCCTTATCGCACAGACCATACACCTTACTGCTCCGCATGAAAACTTCATCTGATAATGCATTTTTTGTCTGCACTCATTATTCTAAAATGAAGTTTTCAGTTTTTATTTTATTGATTCTGGCTGAATCGTGCTTCAGTTATAAAGTGCTTGTATTCAATCCTGCATTTGGAGCAAGTCATTCCAATTTTCTCGGAAAGATTTCTGATATTCTCATAGATGCTGGACATGAAGTTACAATGTTTATTCCTGTGTTTGTGGATGGGAAAAAGGATTTGGTTGGATCGAAGAAAGTAAAAAATATCGTGAGATTGGCTCAAGATCCAAGAATATATCAAATGCAAAAAGAAGCAGCGACTGAAGAATTGATGAGGAAGAAAATCTGGACTATGGATTCTGATATTTCTTCAATGCTTGGATTTGTTTCAAACTTCAGTAAAACTGCTGGCTTTATGAGTGAACGTAAGTTTAGAAAACCTGATTTCAAAAAGATCTAGTGTACGATTACAGATATGTTTGAACAAACCGACCTTCTCGAACAATTCAAAAAAGAGAAATTCGATCTTGGTATCACTGAATCCCTCTTTGTCTCGGCTTTTGGTTAGTTAAGCTCAAAAAATTGAACCATTTTTACAGTGTATTTCAGCTCTGTTCGATGAAATCGGAATCAAGTCAGTAATAAATGCAGATTCGACACTTTACATGAGTGGAATTAAGAGTGCTCTCGGAGAACCTTCTGCAATCGGTTACTATCCTGGTCTTTTCTCGCCAATTGATGACAAAATGAACTTCTTCGGCAGAGTCAAGAATCTGATGGGGTACTGGTTCGGAATGCAGTTCAGTGCCAGTAAATATGTCGTTGAAATGGATGCTATTCCAAAAAGTTACAAAGGACCAAGAGAGTGGAGAAAACAGTTAGATAGAGTTGCGTTCAACTTTATCAATTCAAATCAATATATTGATTATGCTAGTCCGACACTCCCAAAGACAGTTTTCGTCGGTGGAATGCAAGTGAACACGAAGAAAAGTGGGAAAGCAACACTTTCGAAAGAATGGAATGATGTATTGTCCCAGAGAAAAACTAATGTTCTCGTTTCATTCGGATCAAATGCATTCTCTTCCGATATGCCAGATGAGTTCAAGAAAGCATTCCTCGAAGTTTTCGCTTCTATGCCTGATACCACTTTCATTTGGAAGTACGAAGAGGCAAATGCCACTTTAGCTGATCATCTTCCAAATGTCAAATTGACTACTTGGATGCCACAAAACGATATTCTTGGTAGACCAATTTCCAACATTGAAAATAACTGATTGAAGTTACAGCTGATGACCGCCTGACGCTCTTCGTCACTCACGGAGGTCTCGGAAGTTCTGTGGAGTTGGCTTATCAAGGCAAACCAGCCGTTGTTGTAAGTTCCCAATTTTCATTATTTCACCCATTACGTTTTTATAGATTCCCCTAATGGCTGATCAACCGCGAAATGCACACATGCTCACTAGACACGGAGGAGCTCTTCTACTTGACAAAACTCTTTTGGATCAGCCAAAAGAAATCAAGAAAGCAATTGAGACGGTCCTGAACGACTCAAGTTTCAAGAAGAATGCTCAGAGACTTGCTAACATTTTGGAAGATCAGCCAAATAAGCCGAAAGATGTTGTATTGAAACATTGTGATTTTGCCGTTCAGTATGGTCCACTCGAAACTTTGAATTGTGAAGGACGTAATCTGAACATTTTCGAGTTTTACTCTTTAGATATTGCATTAGCTGTATTGGTTTCTGTTCTTGTTATTCTGTTTGTTTTACATTTGATTGTTAAGTTTGTATTCAGACTTCTCAAGAGAACAATTTTGTCTCCAAAGAAGAAGGCTGAGTAGGTTATGTTTGCAACTTCTGTACATGTGTCATGAATCTCATTTTACCTGTTTGAAAAATAAATATTAATGAAAATATAAACATTTCTGTTACAACATCAACCGCTCCTCTTTTAAGACAAAAACTTCCGCTTCTGAGTTATCAGAGACCACAATCTACCCAGTTTTGAGGTTTCAACTCTTCTGCTCTAACTGTTTTAAGAAGTGCTTTGTCTTTATTTGGATACGTCTCATGCCATAATTCTAGAAAAGTGCACAGTTTCTAGGCTATTCGTCAGAAGTCAAAAAATATGAGGCAAGTTATAAAAAGCAAAAAACGTCGCAATTATCAACCCATTTCTTTTCTGTATTATCGAAAGAGGTTGGTCAGTTCTATCGAAAGGTCTCTGTGCACTTTTGGTGTGTGCGTGTAGACGTTGAACAATGAAACTTCTTTTACTATTTTCGTTATTTTTCCTCTATGGATCTAGTTATAAAGTCCTTGTATTCAACCCAGCGTTTGGAGCTAGCCACTCTAACTTTCTTGGGAAAATTTCGGATATTCTAATTGATGCAGGTCACGATGTGGTTCGTTGAATTTTCGTTTTTTAAAAATATCATTCAGTTGGTTCAGACTATGCTGATCCCAGTGTCGATGCAATCCAAAAAGGATTTAGTCGGTTCCAAGAAAGTTACAAAAGTCATCAGAATCGATCAAGACCCCCGAACGAAGATAATGCAAGAAGAGGCTAAAACCGAAGAGTTGATAAAGAAGCAAATCTGGAAACTTGAGGCAGATATTACTATTTTCTATTCTGTAAGTTGTTTGTGTTATATATTTTTTGAATGTGTTAACTTCAGATGATCAAGAACTTCAGTATGGCTAGTGGTCATCAATGTGAACGTGAGTTTTGTACAGTTGAAATTGTTTGTAGTAAATTTTGTCGTAATCAATGTTTTATCAATGAAAACTGTCATTATTAAATGACAGAAAATGTGACAGATTTTATGACCTAGAAAAAAACTTTGATTTGTTTTCAGACATTTTCCAACAAACCGATATCCTTGAACAACTTAGAAGCGAGAAGTTTGACTTAGGCATTACGGAATCTCTCTTTATTTGTGGTTTCCGTAAGCTTTACCATTCAATAATTTCTCATAAGTATATTTTTAGCCCTCTTCGATCATATTGGTATCAAAACTGTTATCAATGCTGACTCTGTTTTATATCTGGACGTTGTCAAATACGCAATGGGCGAACCTGCATCAACTAGTTTTTATCCAGGAGTATTCTCTAGAAATACTGATAAAATGGATCTTATAGGAAGAATTCGAAATCTTTTAGGGATGGCATTCTCTTGGTATTTTTCATGGACCAGATTCCAAGGGGAGCTGGAAGCGATCAAACCGTATTACAATAAGTCTTTATCATGGGAAGATCATATTAATGGAGCAGCTTTCTATTTGATAAACTCAAATCAGTACCTGGATTACGCAAGTCCAACTCTTCCGAAGACCGTGTTCATCGGTGGAATGCAGGTTAATACGAAGAAGAATGGAAAGGTGAAATTGGATAAGGATTGGGATGATCTCCTGAATGAAAGAAATCAAAATGTTCTCGTTTCATTCGGATCAAATGCATTCTCTTCCGATATGCCAGAAGAGTTCAAGAAAGCATTCCTCAAAGTTTTCGCTTCTATGCCTGATACCACTTTCATTTGGAAGTACGAAGAGGCAAATGCCACTTTAGCTGATCATCTTCCAAATGTCAAATTGACTACATGGATGCCACAAAATGATTTATTAGGTTTTAAAAGAACCCAAACACGATTGAAAACTGTATATTCCAGCTGATGACCGCCTGACTCTCTTCGTAACTCATGGAGGTCTCGGAAGTTCTGTAGAGTTGGCTTATCAAGGCAAACCAGCCGTAGTAGTAAGTTCCCATTTCTCGTTATTTTTCCCATCACGTTTTTTAGATTCCTCTAATGGCTGATCAACCGAGAAACGCACACATGCTCACTAGACACGGTGGATCATTACAGCTAGATAAATCGGAACTTGATAAGCCTGAGAAAATTAGAAACGCAATTCAGACAGTTCTTGAAGACTCAAATTTCAAGAAGAATGCCGCCAAACTAGCTGAAATATTATCTTCGCAACCAAATCAACCGAAAGATGTCGTATTGAAGCATTGTGATTTCGCTGTCAAGTTTGGAGATTTGAAAACTTTGAATTCAGAGGGAAGAAACCTGAATGTGTTACAATTCTACTCAATTGATGTCGCTCTCGCAGCTATTTCATTTGTTTTAACCGTGCTGTTTTTGATTCTGATGATACTTATTTGTGTTTCCCGAAAATGTCATAGACTGTTTAGTAATCAGAAGTTTAAAACTGATTGAAGCTGAAAAAAAGATGGAGAAAATAAAACTTTTTAATGAAGTTTCGATTGAGTACAGATGGATTGTACCTAGTGTCACCTAATCTTGCATTTGGTCTCCTGGGAATCTACACAATGTAAATGTACGCGCATTCCTTAAAAATGAATGCACTAAATGCTTTTACAACCAGTGGACATACGTGAAGAGTTTTCAGTGTGTTAGGTGCATTGGTTCAGGGAAACAAAAGTTATTGGTAGAATCTACGCCCACTATATTCTTTTCAAGGATTCCGAATTTTAGATTTTTTTGAGCTTCATCGTGAGAAAATTTAAATGCCAACACAAATCATTTGGGTTCCCAATTTCTTCGAAGCTTTCAGAGGATTCACGAAATTTCTATTTTTTATTGCAGCATCTCAAAGCTATTCTGAAAATACTTCTGCTTTTTTCCCATCTAACCACATGATATCTGAATCTCTTCTATCCGAATAAATACGTTTCCCCTCATAAGCAGAGTTTGCTCCGAGAACTCATACCACCTGACCAAATATGATTTATTGAGAGTTTCAAAAAAGAATTGTGAGCTTTTTATGAGATACATTCATTGAAACTGCGAGAATTTATTGTTTCTCTCCAAAACCTTTATAGTCCGTTTTCAATAGTTCAGCAAAATCTCATTTCCTTTCCATTTGATCCCCCCGTTTGCCTTTCCAGGTGGTCATTTCACACGCTTTGTATGCAGTAAACTAGAAACAAAATACTTTATTTTTACTTTTTTTGGAAACTCATGATAGGTTGTCTTGACAACAATAACTCGGGATAACGAAGTTTCTTTGTGCCTCTCACATTTGAATGTTTGTTTCTCAATTGACCAAACATTGCGCGATTTTCAATTTTGGAATTAAGTAGTGCGCATTCCAGATATCACGTATTGTAAGAGCTTTCAGAATTAGATTTTTTTGTTTTCTTTTTTGTTTCTGAGACCACCTGTCGCTCTCTCGTTATTTCCCCGTGTTAAAGCCTAATTTGATCATCGCTACATTTTTAACTTCGTCTTCTGAACTTCGTCTTCAAAATGACCAAACGAAGCATCTGCAGATGTCAGTGCACTTTAACAAATAGAAAAGGCGTTGCTCCTCGGCCTTTGCGTTGTGTTTGAGTTTGCACATGTTGCCTTGTGACAACTCACTGATTTGAATACTCTCTGAACTTTGTTCTACTTTTTCATAATTTTGTTTTCAGTTCCGAATGACACTCTCAAACTTCCTGTGCTGAAAATCGCTGCACCGGCAAAATGGGGTCTGAGCAGGTGAGTCGTTATTAAATTTGTTTTCAACCTTTTGATTTAACGAATGAGCCCAAAAGTAATCACCTTAGCTCTAAAGAATATGTTTTTCAGGTACAAACTCTCCGAAGTTTCATTGATCAAGAATCAAAGAACAACGTATTCAGTGAATTTTACAAGAATGCCCCTACTATAAATCAGAAGTTCAAACGTAAAATTGATTCGAACGTTCAAAGTGAGCTGAGTAAATACACGCACAAAGATGCTATCAAGTTCGCTGCGAAGACATGGATCTGGGAAACTAATGACCGCAGCCCATTGCCGCCACCGGAGCAAGGAAATCTCAGAATTCCGACATTCCAATGTGAAGAAGCAGAAATACGAGCATATTATCGTGTATTGGGAAAGAGGCAAACAAGGTACATTCTAATTGCTTGTCATGCCAATCTTCACGGATTTCATCGTGGAGATCTCCGATTTGTGGAAGTCAATCAGACGACGATAACAAAAGGATTCGAGGAATACAATGTATCTGGGAGACTATTGAGAGGAGATATTGTTGCTGTCACGGAACTTTTGAAAAAAGATAATCAGCCGTTACGCCCAACACGAGTATTCAATGTGGATCCAGACAGTGGTTGTGTTTGGGATGTTGGGAAAATGACATTACTGGAGAGAAAACAAGAAGAGGAGGTCCATTTTGCAGTACTAGAAAATGGAAAAGCGATTGTGGAGGAACACAACGAAGAGATGCATGTGATGGAAAATAGAAATTTTCCTCTGGAAATGGACACCATTTATTGTGGACGTGCTTTCTTCGTTGATAAAATACAAATGCATTTCACCGAGGACTTTTGTAAACAAGATCAGAATTCTCTGACTGCTTTGTATTCCAATATGCCGTCTTATTTGAACTTTTCGGGAACAATCATCTGTTATGCGGCAGATGCAAAAATGACAGAAATGTTGAAAACCGGAGTGAAGGCTTTCGAAGAACATATTCCATACCAACCTGAAATTTCTCCAGATCATGTCGTTGAAAAGTGTGTACTAATGGGAACAGCTGCTGCAAACACTGTTTCAAGTTGGAAATACGATAGGAGATCCTTCTTAATGTTGGGTATCCAACAATATGACCGTCTGGTTCAATTTTCAATAGCAAATCCCCCCACATGTCCAACGGAAGGAAGATGGTCGAATAATCATCGAGTAATTTTGAATGGGGTGGTTCTCAAAATTGACGCTATCATTGATACTGTTATATTGGAAGAAAGCAGAACGGCGATCCGAATTGTTGTAAGGATTCCAAGAGATGCTCCGAGAAATATAAATTTCAAAAATCACCCGTGGATTGTACAACAACAACCGCATCCAGATTATCTTCAACTTTCTCGAAACTTTTTCATCAATCTTGATCTAAACTCAAATGGACGGAAAATCATCGAAACACTTTATGGAGGATCCAAGATTCAAGCCCAAGCGCCTACTGATACAAACGCTGAATATTATTTTCCTGGGAACCCGGCAATTAAACTTAACGAATGTCAGAACAACTATGTCTCGATGATTCGGGATGATAATCTAATTGTTCTCGGAAATTCCCCATTTGGATGTGGAAAGACCATGACAATAATCACAGCTGCTCTAGAAGTCTACAAACAACAACAACAATGTGGAAGAGATAAGAAACATCAACTTCTGATTACTCAAAGTAACAATGCTAGCGTCAGTTTGGTCGATATGGCCCTGAAAATAAATCTCAATCGTCTTAAACCCAAGATCGTAAGGTATATAAGCGAGAGGAATTGGAATGTTTTACCGGATTCTTTTCGTACGTATCTGGATATGCCCGAACTCATGAAGAATGTATTCATTCTTTGGGCAACTACAGTGCAGCAAAGAACCGTAGAATTTGATTTCCTGACGACTAGATTGAAGTTTGGAATGGTTCGAAAAGTCACACAAACTTATCAAATCACACCAGAACAATTGATTGGGGAAGCACGGAGAATTTACGGTAATTTGAGAGAAGAGGAATTACGAACTGAACCATCCCCAAGAATCCTCAAAGAAGCGTTCTTCATTTTATATCAGCCGGATATCATTGTGACAACTGCTGATTCTGTTCGAGGAATCCTGTCATGTCAGGGAATCAAGTTGAACGTTTCAAATGTTCAAATAGATGAAGCCAGTCAACTACCAGAGCATACTCTTATCTATCTTTTGCAAAAATTTCATGATGCTTCGATTGGATTGGTTGGAGATCTCAAACAACTGCCACCGCATTGCGAGAATGAACTGAAAGGTCTCTTGAAGAAATACGGCATCGGAAATACAATGGAACGAGCTTTACAAAAAGAGATGTTCCCCCAATCAACTCTTCGTTACGTCTACAGATGTCATCCGCTTACGACGGAATTGCTGAGTGATTTGTTTTACAACGGAACACTTATTTCAGCCGTTCAAGAATCAGAGAGAAACGAATTCATGAGAATGCGACAAGATATCTGGCCAAGCTCGCATTTTCCCATTTTGGTATTGAACCACATAGAAGATGGATATCGAGTTGGGACGTCTGTTGCAAATGATGCTGAGATGAAACATGTAGTACGAATTGTGAAATGCTTAACTCGAACTGTCAACGGCTACAAACTGAAGGAAAGTGACATTGGTGTCATCTCTTTCTATCAAGCTCAAACTTCTCTGCTCACGGAAGCATTTCGTGGAAGAAATATCAAGTGTGGAACTATTGATGCATTTCAAGGAACCGAAAGAGAAGTCATGATAGTGTGTTGTACGAATAAGAAACTTTCGGATTTTATGAAACTTGGAAATCGTTTGAATGTCGCCATGTCGCGTGCTCGTCAAGCGACTATTATCATTGGAAACGTGGACGGAATGCGGCTGGAGCCATACTGGAGCAATATCGTACAGATGGCAATGAGTAATTCTTGTGTGTATAATAATGTGAGTACTTATTAATCATCTTCCAACTATATTCACTATTTTTCAGATCTTCCATTTTGGTGATGACAACAGTTTTGATGCTTATCAAGGGTCTCCTATAATTGTTAGTTTTCGGTATTCTTTTACTTTAAAAACAATACTTATTATAGGCACATGGGCCTAACATAAATCAGAATAATCGTGTTCGAGAATACGCAGAAAATTGGGATCTTTTCGAAATATACTCAAGAATGCAGAATCTTAGAATTCGACATGATCAGGTGATTATCTTATCTTGTTCTCATTATCTTGTTCTCGAAGTTTCAGACGAGGAACCAAAATCATCGCATCAGAGCAGAGAGTAATGAGAATGGTCCACACATGGCAAATCAAAACCAACAACGTTCCTTAGCAGAAATTGATCGTAACAACCAAAGCACAAGATCTTCGAATCAACAAAGTCCCTCCGCCGAGCAACCACGTCAACGACGACGTAGACCAGGAAAATGGGAGCGAGATCGTCGGCGAAGACAGGCGGAAGCCCACAGGAATCAGTTTGGTTAAGTGCAGGTATTACAAAACTGACGTGACTTTTTCAATATAGTATATTTTTAGAATCATAACTGCTTCGAGCCCGGTGATACATGCATTAGCTCATTTCTCCAATTTTCTAACAGTTACAACTGTTTGAAAATTGGAGAACCGAATCTGAAGCGGAGGTTGCCGATTTTTAGTCATTTCCATATTAATTTGTTTCGACACTTATTTGATACTGACACGAATATCTGTTTGCGATTTTGATTTCTTCGTTAAAGTTTGAAGCGGTTGCTTTAAATTTCCCGTCCCATTCCGTATTGAAAACTCAACTTATACCCTGTTTATTTTTCCGTAGCTCTTCTAATATCTCCTGGTGAAGTAGTATACCTCCGTTTTCAAGAATGTGTGCATGATCTCATTGAACTTTTCATCTATAAACTTTTCCCTCAATAATACGTGAAAAAGTTGGTTTTTTGGTCGCTTATCAAACACAAACCATACGATGACCACACGGAAAGAAATGTATATAAAGAACAAGAACACTCGTAACTCATTGATCAAATATGAAGTTTCCATATTATTTTTCAAACATTATTCTTCTATCACTTTTTTCTTTCATCGATTCTTATAAAGTTCTTGTATTTAATCCGGCTTTCGGTGCCAGTCATTCCAATTTCCTAGGAAAAATCTCTGATATTCTAATTGATGCTGGTCATGATGTGGTGAGAACTTGGAAGTAGTTCCGATGAAATACCAAAAGATTTCAGACAATGCTTATTCCGATTTCTATGCAATCAAAGAAACATTTAGTTGGTTCGAAAAAAGTGAAGAAAATCATCCGAATCAACCAGGATCCACGGAGCATTGAGCTCTACAAAAAGACGGGAGCAGAGGATTTTTTGAGGAAGAAGATTTGGGAAGTTGATTCAGACATTTTGAGTTTCTTTCAAATGGCAGCAGATTTCGCTAAAAATTGTGGTTATCAGTGTGAATGTGTGTTGGTGGAATAAGGAAAGTAACAAAATAGAGATTTTCAGATGTATTCCAACAAACCGAAATCCTGGAGAGTTTGAGAGGGGAGAAGTTTGACTTGGGAATTACAGAGTCTTTGTTCATTTGTGGCTACCGTAAGTTTTCCATAGCTGTATTCATCATATCCAATATTTTATAGCTCTTTTCGATCATATTGGCATCAAAACCGTCATTAATGCTGACTCGGTTCTGTTTATGGACATTGTGAAAAGTGCTCTTGGTGAACCGGCATCCTCCACATTCTATCCAGGTTTTCAGTTCATTGACCAAATTCATTTCATCATTTTATTTTTTGCAGCGCTCATCTCTCCAAAAACTGATAAGATGACTATGCTTGAGAGAATCGCTAACACTATTCAAATGTTATTACCAGCATATTTTTCGAAGATGCGATTCGATGAAGAGTTGAATGTTATAAAACCGTATTACAATGGTACAAAAACATGGAGAGAACATTTGGAAAGTGTTGCATTCAACATGGTCAACTCGAATAGATATTTGGATTATGCAAGTCCAACTCTCCCAAAAACGGTTTTTATTGGTGGAATGCAAGTGAAAACCATGAAGCAAGGGAAAGTAAAATTGAGCGAAGAATGGGATAGACTCTTGAATATCAGGAAACATAATGTTTTAGTCTCCTTTGGATCAAATGCATTCTCATCTGATATGCCTGAAAAATTCAAGAAAGCGTTTCTAGAAGTTTTCGCCTCTATGCCAGAAGTGACTTTTATCTGGAAGTATGAAGAAGAAAATGCCACGTTGGCAGACCATTTGGAAAATGTGCAATTGACCACTTGGATGCCACAAAACGATCTTTTAGGTTAGTTAAATACCTTTTCCCCCGAAAGATGTCTGTTTTCAGCTGATCCCCGGCTAACACTATTCATTACACATGGAGGCCTAGGAAGCTCAATTGAGCTGGCTTATCAAGGAAAGCCAGCAGTAGTCGTGAGTTTTTTGACTACTTTGATAGCACTGTTTTTTTTTTCCTTTCAGATTCCACTTATGGCTGACCAACCTCGAAATGCTCACATGTTGTCTCGTCATGGCGGAGTGTACCAACTAGATAAAAAGGATCTTGATAAACCAGAAGTCATTCGAAGCGCTATTCAGAAAGTTGTAGGAGATGAAAATTTTAAGATAAATGCTGAAAAACTGGCAACGATTTTGGATGAGCAACCGTATGATCCAGTTGGCGTTGTGTTAAGCCATTGTGATTTTGCTGTAAAGTTCGGAGCATTGGATATGTTGAACTCTGAAGGAAGGCACCTAAATACGTATCAGTTTTATTCCTATGACATATTTGCTGTTCTTATTATATTTGTTTCAATTGTAGTTTTTATTACTGTAGCTATTCTCAAATTATGTTGGAGAAAATGTATTGGTCAGAAGTTGAAGAAAGAATAAACCTGTCAGTTGCATTAGAATGTGCACAGAAATCAATTTCAGATTTGAGACACGCGTTTGCATTAACCTTGGGATATTTTCAAATTCGATTCTCTATTCCAAAAATTGCATTCCCAACATTGCTTGTAAGTGCCTATTTGCTCCTCATATAGTAGTATTCACGCCCTTCTGATTGCGTCAACCGTTTTATAATTCAAACAAAATAGTCTGAAACATGCAACTAATTACATGCACATGTCACCTGCTAAAAATAAATATAACATTTTGGTCGCACGATCAAAAACTCCTCCCGCTACTGTCTCTCTCGTGCAGTTTTGCTCGTCAATACACACGTAATCCGGTTGAAATATGCTAGAAATGCACAATTTTCCCTGGTCTGCAATTATTTTTCGCCGACAGACCACACCTACCGTGTCCTTCCGGCAAAAAGTGTCTATAAATTCCTCTTACTATTAGCTGGAAAACTCTCGTCGAGATAATGTTGGAAATGAAGAATTACTGGATACTTTTGTTAACTTTGTGCGTTGGAGTTCAAGGGCTGACCGGTCCAGAGCAAGTTCATATCGCTTTTTATACGAGTCCCTGGGATATTTCGGTCTGTTGGGTTACTTTTGAAGAAGGTCAGTCCCTTAGTAGAGATACTGTAGAACGATTCATGATTTAAGCTGAGCCATCCCTGAGTTATGGAACATCAACTGCTTCCATGCAAAATCTCACAGGAACAACGAATACTTGGAAATTCGGTGGAATTACTCGACACTCCCATTTTGTCATTTTGAAAGATCTAAAGCCCTCAACTCAATACTGTATGTACTAATCCTCTCTTCATCAAGTAAATTTCTATTTCAGATTATCAAATCGAAAACCGAGTTTTCAACTTTCGAACTCTCCCAGCTAATCTAAATTCGTACAAAGTTTGTGTGTTCGGGGACCTCGGAGTCTATAACGGAAGATCCACGCAGAGTATCATCAATAATGGAATTGCTGGAAAGTTTGATTTTATTGTGCACATTGGAGATTTAGCATACGATTTGCACAGTAATAATGGAAAACTTGGAGATCAGTATATGAACACTTTGGAACCAGTTATTTCAAAGATACCGTATATGGTCATTGCTGGAAACCATGAAAACGATAACGCCAACTTTACGAACTTCAAAAATCGATTTGTGATGCCTCCAACTGGATCCGATGATAATCAGTTTTACAGGTACCACTGTCCGTCTAAAATTTCTCAGTAAGTATTTTTCAGCATAGATATCGGTCCAGTGCACTGGGTTGGTCTAAGCACCGAATACTATGGATTCGAGAAGCAATATGGAAACACTTCGATCTTCACTCAATACAATTGGCTCACTAAAGATTTGGAGACGGCCAATAAGAATAGAGCAAGTGTTCCATGGATTGCTCTATATCAACACAGACCATTTTACTGTAGTGTTGAGGAAGGAGCCGACTGTACGTTGTATGAGAATGTTGTGGTAAGTAAAAGTGAATTTACTTTTTTCTTTGTAATTTTATTCGTTTTAGCTCCGCCACGGTGCTCTAGGAGTCCCTGGGCTGGAACAAGAATATATCAAAAACTCAGTGGACATTGGATTCGCCGGGCACATGCATGCTTACGAGAGAATGTGGCCAGTTGCGGATCTTAAATACTACAAAGGAGCAGAAGCCTACCATAATCCAGTGGCTCCCGTCTACATTCTAACAGGATCCGCTGGTTGTCACTCTTCTGGAATGAAATTCAGTCCGATTCCAATGCCGTGGAGTGCTCATAGAAGTGACGATTACGGATATACTATAATGACAGTTGCAAATACAACTCACATTCATTTCGAGCAAATCTCAATTGACAAGAATGAAGGAGTCATTGATTCGGTTTGGGTTAGCAAGGATGTTGCACATTTGCATACGGAAGATATCAGAAAAGAGGCGAAGGGATTCAAGTTTTATTAGGAATCTGAACACTTGATTTTTGAACATTTATCTGTAGGTATTGTGCATAAACAATTCGAACAATTATGTGTACTGTTCGACATAAAAACGACAGAAAATATCTTTAGAGACTAATTTTCTATTTCATCTCAAAGACGATCTTTGTTGATGGGAAACACTAAAACATACTATAAGATACAGAAAAACAAGAGTGTACGATATTAGGAAGATAAGAGAAATGAATGAAATTG
Source organism: Caenorhabditis zanzibari (assembly GCA_963966625.1). Classification (NCBI taxonomy): domain Eukaryota; kingdom Metazoa; phylum Nematoda; class Chromadorea; order Rhabditida; family Rhabditidae; genus Caenorhabditis; species Caenorhabditis zanzibari. The sequence continues at coordinate 8,910,043 of OZ016472.1, read as the reverse complement.
AGGTATGCCTTTTCGTCTAATTCTCTTCAACCTCATTCCCTTTTTAAATCGACCATCTAATCAGAGAATGGTCACTTTCGAAAAAATGCGTTTTACTTTTTTATCATTACTACTCATTGGTCAGATTTGTTCTTATAATATACTGGTATTCTCGCCAGCTACAAGTAAATCTCATTTGATTTCTAATGGAAGAATCGCTGATGAGTTGGCGAGAGCTGGACATAATGTGGTATGTGGAATGTTTTTGGATGCTCTTCTTCATATTCTTGTTTTCAGACGCTCCTAGAAATTGATTTTCTTGGAATCGTGGACACTACTAAAAGTGCGAAACTAGTCAAGAAAACTATTGTTAGAACTCCGAGAGGAATGCAAGAGTTTAGAAATGTTCTTCATGGATTCTCGGAAGTTGTGATGGAAGATGCAGGGATTGTTGAATTGTTGCAGGGAAATATTTTGTATCAGAATGCCTACAATGCTCTATGTGAAGGTGAGTCATAAATATTGAGTTAACTCTAGTTTTAAATATTGAGGGCAAACATTTCAGATAATAAAATTATGACCAGTAGTACTGAAAAACGGGAAGACAACTTTTCACTGTTTCTAACGATTCCTTTTTTTTCAGAATTCCTCGAGCGAGATGACATTTTTGAGCAACTGAAAGCTCAAAACTTTGACGGTTTCTTTGCTGAACAACTCAACATTTGTGGTTTCGGATACGCGAAAGCTCTTGGAATCGAACGAAGATTCCTCATCTCGAGTTGTCCATATTTCTCGCATGTCTACGATTACACAAGTCTTCCTGCTCCATATGGAAGTGTCCCATTCTCTTCTGATATGAGCCCCGAGCCAACTTATCTGGAAAGAGCACAGAACCTTTTGAACGGATTCACTTGTAATGTTTTCTTCCGTTACATACATACCAAACTGACGTCAGTATTCAGAAACAAGTTCGGGTGAGCTCTCTTTCTAAATCTGATACATGGTCAGCTGATCTTCTTAAACTTTTCAGGCCAGATTTCCCATCTGTTCCGGAGATCGTGCGAAACGTCGACATCATCTTCTTGGCAACAGATGAAATCATTGATTTCTCTGCTCCAACTCTTCCAAATCTCGTAAATATCGGTGGACTTGGTGTTGACGATGATACAACAGAGATGAATCCAGTATTCGAGGCGGAGATGAAAAAGGGAGAAAAAGGAGTCATATTTTTCTCTCTTGGTACAATTGCCAACACTTCCACCATTGACAAGAAAGTAATGGAATCGTTTTTGGGAATTGTCAAAAAGTTTCCCGACTATCACTTCTTGATTAGAGCAGACAAGAATGATAAGAATACGAAAGAAAGAGCAAAGGGCATTTCTAATGCATTTGTGTCTGATTGGCTACCTCAACCAGCCATTTTACGTGAGTTCTGCCATTACACACATTCACCCTGTTACAGTATCAGTGTTTCAGATCATCCACGTCTTCGCACCTTTATCACTCATGCTGGATACAATGGACTTGTGGAAGCAGCTCGAGCTGGAGTACCTCTAATTACGATTCCATTCATGTTCGATCAAAACTTGAATAGCAGAGCAGTCGAGAAAAAGGGATGGGGAATCAGAACGGATAAGAAGTCACTTCTCACTGATCCTGACTCGTTTGAAGCTACAATTAGAGAGATGCTCACGAACCCAAGTTACACTGAAAAGGCTCATCGTATTAGAGATTTGATAAAAAGTAAACCAATGGACGCCCGAGATAGATTCATCAAGACAACGGAATGGGTTATTAAGAACGGAGGAGTTCATGAATTGCTTACGGAAGGAAGAGATCAGAGCATAATCACTTCGTATAATTTAGATATTATTGTTCCGGTTCTATTTGTACTTCTTTATTTCTTTGTCATTCCATTTTTGAAATTGATCGGTGGTTTTTATTACTTCAGCTGTTTTGGGCACGTCGAATCAAAACACAAGAAGGATTAGAGATTAATGAATGATTTATCCCGTTTTTCTGGAAGCAGCACGAACTGCAGAGTACCGGTTTCCTCCTTTTGATGTGATATCATCATCTGATAATTTTGAAATGCTGAATCGACATTGACGGACTGCCAGAAGATATTTGAAAAACATTCTGTAATCTTTCATTTGATTTTTTGCACTTTGATATACAATTCCCCACCTTCTAAATGGAATCACAAATACTATTGATAAAATTGGATCTATCAATGTTGGCAAGATGACTAAAAACGAATTGAAATACTCCAATATCAGCACACCAGTGTCTACAAGTACACAAGTTATACATTATGAATGGGCTTATAATCAGTTACCGGAATACTGAGTCAGAAAGAATTGTACCACCAACGGAACAAAGCATACACTTGGAATCAAAGTCTGAATTGTCAGTCCCGTGATCATACTTTTCGCATGTTTGATCCTGGGAGAATTATACTCTTCGTACTCGTTCAACAGACCCCATATTTTGCTGAAAATATATGTATGTAGGTTGAAATCGAAAGAATCTGACTCACTTTCTATAGATCAGAGCGGCCAGTGGATTCAGGAAAAGTACGATTGTGAAGATTATAGTCGAAGCTTTCACAGCTGGAGACTTCAAAGCAGAGAATCCGAAAACTGAATTGGATTCAAAAATGTAGGATGGATGAAGTGCTCGGGTTTCCAGAACAATCGCATTGTGATGAGATGGATTGATGAATTGACATATTGCACAAAATACTGCCGGTAAATGAACAATTATGAAGTTTCGAAGTATTTGAGAAGACGATAACTTTTGATGTGATAATATCTTGTATCGGTAATAGAAGACATGGACGATGGCAAAGAGAGCAACCATAGAAGATGCCTGAAATATGATGCATTTTTGTAATATGAAGATGTTCAGTTATAATTAAAGCAATAGACGTGCTTTACAGAGATCATAGAGTTTATGTTAGAAGTCTAGCGGATGTAGTTTTTTATGCAAAGCTTTTCGGTTCATCGCCTTTACAGGATCTGTGGAACAAAGTTTCACAACGGAAATGAAAATTTTTTTGCAAAGAACTCAATGTTTCACAAACGTCATTTTTTCCAGAACTCACATCTCTCAACAAATGAATCAAGAAGCATGAGTTCCTTCCAACTCTCGTACATATTCCAGTACAGACAAATGCTACAGTAGTCTTGTTGGGAATCATACGGCATTGTGTCAAGTATCCAGAGATAATTGTGACAATTTGAGCAGCACATATATTCAACAAATATATTCGCATTGTTCGAAGAAGTTTCGTCTGATTCTTAAATATCAAAAGAAGTAAAAGAGCCTGAGAGAATAGAACTGTGATGGCGAATATTGGATAGGCTACTTGTATGAATGAGAGGATGTCCACTTCCTTCATTGGATCTGAAATTAATTTCATGGATTTTAGAAAAATGAAGAGAAAATAGACAACATGTGGATGAATGTAATGACGAATGTCTCGGATTACTGATGCTAAATAGGTGGGAAATGGACGGAAAAAGGCTGACGGGCGGGCGAGAGGACATGTGAGTGTGAGAAAAAAATGAAGAAGAAAAAGAAGGAATAGTGGGAGGAGGGACAGAAGAAATTGATATTCTACACGGGTTCTAGGGAAGATGACTTCTGGAAATAGAGTTGAAGAATCAAGGAGTTCAGTTTGAGAGTCTCAAAAGTTTTTGAAATTTGAACATTTCAAGTGGTGCTTGAAGGATTGGAAAAAAATTGTATGCACTATCTTCGGTTAGTTTCTGCAAAAATATTTCAGTGTGCTTCTTGAAAGTCTCGCAATTTTTATAATCTTCTGAAAGCATCCCAACTATTGTAACTTTACCAATTCCGTTAAAAATATATTCCATTGACATGCTTCCAAAAAGGATTCTCAAATTCCCCTCTTTAAGGTCATGAATTCGTAGCCCGCCCTCACAGTTGTAGCAGCACCAAAAAAGTGTGATTTGAATGGGGAAAATAGAGAAAATCAAGTTGAGCGGAAGGAAAGAAAGCACGGAAGTGCATAGAGATCAAAAATATTGAAATGGATTATAGTAAGAATTTCAGTTTCAATGGCCTTGCTGAAAGTGTGAATAGTTTGAGGAAGTTGGTGAATCTTTGATCTCTATTCAAGAAAATGATCGTCATCCGGTTTAACGCAAAGCCTGAAACGACACCATAGAATGCTCAAATATTCGAAAAATTCAGGATTTTGGCTCTCTTGCGAATGGAGAAACTGATGTTCTTTCGACAGAAAAATACTCTTTTTGTGCTCTATTGTTGACCCTTTTTGCTCTTTATAACGACCTACACAGTTATCCCTTTCTCTATTCATGTTTTAAATCCCACAAAAATCCTTCCGAAAAAAGACGTTAATGCCAAAAAGAACCTTGTGTCTAGAAGTTATCAGATCAAACTACAGTTGAGAATGTGAACGGAGATCTCGGGTTGATTTTGATTAACTGATTTCGGAGCAATACACTAAGTGAGCAACCAATAAATTATGAGAAAAAATTAAATCGAAACTATTTTTTGGTGATATTTGACGAACAGGAACCAATTTTCCTGCCAGGTGCTCTAGACATACTTCCGGATTTTTAAAAGTGAACTAAACGTCAAGAAAAAATTCAGTTTGTGGGAGTCCTAGCAGAAAGGAAACATAAACAAAATTCTGAGAAATATTAGATGGAATCCGATAGTTAACGTTATGTGAATTTCACTGCTCTAATTATTGAAGAATCAATTTTTAAGAAGCTTAAATGCTGAGGAGAACAAAGGAAGTACGAACACCACGACAGAGTTAGTTTCGAATTTAAAAAAAACAAGGAAAGCGAAGCAAAGAAATTGACGTTATTCCTTCTACAAATCGTCTTGCGCACTCCGTCAGGAATCTCCCGGTAACTCGATATCCATTTTTCAAAGAGCACACTGGTTCGCTTCCAAACTGCACATATTCGACTGAAACCACGTGGACAACACGTTGTCTCGGTCACAACCAAAGGGCGTCTACTTCTGCTTGATCAAACAGAAAGAAGAATCTCATTTGCATTTTCGGAGCCATCCCCTCTCTCGGCTCTAACCTTTAATCCTCATTGCAAACAAACTCTACTTCTGTTTTTCAGTTTTTCATTTTCGTCACCCCCCCCCCCCCTTTTTTCGGTCATCATCACACAACGAGCGAAGCCGAGTATTTTGTTTCGGTGGGAGAAAACTGAAGTAAAAGAAAAAGCCGACACTTGATTCATCAGGTTCTTCTGGTGAATTTTGTGTTTTTTCTGTCTCGTCAATTTTTGGAAAGCTAAGAGGTACGCGGCTAGTACAAAGATCGTCAGGGTGCGGGATGTTTTGATTCGGGAAAGTCTGAAGAAACGGAGAGGTTAACTTCAAAGAAGTGAATAAAACACTTGAAATGTATTATGCAAGAACGAGTTTTGTATTCATGATCTTAATTTCAGCGTCTCCGATTTCTGAGCTTGAGGACTATATCAAGCTTACAAATATAATGACTTTGTTAATGACAAAATTTTTCGAAGTTACGCCCGACTTTGCATTGGTCCAAAAACTGTAGGAACGGAAACAAATGAATGGAACCATCAGGTAGCGATAATATAAACATGATGAGTCAGTGAAATTTGATGCAACGACAGCATTGTAACATGATGAAGTCAGAGAATCTGATTTCATCTATTTTGATGATATTACCATTCGAGCATGATGTACAAAACAGAATACGTAAAGTTTTAAACAGAAAATACATAATCAGGAAAATACTCTTTTTTCGGAGAACAGAAGTGGGGAAGAGCTCTCCTAATGAGCTATTACAGAAATGGAAAAGGAAGGAATCATGATCCATGTAAAGAAAATCCAAAACAGGATGCTAATTGATCATCTACTTGATGCAAAAAGAAAAACATGAAGACATGGAAAACAGGAGGATATCCCCTTGGAACTAGAGTCGGACATGGACAATTTCGAAGGACGCGGGTGTGAGAGTTTGATCTCTTGGTCTTCGCTTCCTATGAAATCTGGGAAAGTTTCTCAGATTCCGGAAGACAGTCAGGGGTTGCACGGACACAGTTGGACATCAGAAGATTTCAGATGACCTAAACTAATTGAGTATGACAGACATTCTTCTAAAAAATTGTATCCATGTCGTCGTGGCGTCCTGCAAAAGTGATCTCTGTGACGTGTGTTCTCCACGTGTTCACAGACAGAAAATCGAGAAACAAAGAGGTAGATATTGTTCTGTGTTCCATTGTCAGGGGAAATGGCTGGTGTTTGGATGGTGCCCTACTCTTCTGCTCCACTTTCTTATCACCATCTGCCACCGCCAAAAACTACAAAAGAGAAAAAAGAAGAAAGAGTCAAGAAGAAAGAAGAAGCTCTGAAATTGAAAAAGAAAAAAGAGGTTAGTAAATTCTCATGTGTGCAAAACGAAAATTAGCTTGATTGTCATTTACGCAAAAAATCAGACATCTTCTTTTTTGGAAAGAATCAGGCTAATTGTAGTTTACACACATTATGTTTTTTTAGACACAAATACTCAACAACTTTGGAATTTCGAAAAGAAATCAGTTGCCTACGAAGAAGACACCAAAACCACACCGACTTCCAAAACCCATCTCAAAGCCTCTGACATTTGAAATACCATTTCTAACTGATTTTTCGATAATGGAAGCTCTCGCCAGACCGAACGAAGGATCTCCACTGAATCCAGTCACAGATATGTCTCTCGTTCCTCTAACTATTGTCACCTTGAACTCACACATGACTATTCCAGTTCTCGATCTGGACCCCTTAACTCGAATCTTATAATCGATATCTCGGTTTGCACCCATTTTTCTCACCGAATTCGTTTTCCTTACTTTTCTTGAATGAATGAATGAATCCATGTCTATTTCGTAACATCTTCAAGAGCGCACCATATGGGTTCCATGTTTCAAGTGGCACAGTATTCAAAAAGGGGCGTGGCTTGAGTTAAATGAACACATGTGTTTTTTTGTCAAGATGTCTCGGGCATTCATTCGAGTATCACCTGTTCCCGGACAATGCCGCGAAAATCCAACTATCATGATCCCACTGGCAGAAACAAGCAAGATCGGTGCAGGTAAGAGATTACAATTAGATAAGAAAGCTCTTCACAAATAGATAGAGTAGTAGATCAAAAAATGTCATCCATATTGTTTAGAACGTTTCATTCAAATTCAGCGTATTCAGTGATGAAATTTCAGGCAATACCAAAACTTCCTACACCATCAGAAGAAAGACTTGATCGAACAAATCGCTGCCCTCATTCTACCGGACCACATGCAACATGAAGAAACAAAAGTTATTTTGAGGTGAAACTCCACTGCATTTTATTTCATACAGCTAGTACTTCCAGAGAGATACGAAAAGTATTCGAGATAAATTTCCCATCGAAAATCGGCCAAGAAAATGGATGCCTATTCCGTAGAACTGTTGAGTATGGGGATGTCAGAAAATCCATTTGGGCGACATGTGATATCTCAAAGAATTTTATGATGTTTCAATCAAAATGTCAGAAAGGGAGGAAAGTGAATATCAAGGAGGAAATCGATGAAGATTCTAGACATCAGGATTATTCTGCAACAGAGCGAAAGAAACACGATTTCAATGTGGCTCCGATCCCGGTTTATAACTCCCATTCGACACCATTCACTCAAGAATACGTGAGCTTCGAACGGTTCCAATTTATTGATTTAGACTACATTTCAGTTGCTATCTCCAAATGAGCAGTGGAACCTTCTCAATGCTATTCCGCCACGAGCTAAAACTCCAAACCCATTCCAAGCAGTATATCCGGAACAAAAAACTCCTTTCGGAATTTCCTTCAATCAACAATTGGAATACCAACAAGCTGCAAATGATTCAGCGGTGTATGGAACATCATCCTTCTCAAATCCACCTCAATATCCAACTGGATTATGGTTTCCGTTTCAACAAATGTGCTCTCAATCATCGAAAGCCAACGTTCCAATGAATCAATCCTTCACAAATCTTTCTTGGAACTCCTCATTCTCGTCTGCCCACTCGACTTCATTCGATCAAAGCCATCACAAATTCTTGACTCCATTTCATTTCGAACATGAAGAAACTCACGGGTGGCAACTCGCTGCAAGTCCACCGACCCCTCCACTTACAGATGCACAAAGAGCATTGTTCGAGTTTCCAAAACTATGGAACTAATAAGGTAAAGAAAGGGATACGTATTCGAGTAATGATTTGGATGTTTCAGGTTGCGCTGACTTAAAAATCTTCCGTCCATTAACAAAGCTCTCTCAACTCTCACTTCTTTCCCAAATCCATTATATTTATTCTTATAAACCAGTCAATCAGTTAGTAGAACGAAAATGAATCTGTTGTGAAAATAAACGGTGATTAACATTGAATAAAGACCTTGATGACGTCAGCCTTCTGAGTTCTCTTGAACGCTTCCAGAGTCTCTTCGAGCTTGTAGTGAGCACGAGTTAATCCGGAAAGATCCAGTTTTCCAGAGCTGAGAAGCTCAATGGCGGTTGGATAGCTGAAATTTGAAAAATCATTATACTATTAGTTTCTCGCAAGTAGATACCAATTGACATATCTGAAGATTCCACGAATATCAACTTCTCTTGTTGCCGACTCAATTATTGGAATCTCAACTCTATCAGCTCCCAGTCCAACCAGCACAATGACACCTCCGGATCGGGTTGTCTGAAGTACGTATCATTATTTTCCTTTTTTCATTCTTCTAGTCACCGTTATCGCCGTCTCAATACTCGGCTGCGCGCCGGTACACTCGATGCAAACTTGTGGTTGTTGCCCACCCAATGCGTCGATGATCTCCGCTCTAACTGCCTCCAACGCTTTGCCTCTACAAAACATAAAGGTCATCTCTACCACTTTTCGTCGCCGCCTCATTGGCTCAGTGGCAGAGCGTCTGTCTAGTAAACAGAAGGTCGCTGGTTCGATTCCAGCATGAGGCACCGAACTTTTTTGCAGTTTTTGAACAACTTACTTGACATTTATAGTAGCATCCGCTCCTAGTTTTTTGGCGAGAGCGAGTCTTCCTTCATAAATGTCAGTGATGACAACTCTACCAGCACCTACTGCTTTAGCAGTTAGCATGTTCAAGATGCCAATTGGTCCAGCTCCAAGAACCAAAACACTGTTTCCCATTTGAACATTTCCACGGCGACAAGAATGGATAGCAACAGAAAGTGGCTCTAGGAGCGCTCCATCTTCAAGCGAGAGGTTATCAGGAAGTTTGAAACAAAAATCAGCGTCGTGAACCACGTATCTCGAAAGAGTTCCGTTGGTTGGTGGAGTAGCGAAAAATCTCGTTTCAGGGCATAAATTGTACCTTCCTGTTTTACAGTGCTCGCAAAGTTTGCATGGGATTCCTGGTTCCATAGCGATTCTGTCGCCAACTTTTAGGTGTTTCACTTCGCTTCCGACACCGGAAACTACTCCAGAGGATTCATGACCAAGAATCTGAATACGAAAATCGTGCCGAAATTTAACAAATCAAGCTAACCATGGGCTCTTTCACAACAAATGGTCCGATTGCTCCACGAGTCCAAAAGTGAACATCACTTCCACAAATTCCCACCGTATGTACTCGGACCAAGACTTGTTTTGGTCCAGGTTTTGGAATTGGAACTTGTTCCATTCGGATGTCATCGACTCCATGAAGAACAGCTGACAGATTGTCTTCAGACATTTTTTCCTGTAAATTTAAACAAAAATCTTCCCATTCATCATCAATAAACAGATAAAAAATAAGGCGGAATAGTCGAATCGATGAAGAATAAATGAAGACAACAAGTGTTCTATTTTTTTTAATGAATTGATAAGATAGAAACTGGAGGTGATACAAACAGCACGTGTTGACCAGAGATGAGTGGAATTCCGCCTTCCGCCTTCCGCTTTCCGCTTTCCGCCTTCCACCCATTTTTTCCATTCCGTCTTCCGCCTTCCTCCTTCCGACATTTCAAAAATGCTCTTCCGCTCATCTCTGCTTCCAAGGTTGAAATGCATAAAATACGCTAGCGGAAAAATCTCATTTTCTGATAGACTAAAAGTAGATTAATCTTTGCAGAACATTCATCACATCATAATCTTATTAGACTTTTGGTTTGTGAAAAAAAAGTTTGGGCCTGATAGTGAGTTTGGGTCTTGAATTTTTTCAAACATTCAAGTTGATGTCTTTTTATTTTCATGAGCAGTAATTTCGTTTCTGATCTGTTAAACTTTTGAACCTAGACAAATTCCTACTCTCTCTCCATTCAATATAGTGTAGTAGCCGTCTAGCTCATTGTTCCCTTCTAATTCGCTCCGTGGTCACCGAATGGAGTGTGTAGTTTGATAGTGCCTTGGAACTTGATTGGAACTAGAAAGGCAAGAGAAACTGAGAAATACATATTCGAGTAATGATTTTGATTTTTCAGGTTTCGTTGACAAAAAATCTTCCGTCCAGTAACGAAACTTACTTTTAATTTTCACTTTTTCCTTTTCCTAATCCATTACCAGCCTACGGTAGGCAGACTGGATATTATTTATTCTTATAAACCAGTCAATCAGTTAGTAGGACGAAAATGAATCTGTTGTGAAAATAAACGGTGATTAACATTGAATAAAGACCTTGATGACGTCAGCCTCCTGAGTTCTCTTGAACGCTTCCAGAGTCTCTTCGAGCTTGTAGTGAGCACGAGTTAATCCGGAAAGATCCAGTTTTCCAGAGCTGAGAAGCTCAATGGCGGTTGGATAGCTGAAATTTGAAAAAACATTATACTATTAGTTTCTCGCGAGTAGATACCAATTGACATATCTGAAGATTCCACGAATATCAACTTCTCTTGTTGCCGACTCAATTATTGGAATCTCAACTCTATCAGCTCTCAGTCCAACCAGCACAATGACACCTCCGGATCGGGTTGTCTGAAGTACGTATCATTATTTTCCTTTTTTCATTCTTCTAGTCACCGTTATCGCCGTCTCAATACTCGGCTGCGCGCCGGTACACTCGATGCAAACTTGTGGTTGTTGCCCACCCAATGCGTCGATGATCTCCGCTCTAACTGCCTCCAACGCTTTGCCTCTACAAAACATAAAGGTCATCTCTACCACTCTTCGTCGCCGCCTCATTGGCTCAGTCACAGGTCGTGGGCAGTGATACTTATAATGGTTCACTCCCATATACGGCGCATAATGGACCCAAATGAGACACACTCGCTTCGATATGCACCGTATGTATATGGGTGTGAACCATTGTGCGTATCACTACCCACGACCTGTGGTGGCAGAACGTCTGTCTAGTAAACAGAAGGTCGCTGGTTCGATTCCAGCATGAGGCACCGAGCTTTTTTGCAGTTTTTGGAGAACTTACTTGACATTTATAGTAGCATCCGCTCCTAGTTTTTTGGCGAGGGCAAGTCTTCCCTCGTCTAGGTCAGTGATTACAACTCGGCCAGCACCTACTGCTTTGGCTGTTAGCATGTTCAAAACTCCGATTGGTCCAGCTCCAAGAACCAAAACTCTGTGTCCCATTTGAACATTTCCACGACGACAGGAATGGATAGCAACGGAGAGTGGCTCTAGGAGAGCTCCATCTTCAAACGAGAGGTTATCAGGAAGTTTGAAACAAAAATCAGCGTCATGAACCACATATCTCGAAAGAGTTCCGTTGATTGGTGGAGTAGCAAAGAATCTCATTTCAGGGCATAAATTGTACCTTCCTGTTTTACAGTGCTCGCAGAGTTTGCATGGGAGTCCTGGCTCCATAGCGATTCTGTCACCAACTTTTAGGTGTTTCACTTCACTTCCGACTTCGGAAACAACTCCAGAGGTTTCATGTCCAACAATCTGAAGAGGAAAAGCGTGGAAAATTTTAACAAATTAAGCTTACCATGGGCTCTTTCACAACAAATGGTCCGATTGCTCCATGAGTCCAATAGTGAACATCACTTCCACAAATTCCTACAGTATGAATTCGAACCAAGACTTGTTTTGGTCCAGGTTTTGGAATCGGAACTTGTTCCAGTCGGAGGTCATCGACTCCATGAAGAACAGCTGACAGATTGTCTTCAGACATTTTTCCTGTAAATTTGGACAAGTAATTTTGCAATAAACAGATAAATAGGTAAAGTAGAATAGTCGAATCAATGGATGAGATGTGAGGACAATAAATGTTCAGTTTATCTGTATGAATTGATAAGATAGAAACTGGAGATGATACAACAGCACGTGTTCTGACTATGAAAAACAAGAAAGTGCAGGATATTGAGAGATTTAGAGTATTAGAGAGATTTGGGTTCGAGGTGATTATCGACCTTGGATAAGATGAGAGGTCAAGAAGTTTCGGGGTTTGAAGTTTCTGTTATTCTTTCAAACAAGGATATAAGACAAAGGACGTCATCTGTGAAAAATAAATTTCAGAAAACCTTGAAATGGGGAAGTAAAAGGCAGAAACATTCAGAAAAATCATATTAGGATTTGAAAAAAGGTGAGTTTCCAAGGTTGAATTATTGCTTTAAAGAGTCCCAAGAAATCCAAACCCTATTTTTTCATTCTCCAGTTGTTTAGTCCCTTTCTGAAACAGGATTTTTGTAGTTTAGAGTACGTTTCTGACTGGAAATAAGTAAATTAAATGCATAAAATACGCCAGCGAAAAAATCTTATATTCTGATAGACTAAAAGTAGATTAATCTTTGCATAACATTCATCACATCATAATCTTATTAGACTTCTGGGTCTGAATTCGGATCTTGAATTTTTTCAAACATTCAAGTTGATGTCTTTTTATTTTCATGAGCAGCAATTTAGTTTCTGATCTGTTAAACTTTTGAACCTAGACAAATTCCTACTCTCTTTCCATTCAATATAATGTAGTTGCCGTCTAGCTCATTGTTCCTTCTAATTTACTCTGGGGTCACCGAATGGAGTGTGTAGTTTGATTGTGCCACTCCTCAAACATAACTAAATGCAGTTGTGGTGCTCTTTTGTGCTCGAAGTCCAATCCTAATTGGCTCCAATGTGTACTCTGCAGACTCCTATTATTACTAGTTCTGCTGAGAACCAATTTTCAGAGATCACAAAGTTTCAGCACTCTGTATTTCGTAGTTTGTCATTCTCACTACGTGAGAGTGCCGATGTTCTTTGTCCTCTCAAAACGATCCTCGAATCAATAATACAATAGAGACGCAGACACTACAATGTCACTCTTTTTGTGTTCTCTGCGCGTCGTTGTCCGGCTACGAAACAGGCTACAAACTACAGCCTAGTCGTCTGCCACACACTATTTCCCATCTTTGTAGTCTTGTCCTCTCGACACACACCGCAATACATTTCTCATTTCTCACCACAAATACACACTTTGTGTCTCTTTGCCTCTTTTCTGAATCTCATATTCTTCGTAACTATTCTTTACTGATATATTTTACTGATTTTTCAATTTTTTTCAGAAAAATGTCCAGTCCGCCTAAAGAAGAAAAGGCGGAAACGTTTCATGGCATGGTGATGGGACTTGGAGATATTGCAAATATCGAAAGTTTCCAAGGGCTCGCAGGGATTGGAGATGGACATAATTTAGGCCAAACAATTGGACAAGCTCTTGAACAAAGTCTTGGAGAGAGAGGACGATTTGATGAACCGAAAAATGAACCCACGACTCCTCCTTCTCATCCTACTATAGATGCTAATACATTAGCGGCACTTCGAAGATTTGAAAAACCAAATTGTGCAGTTTGTAATGAAGTTGGAGATGGATTGCATTTTGGAGCAGAAGCGTGTCGGTGAGTTTTTTTTTTAACTCTTCAATAATGACGTTGAGAACATTTGTTGAGTAAATCCTTCTATCAAATAAATAAAAATTAGACCTCCACTTTTCTCTCCAATAGATTAATCAAAATTAGGTTTTCTGATTGGTTATGGAAACCGAAAATCTTATAATCAAAATCTAATATTTTTCAGAGCATGTACAGCTTTCTTCCGTCGAAGTGTAGCCTTGAGCAAAAAATACGAGTGCAGAGCTGGTGGAAATTGTGAAGTTGCTTCTAGTGAGTTTTCTGTTATCAAATCATTCCAAACCTCTCGAATTCTAGATATCCGATGCATGTGCCGTTCCTGTCGATTCGACAAATGTATCAATGTTGGAATGAATCCAGAATGCGTTCAAAATCGGAGGGATACACATGATAATACTCAAAAAGACGAACCTATCGCGAAAGTTCCTAAATTGGATGTTATAATGAAACCGATTGCTCAGTTTTCGAGTCCTCAAATGCCACCTGTGCCTGTTCCTGTATCAACTGCCGTTTTGGACTTTTCAATGTTCAAGGATCCAACAACCAGCACTTTTTCTGCGTTCTCTCCAGCATCCCTTCCTGGACTGAGCTCATCTCCCTCTCTAGAAACAATGCCTCTTTTGGAGAGAATGAGAATTAATTATGAGAAAATGGAAAACGCGAGAAGTGTGATTCATAGAAGGGAAGGAGAGAATATCTTCCAACAAAAAGTTCCAAAACCTATCAATTTCAAACAAGCAACTCAAGTAACAACGAGAGAAGTTTCCCTAGTTGCTGACTGGATTGAATGGTGTTTTGATGATTTCGGACTATTGCCAGTTGATCAGAAGACCATTCTTTATCAGAACTTTTTCATCTACTTCTGCATGTTGGAAAGGGCATTCATGACAGTGAAGAGTGGTTCGTTTTTTCTTTTTAAATTTTCATGGAAATTCGACTCTTATAACATATTCCAGGACAAGACGGAATCTGTGTGATGGCATCAAAAGACTACATCGACTATAACAATCTTGAAAGTTTCTTCGAAGGATGTGGAAGTGAAACCAGCGGTACTCCAGAAGATATTGCGAAGTGAGTTCAACTAACCGCTTGTCTGAATTTTCTAATACGAAAAACTTCAGAAGTTGCAGACTCATCAAACCATCTTTCGAACTTCAGCGTAGAAGTCTTATCAATTTGATTCGGTTAGAGAATGTGGATCATTACGAGTTCTTTGCATTGTGTGTGATGCTTTTCTGGGATTTCGGATTGGAAGGACAATCGGATGAATGTAATGAAGTTGGAAGAAGAGTAAAGCATCGAGTTACGAGAGAAATGGCATTCTATTTGAGGAATGTGAAGAAACACGAAGAACCAATGTATCGGATGGCGAGCGTAGTGACGATTCTTCCGGCTCTTCAGGTATGATTTTTAACTAATTATATTAGGCTTGGAAGCCCTCGCTTCACTGCCTCACCAGTAGCGAGTGTAGCGGAACGAGGACTTCCTGTTTTTTATTTGCCTGATACATAATTAAAACTGATAGAAAAATACATACAGACGGTCTTTGATCCATTCTTTTTTCAGCGAGCTGTCCGACGATTCCAGGAAGATATCGAGATGGCGAGTATCTTCAACATCTACGCTCTACCTGCGAATTTCTACAACATTGTGAATGGAAAGTTCACATCTTAATCAATTTGACCACCCTCTCCGCCCTGATCCTTTTTGATGTGATAAGTTTGTAGTAACCCTCTCATGTGATTTTTTTGTCGTTCTCAGCTGTGTTCCGTTGTTGCCTGTTGTGATCTCGATTTTTATTGAGTTTTTACGGGTCACTTGAATAATTGATAATAAATTGTGCTCCTTGCAAATTACTTTATTTTTTATTCTAGTTTGCTTCAATCAAAAGAAAAAACAAATCGTTATCGTTAGGTTCCATCAGTAACACTTTGACCATAGACTACATGCGTAGTCTCTCTAACTGTCTCTTGTTAGTATTACAATCTTGACTGTTTCTTCTGACCATCTGGGTTTCTTCTTACTTTAAACTCTCTAGTGTTAAGATTTACAATGGAGCCCTCCGTTTCTCAAAACTTTGATGAGTGTCAATTAAAAAAGAAAGCAGAGAAATCAAACTGTGCAGTTTGCGATGATGTTGGAGATGGATTCCATTTTGGAGCGGAAGCGTGTCGGTTAGTTTTTGGATCGGATTGATTTTTGAGATTTTTTATTATTTTCAGAGCATGTGCAGCATTTTTTCGAAGAACAATTGCATTGGGAAAAGACTATGAATGTCGACAACAAGGTTACTGTGCTGTTAACACTAGTGAGTTTTTGATTTTGAGAGTTTTCGAAACCTTTTTTTCAAAGTTGTCCGATCGATTTGCAAGTACTGTCGTCTCAACAAATGTCTAAAAGTGGGAATGAAACCAAATTGTGTTCAACCAAAAAGAAACAAGAAAGTCGAAGAAGAACATTGTAGTCAATCAGAATGCACGTTTTCAACTGAACCCAGTCCGTCTTCATCTACGATTCCACTTTCTCCATCTTACGAAGCTATGCCAATTTTTGCAAGAATGAAAGAATGCTATGAGAAATTGGAAAATGCAAGAAACGTAGTCCATCGAGTCGAAGGAGACAACATTTTTGAGAAGAAGATTCCGAGAGCTGTGAATTTTCGAGTCACTCTGGAGATGTCATCGAAAGAGCTTCCCCTTACCGCTGACTGGATTGAATGGTGTTTTGATGAGTTTCGACTTCTTCCAATGGATCAAAAAAGCTTACTTTTTCTCAACTTCGCTCCACTATTCATCATTTTGGAGCGAGGGTATCTAACAAGCAAATACGGTTTGTAAATTCCAAGTGATGAAAATGTAATTTTTAACTTCAGGTGCGAAGAATCAGCTGATTGTACCGTCAAGAGACTTTGTAGAAACCGATAAACTTGAAGAATTCTTTACGGATACTTCTCTTGGAATCTGTGGGAAGAAACTGGCGAAGTATTATGTTTATCGAAAATTATTCACTTCCAATTTTCTTTGCAGACTCTTCGAGCCATCCCTCCAAATGAATGAAACTTTCCACGACCTCATGAGAGCTGAGAAAGTTGAACTCTACGATTTCTTCGCTCTTACAGTTGCCCTATTTTGGGATCATGGACTAGTTGGACAATCAGAAGAGTGTAGTAAAATTGCTCGAAAGATGAAATCAAGTATTGTGAAGGAGTACACATATTACTTAAAACATTTCAAAGGAGAAGAGGATCCAGTTGCGGAGATAGCATTAAAGACTTCTATACTTACAGCACTTCAGGTAATAGTATTTCACAACGGGTAACGAAAAAAATAAATTGCAGAGAGTATCCCATCGGTTTCAAGAAGACATGTCGTTGGCTCATATTTTCGATGTGTACACAATTCCAGAAAATGTTTCTAATGCTCTTTTTGGAAGATGCGGATGAAACAAATGTTGATATTATTTGAGATCTAAAATGTTCTAAATTTAAATGAATACACTAAGAATGGAATGGATTTTTAATCAGATTTCAGAAAAACTTTAAAATTAGTTAGAGACTATAAATTCTTTTACGCAAAGTTTGGAAATTGATCTACTTTTTTTCGAAATTGAATTGGCCCTCCACGTCTGCAACACGCAACACTTTTACTTGCCCAAATCAATCAGTTTCCATTGAGTAAAAATGTCAAAAGTGCTGTTTGTGAGCAATGTAAGTACTCTAGTTATCATTTCCTCATCTCAATTCCATCTCAATTTCAGGAGCGCTTTGCTCTAATCTTCGCTGCATTATCTATCGCACTCATCATTCTCATCTTTGCACTTCGTGCCCAAAGAAAACGAGTATACGAGGAGAACATGTTCAAACAACGTTCCCTTCTCAGCCAGATTTTTGATATGCACATTATGTAAATTTCTGAGTTCCATCAAATCTACGTTTTCTTGATTCCAGAAAAAATGAGGCTCTGCGAATCAAAATAGACCAACTCGCTGTACACCGTCAGATTTTGAAAACGGGAAAGCTTCCGGAAAACAAATGAAAAGGGGCAGAAGAGACAGATATTATTAAACTTTTATCATATACTAATGGTTGGAATAGTTCGAAAAATAAAGTGGCAGAGAAAACAATGACCAGTGTACAAACACAGAAAACATTTGAGATCGTTGTAATTATCTAGAATGACCCGTTTTCTTCAATACACCAACTTGATTTTTGGCGATTTTTCTTGCTCGAATCCATCGTTATCAAACATTCGTTTTTGAATTGGCTTCAGTGGTACTAGTCTTTTGTCAAAAATGATCCATAGGAATGTGGTGAAGAGAAGAAGAATACAGAGGAATTCCCAAGCTCTTCGTGGTCCATAAGCAGAATAAATCAATCTGAAACTCCAACCTCATCATCGGAATTTCCGATTGTAAAACTAACGTGATAAAAACTGGCGCAAAGATTCTAGCTGTGGTATTGGAGATGTCATACAAACTTTGTTGAGTTCCTTGGCAATCTGGATTCAACAGTTTCGAGTATAAAGTGGCATTGGCTACGTTGATGAATGGCATGAATAGCCCGAAGCTCAGAATGTAACCGACATAAAATGCCCATTCAGGAGCAATCGTCAAGTTTGAACACCAGCTGAAGTGAGTCTCATCGCATCCTATCAATGTTTCGTTGGAGAATTCAACGTCAAGAACATTGCTGGAGTAGAATTGCCAGGAATATGTGGCAAGCAGATGACATACGAAGAGAATTAGTACTAAAGAGTTGAAAATCTTGTCGCGAACACTGAAAACAAAGGTCTTTATGATATCAAGAGAAGAACCGTTAGAACTTACACTGTCGACAATTTTGTGAAGATGATAAGAAGATAGAGTACGGTAGCGATGAGTCCAGTTGTCAAGTAGGTGGTTGCCATGCTGGCAACTGCTTCCTAAAATAGAACCGTAAACTTTGATCACACTTTTTTTGTTCCCGATTTCAACGTTCCAGTTTTACAGTTCCGATTTTATGATTTCAGTTTACACTCCTTATGAATCATCATGAGAACGTTTCGAAAGTTATTTTTGTTTGACCGATTCTTTCAGAAATCAATCAGCGACCGTGGGAATCTTAAGCTGTGACGACACAAACGCCTGCAACGAACCTGTCTTGTCTGGAAATACATCATCATCAGGATTGCTGGAGCGAGAGTTTCCACGGAAATTTGCATAAAGTTTTGAACAAATCGAGTGAGCATGCAGATGAGCATTGCAATGATGTCAGAACTCGGATACTCTTCCTTCACTGCCACATATTGATTCTCAAGATCCGTAATTGCTTGCTTATCAGATTCCTCAGCAATCTCTTCCTCGAACAATACAATCAGTGACACGAATCCAATCATGGTTAAAACGATTCCAAGGAAAGCTGGAGCATTGTTGGAATGAAGGGAAAGAAGTCCAGGGAAGATCACGAATCCAGCTTCTCCGAGTGGCAAGAACATAAGTTGGAGACCGGGACCGACTACAGTACCCACAGATCTTCCTCCAGAAATTGACGCCATTGCCTTGGACCTATCAGAAGATGTTGAGTGAAGCGATGCACATGTTCTCATCGGACTTGAGTTTCCCATTCCGAAGCCTCCCAAGAGTCTGGAGAGCATCATGATATGGGCGACCCAGTTTGAGGGTACAGAATCCACCATAAGATATACAAGATTTGAAGCAAGCATGAGCAAGAAACCACAGTGCATCGGAGGGGCGCTCTGGAAACAATTGAATTAAGAAATTCTAATCAAAAACCTATGCAAAAATGTACCAACCCTATTAGTTCTACTATTCCACCATCCTAAAACGAAACATCCAATGCAATGACCAAGACTCGAAGTAGCCATAATCCATCCGAACTGAGACTCTGTTGCAGTGGAATCCAACTTTTTGAGATACGAAAACATCGAAGTGAGATAAATTGAGTATTGAGTATTCTGAATCAATGAGAAGACTCCCATCAGATAGACAACTCGCCAATTAGTGCGTTCACAAGGCATTTCTGAAAAAAAGGGATCGAATTGGAAATCATGAAAATGAAATAATTGTTGTAAACGGGGAACGAAAATGATGATGGAATTGGTTTTCGAAGCAGCAAGCTATCTACGGAATCATAAAACTATTCTCCATATTTTTGGGGGCGGTGTCCGTCCCTTTTATATTTTTGAGTGTGTTCTGATACTTTTTTCTTCTTATTCTTCATCCTTCTTTCCTTTTTTCCTTATTCACCATTTTTTTCTTCACACTTCTTCATTTTTCTGACGACGGTATCATAGACTGGTTGTGATTGTGTATGTGATCAACCCAATTATAACCTTTGTCCAAACCTGGTATGGTCAAGAAGGTGTGGAAGAAATAAGGAACACTTTGGAAAATGTGGAAAAAACAAACTAAAAACAGAAGAACAAGCTGAAAGTGTGAGAAAAGTTAAAGAATATCAAACGCATATTTGAATTTATTTCAAAACGAATACAAGAAAATGTCGAAAATGAACCTAATACAAGATCTGAATCCTAAGCGATTCTAAAAAATCTGAAAGACTCTTGTGCCCTTTAGATCCTTCTTGCTATCTGTTCTAGGGAAGTGAGCTTTTTGGAAAACGAGGTATTCCTTCCATGCAGTCACCATCCCTTTTATATTCCGAAGCTATGAATAAAATTATCGTGGAAGAGGTGGGAGTTGGGCGTCCCGCACGCTGGATGACCAGGTTTCTCGTACGTCACCTGATGTTTGTCAGGTCGCACGGTGGTCTTGCTTGTCTTTTCTAGTCGCTAGACAGCTACTGTAATTCTCTTTTTCAGCATTGGCAACGACTGTCATAATCAAAAAAAGGGAGCATATGATATCATCGCATTGAACGATCAAACCCACAACTGGTTTCTCGTTGGTATTTGTTTTTGCTAAGCACTATCAGAGAGTTCAGAAAAGAGGATGAGAAGACCGGGAAATTGAGTCACTTACCGACGTCGTCGGTGTCATCGAGAAGTCGTTTAGTTTGATCTGTGGAAATCATTTGATTGGAGCATGTAGGTTCTATATCGTCTTGATTTGAACTCATGTTATAGTGGAATCAAGAGTTTGTTTTCTTCTAAAAAAAGATTGAATCAAAACATGAGTAAGAAGGTTTGTGCACTTTTGAAGGATTCATGTGTACTTTCAGGAGCGATGGAGATATAGTTGAGAAAAACAGAATAAAGCACTGGCATAGAATATAACTATTTTTTTCCAGAATGTTTGTTGTAATTCGTTCGATGAACATGGCCATAAAGAAAAGGAATCTGAAAAACCATTGTCTATCTGATTTTGTGAGCAAATAGTTGCTCTACTCTGATTTTAAATAAAAGCTCCAAAAGCATCGCTATCGGACCACTATTCTGAAAGAATTTTAGTAGTAAGTTTATTCAGATTGATAAAACAAGCACAAAACCTATTCAAACACTTCAGATTCTAAATCTCTTTCATCCGGAAGTATTGTTCACTTTTTATTCCGCCGCGACGCCGCCTTGCAATCTTCATTTTTTCAGTTGCTGAATGCCACGAATCCCAACTTGGAGAGCCACGTTAAAATTCAAGAAAAAACCACAAAGTAATCCACAAGGCTCAAACTTCCCATTATCGTTTTCAAGATGTTGATTTTCCAAAAATCCCTTACTTTCATCTTTGTTGTCTTCCAAATCTACATTGGTGGAGTAAAAAGTAAGCTCCCTCGTCAACCCAAAAAATATGAAATTCCCCTTCCAGCTCAATCATTATCAACATCTTCTGTGCACTCGTCTATCCCCACAACTTCCCAATCAATGGAATTTTCTTCAACTGAAACATCCACTGAAAGTATTGCATCTGTATCAACACTGGAGTCGTCCACAATTTCGTCTGATATGATCACTTCTACCGTACCAGTTGGAGAATCAAAAACTACAAGTGTTCACAAATCCAATGATCTCTTGGAAACCTTCTCATCAATAATTCCAACAACAATAAAAGGCGCTGCAACGAGTTCAGGGTAGGCGGAGAAAAGGGGGAGTAAAAGGAGACACAATGTGTTCTTTGAAAAATAGAATCGGAAGATCGAAACTACGAAAGTACGGAAATGTTGTTTTTGTTCTACTTCGTTCTGCAGTTCTAATCGGATTACTGTATTTTTCGAATGTGACGTAAAATGGGGGTTTATCGTAAACGACGCCTACACTTTTTGATCATCAATTGACGGAAAAAGAAGTCGGGAAAAGATAATAATTTCAAAACTTTCAGATCTTTGACGTTCTCAACATCTTCTTACACATCTTCATCGGCCACGTCCGACTCCAGCACATCTCCATTGTCCTCTACTGTACCATCTTCGGATTCCAAGACACAGACTTCTTCCCGTCTCAAACCAAGTCCAAAACCAATAGCTTCGAAACCTCTCCTTTCTAAATCAGGAGTTCCCTTCCGAACTTCTCTTATACGTTGTCCAAAAGACTATATCGATGAATATGCAACCGATCGAAAGCACCCGGACACCGAGAATAAAGGAAAGTGTAGAAATGCTGAAGATTGTCAAGGAGTTGGATGGGCATCTAACAAGAGTATGGTAGTGAAGTGAGTCTATTGACTTGAATTTTTTGCGAAAAACGTTGGCCATTTTCAGCGTGATGTGTGCATTCAGTGAAGACTTTACGGACTCTGGATGTTGTTACAGTAAGAGAAGCTCTCCATTCATCATAATCTGAAAACTACTTTAGAAGACACGAAGGGATTATGCTCTCAAGGAGTTTCAGCAATACCTCTAGAAGAATGTACAACTTTAGACGACTGTAATTTACAAGAGGAGAAATCTACGAAACGATGGTGTGATCCAGTGTCGAGAACGTGTTGCCGATGTATGTCAGAAATGTTTCTTTTTGAATTTTCATTGTTTGCGGTCATGTGCTACTATTTTTTAACCAGTTTTCAGCTTGCACTTTTCTAGATCATAGAGCGCTTTAATAAACATACTAGTGATTTGAATTTTCGGTTTCAACACTTTTTTCAGATGATAACGAGCACGACCTCTTCTGCCCAGATTATGCGATTCCTTTGATGAATGAGCTCGAATGTAACTACTCCAAACCAGATGATATTTACAGTGGCACTTGCCCACAACCCAATGGAATTTGCAAGCATGGTCATTGTTGTCCAGCTAGTAAGTTTCTTCACAAATTGATATTTTTAAAGTCCCATTATTGTAGAGAATAACGGATCAATGTTACCAGGAGAGTACTACAAAACCCAAATGGAATGTACCGATAGCACTGTGATTCCCAAGAATCTGACATTTGGCTATTGTGATCCGTCATCTCGGAAAGTGTTCATTATGGGTAAGCATAATTTCCATGGACAGGAAAACAAGATGCTCGATTCGTATTGCATGAGTGGCAGAGATTGTGGGCGATCTTATGCCGTGGAGAATGTTTGCGTTCGAATTTCGGAGAAAACTCCTCGATGCTTCATCAACCCAAAAGTACGGTAATGTTCCTCGTATTTTCCGGAATTCAAAATTTCAGAATAAATACCACGAGCCCTCCACACGATCTCTTTTCTGGGTCTCTACACTGAGTTATATATCTCTTGGTACTTCCGTTCTCGCTCTTCTATTCACAATTCTCTATAAAATCTACACAATCGACGACTCGCTACCTGGTGAGAGATCCGTCTCGTTATCAGAAGAACAATCTTTGCCCTTGATGGTTTCTGGACATTCATGAATATTTCATTTTATAAGAATGAAATAAAGTTTATCGGGTGTTGTTCTTATTTTTTCGATTTCTTGTGAGATTTTACGAGAGTCTTGACATCTCTTCTGTGAAGAATTGAATCTTTCGTAAGAGCTTCGATGGCAGCAGTGGCAACGGCTTCCTGTCGGCGTTGTTGAAGGGCTTCGCGGTATTGCACTGGAAAACAATAATTATGTCTACAGAAAACAAATAAGATTATTCTTAAATTTCAATCCGCTAGTCTTGAATTCAAAAATAAACAAACTTACTCGAATGAATAATCAGAAGCCCACCCCAAGCGATTGACCAAAACCATCCGACAAACAAGAATGTGATTGTGAAAAATTGGGAAATTCCGACCAATAAATTGACAACCAAAGTTATCAGTTTTCGACCTTCCTTCATATTTATTCGTGGTTGTCCCATACATAATGCCGAGAATCCCGATATGATGGTTCCTGGAATTCCAGATATCAATTTGACTAAAAACTATTTGAGTGGAAGCAGATAAACCAACCTGAACCAGGAATAAAAATATTGAATAATAAACATGTGATTGCTACAGGTACTGGAAGAAAGGGAATCGCTTCGTGCATAGTCGTGATGTCATTTGTGGGTAGATTAACCTAAATCTTCTCTATTTCGAAATGTCAGTTTCTATAAAACTCACTTTGTCTCCAGACTTCGGCTCTTTTTGAGTATGCGCCTCTTCTTGAGCTGCTATCACAATTCCAGTTATATTGAAGGCATTCGATTGAACATTGACCTGAAGAATACCCTCAGACCGCCCGTATTCTATTATTCGGGGAATCGTTTTTTGAACCAATTTCCATCCCCGCACTTTTTCGGCTGAAATTCGTAGGTTTATATGGACTTTGTAATCTTCTAAACAATTCCATCACTAACATGTTGAAAGCGCATTTGATATCCCATCCGTAACATTTTGAATCATTGTACAGAAGTAATAACAATAATAGTAAAAAATAGACGAAAATCTGGAGAAGAATGGAAAAAGGTCTCCAAAGAGTGGTCAGGTGGAGCGGAAAGCCGAGAGGAGAAGTGGTTTCCGGAGCTCCAGGACAATTATGTGGGTACGAAGAGAAGGAGAAGACGAGTATATGACAAGATGGATCATGTCAAGAATTTTTAGGTTGTATAGAGACAAATAGCTTTTGAAGTATTTATTCGATTCAAAAATGTTTCGAAAAACAAAGGAAAAGTGACACGTTTATGAGAGTGATGTTGCAGTTGATGGTGGAGTTATACTCCCTACGAATTCTTCTATAATCTCAGCCAGACGAGGCGACCGACAAATGAATTTATGACCCAATCCATCGTTCGACGAGAATTCTTGATATCGAATATCCCTTTCGGCTTCTTTTGCCGCAGCGTACAGTGCTCTACCTAATTTCACGGGCAGAATTTTGTCGTCCTCGGCGTGGAGGATAATAATTGGACATGATACTCTGAAAAAAAAGTAGAAGGTTTCGGAATGAAGAAAGATTTCTTACGATCTGATCCGTGTGTCGGATTGCATCGTGAGACCGACACTGTTCAACGGTCGAATGATAATACGATCTACCATAAAATCATTCATCCAACTGAAGACGGTAAAGATCGGATGATTCGTGACGGCATCTTTGAGATTATTGAATGGAGATTCTAGAACGAGGCCGCACGGAGGCTGTTGCTCTTTTGATAGATCTTGTACAAGTTTGCATGAGACTCTGAAATCTTTTTGTGGTTATTTATTTGGTGTATTTAGCTTTATGACGCGGTGGGTGCTTTTGTTTTTTTGTGTGCTATTATACCACTGATATACGGAAAATTCTCGAATTAATTTAAAATCGATGACTCACCCCGTTCCCATGGAATGTCCCCAAACAATAATCGGCGTCTTCCCGCATTTTTCCTTCAACCATTCATACACCGATCGCGCATCTTCGACGATTCCGATCTCTGTGGGTGTTCCTTCCGAATCGCCATAACCTCTGTAGTCGAAACAGATGACGTGATAGTTCCGATCACTGAGCAAATTGTACATTTCGACGCGATGATAAAACGTTCGATCGAACGAATTTCCGTGCGCGTAGAAGATAACTCTGAAATTCTTATTTCTCGGTTGGATAAAAGTTTATGAAAAAACATACTTGTCTTCTGAATCTCTCATCATCTCGTCGAAATCGGTATCCGTCGGATGTTTTCCTTCCGTTCTCCATTCCAAACTCAACTTGTGTGGCAAAATGTGCCAGACACCAATTTTTCCGCTTTTCCCTGGCAAGTGAAGAGATCTGCCGATTGATGTGACATTGTTCGACGGCAGATCATTGTAGTCGGTGTTCGGAAGACGCCCTGAACAAGGTAACATAGATCAGAGATAAGAGATAAGATAATGCAGAAACACCAAGGTTTCGGCATGGAAAGGGAAATTGAGAAGAATGGGGAAAAAACTAACGGAAGTTGAGGAAGAATATGAACTGTGTGTAGTGTGGGAGAAAGTATACCAGTATTGGAAGGAAGATGACAATTGAGAGGACTAGAAGTGTTATACATATCAGCAATGGTTGAATAAGTGCACTGAAATTTAACTCTATTTATGTTTCTAGAGGGTTAGTTGTTAAACTTACATAAAATATCCTATCATGATGTTGAAATTTTGTTAATTAACCGCTGCCATTCGAGTAGTCGAGTCACCTGAATGAATACGAAATGAAGTGGTGGACAGTGTACTTTGGAAAGTGAAAATGAATGAAATGAGGCAAAAAAACTGGAATTATCTAATAGACAGATGAATAGAGAGGATCAGAGACGCAAACGCATATGCATTTAATGTAAAATAACATAGAAGCTACCACCAGACATTTATCGATTTTTCCCTCCCCGTGTTAGTGTTTTGTTTGTACTTGATGACGGTCAGGAAGACCGCCTGACCGATTTATTTTTTTGAAAAATCCCCACTTGTGAAATTTTCTTGAAGATTACGGTCAACATTTCCGCAAACACAGACTTAGCCAAACTGCGTATTTTTTCGCACCGTACTCGTTGCCTAATTTCCAGTTTTGCAGCACAATTTCATTTTTTTTGTGAAATTTCATATTATTTCCTGCTTATTTTCCTTGAATAGATACTATTTTCCAGTTGCATCCCCTTTCAGTTCGTTATATTTCAGATTATTCGATAAAAATGACGACTCTCCGGCCTTTCGACGTCGAAGATCTATTCAAATTCAACAATGTGAATTTGGATCTTAACACTGAAACCGTGAGTCTGCATTTTCAAAATAAATACTTAAAACATACCAGTTTTACAGTATGGTTTTCAATTCTACCTGCACTATCTGATCAACTTCCCGGAATACTATCAGGTTGCCGAGCACCCGAATGGGCAAATCATGGCTTATAGTAAATCAAAAATTGCTTATACTCGAAAAATAACAGTTTTTCAGTTATGGGAAAGATCGAAGGACGGGACACGAATTGGCATGGACACGTAACAGCACTCTCTGTCGCATCAGAATATCGCCGGCTTGGACTCGCTGCCTATATGATGGAATACTTGGAGAAGACTTCAGAAGCGTACGTTATCCTTCACAAAAACTTTTAAAACATTGAGATTTTTTCAGACGCAATGCGTACTTCGTCGATCTCTTCGTGCGCGTTTCTAATAGCATCGCGATTGAACTGTACAAGAAACTTGGCTACGTCGTCTATCGCCAAATCATCGGATATTACACCGGCGACCGAGACGAAGATGCCTACGATATGCGGAAATCGTTGTCACGAGATCCTGAGAAGAAGGCGATGATCCCTTTACCTCATCCGGTGCACAGTCGAGATGTGGATTGAGTTTAGAGCGATTGTTTTTAGTAGTTGTTCTTGTTTATTTATTGATCCTGCTATTGTTTTCAACCAAATTTCGTTAGTAAAATTGTATAGAATGAACAAAATTTGTTACAAGAAATTTACAAATTCAATTGAATTATTATTGAATTGATTACATAATCTTTATTGTGATCTGCGTCGATAATCATCACATTCGACTCATCGTTCCCCGGCATTTCGAGTGTTGCAAGCTGGCTATCCAGTAGTGTTGGTGACATGAAGTGCCCAGGACGAGAAGTCACCCGTTTTTGAAGAACCTCCCTGCAAAATTTGGAGCGACTGGATGTGTTAAAATGTGTGAAAATGTAGCGACGTAAAAAAAGGAGCAGACGGAAGTGGGTTGCGAATTTAAGTTGTTTGTTGTCCATTTTCACTCTTTTCTCAACCATTCACTTTCTCTTGTCTCCTTTTTTGGACTCAAAACGTTCAACTTGCCTTGTCAAATTCAACAAGATGAACATCGCGCCTCCCGTTTTTTCGTCGAAAGAGAGACGTTCCGAAAGAACCGAACGATACAACTTTTTCAAGGCGGAGCAAGCGATGACGTGACCTGGGTTGTTTCTTGCGAAGCTGTTGATTGCTTGAAGCCATGGAAGACGATCGGAATCAGTGAGCGGAACCCCAGATCGCATTTTCTCAATATTTTCTGGCGGATGGAATGAATCTCCATCTTTGAATGGTCGTTTGAGTTTAGAAGCTAATGCACTTCCAATTGTACTTTTTCCACAACCACTCACTCCCATGACGAATATGGTTAGCTATAAAAACAAATAGTTCATTTTTCAACAGAAACAAAAATTAACAAAATATTACATCAGTGCTTGACATCTTTCGTCGGATCAATTGACTCAAATGGTGGAAGATAGAACCAGCGGGCAATAGACGCGTAGAGTGGCCCTGAACACAAAAATTATTGATCAGAGAAACAAGAAAACTGAAAACTATTTATTACCTGCTGATAAGGATCGAATGATTTGACGAGTCACTGGTCTCGTCGCATAGTATCCGACTGGTCTTGTAGCAAAAATTATGTAACAGCCGATTCCGAATAGACTGAAAAATTATAATGGAATGATATTCCATCGAGCAGTAGACTCAGAAATACCTGCCTGTGCCGATGACCTTGCACGAAAAGCAGTCCTGGTCGGCTGCTGCTTGTGAATTTTCCGGTGGAGCCAGCTGTAATTTTTTATAAATATGAAGGTTGTTGAAACCTTGAATAAGAATCAAAGAAAATGGACAATTTCATTTGAAATTTAGCATTTCTCTGATTGTTTGAGGAACGGAACATGTTCGGAAATCTTCTAGACGATATTTTGTTTCTCTTGGAGAATTAATTAACGTAAAAGGGTAGTTTCAGGGTGTCAAATGTCTGCTGCATCTCGAATTTCGGATTTTTGGACGAAAAATGCAAGCGCGCTCTAGTGTTTCTCCAATTTGTACTTCTCGCGGAAAAGCAAAACTGATTTTTTTCGGGACAGTTTTTGAAGATTTTTGAGACCGTGCAAAACGAAAAGAACCAAAATCGCGAAGAAAAAAATCAGGAAGAAGGGTGGGAAGCGTGCGCACATTGCTAAAATTGTGCGCGGGAGTTGCAATTTGCTTTTCGCTTCGAGAGTTTTAGTTAGCTACAGTAATCTCTTAGAATTTGCAACCACTGCGCACAATTTTTGCAATGTGCGCACGCTTTCCACCAGTCTTTCCGATTTTTTTTCGTCCTGATTTGAGTTCCTCCCGATTTTTTTCTCAGTTATTGTGTTTACATTTCGAAATTATAGTCCCGAAGCGAGACTGACACGGGATTCTAGATCAGATCATATGAAACTTTTTTTTTTCATTCTCATGGCTTTGATTCCTCTATAGAGCTCTCTCGTGCTAAATTTTACATTTCTCGATGAACTCTACGAATAATATCCTTATATGTCAATTCTACTATTCTTCAGTGTCTTGTCAATTTCAGTTTGTTCCCAGCCGAATATATGTTTTCTACCTTAACCTAATTCTCCGCTCACCTTTTCCTCATCTGCCCAGTTGAACCTCACCGGAAATCCAATTTCCCCGTTTTCCCTTGCTATCCATTTCCGATGCGACCACCACTAATCGTTCGCGACAACCTCCACTGAACCTTATCAACTCCATTTCACGTTTTCCCTCCCAGTCCACTTTTTCAATAGACTGACAAATGGATGAAACAGATAGAGAGAGAAAGACCGAGGGATATGGTGAAAAATAGAAAGGGAAGTGCAAATCCGGCAAAGAACACGATGAAGCTCGACTGAAGAAGACGAAAAACCGACGAGAAGAAGAAGAAGCAATGGCCACTCAGTACTGCTGTGTCCGTCTAATCCTCACGTGTTTTGTGGCCGGCAAGGGGCTCACAAAAACCGAAGTGACTTGAGAAGAAGAAGCATCATCATGTTGATGATGATGAAGGATAAAAAATATTTTTTGTGTGATTTTGACGCCTCAGTCGCGCCCGCAACAGCAGCGTCTTCTTGGATTCTTGGTTGTCATGTCTGCTTTTTTTTCAATTTTCAGTTTCAAAGCTTTTCGCTTTAGATCACGTTTTTCTCTCAATCCCTTTTGACCTCCTATTTTCAGTCGAATCCGGTTTAATCCCTTGGATATTGGTGCAGCCTCGTGAAACTCTAATTAGCAGATCGTTAGAGCTCTTTTTGCAAGACATTCTTTCTGAAAAGTGGTTGAATGTGGGAAAAGGATATTCATTCATCAGTTTCCCACATTTCCGCCCTCTCATTTACTCTCTTTCTTTTTTCTCCGCTTCTGCTGTCCTTCAACGGAAATTGAACTGTTCGCGCGTAGAGGTAGTATCGAGCAGTTATCGCGAGGGAGGGAAATGGCATATGAGAGAGAATATGACCCTCAGACAACTACCGGAGATGAACGAGAGACAGTGGAAACTGTTGTGGTGGTGAGCGGAAAGAAAGAAGAACGAATTACAATATGCTGGTTCGCGCAAACACTACGTCATTCCGCATCGGAATTCTGTGCGGGAAACCAAAACCGTGTCCGGATTCGAGGTTCCTTCCAAATCGTAATGATGTCGTTTAGGCTTGTCGCATTTTGACGTCTAGAGTCAACTCACTTTTATTTTCATGTTGAATATACCTATTTGGAATTTCTGACTTTTAATGACTGAACTTTTTCGAGCGCTATTTCAAAGCCACAAGTTTCCTATCGTAGAGGTCTGGGCTTTAGCGTCGTTCCGATCTGAATTTATTTACCGTAAAACATCTTATAGAGGTACATGTCCTTCTATTTTTCAACGTCCTCAAAACAAAATTCGAATTTCATAAAAGTGTCCATTACTATAACGAGTTTCATATTAATCCTAGTCTATTTGACAAGGAATCGATTGAGATTACTTTCAGATTCACAGAAATCTGAGAAAGTGCTCGTTTCGGGCTCACTTGGGTGTCCTTTAATTAGGGGTTTCACGGTAATCTATAAGAATTCCGGGAACTCTGATTGTTATCCTAGTCGTAACTATGAATCCAGGTAATTAGCACATTCGGGACCATTCATTCGCCAAGTCATAACACCTGCACAACAAGGTTGTTTGGGCTATGAGGACCCCGAACCTTTTCATTCCGCCCGTACAGCCTTCGCTCTTTTTTCCCAATGTGTATACGTGTCCCGTCCTTGTGTGTCCTCCACAATACCTACAACCTCATCTCGCTGCAACCATACCCTCTCTCTTCTACTGTGTCGTTAGTACCTCTATTTTTTGTTCCCGCCTCTGCTTCTCTTCGTCCTGTACGTTCTGTATGTTCTATCTCTCGCTCGCTCGCCCTCTTCCCTTTTCCCTCCGTGAGTGCGCACGCATAAGCATACAGTAACACGGTTGGTAGGCCGGCAGAGGTGGAAGGGAATGAAGTGTGTTTGTGTGGTGTTGTGGAGAGTATGAGTGTGCGGTGCGTAGAGGTGCGCGACCGAGACGGGACGCCTTTTTTCTATCGATTTTCTGCCGCATCGTTCGGTTTTTCAAAATTGGAGAAAGAAAGGAAGACCCGTATCCCCTATTCAAAAAAATCGCACGGAAAAATCGACTCGATTTGAATTTCATTTTTCGCGCCTTTTTCAGATCAAATATCGGCCAATCAAAAATGTGCTCTTTTGTGGGCTCTTTGATGAAATTCCGAATACTTTTTTACACAGAATTCTTCAGAGATACATCTCAAAGCACGAACGAGTGAAATTTCCAACAAGATTCATCAAAGAGCCCGTAAAAGAGCACATTTTTGATTGGCCGATATTTGATCTGAAAAAGGCGCGAAAAATGAAATTCAAATCGAGTTGATTTTTCCGTGCGATTTTTTTGAATAAGGGATATCAATTGTTTTGTGAGTGAGAGAGAGAGGTGACAGGCTGTTGTAAATTTGCATTTTAATTCACCTTCCCGCCATCCTTTTTTGTTTCGAAAACGAGGTCTCTGTTTGTCAATAAACGCATTGGACGTCGTCTAGCTGATCTTTCACTGTTGATTCGTTTTAAAGGGGCACAGAAGTGTTCCAAAAATATACTATTTTTTTACATAGATCGATTCAACTCGGTGTAGAAAGAAAAAAATTGAATTGGATGTAGTGCCGAAAATCGATCTGAAAAAAGTTATTCAAGGTCAAAGTGCCAAAAATCGGGTTTTGGGGGCCAGTTTTCTCTTATTTTTTTCATTGGGAAAATTTCTTGGGTCCTCGTGAAAAGATTATTTGAACGTGAAATTTTCAAAATTATTTTCACGAGGACCCCAGAAATTTTCCCAATGAAAAAATAAGAGAAAACTGGCCCCCAAAACCCGATTTTTGGCACTTTGACCTTGAATAACTTTTTTAAGATCGATTTTCGGCACTACCTCCAATTCAATTTTTTTCTTTCTACACCGAGTTGAATCGATCTATGTAAAAAAATAGTATATTTTTGGAACACTTCTGTGCCCCTTTAATGTTCTTTAAACTAATTTTCTTTTGAACTTTTTTTCAACTCGTAGGCTCAACATTCTTGGGGACACTCGGTAATTATTGAAACCTCAGATGGTTTGAGCCAAGAACTATGTCCTCCGTAATTTTTTAAATACACTACACTCCATTTCTTATACCGCTAAGACCTTGTTTACCTAACTTTAATTATTACCTTTAATTCTTGGTGGCCGAAATTTTTTTTTTCTGAATTTCAAATAGATTCTAGCTTTATAACATAATCCAACTGTATTTACCGTAAAATATGTATTAGAAGGGCATCCCGATGAGTGCATTTTTAAAATTCGAACGGATTGAAAATAATCTCATTAGAATCCTCGTCAAAAGTTGACTGGACATGTCAAAAAATATGTTTCGAATCTCTTCTCCAACAGATAATATGATCCATTTTGAGAATTCAGAATTTTTTAGGTGATGGAACAAACCTGCCCTTCTAATACTGATTTTACGGTAAATTGCTCAGGGTTATTCTCAGGTCAACTGATGATTCCCAAGTTAATGAAAGTTTCTATGTCTCCAATTTTGCAAATTCTTCCTCATCGATACCCACTCGTTCCATTGTTATCAGTCAAAAATTTAATGGCACCCTGTCCTAAAATCATAAACTCTGTTTATTATTCCCACCATCACCATCCCGTTCGATCATTTACGATGTATTTCCATCCCAAAGAGCGCTATTCTTATTCATGACCATGCCAAGGTGCCTATCTATTCCAGTGCCCCCTCTCCATCATCTTCCCACACTTTCTCCTTATCAATCTCTCTTTTTGGCCCTTACGCGGTGTCACCCCGCCTAATCGATAGGCATGCTGATTCACCTCGCTCTCGCTTTTGTTTGATAAAAATATTGTCGTCTCTTCTATTCCACCGATGCCACCTCACACACACATACACACAGCTCCTCCTTTTCCGTTTTCAACGACGTTCCTTTGCCGGTGGCTGCTCCCTGTTAATGTGATGGTTTTTTTCCCCTCCACCAATTTTTTTTTTGATTTTTCTTCTTTCCGCTTCGGTCTTCTTTTTGTGCTTAAAGATATTGCGTGACAACACATAGATTTTGTTCGGATCCCTCCTTCTTCTTCTCGCCTTCCATATGTATTTCTATTTCTTCTTGTGGTGTGAGAAGAGTCTCCTCCTTCCTCCCTATTCCATCGTCTCTATAAACTCCCCATCTCTTTTCTTCATCTTCCTCCCCCTTCTTTGAGAGCTCCCAACCAGCTCACACATACTAGAAGGGGTAAAAGAAGATGGAGAAGAAAAAGGAAGCGAAAAAAAAAGAGATTGAAGCAGATTTTCATTGCAGACACGAGTAGATTAACCGTGTGGCAGAAGCAGAAGCAGCAACAACGGCTACGTGGCTGGCGCTACGAGGACGACGGGAGCAGTGCGCGCACCACCAACACGAGCCAGTCAAAAGGGTCCCACACGTATAGACTCCAGTTCCACACAACTTTCCATCAACAATAACACCATCAGAATGACGTCCTTCTTCTGCCTACCAATGGGATGTCAACGACAGGTTGACTCGTTAGATCGGAGTCAGTCCAATTTGCAGTCGATTCAATCTGACATTTACAGGTAACCCTTGATCCTACTGTACCACCCATCCACTTATTTTTATTCTTTCAGATTTCGAAAACTCGAAGATCTGAATCTATCCATGAATAACATCAAAGATCTTGGACGGCTCTTCACACTTCGACGTCTCAGATTGCTCGACATTTCTGACAACGAAATTTCGGTTCTACCGCCCGAAATAGGACATCTCACCCAACTATTAGAGTTGAATCTAAATAGAAATACTATCACTGACATTCCGGAAACGTTGAAAAACTGTAAATTGCTGACGAATCTGAACTTGAATGGTAATCCGTTTACAAGGTGGGTCGTTTTATTTGAACTTGTAATAAGATGCATGTTTGAAGAAGAAAAAGTTGGGCAGAATGATTGATTCTGGAAAAAATAACTTTATTTGCTTTGTGATGTTTGGTTTGACGTTCCAGAGAATCTTGCCCTCCATGAAAGTTTATTCACCTACGAAAATAATCATAACCAGTGAAAAAGGATCAGAAAATGTCCAAATGTCATTCATCAATATCCTTTTTTTTCAGATTACCTGAAAGCATATGTGAATGCACATCAATCACCGTCCTCTCCCTCAACGATACCACCCTAACTGCTCTTCCATCCGCTATCGGATCATTGGTGAATCTGCGAGTTCTCGAGGCTCGTGAGAACCATCTTCGAACGATTCCCCTCTCGATAGTGGAACTGAAACAGTTGGAAGAACTTGATTTAGGACAAAATGAAATAGAGGATTTACCGGCGAAAATCGGAAAATTGGCGAGTCTTCGCGAGTTTTATGTCGATATGAACAGTCTAGCAAGTTTGCCGGACAGTATTTCCGATTGTCAGAGGCTCGATCAATTGGGTGAGTTTTTGATTAACAAGAACGGAATCATTGGAAGAATTGAAAAGCTTACAGATGTGTCCGAAAATCACATAATTCGGTTACCTGAAAATCTTGGAAATATGTCGAGTCTAACGGATTTGAATATCTCCATCAATGAGATCATTGAATTGCCTCGATCATTCGGAAATTTGAAACGATTGCAAATGTTGAAAGCTGAAAGAAACAGTTTGACACAGTTGACGCCTGAAATCGGACAATGCCAAGCTTTGACGGAGATGTACTTGGGACAGAATTTTTTAACGGTGAGTAATCCGTCTTTGTGAAGCTGAATTATCGCAAATTTATGAGTTTTTCAGGATCTCCCGGACTCGATCGGAGATTTAAAAAATCTGACGACACTTAATGTAGATTGTAACAATCTCAGTGATATTCCGGAAACAGTGAGTTATTTATTTTTGTAATAGTACTTCTATAATTTTCTCTGTTGCAGATTGGAAACTGTAAATCTCTTACTGTCCTCTCACTCCGCCAAAACATTCTGACCGAGTTGCCAATGACGATTGGAAAGTGTGAAAACATGACTGTTCTGGATGTTGCTTCTAATAAGCTCATGAACCTACCCTTCACAGTAAAGGTTCTCTACAAACTACAAGCGCTATGGCTCAGTGAAAATCAGACTCAATCTATTCTCAAGTTGTCTGAAGTTCGAGATGCCAAGACTGGAATCAAAGTTGTCACTTGTTATCTGCTACCACAAGTTGATGCTCTGGAAGGAGAAGGTCGTAGTGGAAGTGCTCTTCATCGACCAGATAGAGGAGAATTTGTCGGTGGTCCAAAAGTTCATTTCCATGATCAACAAGATAGCACATTTGAAGAAGAAAGAGCTGCTGAAGTACAGCTCGGAAACTTTGAGAGGCATAACACTCCGCATCCAAAGACACCGAAACACAAGAAAGGATCGATAGATGGACATATGGTACCGCATGAGATGGATCAGCCACGACAACTTTCATTGTCCCATCACAAAACATCGACGTCTTCGTTCGGCGAATCGAGCAACTCTATCAATAGAGATCTCTCTGATATCAGGTTCATTGATGCTCCCGCTTCGTGAGTGTGGTTTTGTTGTCCCTTTGTTTCTATCCGATAGTTTTGCATGGATACTCTTTCCATATGTTATTTTTCCTCGATATTCCAACCGCAAGCCAGAAAACTGACAATTGATTTGAGAATGATTGGTTGCTATATTTTGTAAACCGAAAAAAAACCAAACTAACATTTTTTATCATTTGTCTGATTTTTGGAACGGTATTCTGTTTCTTTTTCATGCTTTCATGCTTTTCCAGAGTTCCTAACGGTGTACGAGAAACAACAATGTCTCCAGAACGAGAGGAACTTCCCCACCTACCTCCACACCATCCCATGGGTACATCAAGTTCAAGCCTGTCGAATCTCGTATCCAATAGTCAGCATACTATTAAAATTAGAAGAGATGATACCGGGAAGTGAGTACAATTTTAATTTATGTTTGTTAATAATTTTCCGTTTCGCTTTCAATGACTCATGCGATGTTTCAGATTGGGTCTTTCATTCGCTGGTGGTAGCGCCAACGAACCCGCACCGAACAGTAACGGCGATTCGGGTCTTTTCGTGACCAAGGTAACTAAAGGAAGTGCGGCAGAACGGTGTGGTCTCCGCGAGGGTGATAAGCTCATTCGTGCCAACGATATCAACATGGTTAACGCGTCTCAAGATGAAGCCATGCAGGCGATCAAGAAACGTGATACTGTTGAATTGGTTGTATTGAGGCGGTCACCTTCACCGGTCTCGAGAACTTCTGTGAGTAGGCCATGTGAGTATTTGCCTTCAGCGGCAATGAAACTAGGTCAAGATTTTTAACATTTGTACTCAACCATTATGTTGAATGTCTTCGTTGGCTTCTCCCAAATAGAAATAAAAGCAATGGATTAAGAATTGAAGTTCAATGAAATTGTTTTCTGCAGGAAGTAAGCCTTAACGGCAGCGCTCACGAGCTCAACCATCTTGATGCGGGTTCTCCAGATAGTACTATGTTCCTTCCTTCCAACACTCCCGTGTATGCTTCTTGAATCTGTGATATTTTCCCTCTGCCCCCATTATGTATTCTTTTTTTTTGCCCCCTCAATACAAACATTACCTGTATCATTTGTATGTGATGTTCAAAATACTTTCAAATAATCATCTGACTCAAAACTCAAAAATTCACTTTTCTCACGAGCTTTACATTTGAAATTTTAATTTATTAATGTTTTCATTATTTTTGTTTGTAGCATATATACTTTCGGCTTTCTTGTGGTATTTTTTCTAGCACCCAGATTAATCAATTTTTATACTATTCATTCTAAAGACCTCTGTTGTACTCCGTTACTCTTTCTCGAAAAATACAGGCTGCTCCACTCAAAAGTTGTGATTTCCCCCTGCTCCCCCTTGTTGTTATTAATTGTTTTCCCCTTGTATTCACCATATTGTCATTCATTTCATTTTCGGATTTCCACAACATTTCTCAACACTTTGCTACTCCGTTTTGTGCTTTACTTTCTATCTGCAAACCTCTATCTTTCAAATTATTATTCTATGTATTTTTTACGGTACATTTCTTTTTCTATTAGCAATAAATTCATATATTTAGAAGTGAGGTATTCAGCTGCTAGGGTTCGAAAAGCCGGAGATGAAACCGGGAATTTGGAAAGTTGGAAAATATCTGTGAAAAGATTTCATTGACTTTGAATTCTGCTAATTTATGATTTTCCGCTTGGAAGTTTCGAACTTTCAATCTTGTTTAGAAAGAAAGTAAAATCTATTAGAAGGACACCCCGATGAACTCAAAATAAGCACACATCACAAAATATGTTTCAAATCTCTTCTCCAACAGATTTTACTGTCGTTTCCAGAGAATCACGCAAAAACAATTTTCACGTGACATAATCGTGGAACTTTTTCAACACTTATTCGGGTAGAGCAGAATCGTCTAAACTACCTCCGTCAAAACCAAGCTCTACTACGAGTTGAAACCATGTCCGGACTCCAAGATTACGTTGCCGGAGAAGAGAAAGGTCCCGTTGGATCTTGAATTCTGCTGCCCGCGTCACATACTGGATCACCTCGGGATATGGTTCAGCAATATCAGGATGCGATGTCGGTGGTTTCCAAATATGGCAAACCAGACTATTTCATCAAAATGACGTGCAACCCCTGGAACGAGATTCAGGAGTGTTTAGCATGGGATCAAACCGCTACTAATCGGCTTGATGTTGTCGCACGAGTCTTCCAAATGAAAGTCGACGAGTTTCGGGATGACATTGTGAAGAGGCAGATTCTTGGAGAAGTCCAGGCCTACATCTATGTCATCGAGTATCAGAAGAGGGGACTACCCCATCTTCATATGCTGTTGATCATGAAGACTGGGTCCAAACCAAGGTGAAACTGAAATAATTTCCAGTTCAAAATACTCATAACACCCATTTCAGAACTGCTACCGACGTTGACAAAGTGATTTCTGCCGAGGTTCCGGACAAACTAAAACATCCACGGCTTCTTGAATTAGTTACAACTATGATGATGCACCGCCCTTGCGGTGCGGACCACCCAAACTCTCCATGTATGGTGAATGGATGCTGTAATAAGAACTTCCCAAAGAGCTACCGAGACACCACTTCTACTGACAATGATGGATTCTCACAAGATCGTTCAATAGTTTCCCAATCGGAAAAAAAGAAGCGGTGAAAAGAGCAGAGAGCAGAAACACAAGTCTGATCGCTTGGTTTGAAGTGAATCACAAATCAAAAGATGCAGTATTGCCAGATGGATCCTTCCCAGCTTCTTTTCGAGTCTCTAGAAACTACTACTACCACGAAATGCCAGAACACTGTCGATTTGTGTCAGGAGTCTGGAACGCCAGAAAAGCGAAAGGTTCGCTCTCGGAAGAATGTACTTCGTCTCTCCAAGGAATCGCGAGAAATTCGCTCTACGCCAATTGCTTCTCTACACAACGGGAGCTAGCAGCTTCGACTTCGCACCGTCAATGGGTATGTTTGGCCAACTTTCGTAGAAGCTGCCCGTGCTGCTGGCTATTTGTCAGACGATTCCATATACGAGGACACTATTCGAAGCAGCTCAATTCCACACTCCAAGTCAAATGCGAGGATTGTTTGTCACTCTTCTCCTTTTTGAAAATATCGATGATTGTGAAACTCTTTGGTTGGAGTAAGGGTTTCCTCATTTAGTTGTTTCCTTATTCTTGAGTTTCCAGGTTCATAAAAGATATATCCGAAGATTTTCAACACCAAGGCCACTCTGAAGCGGCTTCGCATTCACTAGCTTATTTCGACATGGCAGATCGAATGGAGGCAATGAATGAAGAAATTCAGAAATGAATCAAGCGCACCTATCAAAGGATTCAACAATTTGGACATGTAGTCAACGTGGATGATTGCAAAAAATGGGAGCAAAGATGAGAGCTCAATTAAGTCCGGAATAAAAGGCTGCTGTGGATTCCATTCTTGACTCAAACGGAGAACTATTTTTCATTGATGGACCCGGTGGAAGTGGAAAGACCTACGTCTACAATACCTTAGCCAACATCTTTATGGGCGATAATAAGATCATTCTGGGAATGGCATGAATCGGGATTGCAGCTGCACTTCTACCAAATGGGCGGACAGTGGCGTCCGTTTGCAAACTGGACATCAACAATGGATGCCGAACTTCCAGAGTCAATTCACGATCTGCACTTGCAAAATGGCTGGCTTCAGTGTTTCTCATCCTTTGGGACGAAGCTCCAATGAGTCCGGAAGCTGCGCTCAAAACAGTGGATACTTTTTCCAGAGAGGTTACTAAAATCGATCTCCCGTTTGGCGGAAAAACCGTGGTCAAAGGAGGAGCCGACAAACAAATCGCAAACTGCATCAATCGCTCTTCTCTCTGTGAACATTTCCAAATTTTCCACTTGACATCCAACATGAGCGTTCAAGGAGGAGCCGTTGAATGGAGAAAGGATCTTCTGGAAATTGGAAACGGAAACATGCAGAAGAAATATTTGGTGATTTGCTGAATTCCGGAGATGCCGAGAAGCTCGCGAAAGTGGCAATTCTGGCTCCACGAAACAAGGAAGCATTGGAAATCAACAATGAAGTCCTCGATAAGATGCCCGGAACACCTCGACTCTACACTTCCCTCGATGAAATCTCAGACAAGGACGGAAAGCCTGTAGTGTCGGATGATATGCACTGCACGACGGAGTTCTCGAATAGGATGACTCCGTCGGGCATGCCTCCACAGGAGCTTCGGCTCAAGGTAAATATCTACTTTTACTGAAAAATTAGAATATGTGTTTTTTTCAGAAAGGAGTAATTATCATGCTACTTCGTAACCTAGATGTAAAGAATTCGATGTGCAATGGAACTCGATTCGTGGTGGAAGCAATGGGCGATCGGGTACTCCAGTGCAAGTTCGTCAGTGGAGCACGTCAAGGCCAGATGGTGCTGATTCCACGTATCAAACTCAACTACGAAAAGAATCTCCCGTTTGTGATGAGCCGCTTGCAGTTTCCAATTCGTCTGCCCTTTGCAAAAACTGTCAATAAGTCGCAAGGACAGACTATTGAAAAAATTGGACTCCACCCGAATGAACCAATCTTCAGCCATAGTCAGCCAGTTGTACGTGGCTTTTTCCAGAACGACATCCAAGGAAGGTGTGAAGGTCTATGCACCGTCCGGAATGATCAATAACGCTGTTTACAAAGAAGCATTGCTCTAATTCTGTTTTATATTCATAATAATTTTATTGTTTGTATTGATCTCAATAAAACCAGATAATTTGTTTCACGGAAATCGACTGGTACTTTGACGTCCCTTTGAGGAATATGAAACCATGAATCATGATTCCGCAAAACTTAGTTCACAATTAATTAGATATGACATAGTAGTGATCACACATTTTTATTTAAAAATTGGTGTTATTGCTCTAAAGTTCGCTCACGTGACGATTGATTCATCCATTGGGTCTCCTGGGATGGGATTGTTATTTGTGGCTCTTTTAGATTAATTAGTGAAAAACTTTTAAAATATATATTTGCAGATTGAAAGAGTCGAAACTGAGCCCTGTGACCGTGATACAAATTTTAGTCACAAAATTCAAATTTACGATTTTTCGTTTGCTAATGAAGATCACAATTTTCAGAGACTGTAAATTTGTGTTTCTCGCGTTTCTCCAAAGGATGATCAACTTTTTACTGGTACAATCTGAATCCAAAAGAGAATAAATGCAATTCAAGTTCTTATGACTATAATCTACCAGCTCCTTTTTCTCAGTCATCCTAAATTTCACTTTGTTTTTTTCTTATCACCATCCACGTGACAATATCTTTTGTGAATCACACGCTCACTTCCTTCCTCGTCTCCGCCTTCCTTTTTAAGGATCAAAATTTAGTAGTCAAAGATCGAAAACAAAACTTCAGCAACTACAAATTCCATTCTCGGAAACATACAATTTTGGCTAACTGCCTATTATGAATCGGCAGACTCTATAATTATCCTTCCAGTTCCGTTATAAAAACTCAAAAAGAGCTCTCAGGTATACATGTTTGATCTCTCTCCAAAACAGCTCCAATTAATCGTCTATTCATCACTTTTCATCCCAGACCGCCCGTGTCTCTCTCTTTTTTCTTAAATCTCAAATCTTATGCAGAGAAGAGTGTTAACTGATAATCTGTTACAGGTGGAGTCATACACACAACGTCTTCTTCTTCTCTTATTGATCACCAGCTCTTCTTGTCCACAAAAAAAGTATAGTGATTAGAAGTAAAGAAGCTCTGAGAGTGAGGCTCCGCCCACTTTCTTCCGGGGGCAAAGAAGAAGACGTCGTCGTGTCTCTTCTTCCATCAGAGAGGAGAAAAGAAAGCCAAGATATGGATATCAATTGGCTTTACGTCGTTTTCTTCTGTGTCTCTACATCCACACAATTTCCCACACCTTCTCCTGGCTCTTCGGAGAGGAAAGCGATGAAGAGATTAACGGAGTCTCTGACTCTCTTTTTTCCATTTCATTCCCGTGTGATGAGGTGTTGGTGGTGAACAGAGAGAGAAAGAGACTCAAGCACTCTTCCACCTGGCAACAACAACTACTCTCTCTCTCTCTCTCTCCCTCTCTCTCCACGACTTCTATCATTTTATCTTTTTTCTCTTCTGGATCCCTTCCTTTTCCGATCAAAGTGCATCGTCATATTCATCGTCGTCGTCGGTTAAAAACTCCCCTTCGCTACCGGGTCACACATTCATAACATTCCAAACCGAGCTAATCAATTCTTCACTTTTTCTCCTTTTTCACTTCTCTCCGATCTTGGAGTTTTTCTCACGTTGCGATTCAACCCTTCCTGCCACTGGATACCAAACTAGTACGAAGTGGTTTTTTGTTTTGAAAATATACTTGAAGATTCTTCGAGGAGTCAATTCTGAATAGTTGATTCTTCTCAGGAGCAGCTGTTTTTAGTTTCGATTTTGTAACTAAAAATGGAAAAACAGTTGATAACTGAGAACTTTTGAAATGAGGAAATTTCTGATTTAGTTCCTTGATCTCTATCAACTTAAAAATCTTTGATTCTCGCCATTTTCTCACAGAGAAAACCTTTTTTTTTAAAGTTCGACAACCTTTGATTTTCTGATTTCTGCCACAACCCCTTAATTTTCTTCTCCAGACAGTACTAACTTTCCTATTATATCTTTACTTCGTTCATTCATTTCCTCCACTTTCTGACATTCCACAGAGCAAAGTATTGAGTGAAATACGAAATACGTCTATCTTCCCGTGAAATTGAAATGAAGTAACTTTTCCCCGGTGACTCCTTTCCGCTCCTTTTTCTTTTCTTACATGACCCCGATGAATAAATGAATAGTGTAGTCTACTTTTATGTTTCTGAATAACTCGTAATCAATCCATTTTTAGAGGGATATTCTAGGGAAACTACTTTTTGTTGGAAAAGTTGTATCATGTGATTTTCTATTTAAAAGTGAGAAGCATCGGAAGCAGAAGTATAATAGAAAAATCTGATCAAATTCTCTGCTATATAAAGTGGAAATGTAGAAATTCTGATCTAGATTATTTTCCTTTGGCTCAATTTCAGATCACACTGTTCTAAAATCAGAATACTCCAAAACATCGTCATATTCAGGTCAGCTACTTCTGAATCGAAAAATAGATTTTCATGTCTCG
This sequence comes from Caenorhabditis zanzibari, assembly GCA_963966625.1. Lineage (NCBI taxonomy): Eukaryota > Metazoa > Nematoda > Chromadorea > Rhabditida > Rhabditidae > Caenorhabditis > Caenorhabditis zanzibari. The sequence goes on along the minus strand of OZ016472.1, from coordinate 8,866,967 downwards.
CTATTTGATTTGTTCTTACTTTTCTTTCTGTTCAATGAAACCAGAAAACCAGTCATAATTCTTGATAGATTAGATTTTCAATTGGAATTACTACGAGACATGAACTCTCCCCCTTTTCCTGGAAGCATGATGTTTCTCTATTTCTTCCAGCTGACCAAACTCTTAGATCAGTAGTTTCTTCCTCTCATCTTTTTCTTAAACTCCTTCTCGCCACTCTTCTCTTTTACTTTTTGCCAATTCATTATGAATGCACCTCAATCTCTTTCCTTCCCCTTTTTCTTCATCCCACCACCACCACCACCATCAATACCAACTTCGCCGCCACCGCGATTTGCAAGAATCTCTGCTGGCACATTTCCAAGATTTCTAATGGTTGCAAAATCGAACGAAATCAATTCCAGACTCCGTCACTTTCAGAACTAGTCTTCGTTTTCAACTGTTCTTCTTCTATTTGTCTCGTTCTTTTTTCCCAACTACCACACTGGTTGAATATGAATATCCTCTTTTTCTTCATTTTTCTCCTTTTTTCTCGACATCTTCTTCTTCGTCTTCTTTTGATTATTGTTTTTGTGCTGACTGACTGACGGTCGCTGGGTGAACAACTGGAAATAAGAGAAAAGACGAAGAAGAAGTGAAGCTGTCATTATATTTTGCTCTTCTCCTCCACTCCTTTTTGGATCCGTTCAATTTTATTTTTACTTTTCTTACTTTTCGTTCCGTGAGATTCACCACAAAAAAACGTATTTTTAAATTTTTTCAGACGATGTGCCACTCGACGATCTAATAGAGCAAAGAATGGTAAATAAAGTGAGTTTGGTAGAGGAATAGAGGTAGAGTGACAGGAAATGAATAGACTTAATTATTATAGTTATCAGTAGCCACTTGTTGATCGTCACTAGTCTTCTGAACCTTCATTGGTTGTATTGCGGACTGATCCGTTTTCCATATTGTATCACATCATCCCTTTTTCAGGTTGTTCCTAATCCGGGATGTCCTATTAATTAGGGGTCTCATTTTTTATCACGAGCGCGTGAAAGTTTATGTTTTGTCATGGTTAGAAACCAGTAAAACAAAAGCTATGATCATTTTTGGAAATGACAAAAACATACCTTACAGTCTTCTGCAACATTCCGCGTTTCTTCATTTTCTATTTTCAAATCTGACTGAAAACTGGCTTTTTTAATCTTGGTAACTTAGTATAGCTGACATGTATCATGTTAGATTAATCTGAATGCCATTGGGATTTTTTCACCAAAAATGAGACTTTTACTATGAGTTGGAGCCGAGACATAGTCAACTGATTTTGAGTTCAAATGGATAATACGCAAAACATTGAACAAACTAAGTATCACTTTTATAGAAAAGATCCTGCACATACTTCGAATTAGTCAAACTCTACTAAAAATCTGTTCGAGAAGGCATCCTCCATTTTGAAAAAAAAAATATTTGAAAAAACATTTTGAACTGCACAAACCTACTCAAATTTTCAAACCGAAAACTTCTGCAAACCCTTTTTGGACCAAAAACTTCCAAGTTAGGTAAATAACAGAAACAAAATCCAGAGGAATACCCTTTGACTATTTTGCTTTCTATTCAAAATAAAATATTAATTATTTTTGCCTTTCTTACGCTCCCTCCAAACCCCTTTCCCTCATCTTTTTCCCTATTTCGTTCAACTTTTCTTTCAGTTGATATGCCATCTGCTCAACAACACCAATCTACGCTAAAAAACGGTGGACGCCGACAGAAAAAAGGTGAGTATCTTCTCTCTATTGTGATTTCTTTTGGGCTGTCGCGTTTCTTGAAAAAGAGTCAATTCATTTCCGAATTTTTGATTATTTGTTGTTCGGTAATTCGATATGAGTGTGAAAAAATACTGGCTGCTGCAGCGACTGGTAGAGCTTTAGAATTGAGGAGGATATTTATTGACACGTTTTGTGTATTTGGCAGGCGGAATTAGAGGAGACAAAAAATAAGAATGAGGTATAAGAATGACATAACACTTTTTGAGTGAACAAACGATCAGATACACGTAATACGAGGTCAAACCACCATTCTGGTACTGTTCGAGTTTGTATGGAAGCTTCGAGTTTTAGACTGGATAACCGAACATTCCACCTTACCGTCTTATTCTTTTTTCGAATTCTGTACGGAAATGTTTTATTCATTTCGATGAAATCTTTCAATTTTCCAATCTATCTAACCAAACTTTCCATAAAGTAAACTAGCAAAATTCACCCTCCTCTTTCTCAATTCATCTCAGTACTTCTCTTCTCAAAAGTTCCATCGAACCTTTCATAACCAGAAAGATCACAATTTCATTCCAGCCACTCCCATGTCTCCAATAAATCTTTTCAGAAAAGAACATGAACTTTGCAGTCCGTTTTTTTTTCTCCAAAAACGGAGTAGACACGAAAAAAGTTTGTGTCCTGCGTCTGACAAACCTACCTATGTCTTTAACCTAGACTTTCTTTGTCTTTTATTTTCAAACGTTTTGTTTCTTTTTCGAGAAAGATCAGAAATCCAGAAATCTTAGGTTTTCAAAAGTTTATATGATTCGCTTTTTTGTAAAACAGATTGGAGGAATACGGTAGGGAAAATGAAATAAAGCAACGAAATTTACCTAGGATTATCCCGTAAGGCTTTCGGGGGCTTTATGTATTGATGTTGCTAGGGAAGCCGTTCCAATTAAAAGAACGGTAAGCCAGAGATGTTACCTGTTCTATGGAGGTTCCAATAAAAAGTACTCTGCCCTTTTCAACATCATAAAAGTGCATGAACCCGAATGCAATGAGTTTTTGTTTGGAGCACTTGTCTTCATTCAATAATCATTTCCAGCCGAGTACTCCTTCATTCGAGGGACCTTCCTTGACTCTCTTCCGCTTGTGTTTCCTTTTCTCTTTTTATACAACTCCTATTTTTTTCTATTGCTGATATATTGAAAGTCGTGGTGTGCCCCCCTCCACCGTGTCAAGACTTCGTCTTTTGCACTTGAATTGGAACCTTCTTTGCCTTTTTCTTTTTCTTTCCCATTGCTCCTTTTTTTTGCTGTGCTGCTCCTACGGGGCGCCCCCTAAGTTTTTCGCCATCGTCTTCAAGTGGTCGACTCGACGACGTCTTCTGCTTCTTCGTCACCACACTTCGGATCAATGTCGGACACTTCGAAGACTTCAATAAAAGAAGCACACTACGGGAGTGGAAAGAAGAGAAGGGGCTTGTCTCCAATTAATACTTTTTCCATCTTTCATGTTTGTGAGAGTGTGAGAATGAAAAGAGCGAAGGATGGGGCAAGAGAAGGAAACTTCCACGTCTTCAGAACTTTTCAACTTTTCTGAGAGGCCCCTCGTGTCGACTTTTTTTCGCTACTTTTTTCTTTTTCGGTTTCTTTAGTTGATTTGGTTCTTACCTTGGTATCCAATGGAGATTTCCAATTCTATACATCACGAAGACTTTCCCTAAAAGAATCCAATGAGGTTCGAATTTCAAATTTTATGCGGATTAACTAACTTTTAACGGCATGTGATTCTGTGTACATTTTTCCAAAAATTTGATACCAAAAATGAAATGAATTGAAAATTGTCGACTGACCGGACTCGAAACTTGTCCCGTAGTAGGAGTACGGTTTTTATCTGGAATCTCAAAGTACATAGAGACTCAAACATCGTTAACATTTTCTTGATCTACTTTTCCGATTTTTCGGGACAATTATTCTAAACTTAAGACCAATGACTGCCATTCCATATTCCGATTATCTTCGGGAATAATTTCCTCCACTTGATGGAGGAGAGAATCATTTGAAAATGGAAGTTTTTACCATGCCTAAAATTAAATGCTCCAATTTTTGGGAAAGGTTCCACCATCTTCTAATTCCATAACTGCACAATTTATATTTTTCACTTAACCTCAATTTTGTTTATTTCTGGAAAATCCATTCTTTGTTCCAAAAAATACAACTTTGTTCTTTCTCCTAATTCTAAACTTTTCCGCTCCCTTCATGAATTCTTGATCAGATTTTTGTCTTTGGTATGTTTCTAGCCCCAAAACTTTTTCTGTTGTTCCTTGAAACATTTCTGCATAGGAATGGAAACAATAGAATGAGACAGAGAGATAAAGTTAGATTACCTAGACCCAGACACAACCCACCAAACACAAACGCCCAAAATTTCAATTATATCACTTCTCTTTCGTCGCCCCCACTCAAATAGCTTCTTCTCTTCTGCTTCGTCTCTATTTCCTACCTCTAACTCTAAAATAAGGCAAAGAAGGGAATATCATGTGTGGCGGTGGTGTAGATATGCCTTTCGTTTTTCTTCCGATTCCGGAAGCTAGACTGAGACACTAACACACCCTAACTACCACTACATACTTTTTCAATAAGCGCTTCCCTTTTCCATCACTGCCCTCTGAATCAATAGGAGAGACGAAGAAGAAGAAAGAGAAATTTGAAGACTACCTGATTTTTAAACTATTTTTAAAATCATAAATTGCTATGCGCTCCGTCGGTGCGACGTCTTCTAGAAAAAGTAAGTTTTTTTTGTATATTGAGAATTGGGAATACTGTGTCTGGGTGAAGATTTAGTGCTCGGTTCTCGAGCTTTTTCTGAGCAAATTATTTATAAGATGATTGAGTCTTGTTTTCTGTTCAAAACGTTTCAAATAGATAAAATTTAAATTGGATTTCTTTTAAATGGCAAAACTTAAATAAAAATTTGCTTCTGATTTCTAGAGAAAATTTTAGATTTGAGAAGTCTTTTTTCGAAATCTTGGTTAATTTCAGTATTGGAGGAAGTCATTCTTGGATTGATTCACTCCGAGTTACAGTCCAATTTACCTATTCTCATCGATTTTTTTTGCCAAAAACGTTATTCAGCCGATTTTTAGACTATTCTCTCTGCATATACTCCAAACATTTTCCCTTTTCGTCTAGTTTCGAATATCGTTTTCAGTAGAAATCGGTACAAATTGTAGGGAGGCAGGGTGTGAAGAAGGCGATACGGAGAAGAAGAAGAAGAAGACAAAGAACGGGAAGAAGACGAAGAAAGAAGAGAGCACTGGCTCTTCGCTCTGAATGAACAGACGCGGTGCCGGTGGTGGACACGCTTCTTCGGCGTTCTTGAATCGACGCGACGCAACTAATAGTACATAATAGAAAACTGAGGGGACCTGGGTGGTGGGGGAGGGATGAAGAGATGAGACTTGAAATGTGGGCGGAGTCTGTAGATGTTATCACTAGGAGGAGAGCAAGACTTAGAGAAGAAAAAAGAGAGACTAAAGTGAGTTTTTGGTTTCAGGACACGGTCGCGAGTCATCAGGGTATCATCACGCAGCTGTTGTCGAAGTTGGAGCCATGGTGCTCCAGAATATGTTTAGGTGAGTATTTGACTTTTTGAAAACTACAACATATATAAATGAATCCCAAAAACTGATAAATAGTTTTGATGGAAAACTATTTCTCAATGTGAAGATATTTGAAGATCTCGAATATCTCCAGGAAAAAAATCTGTATAGAAAAACCTAGAAGCTGCCTGTCGAAGAAAAAATGAAGATCGATGTAACCAAAAAAGTATATAGTTTGAAAGAAAATCTGAAAATCCGTACAATCCGAGATGAGGTGTTTTTAGCGGATAACTTTTGCAAAAACTTTGCTCTTCATTTTTGCATTAGTTATGGTCAGGGACTGAAAAATTGGAACTTTAATGTCACCGATGTTTAAAACGAAAAAAAACTCGAATAATAGAAAACTGGTAACTTTAAAAAATCAAAAAAACGTTCTTTGCTTTATCCTTTTCCATTTTTTTGCATATTTTTCACTTTTCCCCCGAGCAAATTAAAACTTCCGCCATCCCAGTATGAAATCAAATATCTAATCCTTTTTATAAAGTGTCTAATTGCAGTGCGCTCTCCTTCCTGCACTACCGGAAGGACGACGATTTCGTGGACAGGCTCTCTTATTTTTACACATCATCGTTCCTTATTATGATGGCAGTACTTGTTAGTTTCAAACAATTCGGTGGTCGACCTCTCGAATGTTGGGTGCCCGCACAGTTCACCGCAAGTTGGGAAGCATACACGGAAATGTACTGTTGGGCGCAAAACACGTATTGGGTGCCCATAGATCAAGATATTCCAGTGGATATTAGTGAGAGGGAGTATCGACAGATATCATATTATCAGTGGGTACCCTTTTTTCTGCTACTACAAGCATTTCTCTACTACATTCCGTGTCTGATGTGGAGGCTTATGAGCGACAAATCTGGTGAGTATTTAGTAGTTTTGAAATATTGTAAAGCAGAAGTAACAGTCAGAAGGAAGAAATCATAAAAAGTTTGTTGGATATGGAACAAATTTTGAAGTTTTTTTGGAGGCAAAAATTATACATCGGAATAGGTTTTTAAAAATGAAAAATTGGACTAGAATTTTTTTTTGAAAACTGTAGTTTTACTGATTCAAAGTTTGAAAAGAGGGAAACCCCCATTAGTTATAAATTGATACCTAGGAATTGTCTCCAGATAAAAATTCATTCCTAGTCTATGTTACCATATAAACACCTCTCTTCTCAATTTTTATTCTTTCGATTCAACAACAGACCCAAAAAGCAAACTAAAAATTGTCCAATCAGTCTCCAATTCATCAATTGTTCAGGAATACGCTTAAACGACATAGTCCAAATGGCCACAGAGAAAGAAAACATTGAGCCGGATTATCGAATAAGAACGATTGAGAGCTTATCCAGACACATTGAATCCGCACTAAGGTGAGCGAGGGACTAATCCATGACGACGAAAAACGTTTCTTGTTGATTTGTTTTCACTTCTTCTTCAAATTTTTAATCCTGATAATTTCAAGGGGTTTTTGATGATCACACACTTATTTGTATGCTTATTCATCGTCCCTAATTTTTTTTCCTTAATCAGGTATCAACACACAGCCACGTCACGGACACAATACACGTTGCATCGAGTGTTCAAGTGCTTCAATATGAGGTACTACGAGAGTTATGTCACCGGAATGTACTTGGTGGGTTTTTGTTTTTGTTTATTTGAATCGAAGCATGAAAATATTGGAAGGGACAAAGATGTCTAGCGCTTTAGGGAGCAGAGTAACAAAGACAAAATTTTGGACTCGTTGATTGGACTTTCTCAAAAGTTTGCAAAAAGTGTCTGTGCGAGATTCCAATTTTGTTGATAGAGGGGAGTTCAAAATTATATTTGCAGGCGACGAAAATCATGTACGTGGGTAACATTCTCACCAACTTGGTACTTGTCAACAAATTTCTGGAGACTGATGAATATTCCATTTACGGGCTCGGCGTTCTCAGAGACTTGCTTTTTGGACGAACGTGGATCGAGTCGGGAAACTTTCCCAGGGTCACACTGGTGAGTTATTGGATTTGGAAAAACTATTGATGGCTAAAAGGAACAATTGCGCTTGAAATTCTAAAAATTTCAGTGCGATTTCGAAGTACGCGTACTGGGAAACAACCAACGACACTCGGTTCAGTGTGTTCTTGTCATCAACATTTTCAACGAGAAAATCTTCATTCTCATCTGGCTTTGGTTCACTCTGCTATTTGTCGCATCGACATTGGACATGCTCTATTGGTTCAGTATATCCATGTTTCATAGGGATCGCTTTCGTTTTGTGCTCCGCCATCTTGAGCTCACATCGGACCCCGACAAGCCAGAATTGTTTAGGAAAGAGAAGCGAAAACAAGTGGAACACTTTCTCAGAACGTATCTCAAAGTAAGTGTTTTCAACTTTTGATTCTGATCGTTTTGAACTTTTGTAGGTTGATGGTGTTCTAGTGCTACGAATGATTGCTCTCCATGCTGGTGTAATGTTCTGTACGGAGATTACCGATGCATTGTGGAAGAGATATTTAAGTCAACACCCGGAGAATCTCATTGACGACGATTCGTCATTGATCACTTTTGCCAGGTATTTTTGGTGTTTGGTCAGAAGGATTAAAATGGTTGTATTGTTCCTCAGAGCACAATCGATTCGAAGGAAAAGAAATGATAGCTCGAATTCGGATGGACAGAATCATCAGAGACTCGGACGGATATTATCACATAGGAGTACTGGTGGAAGTTTCAGATTAAATAGGACACAGTCAACGAATAGAAGTCTGACGACGGAGAATAAAGGTTTGTGAGCTTTTTCATTCAAACTCAAAGGAGATGTTTTTAGTTCCAGGTGCTCCTACGGGTACCAACGCAGCCGCTTCTCCGAACACACCTCCACCAGTTCCAAAGTGAGAATTCAATATTTTTCAAAATCTCATCTATTCGTTTTTACCAGAAATGCTTCCAGTTCGCGCTTCGGAAAAGTAAAACCTCGTCGAACAGTAGTCACAATAAATTCACAACAAAACGACGCTCGATCAAGTCCGGATCCAATCCAAGAAATGAGTCGAATGGAGAATGTACCTTTAGCTGTATAGTGTTCAAAAACTTCCTCAATCTGATCTTTCCCTCAAACAATTTCACTGAATCTCCCCCTAACCCTTCCTCATAAAACACATCTTCTTCAAATTTCACGGGTTTTGAAGTCCCCCAATGTATTCAATTATCACGAGTCCCTTTTCAAATTCTTTCAACATTCAGTCTTCTCTTTGTTTGAACCAAATCTTTATAATCGAAATGTATCTCTTGGGAATGTCTTTTATTGATTGTCAGTTACCTTCTAGTCTATGATATTTTCCTTTTTAATTGTTTTTTTAATAATTGAAATTCTATGTGTTTGCTCAATTATGAATTTATTATCATTATTATAATTTTTGGTGATCATTTGGTAACTGTATGGTTAGTGCGAATTAATTATTATGATGATCATTATTACCTAAGGAGACTTTTTATATACAGACATTATTAGGGAGCCCTTATCACAGTAGTCGATCCAAACTGATACTCTTCTTCCTCTTCTCCAGAATCTTTCTTCTCAACGAAGATCTTGGATGTATAATTCGTTTTGGAGCCGCGATTGTACGCTGAAAAGAATTTTAGAGATTAATAGTACTACAACTTTCTGACTACTACTTACACTATAAACAAAAGCGGGTCTCGCTGGTTTTCGACGAATCGCATCGTTGTACATGGGGACATCCAAAAGATTTATAGACGAGAATCGTGTCTTTTCTGGGTCAGCCCACGCGCGAACTGTGTAGTCAGCTGTTTCCACACGGAAAGATTTAATACCGTACTCTTCGAGCAGTTGGAACATCTGCAATTCAAGTCCACAAATTTATCAATAGTTGTCGTGACTAACCTTTTCATTAAAAGTTACTCTCCCGATTGGACTTCTTCTCACGGTACTAGGATCATCTTGAATTCTGGAAAGCGGAAGTTTTTTCGATGCTCTTCTTTTTCTCATTGCCAACTCTCTCTGTTTCCTTATTCTTCTTCGTTCTTTGAGTTGAGCTTTTCGTTTCTTCAAAATCTTCTCCATCTCCGCTTCTCGGGCTTCTCGTTCTGCACTTTTGATCGCCTGAAAAAATGTTTGAATTGAATTTGTTAGGAAATGTTGTTGATAAATCGGATACATACTTTTTCCAGTTGAGCTTTTGTTAGTCTTGTCTTTCTTTTGATCTTGATTGGTGCTCTTCTGATTTCCCTTCCAACCATTAGTTCATCTCGAAGGAAATTCGGTTCATTGTGAGATAAAAACATCATTTTTGTAGGTTCCAATGGTTGTCGGACTGCTGGATAGTTTTCGTCCTCTTCAATCAGAATAGCATTTTGAGAAAGTGCCGGTGCATCTCTTCTTCTGTGATCTTTCTCATCACCATATTCAATTTTTTGTTTTGAAACTGCTGCATTTGCTTCGCCCATATGAATTTTATGCTTCTTCTGAACACTTGTATTTTCCAAATCTGCTTGTAGTTTTTTCTCAATTCTCTCGGCGGCATTGCTGTAGATCAACTGTAATATAAAAGATTGAGTGGACGTACAAAATCGAAAGTTAAACTTACATCCTCCACAAAATCAAGGAAATCATTGATAGCTCCTTTTGAATCTTGTGGTAAGTTCACATTTTGAACTTTTTGCAGAATAATATTCAAAAGTTCCTGAGCACCGAATTGTTGGATGAACTTTGCAGTTTCTAATTGGAGCTTGATTCGTTTCGAAGAATTGGTGAGGTCGGCAAAGAACGAGGCGTCTGAAATATAAATTTACTTGGAAAGGAATCTGAAAAACGCATACCATCGAGATCAAAAGGATCATAACTGCTATATGCATCTGGATCCTCTGTAGTCAATTTTACTTCCTGCAAACTCAAAATTTGGAAAATCCCTCTCGTTTCATTACATACCTGGTCACTTTTCCTCACACTAATCTTACTAAAAACAGGCTGGAATCCGTCAGTGTATTCCAAAAAAAGAAGAACAAGGAATAAAACGATTAAGTCCGTCCGCATAGTGTACGTCGGTCGGACCGATGGAAAAAAAATGATGAATGAAAAGAAAGAATGGAGTGAAAACGGTTGCTAGATTTCACTAATAACTCTCACACAGGAACACAATGGGCGGATTCGGATCCCTTATCGCCGTTTCTCTTTTCAAGATTTGAAAATGGAGATATGCTATGGTTAACCAAGTGAAAAACTACTCGAAATATTCAGGTTATCTACCGATTCGATCTGTATTACTCTCAAGTCTGTTTTGTGGCGAATTTTCCCTTGCTTGAACACTTTCACTCTTTCTTGATTTGATTTATTATTCTACTGTCTTCCGGTATGCAAAAGTTAGTGAGAGAAATTTCCATGTAAGCCACAGTATCTACCCCAAAGATCTTTGATTTCATAAAATTGTATATTAAAATTCAACGGTAAAAGTTACTTCCATCTCATGTAGTTTTATTAGGTACTTCATAAAAATTTTATCACTGATACTATGACCATATAAAAGAAGATGAAAATCACGAGATAACTCACTTGCAATGAGTGGAAAACTTCTGATATTCTTCCTCTTGGGAGCTACTTTACTTCTTTCCGTGGAATGCGCTAGTCGGAGTCAAAGGCAAAGAGACGTCGTCGACGAGGAAAGTTGTGAAGAGGACGGTGGCGATGGTTATGATGAGGACGGAATTCCGAATAGAGCTGGAGCCGTACGGCCGGTTAGGAAACAGAACCAAGTAGAAGACGATTGGGATGGAGTTGAGGATCCGACGGATGACGACTACCTGAGATATCAAAACAACAATAAGGAAGGCATTTGCATTCTGGGTGAGTAATAGAAAATTTCAGAAGCTATAAGATAGAGGAACAATATAATATCAAAGCTTCTCGATAAATTCAGAACGCGGAAAATGTCCCTCTGGAGAATGGAGAATGTTCAAGAGGCATAACGAAACCGTCTGCCTTAAGATATTTGGATTCCAGCAAGCGATCGATGCTCGACAAGCTGCAGAAGTCTGCCGAACGAACCATAACTCTAGGGTGATGGTCGTTGATAGTCAAGACGAGAGAGACTGGATTTTGTGTAATTTCCTTGTTTTCTCGTCCCTGTTTCAAGTTTCAATTTTCAGCAACCGAGCTGGGCGGAAATATCAGTTATTTGACTATGCATATCGCTGGATATCGTACTCGAGCGTGTAAAATTGACTTTTGTGACAAAGCAATTGTGAGCCATCAACTGTACTAACTATTTCCTCTTTTTTTCAATTCAGGCTTTTGAAGAAGTTGACGGAACGTCCGATTACAAATATCTATTTTCACATTGGCATGTGCTTTCAAATGTATTTTACTATTCGTGAGGCTAAAAAATTTGTATTGACCGTAACCTTATTTTCAGACGTCTTGACTGTCTCATATACCTCACGAATTTATGGGCACTCCCGTCGCATGTAGTTAATGACGCCAATTGTGAAGATGCAGTTAGTAACCACCTAGTGCTCTGCGGAGTGACTGTGATGTGATATTTTGAGAATTTCATGAAGTTTCATTTTATTTATCGTATTTACTCTGATAGCGCAGAATTAATTGAAGAGCTAATTCAATAGAAGGGTAATCGAGTGAGCTCGAATAGAACACTTCCTCAATTTTCTGTGCTACTGGAAAGTAGTCTCATTCACCAGAAATGAACTAGGTTTAGGAATCGCGTCTCAAAAATTATTTGTGGATACTGTGCGAAGTGTGAATTTTCATTTTGAGGAGGTCGAACATGCGGACATACCCCGAGTATCAGATTCATGCTGATTCTGCTCTATACATAAGTTTTCGAGGATCCATTATTTACTAGCCGATCTTTCTTCTGAAAGAGTATATTCATGAGAAACCATTATAAGCAGATTTCCCCAAAAAAACGTTCCTCCTACTGTGAATCGGTGAGTCATGAATCATAAATTCTAAAAAAACACAGGAAAAAGGCGCTCCTCAATATCATTTGACTTGTTTTCCGCCTCTGCGTCTCAATTTTCCATAACAATTCATTTCTTTTTGACACAAAACCAACGCGCCTCTCGCACACAAATACACATTAAACCAAACGGCTCCCTCTTCTTCTTCTTCGCTTTTGACCGTGTTCTTATCTTGTTATTGTCTTCTCTTCGCTAGTTACGAATTATCAGTATCAGCGGGCCACCGATAGCGTTTTTGGGGAGGAAGGTGGCATTCTTGTCGGCAGAGGAAATCATGGGAAACTGCATCATAGCCGGTGCACGTGGATCACAAGGTATCATGCCAAGCAGTATTTACTCCAGAAGAGGATCTATAGAGTCTATGGCGGTTCGTTTAGCTTTTTTTTGAAATGCGAAGGGACTTGAAAAATGTTCTATTTTTTCACAAATGGCTCTATGAACGATAGTGATTTATTTCAAACATAAATTTATAATTCATAGGGAACATGGTGAACACTTGAAAATTATGCACTCGGACTGGAATTATTGACGCTAGAGCTTTATTTTAGAAAGAGTTTTAGAATTCTAATAAAAGATCAGAATCTTAATATTTGTCTCTAGTTTTTCGACTTCTTCACCAATGACCAGAATTTTACACGAAATAAAACGAGAGTTTTTCACAGTCCCCCTGTTCAGTTAATAAGAGAAAACTTTCTCAATTCAGTCCGAAGTTGGTACCAAACATGCCACTCACAAGCAGATGATTCGATACTACCGATGCATCCAGGAAATCGAAAAAACCACCACAGGAATCGTCAATCTTTTCAACGACGCAGTTGAAGCTTTAGACGAATCTGACAACTTCAAAACCATTCTCCAGGTATTCTAAAGTCCCAATTTTCAATAAAAACTTTCAATTTTCAGTCCTTGCAAACTCGGCTCTTCGATCTCCATCAAAATCTCATTCTTCTCTTCAAACTCTCAATTTACAAAATTGATTTCTCGGTACACGAAAGAAAGGATTCAGCCAAGAAAATAGAGATTTTGGTGAAGGAATTGTGGAAGGATATCAAAGAGACATTAGAAGGAAATCCGTTCGCTTTCAACGAGATTGAAACGAAGATCGGAAATTTGGTAGAAAAAACATGTGATCTTACCAAAATAATTTAGGCCTAATCCAATAATCATCTCGAATTTGTCTAAATCATCGAAATTGTGATTACTCCATTTGTATGTACAACGTGTGCCTGATGACTCATTTCTGTGTGTCTATTTTCTCTTTTCAAACTCCCGCGTCTAAATTATTTATTTGTTTGTCAATAAAGCGCATCTGCATTTCTTCTTGTTATTTGGTTTTGCAATACTCCACCAAACATAGCTTTAATTTTTAATTGGATCTCAATATCACCATGATTCATGACCAAACTTACCGATCAAATCTGGAGTACCTAATTTGCGACCTCAAGAATTCTATCGAGATTTTGAAGAAGGTAGATTTGCCATTATAACTATCTTAATCATGCATCTCTTAAATTTCAGGTGCCTGAAGCTCTAGCTAGGAAGGATTATTTGTATACAGATGATCCAGAGCACAAGGAAACTTTTGAAAGATGTCAGGTAGAATTTTCGTTCACAGGATGTTTCTTTTCACGAAGATTTTTTCAGAAAGAACGTTCCAAGATATCCGAGGAGCTCGCAGAACTGAAACGCAGAGCTATTTCTCATCCTGATGAAGCCCAAAAACTGCACGATATTGCACAAGAACTCGAGAAATTGTTCAATGGATTCTTTTTGATGATTTCAGAAGTGGAGGTGGAGCAATCGGTGATTCAATATCATAAGGATATTGAATTGGTTTTTGAGAAGTTGTGTGAAATTGTGACTTGTATGAAATGATAGTTTTGTAAATCAGAATTCAAAAATTAAGATGCAATAAATATTTTCATGATCTTTATAAGTCCTCATTATGCAAATTGACAATGAAATGAGAAGTTAAACCTCCAGAATAGCTGAAACTTTCAAAGAAATCAGAAAACAAAACAATCTTTGTACCTATTCCTCACTCTTACGAAACATTGCTAACTGTTAAATTTCTTATCGCCTGCATTGCTAGCAGATTGTTGTTTGTGTCATCCTGCCTTGCTGTGTTTAAAATATTGACCACTTTTTCTCATTCTTCCACTTTTTGCCATCTACTAGTTCCAGTTTATTTCAAAATGAACGTAAGTCTCCATTAAGATTTTAATTCAAAGCTGCACAGTTTTCTAACAGGAAGAAAGCGACCTCGCGCTTCGACAAATGGAGGTGGTCGCTAACCTGCAACTCAATTATCAGGTGGATAATCAACAGATTCTGATTGCTGGAGAGAGGGATAGAGTTGAAAATAACTTCATAAACGCAGTATTCACTACAAGAAGAGCTGCAGAAGAAGTATCTGAAGCCATCACCGATCTTTCCGTGGAATCTTCACAATTAAGAAGAGGAGAATATGCGAAACAAAGAATTCTGCATATTTGCAGGGTGAGTTTCAAAGTAACATTTGCTTTAAAAAATATTGTTTGGTTTCAGGATAAGGTAAAGAATATCATGAACTTATTGAATGTGGTGAACTTTTCTGCCGATACTGAATTGGAACCGATTGGTTATGCAGTGGAGAATTTCGAAGAGTGTCATGGTGTTGCTCGAAGAATTAAAGGAGCTGTGTTAGAACTAATAACTGCACTCAACATGTTTCAAGGCTCTCTCGATGAAGATCCGATCCACGACGCTCCAGAAAACTTCCAAGAAGTCTTGGCAAAAAGCAACCAATTGTATTCACTCGTCAACTCATTCCCACCTCTTCAAAAGAGCAATTATAGGATTCAAGCAATTCAGAGAAGTGTGATGAATGTAACTGGCAGAAATAATTAAAGTTCATTATGAGTTTTTCTGTTCATTTCGCCCAATACGAAGAAGAACAATAAAAAAACTTTATAAAAACTGGTCTAATGAGAGTAACAGCCAATGTTTCCGGTGAAATGAGGATCTGTAGCATAATAATACGTAATTGGATAAAGTGTCTCCATCGGGGTATGAGAAGCATTTACATGAGTACATTTGATTTTCGGATGTTGATGGAATCCACATAACTGGGGACCCGGACACTTGATTTCTCCGATTCTTCCCGAATAATGATATCGGTAGTATCTATCGTTGTAGCATTTTACCACAAGATCTGTGTAGTAGTGAATATTTGGTAGATTCTGGAAGATTTTCCGGATTCTAGGATTCTTCATCATTCTTCGAAGGTCGTCTTCAATGTCCAAAATGTCTTTGCTTGAGATTATTTTTGCAGTTGAGTTGTCAAAATATGGAGGTTCAATGAGAACTCTTCCACTCGAATCCTGGTCATCACTCTGAAGTTTGAAACTTTTCATTCATTATTCATTACCAGCACTTCTTTTTCAACTAACCCAAACAATTGTTTTCAAATGAGTAATAACGTTTTCCGTGACTTCGTATTTTTCTAATCCGTTCGGAAGAATCGGCGGGAAATGTATCCAAGTGTAGTTCAGATTTCTGGGATCCACCACAATTTTTCCGGTTTCTCTCTGTAGTTGGAATAACAATTTATTGTGTATTCAAGAGTCTCCTCACTTTGTGCTTACATTCCAAACTACCGAACATTTTCTTTAGCGAAAATTTTGTGCCGTCTCTCACAGTGACTGCATCATAATTCTCTTTGTGATAGAAAATGTAAGCCAACTTCTTCTTTCCGTCCATCAGTCTTTGAAACTCTTCTGAATAAGTCGGAGCAAGTTTTGGAATGAGAACATCATCCAAGTCCAGAAAGGTTACAAACCGGGCAGACTCCTCAACAAAAATAAATTATTTTGGAAGTTGAAGAAATCCCAAACTTTGAACTGTAACAAACAGTCTGTTTGAGATGCTGCTTGATTTCTGAACTCGATCTGATTGTGAGGATCTGCTGTAGATTTGGGGACACCAGGGAAATCCACTTTTACCCATGGTTGGACTCTCAAGTACCCCTGAAATTCAGAAATAGAGACGGTTTGAAGTGATTCAAAAAAGAGCTCACCTCCCGTTCATATTCCTTCATTAGTTCATAGAATGTAGTGACAGAACTGATTAGATATAGATTCATGTGAGCTCCAAACCTAAAAATGCATTCTGATTTATTTTGTCTTCTTGTTTATAATTGAGAGTTTGACAAGTCAAATCTGGTAAACTTCCGCAGTCACAAAGTTTCATTGACTTCCGTCATCTATCAATCTCATAAATATTCCGAGTTTTTGGTACTTTTGCAAAAAAGATTCTAGTTTTCAGCCACTCACTTCTGTGTTTTGAAGTGTTGGTAAAAACGTAGTGTTCAGATTTCTAGAAAATTCTAGCGAATTCTCATATGCCTACTCGCAAATTCCAAAAACATTCCACTTCGTCTTGGTCGAAGAGTTTTCAAAGATTGTTAGAGAATTTTTAAAAATCACAACAACTAGGTTCGCACATTTTTCAACTACTCTCTTGTCATAGATTTCCATTAAATCTTTAACCTACTTTCTATAAATGTGAACCGCGAACAAAAAATTCTGCCATTGCTCACTAACAAACAACGGAGACGTACAAACAACGACATCACGTTTCGTATACGAAGGTATAGTGAATGGAATCTGAAAATCTTGTGATCCTTTTAATAAATCTTAAATGAATGTTTTTCCGCCAGAACCTCAGCCATTCCATTATCTCCGACCATACTTATACTTTTCACATTTGGTAGCAGCTGGACGGTTGCAAAGATCGTTATTATTTGACATACTTCATGTGGAGTTACTCTGAATTTTTGAAAGTTTTGAATTTTGTTAGAGCAGAATTTTTATACCTGAAAAACGGTGTGCTTACAATAACGCTAGAAGTTTCATTTTTGGCCATAATAACAAGTTCTGTAGGATCTGGTGATAGAACATTTTCCATTTGATTAGCTGGATTTTTTACAAGATTTATACTCATAACGAGTGCAACTGCATTGTTTCCCAAACTGAAAGTTCTGTATTGTTTTGGAGAATCCCTTAAGATTGAAACCTTTTAGAAGTTGGGTAGTAATAAGCTGAAGTGATAAATGCTTTGAGTTGTCTACTTTTTGGCAAAATTTTACTAGAGGTGATGAGATCTTGGCTGTAAAAAAGAGATAGCAGACTTCAAATTGAAATGATACTCACGTAGTAACAGTGAGCCCAAAACTGAACTCTATAATAGTGACAAAGAGCCATACGAAAAATAAGACGAGTAAGGCTAAAACTGTGACTTTTTTGGGCCGTCTACAGCAGCCACGCATTGTTTCGTCGCCTTCAAAGGAAAGGAAAAGAATTGAAAGAAGTAGCAATATGCGATTGGCAAGCTGAGATATTGCAAACTTGTATTCATGATCATAATCTTCTTGTCTTAGTCTTTCAATCGTTCGAAATTCGATTGGTGTTGATGAGAGAGGAGAGTTGCGTTTTTGTGGTTTTGAGAAGAAAAATTTGAAAAAAAACTGTGAAAAGGGGGAAACAGAGAGTGCTTCGAAGATCTCACCTAAAATTCAAAGATTATCAAAGATCGGGATTCAAAAAGCTAATTTTATTAAACTTCCTTGTTCCGATTCACCTGAAAATGGTTATTTACTAATGTGACATTTGTGTTCTGAACACCATCTAAATATTATTCGTTTGCACGATTGCAGTTTCAGCCTTGTTTGTGTCTACCGTTTGAACAAGTCCCAGTGTCACTAACGTATTTTCGTAGTTAAAAACGCTATATTAACTGAAAAATTTCCAAACCACTTCAGAATGTATTTCCAAATGGGACTACTTATTCTGTCTGGAGAATTACTCATGCAATTTGCAAAAGTTCACAATCAGACCGTTTTAAATTTATTGCCATACATGAACCCAAGACTCTTGCACAATTTCTTGCAAAAATTCCAATCCTCTGAATCTTTTTCGTACGACACATCGTTTCATACACCTCCAAAATCCATGAGATCATCCTTGGTATATCCATCCGCCTCCTGACGTCTCAACTGAATAATGTAAATAGTTTTAAACCGACAATTTCAATCTCTGAATGCTCTCATAATTCTTGGCCCCTTGTTTTTGGCCCCTCCTTGTCTTGACTATAAAATACATCTCGTTCATTGACTCATGAGAATCTTGAAGGATATGGATATGTGTGTACGTGCACGTCATTTGCACACACACACATTTCCTGTCTGAACCTGAAAATCCACAGGGATGAGGGGAATCCTAAAGGAAATGTACACCCTCATATTTTTCTTCTTGTTGCTCTTTAGGGAAGTTTTAGATGTTTTTATTTTTCTTTATCTCTCTACTTCATAGAATTAGGTTCGTTCCGTGTCTGATGAGTTTAATTTGACGACTACGCATTTTGATCAGCTAAAATCTATAGATAGTAAATACTTTGGTTTTTTGAACAAATGAAAAGAGATTCCGAGGATATCTCGTTAAGTTATTGTGTTTTCTTATAGCTTTATGAGTTAATAAATTATTCATCATCTCTGAGATGTTCATTTTGAGATTTGAAAGCTTTCAGGGAATCCTATCGTCATTTCCTGGTTTACTTATTTTAGAACTGTCTGGTGTCTGAAAATTCGGAATCGAGAGTTGTTAGTGTTCAAGTACATAGAATTTGAAGATTTGGACTTCTTGATTAGTTCACAGAAAATTTCAAAACGTAAAAACCAACTTCGTCTTTAGAAGACCTACAATTCCTTATTCCCTATTTTTTCTTTGAATTCTGACGTGTGTATTTTGATTAAAATCCTCCGAATTCAGTAATCCCCAAAAATAACATTTCTGTTCAGTTATTTTGCATTCTGACATTTTCCGGTCTCTTTTCGTCTGCAAGGATTCTCCTGAACTTTAATACATCTCTTTTCGAGACTAGCTGTCTCATTATATAGCGTGCTTCATACTTGTCTTGTTTATCTCTTCTTCATTTTTGAATAATCAAGCATCTCAACTGACTCCAAAACGATCCAATTGGCTCGACTGCAAAATATTTAATTTTACGTTTTTTTGTGAAGAGCAGCATTAAAATTGTGAATTCAATTCAATTAGGCGACCCCGCCGCCTTGTTCCACCTTCTAATCCCATCATTTTTGAGAAGAGAGATCCTAATTTTTTGTTATGAACATGTTTTTTGGGCATTCATTTTTTATCTATGCTATCCAAAAAGCCTAAAATTGAATTGCATCTTCGTCTCTTCTTCTCCTTTATTCCAAAAATGAGTCATTCATCAACTCAATTTCCGGACTACTTCTCTTATTCTTTTCAGTGAAACGTTTTTCTTTTTCTCACTTTCTTTTTCTCATTCTTTTCTTCCAGTAAATGAGAAAGATTCAAACTTTTCGTTCTACTACTTCTTCCATCACCACTCCTACTACTATTACTTTTACACACCAATGTTCTCGTGACTGCTGGAACATTTCAAGAAGTCTTACAATTTAAAGATTTTAATCTAGAAGGCGGGGGTTTTCAGAGAAATATCAAAAGATGATTACGAGAAAAGTCGAGAGTGTCTGGCTAATGTTTTTCTGGAATGAACGAGGTTTTATTAGACATTTTTATGAGTTCCGTGATAAAGTTGGTATGAAAGTGTTTTGGGTTCACAGATTAAAACCATGTAGTTCACTATAATCCCTCCATTCTGATTAGCCCTTTAACTACGATTCTTATTCATCTCATACTCTGCACGCCTACTTTTTCTTTGCATTCAGGATGTCTCCTTCTTTTTTTCGACGATCAAATCTGATTTCGTGATTATCTTGTTGTTTTTGTCCCTCAGCACTATAAATTCCACTTTGATTTTCAGAAGATCAAGATGAACAGATTTTTGTATTACGGAGACGCAACGTCTATTCCTGGTTACAACTGTAGTGATTATCGACCAATCGATTCGAATCCAAATATAAACATTTTCGGAGGAGTGCTGGCTGTTGTATACGGAGTTATTGTTATTGTAAGTGGTCTTTATTTTTCTTAAATATAATGTCGAACATTTCAGTCTTTGTATGCACCGACTCTGGTGGTTTTCCACAGACAATCAAGGCTGGCTTGTTTCAAAATAATGTTTTTTCTTGGCCTTTTCGATATCGGTGCTATAAGTAAGTACCTATGTAAATATCAAACTGAAGAAAATTGAGATTTTTAGCGATCAACTCACTCGTCACTGGTTTCCTTTTGATTAACGGTGCTTCTTATTGCGACTATCCAAATATCATCTACATTTCTGGATCGATCGGTCTCGGATGTTGGTGTAGTGCCTGTCTTACTTGCCTCGTTCTTGCCCTAAACCGTATTCTGGACATGGTCTGTCCCCTAATGGTCAAAATCTATTTCCGTGGATACCGTACCTGTGCAGTTCTCATGGCTCCAATCCTCTACGGTTGCTTTTTCTTCCTCTTCACTTCTCCAGTAATATTTTCCGCCGAACATCAAACCTGGTTTTTCGATCCGAGAACCATGAAAGGACACTACAAGGAGTACACCAACATCCCACACACCATCAATAACTTTTCACTGGTTTTCTTGACGTGCTTCCTCTACATATTCTTTTGTTTAAAAGTACGAAGTCAGTTTCGAAAGAGCTTCCGGCCAAAAAGAACCGCCAGACAGCGTCAGGTGAGTGTGATCCCTCTGGTCATGAGGAGAGGAGATGATCTAAAAACTTCCAGATTTTCTTGCAATCTACCCTTCTTTGTCTCATCCATTTGTCCGCTTCCGTGCTTTATGTCATTATGCAGTTTGTTGAAATACCAATATATTTGACGATGCTTTCGCAATACCTCTGGCAGTTGGCACAAGGTGAGATCTTGAACCAGGAAGATTTTATTTTGAATTAAGATATGATTAGTGTCTACGTATACAGACTTAGGTAGAAAAACTTATATCCGGATTCATACTCGGTTTTGTGACGTTGAAACGTTCCAAAACGAACGAGCACAAGTGTCATAAGTATGTCATAAGTAGTAGGTATCATCCAACATGATTCACTTAAAATCTCATCTTGACCTCGATAAACCTTGATCATCCATTTTGCTTTACAGGATGTCCCGTCATAATCTACCTATTATTCAATCGAAAAGTTCGTGCTGCTTTGTTGGTTTTTATGACCTCCTCATCTCAGGTAATCTCCTTTTTCTAGATTTTCGTAGTCTGAGTAGTCTGAGCCTCATATAAACTTCCTCGTTTTTTTTCAGGATAAATCATCGAACTTTATTCGAAAAAGTGCTGACAATCGAATGATGTTGTTGCAAACAACGCCGAGCCAGAATCAAAATACAGCGACTGCCGTGCGAAAATTGACTGAGAATGAGAACGAAATGCAATGCAGAATACATCTGACAAGTGATTACGAGCCGGAAACGAATCATGTCAAAAATGATTCTGAGAAACAGGACCTCTAATTAATAACATTCTTCGTTTCCTCAACTAGTACGAATACTTACTTCTATCATCATCATGTGTGCACAAAACCTGTTTTCTGAATAAAAACTAGACTGGTTTTTCTCAAGAGACTTTCTGTCGTCTGAACAATATAGAGAATCAGAAAAGCGAATATTGAATCGAGGCTTGTGTTGATTGCCTCATTTGCCTTATTTTCCGCTGCTTCCATTTTGCTATGATTTTGATGCATTATTTTAATCGAACATATTTCGAGTTGGAGACGGATCAATGGCCATTGCTATCTGTGATTTTCAGAGTTGAAATTGGTTTAATATTGTTCAAGTATGTTCAGAGTTTTACCTAGGACCATAGAATCAAAATTTTAGCATAATGCACACTTGGATGTTTCATTGGATAAATTTAAAGTCGCGACAGTTTCACACAAACTGGGCCAGTATCATGAGCATTCTCTACATCCAACACATCTTCGGAGACTGTGCATGGATTGGGCAGAGGGTCCTATTGATTCAAGATGATTATATAGGTAAGTTTCACAATCTACGAACTCCTATCTCTTTTTCGGGATCATCTGGCCCAGTTTCTTTACACCTGTATCTCTGAATCATTGTTGTTTTATTGGTAAAGGAAATCATTTCCTGTCTGCAATCCTTTTTGACAAACTGGAAGTAGTTGGCTTGTTTTCTTCAGATGATATAAGAATAGGTTAATTTGTGGAGAAAGCATAATATTTTTCGTAAAATATCAAAAATCATTGGTCTTTGTGGTCAAGATTTTCCAGAAACACGATGTACAAGATATCCTAATGAAGTGCTGTAGCTCAGTGGTGAACACTATGAATCAGAGATGAACATGTTAGGATCCAGTCTTTGAAATTACGACAAAAATTATCATGTCCCACAGTATAATATTCATACTCCCATAATTGTTCTCTTAATTCCAGACCCCTACGACTCCCAACTCTTCATCTATTTCTCCTACATCCGAGCCTTCTGCCTTTTCCTTGGCCTTTCCATACTTCCATGCCTCATTATCGAACGAATCTATGCGACTGTCCACTTGTCGGACTATGAATCCACACGTCGATCACATGTCTTTTACACCCTTCTGATTCTTCTGATCATTATCGGAAGTATAACTTCCTTCTCATTTCATAAGTGTAAGTAATCAAGAGATCTTTGTCTTGGGAGCTCATAATTTTGGTTCAGATGAGTCAAGCTTGGCAATCTTCACATTCATCATATTCTTCTGTTCCTTGGGAATAATGGTGTGTTTTGCTCGTGATCAGATTGCCCTTTAACTGATTAGTTTTCAGGGAAATATTATCCTTCTATACCTTAATTTGAAGTATTATGATGATCAAGCGAAAACGTGTCTGAAAGTTAGATATCAAATTGCTGAAAACATAAAAGTGTGCCGACTGGTGAACGGTATCGTGTTCTCTATGGGCGGATTTAATGGGTTGATGTGTATTACTATCATAATGGATAAGTTCAATCTCACAACGCATACAGCAAGTCTGTCCATATTCGCATTTGATATTTCAGCTATCATGTGAGTAGGGTCATGTGAGCAGCATCAAAGAGCGTTTTCAGATACAGTACTGTATTCCCATACGTGTGCATGCACTATTGTAAAAACTGGAAAGCAACGTTCTTGAAATTGATTGGGAAGGTAAATTTTAGAAAATGATTGTCTCACCTCAATTAGAAATTTCAGTTGAGTAGAGAACGTCGTTCTATTCAACCATATACAACTCCTGAATCTGGAAGCAAGGTCGCTATAGAGCTTAAAAATACAATGGGTCAGGTTATGACAGAATATGCTACAGATTTGTATTTCAAACAGTTGCAACACAGTTGGTCGTGAGATTAATGACATAAATGCGATTTTTTTATAGTATTTGGAGAATTTTATGGAAACTGGTCTAACCTTCTTGCAATTTTTCTTAAACTTGAATGAGTTTTGTGTTGCACCAGTTGTTGAGAATGAAGCTTTTACAAACGGAATCGAAACGTTTTCAGGAACTTCATCCCCCCTTCGCTCGATTTCTTTTATTCGTTTCCATAAATTTGATACGTGAATGTAACCAATTTTAGAATTTCTTTCATCTTCGATGTTACAATTTTTCCCACCCTGAGAACTTCGTACCAATTTGTGTTGATTGTTGCACGACGAAAACGTGTTTATCCTGGGTGCTTCGTGCACTTCACAAACACATGAATCTTGCATCCAAAACTAGAGTTTTCTTGTTTCGTTGAGTGATCAGAAACCTCTGAGGCACAAACCAGAACCTTCCAGTATAAGTTCCGTCACGTTACGGTTCATGATTTTATGTCATAAAACAGAGTAAAAAAAGAAAATATTAAGTTGGACAAGTCATTCTGAAGTTTTCAGAGATCTATATAATCATAAATCGACTAGAGAAAAGGTACCGGTATTTCACTAAAATAAAAGAAGAAGGAGGATCCTCCATTCATTCTTTGTTCCTATTATGACTTAGCGTCAAAACAGATTTGGGTGCTACAAAAAGGCTCTAGTCTTGTTATCAGGCTGACGTGGAAACTCGTTAGCAAGCGATTCAGGTAAGTGTCCCATTTTAATGTTAGTCAGAGTTTTCGAATTGTCTGTTAGTGAGATCAAAAGATGTTTCCTTTTGTGACAAATAGGTAGACATCGAGCACGTAGGTGGCACATCTGAGAACTGGTATAAAAACTGAAGGTTTTTATGTAGAATTTCAGAATGGGTTCGGCTGTAGAGATGATTAATCAAATTTTCATAGCAACTGAGATAGTGCTTTTCAATGTACTGGGACTCTTTGGAAACATCAACTTCTTGTGCTTGACCTATGCTAAACCATCATTACGGTCCAAGTCGTGTAAGTTGCAGAGATCCCTGAAATTTCAGTTTTTTTCTGGTTTCAGCTTACATTCAATGTGCTTTGAGTGTATCTCATATCTTCTGTCTACTTTTTGAACTTCCCAATGCTGTTCTCTTGTTCACCGGAATACAGCTAAAACGGAACGTTTGTTTCCCCGCAATTTCCACATACATATTCTTCATTTGTGCTCAAGCTGTCATAATGCTAATGCTTGTCGTGGATCTCTTCATGATCGTCTTCTTCACCACTTTGTGAGTTTATAATCAGATGGATCATACTCTGATCCTTGAATTCCAGTTATCGGCGAATCGACAATATAACCTATACAATGCTCATGCTCTTCGTCCCATTCGTCTATGCAGCGTTCACAGTAGCTTGGGGATTTGTAATGATGGATGACGAATTGGTTATCTTCTGTAATCCACCAATCAGCCTTCATCCGATGGTCAGTAGATGGTGGTCGATGTCAAATGTTGCTCTAAACTCCGTTACTCTTTGCTTGTTCCTCTTCCTCATGATCATCTTCCATTGCAGAGGTACTACATAATACCATTAGAAAACCCAGAGAACGTTTGAAATTCCAGGCAAGAAACAGAAGAGTGACACTCGGAAGCTCATGAAACGATTGAAAGTTTCCGTGGTGGTATTTGTCTTCTCTTGGTACATGTGCACCCTTGGAGTCGACATGTTTGTGGCCATCGGACTCACTGGCTCGGTTCTGGTTTTCTTCCAAAGCAACATGGTTTTCTTTGCTCTTCTCTGCTACACTCAACCATTTTATGTCATGCTCTGGAGATCTTCAGAATATCGAATTGCTTTCGTCGAGATGTGGAGTTTTTTGAGCTGTGTCAAGTCACTGAAATCGAAGGGATGGCTGGAGAGAACCACAAGAACTAATGTTGTGTCAACTATAGATTCTTCTAAAATGTAAATTACTTTTGTTTGAATAAAGCTTTCTCTCTTGGGTTCGAAATAATTTTATCAACATGTGGGAAAGCAGGAATACAGCATGAAAAAAGTTACAGGAAACATTTGAATCGAGTACCTGAATCTCTAAACCTCTGAAACCGATTTTCCGTGGGCTCAGAGAACAGTTCTAACAATGTAACATCCCTAAAACACAAGACCTTAATCTAGGTTCATCGTGACCAGTCCATCTTACCCAAATCTTGCTAACTCTGTAATGTTAATCTGTTTGGTTGAACTCTGTTTTTTGCCTACCCCTACAAAATAATAGATTTTTGGAGCACATGCTTCGTTTTTCTCTTTCCCCGACCATGCGAGTCATTGTGTTTTATGAGGGAGAAGAAAGATCACTATTTTGTTTTCTGAAAATTACTCATCTTCTGGATTTAACTGTTCTTAGGTCTTTTTTTTTTGAGCAAGTATAAAATGGGTGGGATGTTTTTGCAAACCTAGTTAGTTCGCGATTCAATTCCGGACGGCATGAGATGTGGACCTAAAAATCAAACATTTATATTCTCAGGATAACACCATTTTGTATATTCTTGGAAACAATCTTCTGAGAATTTCATCGTAAACATTTTCAAATCCCTGGATAGTTGAAAAAAATAAAAATTGAGAAAAAAGTTTCAGAATGAGTTCCATTATCGTAATGAGCAATAACATCTTCATAGCTACCGAAATATTTGCCTTTAATATTCTCGGACTTTTTGGAAATGTCAACATTCTTTTATTGACCTACTTCAAACCTCAGTTGCGATCGAAAACATGTGAGTTTAAAGAACCAATCATTATTTTGAAGGTGATTTTACCACATTAGGTTGAGATGGTATAGAATGTCTTTATAAAAATTCTTGTTTTCCAGCTTACATCCAATGTGCATTGGCCATCTCTCATATCTTCTGTCTTCTCTTCGAACTTCCGAACGCCGTATTTCTATTCACAGGAGTTCAGCTAAAACGGAATGTTTGTTTCCCTGCAATTTCCACATACATATTCTTCATTTGTGCACAAGCTGTAATAATGCTCATGCTTGTCGTGGACCTCTTCATTATTGTTTTCTTCACCACTTTGTGAGTTTACCCAAGACAATTTGATTATTTTTACTGTCATTATTTCCAGTTATCTGCGAGTTCACAACACAGTATATGCTGTTCTAATGCTCTCGGTTCCATTCGTCTACTCCACGTTTACAGTGGTATGGGGATTCGTGACAATGGATGATGAGGTTATTCTATTCTGCAATCCACCGATTGGATTACATCCGATTGTTAGTAGATGGTGGTCATTATCAAATGTTGCCATGAATACTGTAACGATCATACTTTTTATATTCCTGATTGCTATTTTTCATCACAGAGGTACCTCTATCAATAACTCAAAAATATTTAGAGTTTCTTTAATTCAGGAAAAAAGGAAAGAAGTGACACTCGAAAACTCATGAAACGATTGAAGGTTTCCGTGGTGGTTTTCGTTTTCTCTTGGTATATGTGCACCCTCGGCGTTGATATGTTTGCGGCTTTAGGGCTCACTGGCTCCGCTCTAGCCATCTTTCAGAGTAATATGGTCTTTTTCGCACTTCTATGTTACACCCAACCATTTTACGTCATACTATGGAGATCATCTGAGTATCGAATGGCATTCATTGAATTCTGGAGTTATTTTGATTGGTTCAAACAGTCGACCCCAAAGAAATGGTTGGAGAGAACAGCTAAAGTTCATACAATTCTATCGACTTATGATATTTCAAGGACATAATTCCAATAAAAATTTTTTCCAATAAACTGTAGTTTGACATATTTTTTTCTGCAACCGAGAATGTTGAAGTGCAAACTATTTTCATTGCTTGGTACAAGAAGAAACGAGGTGATATCAACTACACAGTTGCAAAGATAATAATCGTGTGAGCCAACATTCAATGGCATTCTCGATGTACATCTCGGTGTTTGATGTTCCGAATCAAAAAGAAACAAATAAAGATCTGAATCGAAAAATTGAAAACTCAAAAGATCAAGACACAGTTCGCAAAACGTTCTCGACCTGTCAAAGAAACCTAAAAAACTAGACGACATTATCAAAATAGAGATTATGGAAGTTGTAAAGGTTTTATGAGGATAGTAGTGTTGACATCACGGACAGTGTTAAAAATTAATGTGAAGGGAAGTTGGGTTGGGGTACATGTATTTGAGTCTCTGGGATGTTAACAGACAAAAATGTTATTGATTTTTGTAAGTTAGCCATCTTGTATGACATTTTTTAGAAAGTTGAACGACCCGAAGTTTGAATTTGCATTTCAATGTGAAAAGTTGAAAGATTCTGAAAGCAAAATGTTGAGGTTTTGAAAACGAATCTCACATACCAGAATCATGAGCAGGAATTCATATTTTCCCAGATTGCTGAACGTAATGAAAAACTAATTGAACATTCAAACAATTGGGCCTCACTGGAAAACTACAGTAACCGACCCCCAAGAAAAGTGTCCTCGATAGTTCAGGTTTTTGAGCATGTAAATCACATGTTTCTAATCCAAAACATTTGAATTCTTAACTATTAGTACTGTTCCTGACTACAGTATCTGTTAATGAGATCACCTACATAACTATCAGCTTCCTCACTCCACTCTCACGTGAAATTCAAATCATCCAACATTTTTTTTTCTAATTGGCGATACACACACATTTGACTATTTGTCTTCTATTTTAGATCCTCAGCTTCTCCCTAAAAAACTAAAGTTCAACAATCTTCGCCCTCCTCCTCGTTTTTCTCAACTTACCATTTGTGCCTAACAAAAGTTTTTCCTCTAACTTTTTAATGTGTGGGCATCAGCAGTACCCATCGGAGTTGCGGTTCAATTTAATCGCTCTGCCAAACAGATTGCGTTCTTGAGGAGGTCTAGGCGCAAAAAAGTAAACTCATCAGGTGCCCCCTTTCTTCTATTTTTAATGGGTGCAAGTGATACTGTAGTCTCTTTGTGATAATGATTTGTGCCCCACCTGATGACTTCTATATATTCTTTATATAATTTTTTTTTGGTTCATTTGTTGACAAGCATTGGCAACACCCGTTCAGTTTCAATACACAATATAAATACCCCTCTTATCTTTTACTTTTTTTCAGGTATGCCCAGACCTACAACACTTTTTGTTGTTCTTCTACTGCTTCTGCTCCATGTATCTACTTCCGGAGCACAGCTTGGGCAAGTCTTCCAACCATATCTCGTCGGCTCCCAGCCACGAATAAATGCAACTCGTCTGGTCCTTACCAAAGAACTTTGCTCTCAAGATGAATGTCTGATTCAAAAACATTGGTCCTCAGAGGATATTTGTGCATATGTGAAATGCAATAAGGATGCGTGTGAAGGTGGCGGATATCTTCAATGGTCTCAATATATCAAATGCGAGTATAACACAGCTATCCGGGTGAGTACTCATGGACTCAACGTCTCTTATCTGTTCTTATCAATTCCAGGTTGTTTTGTTGATTGTCGCGATTATCTATTTGTTCCTCTTGTTTATTGTAATGACTGTGGTAGCTGATGACTTCTTCTCACCTTCCATTGCTGGAATAGTACGGCATTTGAAGATCAGTGAATCTATTGCGGTAAGTTCTAAGTTTCAGTGGAGAAGACTTTGATTAGCTTTTCAGGGTGTAACATTTTTGGCTTTTGGAAATGGTGCACCGGATGTATTTGGAAGTATCGCTTCGGTCATCACCACGCCGAAACCAAAAGCTGATTTGGCTATTGGAGATATTTTGGGTGGTGGTATTTTTGTCACTACTGTAGTCCTGTCAGCTGTCATTCTCACAAAGTCATTCAAAATCGCTGTAAGTATCCTCTGTCAAACTCTATAATCTCAAAATTTCTCAGGTTCTTGCCACAGTCCGTGATATAATATTCTTCATTATTGCTGATATTTTCATCGCAATCTGGTTTTTGAACTTCAACCACGTTGAGATCTGGATGCCTCTCAGTAGGTCCAGCAAGTCTTGATTAGACTAATTTCAAAAGTTACAGCATTCCTCGGTCTCTATGCAGCGTATGTGGTTTCTGTGATTCTAATGAGGTTAAACTCCCAAAGACGGAAGCGAGCACGGCATTTGAAAGCTCAGAGTAAGTGATCAAATGATTATTCTCACCCACATTATGTTTTCTTTTCAGATGAGAGAAAAGAGAGTACCGTGAATCACCATACCCACAAGATCTCCACCGTAATTGGGTTCGTTATGGACTACGCACATGTTATCAATTTCTTCGCTAATAGTAAAAGTGAGTTTATTTTTGATGTCTAGGAATTTTCCCGGGTTCAATTTTGTTACCAAATCATGTTTTGTAGTATCTGCTGTGACGAATAATGTCAAAAACTTCCTTGACGTAAAAGGAGATTCATTGGAAGATGGATTGGTGGACGAACAAAGTGAGGATGATGAAGGAGAAGAGGCTGAATTCCATATTGCTCATCGTCACGTTTACAAGTCTTACGATGAAGCAAGTTTGGCGTTTACCGATGTTGAAGAAATCCGTCCAAAAACTTGGAAGTCGTGGGATTGGGTCAGAGATGTTGCGAACCACCTGAGACCGTGGCCAGGAAAGGGGGAACTTTTGGAAATGAACTGTTTCTCCAGAGCCATTTCAATTATAGCAGTGATTCCAACTTTCTTCTTCAAACTCACCATCCCATCGAATGAGATGCCATGGTCGAAACCAATCCTGATCATCCACTGTTTCTGTTCAGTTCAACTTGCCCTTTTCGCAATTCAAATTTCTGACAAGTCACCGTTTCATGGAAGTCCTGGACTGTGGCTATACGGATTATTGATCTCCGCGGTATTGAGTGTCCTTGCTTTAATCTTCACTCCTCTTGACAAAGAGCAAAAGTACTATCGGGTAGTTTTATTCTGCAGAAACGTATATTCTATTTAGTCAGTTTTCAGGAAGTCTACTCGTACCTTGGCTTCTTGATGTCCATCGCCTGGATCTATTGCACGTCATCGGAAATTATCAATGTTATCACTATGATCGGTGTATCTACTGGTGTGTCACAAGAGATTCTAGGCTTGACAATTATGGCTTGGAGTAATTGTATCGGAGATGTAGTATCTGATGTGGCTGTTGTGAAACAAGGTTTCCCGAAAATGGCCATGGCAGCCGCTATTGGTGGTCCACTTTTTAGTAAGTAAAGTCCAATAGTTTGATTTGAAAATGGAACTTTCAAGATCTCCTCATCGGATTCGGTCTTCCATTCACAATCGCTTGTCTTCAAGGAAAACAGATTGATCTTCAAATCACTGCAGTTTACCGACTGCTGATGCTGTTCCTTGCTATTTCTCTATTTACTTCTCTTATTGGTTAGCCTTCACCTAGAGTCATGTCTTTTTAATATCCGATTTTTCAGCAATCTTCGTTCAAAAATTCAAGGTTCGATGGCCTCATGCAGTAGCTCTTCTCGCAGTTTTCGTATCTTTCCTCATCTTCGTTCTCCTTTCGGAGACCCATGTTCTAGAATGGAAGTGATTTTTCATTCCTTTTTAACTACTTCTCACATGTCATATTTATTCTCAAATGTCAAAATTGCGGGTCAAAATCGGATTAACAAAATTGAAAGAAAGTATTGATTGATCCATAATAAATTTTATGTAGAAGTTGCCGTAGAGTGTGCTTGTTGAGAATGAGCGGTTGCGGAGATTTTCGTAGATTTCCAATGCCTTTCTTTGAGAGTTGCACAACATGGAATACAACTCCATGCTTCAAGGAAGGCGTTTCTGTATTCTGCAGATCTCCAGATGACAACGTAGAAAAATTGAGAGTAAGAGATTAGGACGAAAAAGACCTGGAATTCTAAAATAGTTTTTGACATTCTCTCGAATCAATATTACCAAATTGCTCATCATGAAAATCAAAGTAGGTCCAGTGAATCCAAGCGCCACAAACAAGTCTGCAGCCAGTAATCCGATATACCAGGTGAATATGAAAAATAGAATTGACACTTTGAGACGCTTCATGATTTTCCTGGTATCACTCTTTTGCTTTTTTCCCTTATAATAGAAAACAAGGATTAGACTGATGAACAGGACAAGAGTGATTGAATTGATAATGACGTTAGTGAATGTCCAGAATCTGGATACTGTAGGATGGAGACCAAGAGGTGGGTTGCAGAACATAACGACTTCATCGTCCATTGCCAGGAAACCCCATATTACGATTCCAGAAGAGTAGACAAAAGGAATAGCGAGCATTCCGGTGAGATATTTCCAGGTTGCAATTGTTTGGTAGAATGTCGGTAGAAAGACTATGATGAAGATGTCAATGGTCATCATGAGGATGATAACTGCTTGAGCACAAATGAAGAATATGTAAATGGAAATGGCAGGGAAGCATTCATTCCTTTTTAGTTCAATCCCAGAAAAGAGCAATCCGGCATTCGGTAGTTCGAATAAGAGGCAGATGATGTGAGAGAAACAAAGTGCGCATTGTAGATAAGCTGAAATGTTGACGATTCAAAAATAGCACAAGTAATTAAAAAAAACCACTTACATGACTTCGACTTTAACTTGGCTTTTGTTGCAGTTAGAAAGATAAAATTCAGATTCCCAAACAATCCGAAAACATTGAAAAATACAATCTCAGAAGCGATGAAAATTTGATTCAGAAACTGAAAAGTGGTCAGAGCCATTGCTATTCGGAGCCGTAAATAAAATCAGATTTATATAGACAGCTTGGATAATGGAATTCCGGGTGCAACCTGCACGTACTCCCCTAAAATTCTGGCAACTCCAAAATTACGAGTCTATAGAAAAGACGGAAATGTGGGGTTTCTTGGCATTCCCGACTTTATTTTTATAAGGAAGCGAAGAATACTTTGAACCATTGATAACTAGTCTTTTACCTAAAGGATCTTACGAATATTCTGAGAAAGACAATGGGTGTTTTGATGAATCACGGACTGTGGGGGGCGAACGATGAGGCATTTGCAAGAATATAATAGGCATTGTTTTCTCGATCAGAATGCTGAAATGTGATTTCTGGATTATGCTCTAACTGTGTTGTCTTCTTTAATATGTTCAGAGTTCACTTTTTGAAACAAAGAAGAATTGCAGAAACATTGACTCGAACGGAGATTCTGCAACTAGAATTCCTCTGATTCAAACTGATTGTGTACTAGATTTGTATTCGGAAAGAAATACATAGACCAAATATTGGTACAAATTAGAATTTCCGGAAAGACTAAAAAAGTGAACAACTATCCCACCAGAAAATTGAAACGATTATAATGACTTTTGTAATTTTAATTCAAAGGAGCTGATAGTGTTCGACTGATTCCACCTCGAATCCCATTGATTTTTTCGACCACTAGGAACTGTAACAATAGAATTAGCTGATTAACCCTGGCTTGTTGATGTCCTGCAAAAAACTTTCTCATAACTAATGTAGGTTTTTAAAAATATGTAATACAAAACGTGTGATCATTTGACAAATCATCATTATCTGCAAACCAGTCAACCGAAATAAGAACATTCACAGTTGCATGAACAAATTTAATAAATCTCAGACAAGCAAAAGATCAAAAAAAGTTTCTTAGAATAGAAACAGAAAACGTCAGAAGATACAGAAGACGTGATTAGAAAGTTCGAGTGATCATCGATATTGGTTGCGCTTTTATTGAAGATCCTGCTCCGGTGACATCTCGAGATCTAGATGATTTTCCGCAGCAGAGAGATAGAAAGTGCTGACGGTATTCCTTGGATTTCCAAATAACCACGTAGAAGGTTTGACTGAAGGAGAGGAGGACGAAGAATGACTAAAAATATTTGTTTTTTGGACTCTTTTCTTGTACTTCCAAGGAAACTTCTCAGAAATCCCCGTGACTTACCACATTGGCGACTAAGAAGTTGAAAGTCTCTCCTGTGATTCCGATCGCAATAAAAACAGAATTTGATGACTGAGCAATGAACCAAGAGCAGACAAAGATCACAACCGATAACTGAAGACGTTTCATTACTTTCCAAGAATCGCCTCGCTGTGTTCTCCCTGTAATAAGAAAAGTTCAGATGCTACTCTTCTAATAATAAATACCTTTCGTGTAAAATATTCTGATCAGAACAAGAAAAACACAAAGGGTTAGCACATTGAGAAATAGAATATACCGGAAAAACCAAGTACTGGCTACAATATTCAGACCTGAAATGAATAATGGGTATTCTTTGAAGTAGAGGAGAATGATTACCGAGAGGTGGATTACAGAAGATGACGACTTCATTATCGGTATAAGCAAATCCCCAAACAAAGAAAACCATTCCACAAATTGAAGAAGGAATTAGTGCCAGAATTATGTACTTGGTGGTTGAAAATGTATGATAGAATCTTGGAAACTTGACAATGATCCAGATGTCTACTACGAGGAATAACATAATCATGGATTGAACTGTTTCGAAGAATGTGTAAATAGAGACTTTCGGATAACATTGACTGCGTGGAAGTTTGATATCTAGGATAGTGAGAACTGTATCAACTTGAGTACCCGCTAAGCAAATGATATGACAGAAACTTTGAACAGCTTGAAGGATAGCTAAAAATAAAATGTAAGCTTACTCACACTCTCCCACGAACACTTACAAGATTTGGTCTGAAGTTGTTTCTTCTTTGCGATCATATAAATTAGACATGCGTTGCCAAAGATTCCAGCGAAGAAAAAGATAATTTTATAGGTTACAATAACGAGTTGGTTGACTCTGCCCAGCATTCCGTACATCACCGAGAGGACGAATGAAGCGAACTGAAATTCTACTCTGTCTTCTCATTAGTGAGACACAGAGAAT
The DNA here is from genome assembly GCA_963966625.1 of Caenorhabditis zanzibari. NCBI lineage: Eukaryota > Metazoa > Nematoda > Chromadorea > Rhabditida > Rhabditidae > Caenorhabditis > Caenorhabditis zanzibari. The sequence goes on along the minus strand of OZ016472.1, from coordinate 8,832,515 downwards.
CTTGAGGCGAGACATGTGGGAAACATTGGAAAAAAAATTCAGACAGAACTCACCGTGAGAACTCGTACCGGAGGAATAATTTGATGTGTTGTGACTCATTTCAAGTCATTATTGGATTGTGAGGGGCGCCGATACGAGTGTTTTTCAGGGACCCTGGCTGTGTTCAAACTCGTGAGAACTTCGAAAATATAATACTGGCTTCTTGCAATAATAAAAACATCAAATACGAATTCTAAAATCATTAAGTCTCCTGGAGAACCTTTTATGAACATGCCTGATGCCATGAATTCCCCTGTAGTCGTATTTTTGATGAACAAGAAGTTTCGCATGTTGTTTCCGTTCGACCGCCGTCAAGTTCGAACACCTGAAACAAAACCGATTTTTTAAAGAAAATGTACAAGAATGGCAATGCGTATAAAAAAATGAATTAGCCAAATAATAGAGCAAGTGAGAAAAAAGCAAATTATCGATATACCAAAATTGTAGAGAATGAGATGAGATTAGCGGTGATGGTAATTGTTTCATTGATTTATTTGACGGGAAACACAGGCACATAAGAACATTATGACAAAGGTTGGGTATTCTGTCGTCAATACAGCAAAGGACAGGACCTATGGATCCCACCCCTTCATTCACCATGCTCTGCACATGACGGATCAGGTTAGTTTCCTGTGGTAAAAATTAATCGAACACTCTTTTTTGCCCTCTTTATTTTTTTGTTGATGTGCTAATACGGCCTACTGGTATTGATTTTCCAACAATTAGCTTTCTTTTGTATTTCATGTCTTTTTTTGTCTTTTATGATTCTACTTTTTAAGAAAGTTGTTTCTTCCAGAGACCATCCATCTTTTTCTCATTTCCTTCTCATTCTCATTTTTATATTTCCAATTATTTTTGTTTTAACGTTTTCTACCGTACTTGCGGTTTATTCCGTTTTATTTTTTCCATTTAACTGATTTTTTCTCGTGACTAATAGAAATGCAGGTAACCTTTTGCAAGTTAAACAATAATGAACTGCTTCACTAATCAGTTCACTGCAAAAACAATCTTTGAAGTATGTATTGTTTGCGTCATAAGTCTACGAAGATGTTTATGATTCCCATTAGTTCTGCTTCCTAGTTTCTTTCAGAACTAATACGGATAGATTCAAAACAACAACAAATTGTCAAACTTTCAGAAATCAAACACTAACTCATTGATCAGATTTTTATATGTAGGCACTATGGTTACAAACATGAAAATACAAAAACAGAAAATCAATTTATCTGCGTCGGACTTCTTCTATGAAACATTGATTCTGAATTCGTGATTTTCAGAGTGACAGATGCCACCGATGGGACTTTCGAAACTCGCGCTTTCCACCAGACACTGTAGAATTGATCTCGGTACTCTTTGCTCTTCCACATCGTCACGTAGAAAGTGTTACTATAGGATCCACATACGAAAACCATCAAATTAGACAGTAACAGGCCTCCGAATTGGGAGAACGACGGCGTTGTGAGAACAATGAAAGCCAGGAGCTGACTGGTGAACCATGTGAAGATAAATATAATAACAGTCACTTGAAGTCTCTTGACAGTTTTCAGTGAGCTCCGATAGCCTGTTGTGCTTCGACTTCTAACGTAGAATGTTCTTATCAAAATTACATAGAAAAAGAGAACGATGATGCTTAGAATAATAAAGGTTTGGTTATAGAGCATGCTCATGTTATAGCTGAACGCGAATGGAGGAGTGCAAGAGAAGATTGTTTCGTCGTGTGTGGTGAAATTAGCCAAGAGAACATAAAATGTGCCAAATGATAAAATTGGAAGTCCAGTGAGAATGATGTACTTGGGAAGAGACAGACTTCGGTAGCTGGAAAGATGAGGTTAGCTTTCTAAAGTATTACAATTACCACTTACAACATTGGATACTTCACAAAGATAAGAATATCCAAGACAATAACCAGCATAATTAATCCTTGAGCTGCTTGGAAAAATATATAAAATGCGATTCGATCGAAACATTGCCGTCGGGTATAAGTGGCTCCCATATCGAATACTCCAGTCATCAAAGTACCCACTTGACAGATAATATGGAATGAACTTTGAAAACATTGAAGAATTGCTGGAAATTTTTAAATCAAGAAAGCAATCTGGGCATTCATAACTTACACGTTCTTGATTGAAGTTGTCTCCGTTTGATAATCAAATGGATGAAAAGGATGTTGCCGACAGTTCCAAGGATCAGAAAGAAAACTTTGTAAAAAGCGATGAAATAGCGATTTATCACTTGGATGTCCATGCTGAGAACTGAGTTGAAATGAAATGAAAATGAGTAGGAGGATAAGGAGTAATCTAGCAAACAGGAAGGCGGTGATTCTGTTGATCAGATGATGCTAGTTCGAATATCAGTCTGCTCACGATCTCATGGTTCACGGTCTATCGACAATTCTGTTCTTTGTCGTCGTTTTGTTGCAAGGAGAATAACAACCTCTTGAGAAAGAAGGTTCTGTCCTTTGTAGAAGTTGAAGTTCTCACCGCGATGTCTGGGTTTAATGAACTGAAAATTCTGACAACAAAGTAGATTCTGTTCATCTTGCAATTCAGAATATTATTTTGAAATCTTATCACTTACACTTATTTGGAGCTGACAAGTTAAAAAAATATTTATGAACCTTTATTGGAAACTCGAGAAAAGTGTCAGAAAAAGAAGGGTAGATGGTTCTCCTCATTTGAATTATTCACTTTAAAGAATGAGAAGATGTTTGATGCAAGACTGCAACTGAAGATGGAATTCTCCTGTTATTCCACCATAAACTGCAGAACTGATCTCGATACTCTTTGCTTCTCCACATCGTAACGTAGAATGTATTACTGTAGCACAAACCCACAAGAAGTGCCTGGAACTCCTAGTTTTGTTTCACGAAGCCACTGATCCCACCTACCGTATGAGCAAACATCATTCCACTCCACTCTGAAAAAGCCGGAGCTCGGAGAACAATGAATCCGAGGATCTGACTGAAGAACCAAGTAGATATAAAGATGAGGACAGAAAATTGAAGTCGTTTCACAGTTTTCAGAGAGTTCAGAGATCTGGTTCTATTATGACTTTTGACATAGAAAGTGTGAATCAAGAACAAGTATGCAACCATCACGATGATACCAAGTAGAATGAAGAACAGGTTATAATAGGTGCTTGCACTTTCACCGAAAGCAAATGGTGGACCACAAGAGAATGTGTATTCAGAATCTGTGGTCAAAAAAGCGATGCACGTGGTAAGAGTAGAAAAGAACATAATTGGAGTGATAATGAGTAGAGTGTACTTTTTTGAAGACGTACTTCGATAGCTGAACTTTTCCCTGTTTTGATTTCAAACAGTTGAAGGAACTCACATTATGGGGAACTTGACAAAAAGGATAATATCAATCACGATGATGAACATGATGATACCTTGAGCCGTTTGAAAAAATATATTAAAAGCGATACGATTCAAACAATCATTCCTTCGATAGAGAGTTCCCACATCGTCAACTCCACTCATCACAGTTCCAATTTGACAGAAAATATGGAATAAACATTGGAAGCATTGGAGAATTGCTGAAAACTATTAGTTTAATTCGGAGTTATGAGACAACTCACAAGTCCTAGATTGAATTTGTTTTCTTTTGTAGATCAAATGGATGAATAATGAGTTTCCCATTGATCCCAGAACAAGAAATACGACTTTATAGAAGGCAATTATGTAGAGGTTCCAAAGTTGGATATCCATTTTTAATCTTGAATTCCAAAATTGAAAAAGTAGAAGTAATGAGTGAGTCAAAAACAAGTCAACTGGATAAGAAAAAAATCTTATAGAGGAGAGACCAAGAATCTAACAAGTTTGGGTCTGATCATACTAGGTTTACGGTCCCACGATTTTTCAGTTTATCTCGTTTTCTCTTCAAATACGAGTCTACATGGAATCAGAAGATTGAAATCATGTTGATTAATAAGGAAGTACATTCATTTGCACAGGTGGGATTCTAAGTTGGTGGGAACGAAAAGTAGCTAGAGAATGTGAAATTTTCAGACGTCTCAGTGTTCCATGATGAGATTTTGATTCAGTTTATGAAAACACAGCAATGTAGTTAGAGAATTTCATTTCGGTTCAGAAGATCACTGATATTAGTTACTGGTCTTGCAGACTTTCGGGAGCATTTTTGGTGCGAGATTCAGTGGTTATAAACCAAATGATTTTATTGGGAAACATGGTAAGGGTAGCGATTGTACAGGTATTCGGTATTAGCATGTTCTATTTTTGATTCAAATTTCTTGGAATCGAAAATACATGAACAATAGGCACCGAAGCTGTCGATGTTTTTATCGGCCACCACACACTTTGAAACTGCTCTCGATACTCTTTGCTTCTCCACATCGTCACAAAGAAAGTGTTACTATAGGAAAGACACATTAGAATTGCCTGAAAGTTAGTCGAATTTTCAGCTATTCGCATTTATCTTTTCTCACAGTATGTGCGAATATGGGACCTGCCCAACTCCAGTTCGGAACATTGTGCAACGCAATCATCGACATTATTTGACTGAAGAACCATGTGAAGACAAAAATCACCACTGACAGTTGAAGTCTTTTCATGGATTTTCGAGAGCTCAAATGGTTTGCAATGTTTTGGCTCTTTGTATAGAACATTTTGATTAAAACTAAGTAAAGAGTCATCACCACGAGACCAAGGAATATGAAGAAGAAGTTGTAATAGATCCCGATATCCGGGTGAAATGCAAAGGGAGGACTACAGGATCTGATTGAGTCTTCATTCGTTGTGAGGTAACCGTAAGACGTTATGAAAATCGAAATTGCGACAACTGGGAGAGAAGTTTTTAACAGGTATTTGGAAGAAGAGACACTTCGATATCTGAAAAAAAAGATGTTGGAAAGAAGATTATTATTGAAAACTTACCGTACTGGGAACTTGACAAAAACCAAAATATCCGCAACAATAACCAGCATTAGAATTCCCTGAGCTGTTTGAGAGAAAACATAGAATGCGATTCTTTTGTAGCATTCTTTTCTGTTGTAAGCGCTTTCAATACTTAAAACATTGTTCATGAGCATTCCTATAAGACAAAACACGTGGAAGATGCACTGGAAAGATTGGAGGATCGCTGAAAGTTATATGATTTTCAAAGCGTCCTACTTATCTGAACAACTAACACGTTTTATTTCGAAGTGACTTTTTCTTTATGATTAAATGGATAAACAAAACGTTCCCAAGGGTTCCGACAAATAAGAAAATAACTTTATACACCGCGATGACCAGTCGATTAATAGTCCAATTATAATTGCAATTATCCATTATACTCTCGCAAAATTTTAAAATTTATGACGAAAAAGTTTGTGAGAGAAAAAATGATTCTGAAAAAAATGGGCCTAGACTATCAGTACGTTTATTTCATGCTTCACTGACCTCGTTGTTCATTTGCTTCTGTCTTGCTGAGAGTCTTTTCTAACGACTACAGGAAATCAGATAATGATGATGCAGTTTTGCAGTAATGCGGATGTAATGTATTCTAGGTTAGCTCTTTGTTTTTGAGAAAAGCTGCGTTTTTTTTTTGAAAGTAAGAGACAATTATTTTCGTTTTCAAGTTTTTGTGTTTCCTAAATAGATTGTGCAGTTTCTCTCCATCAATTTTTCAATGGACTCATTTTCCAGATGTACGCTATATGTCTGTTGTTAACCTCCACTTTCTGATTTTCATGACTGAAGTTCAAGTCTAACATATCAAGTTTGGTACAGCCAGGTGAAACCAGAAGAAGGAAATTCATTTATTTCGAAAATCCCTTCAAATGACACGTGCTCAATGAATCGACAAAAAAATCAATCAGGAAAGAATTTGAACCTGAAACATGACAAGAATAGATGAATTACATGCAAAAATTGTTAGAAAAAATCAATAAGAAGGAAGAGTGTTAGGCCTGTGTGTTTGTAGGATCTTCTTAGATCTCCAAACATTGAAAAATTGTTTCCGATACTCGCCACTTTTCCACATTGTTACATAGAAAGTATTGCTATAAGATAGAGCAATGAACACCGACTGAAATTTCTCAAATAGTTGTTAAGTTTTTAGTACAGTAACCTACGTTTTGTGCAAACATCATTCTTTCGGATTTCACCATGATACCATCTCTGAGAAATACAATCGCAACAATCTGACTAACCAACCAGGTGAATATGAAAATTATGACAGAAAGCTGAAGACGCTTCATGATTTTCAATGAGTCGTCATTTTGGGATCTCTCCATTTTATGAAAAATCCTGATCAAAATAATATAGATTGTCATAGTCACAAAACAAAGGAATAAAATCATGCACTTGTGAACGAAACTTGCTCCCACACTAAATGCGAATAATGGATTACAAGCATAGATATATTCTTCATTCGTCGTCCAATACCCAAATAAAACTACGAATGTCGAGTAGGTCAGAACTGGCAATATTGTCATTAGAGCATATTTCCAATCAGAGAGGTTACGATAGCTACAACTCTTTGTTTTCTTTTACTAACTCTGTGGAAACTTACAATATTGGAAACTTCACTGTAATCCAGATATCGATCATTATGATAAGCATGACAAGGCCTTGTGCTGCTTGGCAAAAAATATAGAATGAAATATGAATGAAACACTTTTTCCAAGTGAGTGCAGAAGAGTCGAGTCCACCAAAAACTGTTCCCAATAAGCAGAAAACATGGAATCCACATTGGGTACTTTGAAGAAGAGCTGGAATTTGGAATAGTTTTGAAGAAAAAGTTTCGAAAAGTTACTTACAAGATCTAGTTCGCAGTCTTCGTTTCTTATATATCAAATGTATGAACAGTAAGTTTCCGATAGTTCCGAAGACAAATAAAATAAGTTTGTAGATAGTGACCACATTATTATTTTACAGAAACTCACGTCTGACTGAATTCAAGTCATAAAACCGAGCAGGTGAGATTTAAAGAGCAATAAATGAGTTTCTGAGTTTCCTTCCGCATTAAAACATTTATGATGCAATACAATTCCAAATAAATATGAAAAATAACATAGAAAAGGACAAATAGTTTCCTGAGGATCGTTCAAAAATAATCTCAAAGTTCGATTCGACAAATACTCGTAGTTCAAAATAATGCTGGAATGAGACACAAAATACATATAACTGAATGGTCAGAGGAGATCACTGCCTTCACTTCCACTCTAAAACGTGGAATTCGGCAAGACAGATGAAAATGAGGAAGGTTACAAATATGAAGATAAGGACGACGGCATGGGGCCATCGGACGGTGAATCTTTGAATGAAAAGAGCTACGAATGTAGTGACAAGGGAGATTCCAAGGAATAACATGAGAAGACGGTAGACTGGATTGATCAAAAGTTCAATTTCTTTTCCTTGAGCCGCGGCGATAGTGAAGGGGAGACCGAATCCGATGAGAAGGTCTGAAAATATATTATTTCAATAATGGTTCCAGGTAATATTACTCACTGAAAAGTGGCCCACCAATAGCAGCTGCCATAGCCATCTTTGGAAATCCTTGTTTCACAACTGCAATATCCGCAACAATGTCTCCGATACAATTACTCCAAGCCATTATCGTCAAACCCAGTAGCTCCATCGACAACCCAGTGACCACGCCAATCATAGTCACAACGCTGACAATTTCATTCGAAGTAGCGTAAATCCATGCTATTGACATAAGGAAACCAAGGTAGGAGTATACTTCCTTGTAGTACTTTTGCTCTTTGCTTAATGGAAGAAAGTACATGGCGACAAGAGCGAGAATTGCAGAGAAACCGAGACCATATAACCAGAGTCCTGGGCTCCCATCGAATGGTTTCAGGGTGATTACTAAAAATGAGCAGCATTTTTAAAGGTTTATACAAGTAAAACTTACTTTGAATCGAGAAGAGAGCAAATTGGATAGAAGCGAAGCAATGGAGGATAAAGAGGGGTTTGCACCAACTCATCTCATTTGATGGAACAGTCATTTTGAAGAAGAATACTGGCACAATCTGGAATTCTCGATTTCATATCATATTTTTTTTCAAATACGATTACCTTAATTACTGCTACAATCTTCACAAAGATGTTCATCTCTCTAAATTCTTCCCAAGTTGGCCAGGATTTCAAATGATTGAACAGATCCCAAACCCAATCCCAAGATTTCCAAGTCGTCAATTTGATTTCTTCGATTTCAGTAGCAGCCAAACTAATTTGATCATGAGAAGTGAATACTGTATGATGGGCATATGCAAATTCCTCTTCTCTTCCCTCATCACCACTATCCTCGATTTCATCAATAGTTTCCAAACTTTCGAGGTCCGTTTCGAAGGTGTCTGAAAAAACGATTGAAAACAGGTACTACGATTCAACCCTTACTTTGTTGGAAGATCTTCTTAACCTTTGGAGGGGTGTCAGAATCTAGTGATCCACTGAATCCCATGTTCACAATTCCCTGTTTTTTGCCATTGTTATTTTTGTGAACTTTCCTCTGCTGATTTGCCCTTGTCAAATTTTTCAAGAATTGAGAGTATCCAATCATGAAATGAAATAGAACTGAAGCCGATATTGTTGGTTCTTTTTTCTCTATTTCTCCATAAATAGGCGCATTAGACGCAGCACTTTCTGGGCGAGACAAATCTCCGTCTTCAGATTCCAGAGTCTTCTTTTTTAAGTTTCGCTTCTTTCTCTGGCTACGGTAGATTCCGAAGATTATCACAGTGACAACATAGACTCCGTAGATGCCGAGAAACGCTGAAAACGGCGATGATAAGTAAGAAGTTCGAAATCTGAAACTCACTTGCTGGCATCCAAACTTCAATTTTGTCAAATTTTAAAAAGCAGAAAACTATGAAGGCAAGGGTGATCATATAGAAAATCAAGTCTCGGAGAGTTGGAATGATCTGCAAACAGATACTGATTTTTATACTTAGGATGTTCTCACTTACAGCCACTCGGAATGATTTTGTGAAAATAATGATAGCCAAAACTACAGTAGTCACAAAGATACTAGTACCAAACAAATCTCCAAGAGCCAAGTCTGCTTTTGGTTTTGGAGTGGTCAATACTGAGGAAATAGAACTGAAAACATCAGGAGCTCCGTTTCCAAAAGCCAAGAATGTGACACCCTGAAAACGTTTGATTTCTCCATGAAGTTCCTCAGGTTACAAACCGCAATGGATTCACTCATTCTCAGATGGCTGACGATTCCAGAAATGGCCGGACAAAAGAAGTCGTCCGCAATGGAAGACATAATGACAAAGAGGATGATAAGGTAGATGATTCCAAGGATGATGAGGATAACCTGGAAATAGAAAGCTTGTTTTAACGGAAATAGAAAGCATGATGTCAATGTTTGTTTTTAATGAGAAGATATCAAAACAAACTTTGCTCTTGCTTTATCCATGCTTTTCCTATATAACTTGAAACAGTATCAAATATGATGAGATATAATTTAGTCTAGCAATAAAAGTTTATAGGTACCTAAAGTTTGCTATTCCAAATATGTAAAACTCACTCTAACTCCAATATTATACTGACACTTTACATACATTGACCATGTCAGATAACCTCCACCCTCACATGAGTCTTTGTTGCACTTGATGTATGCACATTTCTCTGAAAAGATCAATTTGAATATTCACAAAAAAGATTCTAGAAGTACTTACCATCAGATGTCCATGATTTATCAATCATGCACTCCTCCGCTGCACACATTTCTTCGTCGAATGGCATTCCATCATAAATCGAGTAATTTGAAACTCCAGAATTAGTATTCACATCTTGATAATCGTAATTTCTATCGTAATCGTATTGTGGTGGTCCTTGTGCTCCAACGGATATGACCAATATCATAAGTGCACAAAGTATCCATTTCAATTTCCCCATGGAAAATGAATTAGGTCAAGTGAGAGTTAAGTAAAGTAGTAGTTGTTTGTCTGCGTGTTCTCCGATATTTATACGAAGGCGAGGGAGGGGCCTAACAGTTGGGAAAAAAGAGCACCACAAGGTATTCGAAATAACCAAACAATAACCTCCCAAGTTTTTTAGATTTGCAGAAGAGGGGAGTTGGTCGAATTTGATTCTGGAGACAGACATTTCTCTCTAGTTTATACTATGAGGGTGGGCAAGAGCTTATGGTAATTTCAGCCAAAAAGTACACTTTCAAAGACAAACTGGTCATACGTTGGTCTTCCGTGTGAAAGTGAGTGGGTCGGCCTGTATAGGAGGTTATCAGTTACAAAATATTTGATGATATCATCGGAGTACGGGAGTGGTAAGAGGTTCACAGCTTTCGAGTGAGTGTATTGTTGAGATAGCTAGATTAATTTGAGGTCAAACGGTTTGGCATACAATTAGGTAGGCAATAACAAATACGATGAGTAAGATAAATACTCTGATTATAAAATCTGATTTTCCGGTGGTTTTTTGGTGTGAAAAATGGATATAAAAGCGCGCCTCTTGAGGCATAATAGTCAGATTTTTGAAAGCAGAGTTTTTTATTGATTTGTTAATCCAACCGTTCGTTCGAAAATGAACTTCCTTCAACCATTATATTAAAACCGATAAACAAGTCTCGAAAAACATTTTGTTTTCTATACAATTCGAGACAGTCGCCGCAAGAAAACAAGTAATAACCGAGAGCCAGTAATGCTTGTTTGTTTATGTAATAAAATGGACACACACTATATTATACAGTAATTTTTCCAAGTCTCTGACATCATTTTTCCGGTATTGAACCTTGATGAACCCACGCTAAAGCATACTTTGATCTTCTTGCTCTTCTCGCCATGTCTATCTGTCTGTGCCGATTGCAAACAGTCATGTTCTTTGAAAAATTCGGTACACAAAACAGATTCAACTAATTCATTTTACAAGATCAAATAATGAAGTTTATTTTTCAGATCAAGGTTTCGGGAGGTTTTGGCTCTTTTGTTTTTTTCCCGCCACTAATTTTTGTGGAGGTTTGGTATGAAATGATGATGAGAGAAAATAATTGGCATTTTTGATAGGATGAACCAATATTAGAATGCGTGGGAACTGGAAGGGGAGGTGGACTGGCTACAGTTTATAAAAAGAGTTGGATGCCCAAAGGTGAAAAAAAGCTGAAAGTTACTTATTCGAAACCTGCCGTCTTCCAAACTTAGAGAATCTTGCAGCAATATGAAAACTCGGAAATCCCCAATCCCACCAACTAGTAATTTTTTTTTTGACTCCCCAATTATCTTGGATTTTCATGGAAAGTTCTAGAGCTTCCATGTATAACAATCATCATCATGATCACGTGAACAGTCTGAAAATCAGCGAGAAAACAAAAAGAACTTTGTTGCCTAAGAAACAAATATTGACAGATTTCTGAGCATTCCCACTTTTTGGTTTGCAGTTCGAATTGATGTTGTGAACTTGGAAGGTCTGGAATGAGCATGTGATATCCGATCAATGAGATCAATTAATTTCGTTACAGTCTAAAAAAGAGGATAAAGATTCCCGGAAGGTCCTGAATTTTATTTGGTTCATGAAAGGAAATTGAGTAAAAATAATACAACTTTATTACTAGCTCCATTATGTACATCACACAATTGAGAAAAAATATAGTAAATCCTGAAGATCAACACAAATAAAACTCGAAGGTCAACTGAGATACTCGTAACAGATTGGGGAATCGAAGTTAAATTAACTGAATGCTTTGAATCTGACCCGTTTTCGCAATTACTTCCACTCTAAAACGTGGAATTCGGCAAGACAGACAAAAATGAGGAAAGTGACAAAAATGAAAATGAGGATAACGGCATGAGGCCATCTAACGGTAAACCGTTGAACAAAAAGTAGGACGAAAGTACTGACAAGGGAAATTCCGAGAAAGAGGAGAAGAATACGGTACACTGGATTGATCAAAAGTTCAATTTCTTTTCCTTGAGCAGCGGCGATAGTGAATGGGAGGCCGAATCCGATGAGAAGATCTGGAAGAATGTGAATAGAAGATAATTAGAGATTTTTTTAACTCACTGAAAAGTGGGCCACCAATAGCAGCTGCCATCGCCATCTTTGGATATCCCTGCTTCACAACTGCGATATCCGCAACAATGTCACCGATACAATCACTCCATGACATGACAGTCAATCCCAGCAATTCTTGTGACAATCCAGTAACCACTCCCACCATAGTGACCACACTAATAATCTCGTTCGATGTCGCGTAAATCCATGCTATTGACATAAGGAAACCAAGGTAGGAGTATACTTCCTTGTAGTACTTTTGCTCTTTGCTTAATGGAAGAAATATCATTCCGATGCAAGCCAAGACTGTAGAGACACCAAGACCGTACAACCAGAGGCCCGGACTTCCGTCAAATGGTTTTAGATTGATGACTGGAAAGTTTAGTTTGAAAAATCAGTTTTATTTTATGGAACTTACTTTGGAAAGAAAATAGCACAAATTGAATGGAAGCGAAGCAATGGAGAATGAAAAGAGGTTTACACCAACTCATTTCGTTCGATGGCACAGTCATTTTGAAAAAGAAAACTGGCACAATCTGAAAAATTCCAGTGTAATATTCAATTCTATAAAAATAACACTCACTCTGATGATAGATAACACCTTCATGAATATGTTCATCTCAAAGAACTCCTCTTTGCTTGGCCATGATTTCAAATGATTGAAAAGGTCCCTGACCCAATCCCAAGATCTCCAAGTCGTCAATTTGATTTCTTCGATTTCAGTAGCAGCCAAACTAATTTGATCATGAGAAGTGAATACCGTGTGATGAGCATATGCAAATTCTTCCTCTTTCCCTTCATCGTCGCTATCTCCTATTTCACTGAGAGTTTCAGAACTCTCCAAATCCGTTTCGAATGTGTCTGAAACAGTACTTTTGAGTAATTTTTTGTTTCATTTCACTTACTTTGTTTGAAAATATCGTGGATTTTCGGAGGAATGTCTGAATCCAAAGATCCACTAAAACCCATATTGACAATTCCTTTCTTCGTATCGTTGTTATTGCTATCTTGAACTCTTCTTTGTTGATTTGCATTAGAGAATGCTTTCAAGAAATCAAAGTAGTTGACCAGAAAGTTGAATAAAGTAGACACTGATAATGTATCCTTTTTCTTTTCAACGTTTCCGTAAATTGGAACAATTGAGGCTGCACTAGCAGGACGAGATAAAGAATCATCGCTCAATTCGAGATTCTTCTTTTTCAGATTTCTTCGCTTTCTGCGACTACGGTAGATACCAAAGATGATTACAGTCACCACATACACAGCGTAGATGCCAAGTAAAGCTAAAATAAACTTTGTGATGATATAAAGGTACACCTGAAACTCACTGGCTGGCATCCAAATTTCGATTTTAGTGAACTTCACAAAACAGAAAACGAGGAAAGCCAAGGTGATCATGTAGAAAATCAGGTCTCGCAGGGTTGGAATGATCTGAATGTACGAAACTACTAATAAGAGCTTGTGAATGAAGAATACTTACAGCAACACGGAACGATTTTGTCAAAATGATGATAGCCAAGACTACGGTAGTAACAAAAATACTGGTACCAAACAAGTCTCCAAGAGCCAGAGCAGCTTTCGGCTTGGATGTTGATAACACTGATGTGAAAGAACCCAAGACATCAGGAGCTCCGTTTCCAAATGCGAGGAAGGTGACGCCCTAAATCTAATTTTCAAAAATTTTTGAATGGGAATCAAGTACATACAGCAACGGATTCACTCATTCTCAAATGGGTTACGATTCCTGAGATGGAAGGGCAGAAGAAATCATCAGCGATAGTAGACACTATAACGAAGAGGAACGCGAGGTATATGATTCCCACTACGATCAGAACGACCTTAAGTTCGAAAATTAGAATAGTGTTCACGGTAATCATGTTGACTTACCCTAACTCCAATATTATACTGACACTTCACATACATGGACCATGCCAAGTATCCTCCACCTTCACAAGCGTCTTTGTTACATTTTATGTAGGCGCATTTTTCTGGAATATTGAATTTTGAGCGGGAATTCTTATCAAAGAACTTACCATCTGAAGTCCACGACTTTTCGAACAAGCATTCGCTAGCTTCACACAATTCTTCATTGAATGGCATTCCATCGTATATCGATACATTAGAAACAGTAGTGCTCACATCTCGATAATCAAAACCAGCGTCATAATCGTATTGTCCTCCAACTGACACCACCAACATCGAACATATACAACATATCCATTTTACCTTCCCCATAGAAAATAGTTATGTGAATACAGGAAAATGGAATGAAAGTTGCTTGTCAGTATGTTCCCCAATCCATATTTATAGGGAAGGAGGGGAGGAGTTTCACTAAGAAAACAAAGAGCACAAGATCTTCGAAATGACCAAACAGTTACCAACTCGACCTCCCACACTTTTTAGGAATGCTAGAGGAGGAGGGGAAAACCATTGTGAGTTAGCTGTGAATAGGTACAATCTACCCTACAAAAATCATTGATCCAAAGTGTCATCTGCTAGTTTTGGATAAAAAATGTACTGGGAACCTTTAAAATGCAGACTGGTTTTCTTTTGATCTCTCCCGTAAAACTGAGAGGGTCGGACTATTGTTGAACTCTCAAAGGTTGTCGACTGTGTGCAACTACACAATTTGTTAGAAAGAAGAAAACAGAAATTAGGATCAGCTGAGATTCTATTTACAATGGAGAGAGATGTAGAGTACGGGAAAAGCCCGGATGATTAATGATAAAAGTGTGGATAGTAGACACTTGCACTGTTAAGTAAACTGTGAGTAATGTAATCGCGGTTTTTGCAACATTGTTTCGATGGAAATGAGCTTTAGTTTTTTGAGTACATTGATAGTACTGTTTGTGAAAGCAGAGTTCTCTTACAAGGTTTTATGATTGGTTGTCATAAAGTGATCTAAAATATGTATTCTACATTCAAACTTCGTCAAGTTTCTATCAGGAACCTCTTATGTTTAAACTTCCAAGATTGAAATAATTTCAATGTACAAAATCGGATCTGAGAAAAACACATTTCTAAAACCGAGTTTGACCCACTCGAATCGGTTGGGAATCTCGTAGCAATAAAATGTATTCAGAATTTTTGAGACTTGTATCTTTTTAGTTTCTTGAGGCTTGAAACATATTTCAGATCTTGAGTTTTAACTCGCATCCTCCATCACAATACGTAATTGAGTTCAATTTCTGTCCAAGTTTTCTATTAAATTTGTGTCTAGACCACACAACTACGTAGTCCATTGACCAGCGGTCATTGTTAATCCCTGTTCTAACATGGGCATCAAAATCAACTTCCCTTCTTCCGTGTCTAATCTTCCTCTAACTGGTACTTCCATTTCCCGTAATTCCTCCATTTACCCGTCAACCCGATATGAAAATATTAACCGTCTCGGAAAACAGTTTTCCTCAATCCGAGCCGAGACAGTCTCCGAGGAGCCGAGTGCAAATGAATGGGGTGAAAACAAGCAACAACAGAGGGAGATTGTTTGTCTACTTCTTAACACACAAATACTTTACATAGTTTTTCACTGGTTTCTTTTTGTTCTGACATCATTTTTTTCACCCAATTTTTCCAGTGTTGAACCACGTGAACTCGACTCTGATTTCAAGATGTGGACAGAGATACTCCGCAACCCACGCTAGAGCAAACGGTGATTTTTGTCTTGTTCGCACCTGGTTCAAATTTGAACAAAAATCAGGGAGAGTGAAAAGTTTATTCTATTTTTGATTTTTCGACAGATCTACAAAAAATTCTACAAACCAGAACTTTGAGAGCCAAAAATGTCAATACAACCAAAGTAGCAATATCCAAGAAAAAGAACTGGAAGAAATTGAGTTGTCGAGAATATGGATCCAGTTCTGGAAGACTCTTGAATTCCGCTGCAAACTCAGCATGTTTGATAAGACGATCCACCGGATCAATTGGTTGCTTTTGAAGAAGATTCGAAAGTCGTTTTGCTTTCGTTGAATATTCTGGAGCCAACATTCTCCTTATAATATTCGTTAATTTCTCAGAGTCACCCAGATCGAATTTCGAATAGACTTCAGCACCTCCATGCCTTTTCAGCATTTCTCCGTTCATAGGTTGATCGAAAAACAAGGGAACGACTATTGCTGGTATTCCAGAGTATGCCACTTCCATTACGCTTCCAAGACCTCCATGAGTGATAAATAGAGATAGTCGGGGGTCAGCTGAAAATTTAATAATGCGCGTGAATTTGTGAAGGAACATTTCCACACCTAAAAGTGCAGGTTGTGGGAGCCATTTCTTCAAATAAACGTTTTCCGGAAGTCTCTTCTTTATTTCCGTATCATCTTCATCCTCGTACTTCCAAATGAACGTAACATCTGGCATCGATCTCATCATGTTTATGATACCATTTCTTCAATTATTGAAAGGAATTTTTAATCAAACACTATCAACTCACTTATAGTCCTCTGGCATATCACTTGATCGTATAACGGATCCGAAAGATATGTACACAGTGTTCTTTCTTTCACCGAGCAATTCATCAAGATCATTCGACAGTTTTTCAGATCTCCAGCTAGACACATTCATGGAAAATCCTCCGATTGGAACGCACTTGGTCAAAGAAGGAAATGGAAAATCGAGATATGGATTGGAGTTGAAAAATAAGTACGCACTGTCGGCAACTATTTCCTGTGAAAAAATTATTGCTGATTGCCATGATAACAGAGCTCACATCAATATTCCTTATCGGATAACCAGTTTTCTCTCGTAATGTATCCAGAAGGTTCCAATAGACACTTCTGAACATTCTGGTTCTCATGAAAAACATCCAAACATTATTCACACGCTCCCATATTCCAGATTCTTTTCCATAAGTACTACCAGGTCCTGGAATGAAATTGAGTCCAATTGGTTGACCGACTGCCCATTGAACTGGATCAATTCTAGATGAGGCCATGGCCACAATCGTTGATGGGATTCCTAGATAATCGGAGATATCTGAAACAATTATTTTTCATTGGAACCTATAAACCAAAACTCACAAAGCCCACATGGATCGAAAGGCTCAGCGATGACCACATCGAAGTTTTGAGATCTCAGTTCGTTATGAAGATTTTTGTCTTGAAATACTTCTGAAATGAAAAACAAGACAAGCCTGGGTGGATAATTAAATTGACAGACTCACGTAAGCACATGTGCTCCAAATCCTTGCTCATAGATTCTGAATACTGATCAGCCGCACATGGTGTAGCAGCTTGATTAGTCGTCCAGTATTTACTTACTGTACTTTTAGGCCGAGTTTCATAGTATTTTTTGCCTTCTTCATTAGCTTCATAATTTATGATCTACAAAAGAATTGGATGTGGCGAGATTTTCAATAAGTTTCTTACCTTGACTGATGGATTTTTTATAACTTTCTTTTCCCTCAAAGATTCAAGTATCTGTTGTTGGAATACTAACACTTCATGTCCATGGTCTGCCAGTTTATCAGCAATATTACTCATAAATTTTACATGACTATAACTGTAGATTGGAGAAATAACAAGATATCTGAAAGCCTCGGAATAGAAGAAAAATAATGAGAGAAACAAAATACGCATGTTGAATGAGAAGAAAAAAGTGAATCTTGTGCCCGAGTGGACATGATTACTACACGTCGTTATCAGACATTGACTTATCAGTGAGGGTCAAAGAGATAAATGATTCAAAAGACCAAACTTCATCAGTAGGTTGGATTCCGACTATTGTTCATTTTTCAAAAAAAGATGAGTCAGGGACAAGGCACAGAATATGTGCACCGAGAAATGACGAATTTTGGGAGCACAAGGATCAGTTACAAAATGACTGAAATGGAAAAATGCTTGTTATGCACTCAAATACAATGACTCTGGTCACCGTGTTAGGAACAAAAAGTTTTCTGGAAAATCATATTGAAAATTGAGATAAAAATAATCTTGCTCACATTCAGTTAGAGTGATAACAAATACAGGTAACATGTAGAGAAACATCAACAACTATTAAATCTCGGTAGTTATGCAAATCCTCTATCGGAAAACCCTACTTTTTATGGCTCAAATACATTTATGGCTTAAGTATGAGTTTGTATTACAGACTGAATTTCGATTCGAAAAAACAGCTTTTTGTTTTTCAAGGAATTGCCAGCCATGGATCGGAAGTAATCTACCAAGGTCTTCCAAGGAGCATTATTTACCTAAATTTTTCTCGGACATACTGAGTGCTACGGTATTCAACATCTTGTTGACTGCTCTGCTCGCGAGCTTCTCAATTTCCCACCAGTAAACCATTTCCAATGACTCACTTTACTCTTTATCTGAAGAGTCATACAAAATGTATCTGCCATCACTTCGTTCTCGTTCTTCTTGGTCTTCCCTGCAACATTTCGATCCTTTTTTCTCTTTGCGTCTCCTCTGTTTAGCCATTCTCTCGCCCGTCGAGTATGATTTGTGCTGGCTGCCATGGCTTATGAAAACAGCATGGGGAGGCGGGTGCACGTATAAAAGTGGAAAAAGATAGGTTTCGGAACTTCAAAGATTGACAAAAAATAAAACAAAAACCTAGAAATGTCTAGTCTTCCAGTATCCTTCTTTGATGGTAATTTGACTTGTAAGATTTACGATTCATTAAATTTTTGGTTTTCAGATGAAATCGTGTCTGAACTGCTTGGTCCGTTCCGATTTCTTGTTAAACTTACTCTTCTTGACTGTTCTGCAAAAACAAAATGCCTGAGAGTATTCACTATTCTTCTGGCTGGCGTTATTGTTGTACTACTTTTTGCGAGAGTTGGCCTTCTGATGGAAAGCAAGGGGAACGTAAGCAGCCCTGAATCTTGAATCCAGAAAATTGATACATTTTCAGTCTCTCTCATTTCCTTGGGCTGAATCCAACTTCTTCGGTTTTCCTGCAATTTTCGCTGCTGTCTGTAGTCTTTGTATTATTGGTTGGACCTATAATGGATTCATCCCAAAGTTCACCAAAAAGTTGGCTCATGTTCGGATGCTCCGATTGGAGTCCAACCGGAAATTGGATGGATATCGGACAATTCATATTCTGGCGTTACTTTTCTCAATTCCTTGGTTGGTGGCCATGATGTCGTGGATTATCTACAACTTCACGCATAGCAAGATTTTCTATGGAGCGTAAGTTGAAAATGGGAAGACTACAGTAATCTTGGAATGTGGTTTTCAGTGATGAAACCAACGTAGTCTTCCGAGTGTTACTAGTTGTATCTAACTTTTATGTTTGGTTCATCTCCACTATCGTTCTTGTCTACTATTTTCTGGTTACTTCGGCTGTCACTCGGGAAATCCACTACTTCAATCAAGAGCTTCAAAAAGCCAAAGAGGAGAGATTGCTGAAAAATATAGGCGTTTTGGAAAAATTCGATTTCCGTCAGAATCAGATGCTCGAGATGATTCTACTTGCCAATGGATCTCTTTCGAGTTTCGGAACTTTTGCTCCTCTTTTCCTGTTCTATGGATTAGTGAACGGTGTCTATATGACTTCGTAAGTCACACTTTCTCTGCCAGTGTTCAGAATTTCAAAAATAAGAAGTAAAGCTCAAAGCTGAAGCAGTTTTAGGCTTGCTTTCCCAAGCACACAATCTGTGACTTGTTGTCATAATTTTTTTTGATTCTGAGAAATCATTTTATCAAACAAAAGTTTAGCAAGAAAACAAACGCAGAGCTCACATGGCCCAAGAGTACAAAATTTATCGTATGAAATTCGTAGTCAAATAATTAAAAATAAATCGTTGACGCGTTAAGAAGCATTAAAAAATAGAAAACCATTTCAGATTCATGGACTCTGTTCCTATCTTCTACTTTGGTATCCTTATGTTCAATTTCGCGGCTATTATTGCTTACAATGCCCTAATTCTCTTCCCAACTGTTGGTGTTCAAGAACAACTGTCTGAAACTTCAAGAATTCTGATAAACAATGATGAGTTCGAATGCTCCAAAGATCCAATCGTCTACCAAACATACCGTATCATGGTCGATCGTCTTCAGAAGGTTGACACGAGAATTTCTGTAATTGCTGCATTTCCAATCACAAGAGCAGTACTTGCTGCTGCTTGTTTTATCACTCCGAATATGGGTTTCCTGTTAGTCATGGCCAAAAAAGTTCTCATTGCTAATGGTGGTCACGTATAACTGAATTGATCTCAAATTACACCTACTTTTATTGCTCACAACATGAGTTTGTAAATATCTTTGTACAATAACTTGTTGAATAAACATTTAAAAAATAGCGATAATTGAATCATACAAATCTCAATAAAGAAATCTGGGAAAACTTCAGCTCGCTTCTGAAATAGAAATTCCTCGTTTTCAATTCATTGACTTCCCGCCTAGACTATATTTCAAATTAACGTCCACTGTTCTTCTCAAAAATCACATAAACACTTTTTGCGATTCAGCACTTTATTTTCCCTCACTATCAGCCGATTCTGCAATTCTGTTGTTCGGTTTTTGTGTCTTTTGCTGATTCGACTACAATTGTTATCAGCTTTCAAAAATACCAGTTTGAAATACTGTTCAAGTGTTTCTCGAATACCAAAAAAGACAGAACACTTTTTCTTCTCCCGTTTAAAGGCAAGATTCTGAATATCCCATGTCACAAGTCTCTCAAGAATCTGATGCTTTAATTTGTGATTCTATTTCCCGATTCCGATTTCTTCCAGGTGATAACGAGGCGACCTCTTTCTTCTCAAGTCAGCACAACTCGATTTTTTTTGTCTTATCATCAGCTGAAATTTTTAATCAAAGAGAGTAAACGAAACCTTCAAACTGAAGAATGGTGCGAGTTCGTTCATCGCTAACCGAGTTTCCTGAATTCCCAGAAATCAAGAGACGTCTATCAGAACAACTGCTTCTGAATCCATTCAATAAAGTTATCAAGTAAGTTTTTTTAAAAAAATATTGTTGATTTAAAAAAGTATTACAGTTTTTTTTTTCATTAAAAAATCGAAAAATATTAATAAGCTCGAGTTGCAAAAAAAATTAATTTGATTCACTGGGTCAATAATTACCGCTTTACGACAAATTGGTAAACATTTTGATCTTTCTCTGCGTTCTCATACTATTCTGTGATTTGTATTTCGAATGAAATCAAAGATCTAATTTTTGAAGATACACATCTACTCCGGCAATGACTCCTATCATAATGCCTTCGGAAGGTATCATTGGGATTTTCGAAAAAAAGAAAACAAGAAAACTTCATTTAGATAGAAAAGTAGCTCAGCTCCTTGGACCATTTCACATTCTGATGAAGTTAACGTTGCTGGATTGTTCGATGAGAACCAATAAATGTGTTCCCCGTCTGATTGCTGTTGTGATAATTCTCGCGTTATCAATACGAGTTTTATTTTTGATGTTACAATCTACAGGAGATGTAAATTTTAATTTTAAAAGCTATAGAGATAAAAAAGTTTCAGGTGCTCTCATTCGCCTGGGCTGAATCCAACATGTTCAGTTTCCCTGCAATCTTCTCTCAATTCTGTGGCATCTCCATATTCCAATGGACCAGACATAGATTCATTGAGAGTTTTTCTGGAAAGCTAGAACACATTCGAAGCCATCGTTTGGAAGCGAACTCAGAATTGGATAACTACCAGAAAATTCATGCATTGGCGTTGATTCTCACCCTTCCATGGCTCTTCGCCACAACTTCTTGGGCTCTTTATAACTTCTTACAAGGATCAATTTTCTATGGAGGGTGAGTGAAAGAGCAGTTTTTTTCCCATTCAAGAACTTTTTCAGACCTCAAGCTAATATAATCTTCTCCGCACTATTCGTTGGATCCAGTTTCTACATCTGGTTCATTTCCTCGATTTGCCTTGCTTTTTACTTTTTGGTTTTCTCTGCACTTAACAGAGAAGTAGTCTATTTTAATGAGGAATTGGAGAAGGCTAAAAGTGAAAAAATCCTTAAAAATCCAGGGGTTTTGGAAAAGTTCGATATCCGCCAGTTTGAGATTCTGAATCTGATCATATTCGTTAATCATCATCTATCATTTTATGGAGGACTGGTTCCATTATTTTTGTTTTATGGAATTGTCAATGGTGTATACTTGACTTCGTGAGTTTTAAAAAACTTGTTACTAAAATCAAAAATTCGTAAATTTCAGATTTTTCGAAACCATCCCTCTCATCTATTTCGGAATTCTGATGTTTTTCCTCGCCTGCATCCTCGCTTATAATCTCACTCTTCTAATTCCCACTTGTGCTCTTCAAGAACATCTCAACCATACAAACAAGATTCTGGTTAATAATGATGAATTGGGAAGCTCAAAGGAACCAGAAGCGTATCAAACATACCGAATCATGGTGGATCGGATTCAGAAAATCGACACTCACATTCATGTTGTTGGTGCATTTCCAGTTATTAAACCAGTTCTAGCAGCCGCTATGTTTTTCGTTCCAAATTTGGGATTCATACTTGTAATGATTAAAAAAGTGATTCTTGCTAATGGTGGGAAGGTTTGAAATTGATCTCTTTTTTATAAATAATTTCGCTTTGAATGAAGTATCTCTGTTTTTTCGATCTTTATTTTAGACATAGATTCTCTGTCAGAAGACGTCCAGCATGAATCACATCATCTTAATGCTCAGAACGCGATAAACCAAAAAAGAACATGTTCGGCTTCTCCCCAGTGAGCACATATTCTGTGACTTGCCGTGAGAGCTTTTTGATCTGGCTATTATGAAAGGCTTTGCGAATAGAGGTATGAAATGAAATAAGGTACCACGAGGCATGCGTATGAAAATTTCATTTTTTAGAAGGTTCCAGTTTTGTTCATATTCAAACTTGTGAATTTTGAAACCTAGAAAATCACATTTTCTGTGTTTCCAAAAATTCTTCAATCCAGTCTCGAAAATTCTCCCACGAATTTCATCAGACATTGTCACCTCTATCACACCTTTTCTATTTTTTCTCACTAGTTTAATCTCAAGCGTGATTTGTGCTCTTTTCTGGCTTCTGGGCGGATATCAGCTGAATTGATAGTTCCTGTAATAACAGCTTCGAAATATTATTATTTTTCACCGTCCCTGGTTCTTCTAAATCTAAATGTTTCAATCCAAATCAGAAGTCGTCAAAATTCCACCTGGAACATTTTGTGTTCAGATGCCTAACGTTAAAGAGCCATTAACAGTTGGCCAATTTTTAGGACCTCTCGGCTACTTTATTCCGTAAGTTTCTTTTTCAAAAGTGTTCATGTAGTTGTTTTTATTTTTCAGATTCACTGGACTAGATTGTTCTGTTGTAGCTTTATCAAAAGTCGATTCAAGATACAAATTGAGATCATGGATAACTCAAGCCTTCGCTCTAGTGATCATCGCCATTATCGTGTTCCGATGCTACACATTTTTTCAACTAAAACTTTCCGTAAATACAATGAGTTTCGAATGGGCTGAAAGTGGAATGATCGCATTTCTTGGAGTTCAATCTGTCGAATGTGCTTACTGTATTTATACTTGGACGAAAAGGGATTTCATTTCGAGTCATCTTGAAAAACTAGAAGAAGTTAGAATGTTGAGAATCAAGGATAATGAAGAACTTGATAATTATTCCGCTACTCATTTGAAAATTTTGTTATGGTCAACGCTATGGACGGTACTTGTAATGACTCATGCAATTTTGTGTGCCACTGGGGAGAAAGTCATTTTAAGCGGGTAAGACATTATATGGTTTGACTATTCTTCGATATTCTGATTATTCAGACACGAGATCTACCCGATTATATTCTACGAAATACTCTTCATAACTCTATTGGCTTGTTTTCATGTGACAGTTTTTCTCAACTGCTTTTTCATCGTGAACTCCTCCTTGACTCGGGAGATTCAATACTTCAACTTTGAACTGGAAGATGCTCAAAAATTAAAACGACTAAATGATATAGATCTGCTATCAAAGTTCAGCAATCGTCAAGCAGATCTGATTGATTGGGTTCGAAGAGCTAATAAAGGAATTGGTGGATACACATGTACTACTCCGATCTCCTTGTATAATTCATGTATCAATGCTGTATATATTTTCTTTGCGTCAGTTTTACCTACCTTTTTACCGCTTCACCAATATGTTTCCAGATACAACAACACTTTTCCTGTGTTTCCAGCGATCGTCCTAAATCTTTACTGTTTAGCCACTCTATTTATAACTTACTTCAGTTTACGACCGGTATGCAATGTGCAGTTTCAACTTCAGGACACGTCAAGGATTCTGATGGAAAGTCGAGAATTCGAGAAATCAGATGATTCGGATGTCATGAACACGTACCACGTCATGATTGACAGATCATTGAGACATACTGCAAGATTACGAGTTTTGGGAGGAATTCCAATTTATCCGACTACATTTAATATTGCAATGTTCTTTATTCCAAACTTAGGTATTTTACTGTCATTTATTAAACATGTACTTCATTCATATGGAATGGAGATGTATCATTGATTTTTGGAACGATGAATGAAAAAATTTAAAAACTTGGAATCCCAGGTTTCTGAAACTTTATAGCAATAACGCTTGAGAAAAGTTTACAGGACCGAGAACAAGAAACAAATAATCATGTTATTTGTTCTCGTTATCAGTTTTCAGCCATTTTAATGTTTAAAAACTTTTAGCGTATTATTACTAGGGACCACAACATAATTTTCAAACACTGAGTTTCTTCAAAGTTTTTACATAGTTTTATTCCTCTCATCAATACAATCATGTTTTCAAAAATTCATCAAAAAATGTGCATCGGTTCTTGAGATATAGGTCATCTTCTGTGCGCCTGTTTCTACTGACTTTCTCCCCAAGAATATTTTTTCTAGGGCGGGGTCAAACAACTGCAATATCAACGCATTTTAAAAAAGTACTGAATTCACGTGAAATCGAGTTTGAAAAAACTGATTCTTCAAAAGGAATCGAACTTGGATCCATCAAGTCGAAACCATTAATGCTAACCGCTGAGCTATTGGTCACGCCTTTAGTCCATGTTGGCACCGCCAACATATCTTGTGTGAAAACGTGTCTCTCATTCAAATAAATTTTCTCTGCAATGAAACTAGGGCAACCGAAATAACAGATAAAAAAGTTGAAATTGCAGATATAAGCGCAAATAGGAAAAAAGGGCGAACTCGTGGTAACATGATTGAAAGTTCATATAGACCTAAATTTTACGTAGATTTCAATGGAATTAAAAAAACAGAGGTACCTCGTCAGTAAAGCAATGAAATGACCTAAAATCAGAGACAGTTTGAAAGTGGTTTCTGTCTGGACCGAGATAAAATGGCTCAAACTTCATGAAACTTTATTAAATTTAGCAGTCTGGTAAACGAAGGTTAGTTTTAGAGGTTTTATAGCAAGAAATCGTTTTTATTCATAGGTGGAAACAGCAAGCTTACGCGAAGTTTGACCTAATTTTTCGATATGAGGGCCAACTCACGGGGCCGTTTCAACTATCTTCCCCTATTCACTAAGCCTAAGTCTTTGAGATAGTGGAATAAAATTAGAGGTACCTCAGCTCTGACACATTTTCGAGGCGAAAAACTTGCCGCGACATTATATAACTCGGAAACTGAAGATGCTAGAAAAAATCTGGTAGAATATTCGGAATCCTTGGGGTTGATTTGATATATCTTCCAAAAATGAGCAAGATTTATCAATCGGGTGTCGAGTTACAAGCATCCAAAGTTGACATAACCCACTGAGGAGAAAATAAAATAGGCTCCGCCCCCTCACGTTGTGGTCCCTAATTATTACTTTAGCTTTTAGCGTATTACATATTACTTTTAGCGTATTAGTTTTAAAACTTTTAGCTTATTATTATAATGGTATGTATGGCTAGTCGAAAGTAATATACTCCACCTACTCGTTTCTTTTGTCTTTGCCGCTTGAAAAAAACCGGAACATCAATAGTTATGTAAAATAGATGACCGTGCTGGAGATTAATCAGCTCATCTTTCAAAAGTGACATCACCATTCAAAAATAAACAATCAACATTTATAATTTGACACCGCTCTTACTTAGTTAGTTAACGATCAAAAATTGAAGAGCTCAAGTTTAATCACGAGTACTTCTCCAAAGATAAAACATACATGAGTCACTTTTTGAATCGAGAATTCCCATACATATTACGTATTTGCCTTTCTGCAACCGCATCCCATTTTTTTCCGTTCTATTGATCCAGACAGAAATCACAGATGAAAAATGAGTCAGTTTCCTCTCTGCACTGACCATTTTCCCTTTATGTTTACTTTCAACTAATTGGTCTTCGTTTTTTGAAAAACAAACCAAAAGAAGACCCTACCGTACTCCTTCCCTATCCCCTCCCTATCAAAAGCAATCCTCAAAAATCCTTGAGCTTCTCCTCCTCCCCTTCTCTTGAAAGAGTTCAAAAGTGTGATTTGTGTTAGTTGTTAGGAGTCACGGAAGTTGTTGCGGTAACATTCATCCATTCGATATATAAACATCAATCGTCTGAAGGCATACATCATTTGCTCTTTCTTATCGTGTTCTGGCTGTAACTATGATCGCTCCGGGTACTGAAAATACTGTCGAGGAAGAGACGACGCGTTCCAGAACGTCTAGTATCGTTATGCCAGAAGTCAAGGAACCAGTTACCGATGCAAATTTGATTGGGCCTTTCAGGAAAATCATCAAGTAAGTTTTTGTTGAAACTTTGTACTGGACTTTGTAGAAAAAACTGGAATACAGTTTGATTTTGTTTTTCATTTCTTTCCTGTGGTAGTTTTAATTTGATTCACAATTAATAATCTTCCAATTTATTCCCGCTTTTGAACGTTTTCTTTTTTTGATCATGCTCAAAATACGCCTAAAAACTAGCGAATCAAGCAGAAAGATAAAGAATAAAAAAATCAAAAGTTGTTCTAGCCAAAAAGATGAACATTTACTAAACTAGATACTTTGAGGAAAGAATGCCCAAACACAGATCTAAAAAAAGCGATTCCGAACCTCTCCTATTTTTAGAATCACTGGACTCGACTGCTCCATAATCGCTCTCTCCCAAAACAACCCAATCCTCCGTACCAAAGCTATCATCACAAGAATCGTAGCATTTCTTGTCATCGCTCTCATGTTCTTTCGATGTGGAATGTTTTTCAATACAGGGGGACCAGCGATGTCTCTTACATGGGCAGAATCAAATATGTTCGCGTTTATGGGAATTCACACAATTGCTTGTGCATTTTGTCTATTCGGATGGACCAAGAATGAGTTCATCCCTCTTCATTTATCAAGATTGAACAAAGTCAGAGCACTTCGGCTGAAAGGGAACAATGCAGTAGACGACTATTCAAACGTTCACAGAAAAGCTTTCATTTGGTCGGCGTTCTGGTTCCTCGCTATTTTATCTCATGCTGTTGCCAGTTCTATTACTCAGAAAATTATCATCTCGGGGTACGGTAATTCTAATTTTGGACCAAACAGAAGTTTGAAATTTTAGAAAACCTGTAATTGTTCCATTGTACATCGCAATGCCATTTCTAAGTCTTCTTGCATGTTTCATCGTCACAATTTGTGTAATTTACTATTTCCTTGTCAATGCTTCTTTGACTCGAGAAATTGAATATTTCAATGTGGAATTGGAAGAAGCGAAACAAGATAAACGTCTTCATGATCCTAACATTCTTTTGGATTTCTGTCATCGTCAAGCAGAACTTGTTCGATTGGTTATAAAAGCCAATGAATCATTAGGAAGCTATGCCACAGCAGCTCCAATGTTTTGTTTCAACGGCTGTATAAACGCAGTATATATCGCTAGTGGGTGAGTCACTGTTCTTTGTCTCTAGTCACACTTTTAGAATTGAGTTTCAAGATTTTTGAGCATTGATCTTTCTGCTTGAGAAATTCTCAAGCTTGAAAGTGTTCTTAAAAGGCAACAGAACCTACAAAAAAACAAAAGCGTGTTTTCAGATTCAACAATGAACTCCCATCCATCTTCTTTTCCATTCTTCTTTTCAATCTCTTTGCAAATCTTGCCATTACATTTTTCACACTTCGTCCAGCTAGCAATGTCCAATTTCAACTCGCAGATACCGCTAGAATTCTTATGGATAGTGAAGAATTCGAGAAATCAGACAACTCGGAAGTCTTCAAAGGATACCAAGTGATGATCAACCGATCTCTAAAACATAATACATACATTCGAGTGCTCGGAGGAATTCCAATTTATCCAGCTGCCATGAACTTTGCCATGTTCCTTTTCCCTAATCTTGGAAACTTGCTAGCTCTCGTCAGGAAAGTGCTCGTTTCTCAAGGAGTTCAGATTTGAATTTAGTATTATTGTATTTACTGTTCTCTCAAAATATGATCTCGACTGAAAACCTGCTTTTGAAACATTTACTTGTGCTTTGATGTGGATAAATTCTATAAATTTTTACCGAATATGTTTTTCAGAAAAAAAAGAATGATTAAAGTTACACAGAACAAGCTGAATTTCTAGACGGTTTTGCAAGCCTTCTGGAGCTTCAGAAATCACTTTTTGAGCAGCGAATATTTTGCTCACCATGAAGCAATAACAACTTGTATTTTCGATTCATACCAGCTGACTTTCTGAAAATTGTTATTGTTTTTAGCTGCCTTGACAACCTCGTAATTGATTTTTGGTTTGCAACCAAAAAAAAAGCCTATTTTTAAGCTTTCTTCTCAATCACAGACTTGTCATGACACAATCTTTCTCAAAAGTCATCACAGAGTTCCGAATCGCCCGTTCTGAAAATGTCACTTCAAGATTTTATCGTTTTCCCAAGAGCGAACTTCTAATAAAACTGTGTTGACCCACTTTCTTTTTTCAGTATTTATCAAATAAGGAAATACCATTTGGTCTACTTTGTATTGTAATAACACATTCAATATGAGGTCAGTGTCTTGCACATAAGACCCAATTTTAATCTTGAATACGCTCATTCAAACCTCTACGCATTCAATCAAGCTCTGATTAGTTCTTTGAAAACCAAAAAGTTCACTTCCATAAAGGTTCAAACTGATGTATGAATATCCACATATGTCAGCATTCTCTCCAATTGCTAAGAACACAAAATTCTGTGTCCACCCCGAAACCCGACACGCCCCTTTCTTCCATTGAATCCACCTGCTCTCCGCCACCAACACCACATCGGGATAACTCATTTTGTGTCATGTTATGCCCCTCTCAACCCCTTCATTTCGTTCATTTCATTTCTATTTTCCGGATATTGCTCCTCGGTTCCTCAGTTGCCAAGGGAACCCCCGGCCGTTTTGGTTTTGTTTCGAAAACGCGAGAACCGCCATTTTACGTTTTCTAACAATAGAAATAGGACGAGTGTTTGTCTATTCTTTTTTGACCGACTGTTTGACTTTGCCAACCTTACTTTCTCCTTTTTGTAGTTTGTGTCAGACATCACTTGTCTCATCTTTGGATATTCTCAGTAGAGATTTTTTTTGTATTTTGTTAGGATGACACCTTATTGCGCAATGATGTAATTTGATTAGCAGAATCGGATGACCTTGACTAAAAAACTGATATAGAATGTGGGTAGGCAGTTAGGAAAGTTGTAAACTTCGTTGTAAACTTAAAATACAAACTGTGAATATGATATAACCCTGCTTAATATTCAGATCCGAAATATTAAGATTTCGTGGGTCCCACTTTTAGAGTCGCAGTTAGATTATGATTTTGGATAAGAACTTGTTTTTTCCCACAAACTTTTTTCGAAATTTCTGGACGCTTTAATATCAAATTAAAAACAATAATTTCCTTCAAATATTTACTCTCCGATCCTCTATCAGTTTTCTAACTTGTGCCAATCATCTCAAAAGTGAAAGAGATCTATCCAAGAGATAATCCGTTCTTTCTGAACTCAAAATCTGCTTTCACTCTCTCATTTGTCAGCATTTTCATTACTAAAATAGCACTAAGTAACCACAAGAATCAAAACATCAAAATACTTTTGGGACCAGCTGATCTCTTCATGCTCGTGGTATTTTATGCTCTCATGATATAAAAGGACACACTTCTT
Source organism: Caenorhabditis zanzibari (assembly GCA_963966625.1). NCBI lineage: Eukaryota > Metazoa > Nematoda > Chromadorea > Rhabditida > Rhabditidae > Caenorhabditis > Caenorhabditis zanzibari. Next base: position 8,802,512 of record OZ016472.1, on the reverse strand, counting down.
TTTTCTGAAAAGATCATTACCAAGGAAAATTCTGAAAGTACCTGTGAACTTGCTTTGAACTTGCCGACCAATTCCAAATTTTATATTTGATTTTTGGAAAAAAATAGATGTTTGCTTAACTACCTTCCGAGTTTCTGTCATTTTAACTATGTCTATTTCTTTTTGTCTCGCGTGTGTATGCCACTACGAGCAATTTGTAGCTCTATGTTGTGCTTCTTGTGCTTGAACCTCCAAACTATTAATCACTATTGATAATTTCTTATCTCCATTTTCACACTTCCATATATAAGTGATGTTAGATATAGGTTATATCAGAATGTGATTTGTGTTTCTGTCTCACTCTCAATCCGCCTGTTTCCTTGCTTCAACACCTTTTTAAAGGAGACTGGTTTCCCGGGGAATTAAAAGAAATAATCGTTTTGTTGGAGATCAGTATTTTCGTATTTTAACCACTGGACACGCTATGAAATTTTACATGTGTGTATGTAAACTAGTGGTCAATATTTGTTATATGTATGTTGTAGATTATTAATATAGAATTTTAGACGAGCTGAACAAAATAAGTGTTTTAGAACTTTACGCTGATTTTCAACTAGTACAAATCGAAATTTATCTATCTAAATTTTCCTTGTTTTGCTCCCGAATCCTGAAATCTCCATGTATTTTCCTATTTTTTTTTTCATTTCCAAGGATTAGATTTATTCCGCCACACTGTCTATCAGATTCAGATTCTACTCCGCTTTGTTTTGAAGCAATTTTAATTTTAGACCACCTGTTATTATTGTCTTTTGTTCCGACCTGACCCCTTCGATCACATAATGAAATTTCCCTCGGTGATCTTTGAGGTGAGAATATCTGTCATTTCATCACACCTACAAAGGAGAAATGTGTTAAAGTGATGATGACAAATCCATGTTTCTATCTGTTTCCAACATTGTTACAAATTTCAATAGACAAGTGCAATAACTCCCATCATTACTCAGACTCATAACACTACATGAATGACCGCACAAGTCACAAAGCACATGCACAAAACATACATTTCCAGGTTTAGGTTTCGAATTTCAATTTCATTCCACAACTCTTTTCAATTTGAATATTTAATACTCTCCGTCTACTCGTTTCTCTTTTCCATTCAACTGTTTCACTCTCTTTATTTAACTCGTTTATTTCTATGACCTTTTTTCATTTCATTCTTTTCCAGCCTTGAGTAGTCTTTCATGAACGGAATGAAGGCTGGAGAGGTTCAACAAACGGATATGTTGGTCGATGGATCGACTGGTGAGTTTTTTTTTTGAAATTATAGCAGCATCTGAAGCACAATCTGCCCAAGTCCTATTGATCAAGCCCAAAAATATTTCAAGTTTAAGGTTCAACACACGAAAGTAATATGGAAATTAGAGAAACTCAATAAACTAGCCAATGCTTAAATAATTGCCTTAATTTTCAATTTTCAAATCGAGCAAATAGTAGCATTACGTTATCAGAATGTCTAATATCAAAAAATGAATTGACCAATAGAAATTCAATCTCTTTTTATATAATAGTTGACTGAACCATTTTTAAACTCATTTTTTGACGCTGATCATTTAGTTGTAACACATATGATTACTAATGGATCATGTAAATAATCCATACTAATCACGTAGCCTGAATACCTGTCCAAGATAGATTCAATAACTTCCGAGTCGTGAGTGTACTCTCTTTCTTTTTATCCACTTTTCTTTCCTTTTCTCTCTCAACCAATCACGTTTGTGGTCTGTGCTTAACCGTTCCGTTCAAAGACAACTCCTTTTAGTATGAGTCAGTTTGCAACCGTTAAAAACAGTGAAACTTTACCGGAGAAACATAAAATCCTGCTGCTTCTCGCATCTTTTCGATTCTCTCTGTTTTTAGTCGTAAAATGACGAAGAAACTAACGTTTTTTGGATTCGCCCCCTCATCGTTTATCAGCGGTTAGTAAGTAAACTAAATGTGTCTTCTGCTCTTTTGCTCTTTTATTTTGATAGTGAATGACTAATCCCTGATCAGCGCCAAAAAATAAAAGTTAGTCTATCTATGACACTTTTTTTGGTGTATACTATTAGTCTGAAAGACAGTACACCTCTCGTCTCAAAGTTTCAGACACCCATATCAAGTTTCAGTTTTTCTCCAAAGTTCTTTTTAAAGTTTCCATTTAAACATTTTTGAGTGTTTTGACGGTTTTGTGGTTACCGTCTATTCTTCTCTCTTCTAATTGTTATCAGTGATGTGATTCAGACCACGCCTACTTTAACTTTATTTTTGTGTGTGCCACAATTTGAAGATTATATAAAGAGCATCCAATCATCTCATGATTTTTATACTCCATAGGGCTAGTTTAACAAAAAACAAAAATATAAACTGTATTCATGATGATTAGCCCAATGGAGAAATCCGTACGATTTACAGAGAAGTCGGATAGTGTGGATCTGCTGGGATGCTACAAGTATACAGTCAGGTGAGTGTGGAATAAATTCAATTTGAATGAGAATTCGATATTTCAGATTGACAGGATTAGACTGCACATCCTGTGCAGCTGCTAAAAATGGAAGTGGATCTAAGATCTGTGGGTTCCTGGCTAGGTTAGTATCAGTGTATACATCGATTCCCACCTTTTCACTTTTTCAGACTCTTCGCCATCCTCGTCATCATCTCCATGTTCTACCGATCCTTCACATTCCTCGGCGAAGAAGGAAAACTTCTATCCCTGAACTGGTCTGAATCCAACGTCTTCGGATTCATGGGTCTCCATGCAGTTGTCTGCAGTTTCTGTGTCATGGGATGGACCGCCAACGCCTTCATTCCAAACTATCTAAAACAGTTGAACACTGTTCGAGTTCTCCGTGTTGAGCCAAACGATGAGATCGATGACTATCGAGGTTTGAGAAAGAAGGCATTCTTTTTCTCGCTTCCTTGGTTGGGAACCCTCGCTTTCACTGCTATTTTCAACGCTCTTCAGGAGAAGATCTTGATCTCTGGGTAAGAATCAATTTATCTGAAAAAATATTTCACATTTTCAAAATTTCAGAGCCGTCGTCCCTGCTTACAAGTACTCCTTGTTCCCAGCTCTCTCCTTCGTTGTCTGGATCATCACCTTCTCGTGCCTTACATTTTACGCTCTTGTTCAATTTTCGATGACTCGCGAAATTGAATACTTCAACAAGGAATTGCAAAAAGCTAGTGAAGAGAAGAAGCTCAAGGTAATAATACTATCTTTGGTTTTCCTTCAAAAAATATATTTTTTCAGGATCATGCTACCATTGCCGAATTTAGTTTCCGTCAGAAAGAGCTCATTAAATTGGTCAAGAAGGCAAATGAATCACTCTCCAGCTACGCCAAAGTCGCTCCACTTTTCTGCTTCTTCTCCATTATCAACGCCATCTACAACTTGAGCTACTTTTCCGCCGTTCCACTTCCATATGCCTTCGGTCTCATCTTCCTCCTCGCTTGTACCATCGGAATGACCATTCTCTCATTGCTACCAGCTGCCAAGGTCCAGGATCAACTCACCGCCACCTCTACTATTCTCATGGAGAGTGATGAGTTTGAGCATGCCGAAGATCCAAAAGTCTACCAAACCTACCGTGTCATGGTTGACCGATCTCTCGAAACTGATACCAGAATCTTTGTCGTCAACGCTTTCGGGATCAACTCCACCAACCTCAACATTGCCATGTTCGCTGTTCCAAATATCGGACCAATCTTGATGATGCTCAGAAAACTTTTGGAATCCAACGGAGTCAATGTGTCATAATGATCTTCTTTTAGATAACCGTCCTTGATATACTCCCAACCGATCCCTCCAGTCATAATACCGATTTCAATTATCCAAAATGTGAATAAAGCTTTAAAATGAAGCACAAAGTTGAAGATGACTAATGGGGAAATTCTTTATTATTATACATGTTCTCATAAAAATACAAATACATTCAATTATCTTGAAATACAATCTCAAACATTCTTGGTAATGTTGTTGTTGCTTGGCTCCTCATCGAACAAGTCAGCCAAAGTGTGGAATGCTTCACGAAGATGTTGTCCAAATCTATCAGAATCAGTGATAGGAGAAGAGTGATAGGACGTGATGTGAACCATGATGGCTCGATTTCCAGCAAAACGATAACAAATTCCGTATCCATCTTGTGCGACGGCACCGAAAGAGGCGCCCAGCATAATCTTATCCTCAGAAATATCCTCATCCACGGAGTTGGTCATGTTTGGAATCTAAAAAATTACGACAACGTTGGTTGTTTTCTGGAAACAAGCTTACATTGCTAGTACTCAAAAGCCATTTCTGATTTGCATAATCCTCGAGGAATGGGCTAGAATACCCGAGTCCTTTTGCCAAAACACACAAAACGAAGAGATGTCGATCAACTCCCCGTCCAGTCATCACTTCCTTACAATTTTCAACATGAGCTTCACAAGCATCTTTCAGAAGTTCTCGTCTTTCCTTTTGCTGAAAGTTTCAAAGGTTAAAAGAATCACGTTTCTGAGTTTTACCGTTGATTCCTCGTTCAACATGGCCTTCACAAAGTTGCAAGAAGCATCGGTAACCGGACGCAAAGTCTCCGTTCTGGTGTTGGCGTAGAATCTGACTGATCCTGGTTCATATGTCAATACAAATTTTCCTTGGTCCTGAAAAAGAGAACTGAAATTTTGAACCCAGACTATTGAGCATACGTAAAAGTTTGCAAGTTGTATAGCCATCTGCAAGAATCCATCGGGGGAAATCCCACACTTCTTGACACGTCCTTTTCCAAAGTCAGTGAATGCCAAAGAGTGCATGTGAAGGTCATCAGAAGCTTTTTGGTGTTGCTCGAAGCATCTGTTGATTTCAGATTCCATCTGAAAATGCAATGTTTTCTCTCAACTTCCGATACAATCTCTTACTCCTTTGACTTCTTGGAAATCCAACTTCTCTGCCAATTTCAACGTCTTCTGGTCATCCAAACTCATTCTAATGATTTCCAATTGCTTTTCAGTACTCGGAGAAACTAAAATCTGCTTATCCACATTCAACACATTCTCACAGAGATGATCCAATTCCGCTCCATCACAAGGTGAATGCTCTCCCGTTGCTCCAGCCCTTCCACTAGCATCCACAGCATAGTTCATTGTCTTATCGACCCAACGATTAGCTCCCGATCCAGCCAGCATGTCTTTCATATACTTGGATAGCTGTTCAGTTGTCTCTACTCCCCAATTCAAGTCTCCATCAACCGACATCACGAATTGAGCAGTCTCGATAAGGTCAAGAAGTCGACGATTGTGTTTGTTTTCCAGGAAAAACTTCTGTCGATTAACACACCATTCGGTTCTTCTATCAGTTGTGAGACTGGCAATTTTGCGAATGAAACCCGCTGATTTATCATCTCTTTCCATCAATTCTGCCACGATTCTGAATGATAAAAAATGATTCGAGATGTCTCAATAAAAAACATACTTGGCAAGCTGATCGACAGTGTAGAGTTTTCCGTTGGCATCACAGATATCAACTTTATACCAAGTACAATCATGAACCAAGATGACATGCTTGGCTGGTTTATTCCATCGGAAATGGTCATATTGGGAACCAGGAATACGGCATCCGTTGTAAATATTCCTGTAGTGACGAGTAGACATGATACCGTCACCAACCTAAAAAAATACATACATCCCTTTCTAATAGAGTTCCCACTCACAGCCATATACTTTTGTCTATCCAATGCCAAATTGGCAATTGTCTCAATATACAGTAATCTTGCCACCTGGTAAGCTTGAATCAGATCACTTGGCCCATACATCGTACACTGTGCAACACTACTATTGATTAACAATGGATATCGTCCAGCCATGTAAATGTACTTTTCCCATAGAGATGTCACATAGTTATCCGAGAATTTATGAAGAATCCATGCGTATCTTTGAAGACTCCGTCCCTCATTGGCAACGAATTGACGTGACATCTCGAGCAGTTTCGCATAGTCTTCCTGATAAGAGGAAAAACATTAAAGGGGGAGTGTACTAATTCTAAAAAATTGAGATTTTTATATGGTTCGATGCAGAATTCATTTTCGGTTCGAAAATTCTCTTGGGCTATAGTCTGAAAATCACGCGTTTTCGAGATATCCTCAGAAAACAGGTCAAAAAAATCAACGTAGAGTGGTCAAATTTGACAATTTTTGAAGGGAGAAATTCCCAGAGTGGTCAACGTGAAATCAAATGGAAAAGCAAACTATTTGTGGTGGGAGTAGAAACGAGAGGAAAAATCCTTAGTTCTCTTCAGTGGAAGTTCATATGATTGATATCAATTTTTCATGGTCACAAGATTATATAAACTGTGATACCTGAAATAGGCACTTCAGGAGTTCAGTATTCATAATAATAGCTTTTTACTTGTTTTATTTTGGGACTGGTAAGGAAATCAGAAGGAGGGAACTCTATAGAGAAACATTGTACATTCTGGCTTCAGCTTCGGCGCGAGCATCAACATTTCCCATTTCGTCTAGTTCCGACTGAATCAAAGCTTTGTCTAGTGAAAGTTGAATGATTTCTTGTCTCCACAAATGACTTCCTTTTGTTTTTCTGGTTTTTTGAACAATCTGTTTCTTGGTTTTACACCAATAAGGATTCTGGCATATCGTTTTTCGTGTTCCATCCATTTCTTCGAGTTGGAGGGAGTTCCAGTGTAATACTGATATCATCGAGCGGATTTCATAAGACTTTTTGTCACTGAAATTCGATTTTTTTAGTATCAAAACTTCAACAAACAAGAATTTCTCTTTAGGTGTGTAGTGAGTCGCGAGAGAATGATATGATTCGAGTGCAGATGTAGCCAGGTGAGGTGAGACTGAATCGAGGTCTCTCTGCCTATTTCCTTTTGTGAGAATGTCCATCATGATTTTGTAAGCCTTGAAATGATCAGGCTTAGAAATGTCGATGTACTTATCATTGGGAATTGATGCAGCCTGGGATGGAGCATGTGCGCATTCAGTGACTCGATCAAATTTGATGCTCTCTATATCCTGAAATGTTTTTGTTTATTATATAGTGCATTCATGACAGTCGTAACTCGAATAGTATCCTGGCGACTTTTTGATGCATTGCAAAAAGCACACTTTACAGTGTACTCCCTTGGAGGAGCCATGATGAATAAATATCTCCCATTTTTTGGATTCAGTATATTGTGATTTGACACGTTTTTCCAACTCTCCATCCATGTTTGCAACGACCAGACACACTTATCTAACTGATTAGCAAGAAAATATATAGAAAACAATCAAAAATCGAAATAAAACTTTAAAAAAAAAACAAGTAAAAAGCTATTATTATGAATACTGGACTCCTGAAGTGCCTATTTCAGGTATCACAGTTTATATAATCTTGTGACCATGAAAAATTGATATCAATCATATGAACTTCCACTGAAGAGAACTAAGTATTTTTCCTCTTGTTTCTACTCCCACCACAAATAGTTTGCTTTTCCACGGTCTCCCAGACGTGAAATTTTTTCTAAATTTGTATGTTTCTCTGCGTCTCTAACCTCTCACTTTTCAGTGATTTTCTGCACTGAAATACCTAAAATCTGGATTGAGACTCCTGTGGGCTAGAAAGTTCTGAAAAAATGAGGGTTACCTAAAAACACATAAAAAAATTGACTGAGTGTGTTTTTAACGCCGAAAATTGCCGGGAAATAACTGTTTTATAAAATAGGTCATTAGTACACACTGAAGAAAAAAATCTAAGCATTCTAGTTTGTAGAGAATCTCACTAGGATCATTTTCCACTATCAACCGTTTCATTTGAAGCAGAAATAAGAGCGCAATGCTCGAAATAAGCTAAACCAAAAATTGACCTATATTCAGCCTCAATGTGGCAATTTTGAGTTGATATAATTTTTAAAAACGGAACTCTGTCATATCTGAGTCAAATTTCAAAAATTAAAGCTCAAAAGCATCAAGACACGATTTCTGACAATCGCTTGGTCTTGAGTTTTTGAATTAGGACCTTGTTTTTTAGAAAAATCGAAAAATGTCCCAAATTTTGACCAAATTTTCGATTTTCAGTACTAATCTTACATCAAACGGATCTCTGCGAGTTCTCAACTAGAACGTTTGAATGATTGTGCAAAATGTTCATCTCGGAATTGTCTACAATCGCTTGGTCTTCGATTTTTCAATTTTTGCTTTTTCGGCCAGTTCTAGGTCAATACTTCTAAGAGATTTCAACTCACATCCATTGGACGGACTAGGATAGAGAAAATGTTGATTTTAGACTAGAAAGGAACAAACATCTCCTTCATCTCACTATTCCAACAAAAAGTTCCCACTTCAAAAGAGGACTGATCTCAAAATAGACCATACATGGCCATATTTAGCACCTGAGCAATTTTCAAGATTTTTCTACCCAAACACGACAAAAACCTCTTACAAACACTTGCCATCATCCATTTGTTCAGTTCCCCAAATTTTTTTCAAAAATTTTGGATTTTGGGTCACTTTTCGCACTGGAAACATCTGAAATTAATTATAATGCAAACGTGCTCTGTTTGCACGTGAGAGAGAGTGAGAGACACAGAGACAGTTTCAGAAAAAAAAATTTAGAAAAAATTTCACGTCTGGGAGACCGTGCTTTTCCATTTGATTTCACGTTGACCACTCTGGGAATTTCTCCCTTCAAAAATTGTCAAATTTGACCCCTCTACGTTGATTTTTTTGACCTGTTTTTTGAGGATATCTCGAAAACGCGTGATTTTCAGACTATAGCTAGGCACCGCAGCGCGAGGGGGCGGAGCCTAATTTTTTTTCTCCGCGGGGTATCTGGCATGTTTGAAGGCTGATAACTCGAAACTGGATGGACCAATTTTTATGAAATTTGGTCCCGTTATGTAAAAAAACACGTAGAATCGAATGCAATAAACAGTTTTTCATTTGAATGACAAGCTTTGGAGTTATAATAGAAAAATGAGAGTCGGCGAGAGAAAATCGCTCATAGAATTTTTATTACCCCCAGGTACGCATCTGTTTAGAACGGATTTAGATGCTTCGAGAGACTGTTTATAAGATGTTTATGCTCATTTTAGTCGACGAGTTGTCTCTTTTTTGCTATGATCCGACAAACTTCAAGCAAAAATTGTGAATTTTTTTCAGCGATGACACCACTTTTTTTAAAGCTACATACGTAAAGGAACTCACTAACTACCTTGTGGCTAAATTTGAAGTCTATTGGATACGTATGAGTTACTCAAAAAGTCATTGAAAGATGGGTCACTCCCAATTTTTTCCTGTTTTTGTAGATTTTACCCATTATGCAGGTCGAGTACGCATGTTTTCTTTTCAGTTTCGAATTCTACGTAAAATTTGACATAAGAACATGCTATCCGTTTTTGCCAACCAGTTGTCGCTTTTTTGTAATACCGTTTTTAATTGCGCAAAATCCGCATATTTTCACCGAAATTTTCCTTCTAGTGCAGCCGGAAAGGGTGGGCGGCAGCACTACTTTATCACTGTCATGCCGCGCGCGCGACAACTTGCCCTCTGTGGTCGAGTGGGTAATGCGTTGGAACAGGAGCGGCGCGATGTGTGTTCGATACCGGTCGGCAGCTGTCTCTCTTTTTATTTTTTAGGCGCGGAGAAAATCGTTGATTTTTTTCAATTTTCAAATGCTCATTACTCAGCTCCTAGCGAAGCTTTTCTTTTGAAATTTTAGGAGGTTGCTTAAAAAATTTTTCTGAACATTTTCGTATAAAAAATGTTTAGAATGGTGGTGTTTGAAAAAATCGTTGCGGTGCCTAACTATAGCCCAAGAGAATTTTCGAACCGAAAATGAATTCTGCATCGAACCATATAAAAATCTCAATTTTTTAGATTTAGTACACTCCCCCTTTAACACGCAGAAATCGGGTTATCAGTAATTGTCTCGAGAAACGAAAAATTCGGGCAAAGTACATTTAAAGAGACAATGTGTCATCGTCATGTTTTGAAAATGTAAATACAAATGTTTACGTTTTGGGCAAAACCAGTTAAATGAACTATGTTCTTCAATAATTCTATTTGCATTCTTTTCTATTTTCTCACCTCTGACATAAAATGTCTCATAGAGTGAACGTATCGGTCTACAGTATCCTGGAGTGCTGGAAGTGGAAGATTCGGAAGAAGACGATCACAGGAAGAAAGTTGAGGAGGTGCCACGTAGAGAAGAACTTTTCGGAGGAGTCCCCAGAACATTGTGGTGATGGATGGCTTCTTTGGATTCTCGAACATGTATCCTTTGTAGGAGAAGTAGAAGTATTTGAGAAAGTGACGGAGGATGAAGACGGTGGTGTAGATAGATCCGACGGAGATGGCTGCAGGTTTCAGAAGCTGGAAATTTTTCAGACTTAGTTTCCCCCTAGCAGAGACTCGAAGCAATGTAGATTTCAACTTTCAAATAGAAAATATCGCCAAGAAACACTTACTTTCTGTACATCCTCTCGAATTCCTTCCAATCCAATATCCTTGACTTGAAAAGCTGTTGCGGCTACCGTAGCCGTTAAGAATGGGAGAGGTCTGACTGGCCAAAGTCGGTTCTCGAACCAATTCTGAAAATTCCCATTTTCGCCTCTCGAATTCTTCTTACCAACTCACATATGTTATGTAAGAGCATCTCTCAAATCTTCCAGGAAAGTTCTTGGCCACCGGATACGGCCATTCGTGTTTACTGTTGACTGGAGGCATCGAATCTGTAAAAAAAGAGAAATTGTGAATTGGGCAAGGAAGAAATTGAACATTTGGTCATTGCGCCCATTGATATGGGGGCTGCCTTTTATAGTACAGGGCCCGGGCAAAGTATATTCCGACGGGCGCACATGTACTACGGAAAAAGGGGAGAAAGGGGAAATAGTTGATTAGGGAGGTTTCGGCGATATGATAACTGATAACACAACGTGTCTCGTGGATGGCTGAGAATAGGGGAGGGAGGCAAAAAGTTCACTTGCAAAAATCATGGAAACGAATCGAAATGGTTCTCAAGCAACAGTATGAGAAAAGGAAAAAGGAAATGGAGGAGAGAGTTGTTTCGGGGAGCAAATATGAATATGCGAAAGTGGTAGCGATTTGTGTTTACACACGGTTCGAATTTTGGAAAGGAGGAAGGAAGGGTCATTTGGAGATGGACACATACTAATTAGCTTTATAAGGTTTCTACAAACACATAGAGTGCGTTAATTACTAGTAGAAGGAACAAAAAGGAAGATGGCAAAATAAATAAAAAACAATGTTTCATTTCCAGAAAACCAATTTTAGAACTCTACCAGTCATCTAAAAGTGATTCAGGAGAATGAGTTACACATTAACGTAAGATATAAAAACCTTCCGAAAACTTAAAAGACCATAAATTCACCATCTTTCTAAAACGCCGACCACACATAATGTAAAAGTCAATTCTGAATGACATCAAAAGTCTCCGTGTCAATTTAAAGTTTGCCACCCAGGTAACCAAACATTCTAATCGCTGTGATACCCTTCATTCCATTTCGGAATAAATACAGGTCAATTTTGAACTCACTCTTGATCTTATTGATCGGTCTCGATCGTCGTTTCGATGACTTCACCTCAACATCAGCTGCCAAAAATTCTCTCCCGAGTTTCTCGGGACCCAGAAGTTGTCCTTCGACGACTTGAACTTCCTCTTCTCCTGTCAACACCTCCATTGAAAGCTTTTCGGACAGAGTCTTCGCTCCGAAAGATGTCTGATGAGATCAAAAAAAGTTGGTACTAACTTCCATGTGGCAAAGCAGTTTTCCAACTCACTATTGCTGCTGGCATAGAAAAAACCAAAAGAACGTGTAACGATTTTATGATCTAATTTCCTCCGTGAGAATTGGTTTTTTCGGAGCACGGTGATTTTTTCCCTACCACTTTGGGTAAATCCTAGGCCACGGCCGCGTGGTGGCCGTCGCAGTGTTAATTTCTCTTCCGCCATGCTTTGAACGCTTATATCTCGAAAACTACTGAACGAATCGTTTTGAGGCCCGGCCCTCATCGCTTCGTCTCATCACGAGCAATACATTGAAAAAAAAATTATCGCAAAATAAGTGCTCAGAAAAAAATAAAACTGTACCGACGAAATTAGGCTCGGCCGCAGTGTTAATTTCTCTTCCATCAGACTTTGAACGCGTATATCTCAAGAAGTACTGAATGAATCGTTTTGAGCCCCGGCGCTCGTCGCTTTGTTTCATCATGAGCAACACAATAAAAAAGGAATTATCGCAAAATATGCACTCAGAAAAAAATAAAACTGTACCAACGGGGAAATAGTTAATGGAAGAGGTTTTCGGCCACGGCCCCGTTGATTTTACTGTCCAAAATTCCGCGCGCAAAAACCGTGCGGGGGTTGCAGATTGCTCATTGGTTGGCTCCGCCCCTTTTAACCCAGTTGTGGCTGTTTTTCGTAAATCGCGTAAGTGGTAGGGAAAAAATCACCGTGTCGGAGGCTTCCAAAGAGTTTTCGGGATTTGCTTTTTGAAATTTGTTAGCCTTCGGAATCTGAAAGCTTTAAGCAACCAATTGAGAACTTTTTTCAAAAGCATTTATTTATTCTACACGTTCAAACTTAAGAGGAATACAATATGAGCTGGAAAAAGGCACTTCACAAGGCAAGAATTATGAAATAAATCAAATTGATCATCCCATCCTATCTACTCGACCTTCTTGGCATCTTGTTTCTGTGGTGGAATGTTGAAAATTGGAACTGTCCATGTGAGTGGTGGATAGAAGAAGTACAGAGCCAATGTGGCCATGTTGACAAGCAAACCAGCAGCATTGGAAATCTTTAAAAAAGTGTTTTGAAGACGATGTATTTCTAAAAAAACTTACAGCGATGAATTGGTTTCCATGGAGGATTCCGAAGAGAAGCCATTGGAGGATGAGGGCGAAAATGGCGAACTGGAAGCCGGCTGGAATGTACTCGGTGGTTCCCATAGAGATGGCGCGCTTCTGAAAAAGAGAAGGTGATGATTTGAAAATAAGCAAAGAGAGGGACGAACAATCTCGTAGATTCCTCCAACCAAACTGAAGATTTGTGCTCCAGCCGCCATGGATCCCATGGCATCGTTGATTGACGCAGCATCATGAGTGTCGACGTAGGCGAATGCCAATTTGATGGCAAGACCGGCGGCGATGATTTGACCAAGGAGGTATTGCTGGAAAATGGAGAATTTTCTCAAAACTGTTTTTTTCGATTTTAGCAAGTCGGGTTATTTTATACACTGTTTTTGGTTTCTCCGAAAATAAATATCATCTTTGATTTTTTGACATATAGAAACGGAGTTCTTGTTTTTTTTCACAGTATCCCTCTTGAGTATCTCCTTTTCCCCAAGTATCCCTATTATACGCACTATCCCACGGAATTCTCATATTCTCTTATTCCTTGAAATTATCAACTGTTTCAAAGTTGTACTTATAAAGAAAAATCACATTCCACTCCAACTACAACATACAAAACACAAAACTTTCACTTCTTCCTGCCGACCACAGTTTTGAATTTCACCTTTCCTTGAATTATTATCAGTACCTATTCTTCTTCTCTACAAATATCTAAATAAGCACTCACTCTCTTTGGTTGATAGTAGGCGAACGCAGACACGTAGAAAGCGAAGAAGACCAAGTTGATTGAGTTGATGATGATGTTGGTCTGATCGTTTGTCATCAAACCGTGACGAAGCCAGAATGATTGTCTGGAATTGATTCATGAGCTTCAGAAGATTGGAATTTCAAACTTACACAAGCATTGGGAGCACAAAGTTTACAGAACTGAATCCATCCGCTGTTCCTCTTTTACGCCAGTCGAGAACCATGAACATGGGAAGAAAGGTGAAGCAGATGGAGAAGGCTCCGAGCCAAACTGTGAAGATTTCCAAGAGCATTTTTGATCTGAAGGTTGTGCAATGATACTCCTTGAAGAAGAACAAAAAGAAGTAAGACAATAACTGAAAAGCGAATAATGAAAAAATGGAGAGATGAAAGACTAGAGGCAATTGGAATTCAATTAGTTCAATTTAAAAAGAAGAATGTGACATGGGCGGTGCTTGGGGTACAGGAAATTAGGGGAAGATCATAGAACATAAATGTTGTCCTATTTCACGGAATATGGTTTTGAACACGATTACATACGATATTAAAAAAGTCACAACTCATATCACATGTTTGAGTACCAGACTCCGTTTCGGACAGTTTATCTTCAAATCTTCAAGAGTTCTATCTTCAAATCTTCAAAATTCAAAACCATAAAATAATAGCAGAATCGAAAATTCGGCAGAAACTTGAGAAATTTATGTTCTAAAAAAGTCGATTTGAAGGCTATCACATCATTCGAAAGCATAAAAGTGTAATAGAGATATCCGTCCAGGATCCGAAATTGTTTGAACTTGACCAGAAATTGATGTCACAAGATCTAGTTGCAAAAAAATCGGGAAAAAGGGTAGAGTGAAACCAAATCTAATGTTATCAGTGAGCATCGCTAGCTTTATTTTCAAAAACTCAACCACAATTTTTTTCCAAAATGACATTTGGTGTATCCTCAATCGAAAAAAGTAAAAAATGTGAACTCACACTACTTTTATACCACTATTTGGCCTAGAAAACACAGAAAATGATGACAAACTCTTCTAAAAAGCAACGTTGCATTACGGAGAGAATCAACCCCCCAAAACTACGGGTTAAGGAGAAAAACACAATACGCTATTTATAGTTTGTGTCCCGACACAATCTAGGAGTTATGTCGCCATTCTACAGTTTCATACTTGGAGACAGAAACTGAAAATAGCCAAAAAGGGTTCACAAGGATAAGGTCAATGCACTATAAAGAAAATGAGATATATTGATGAACGAAGAAAAGATTGAGAAGAAGGAGGAGGAGGAGGAATTGGAAAATGAAAAAGTGTCAATATTTGACAACAAAGTTCAAAAGGAAAAGCGAAAATTAAGAAAAAAGTGAAATTCTGAACAGAAGTTTCTTCCAAAGTGCATAAAAACTTTTGAAAAACCATGTCATTTTTATATCAATCATCTAGACAAGATGCAAAATTGCGCAACGTTGACCAGGACTGATGGGGTTTATGAATTCTGTGTGGTTTGTGTGTTTCTGGTGGTGAAAAAGAGAAATGGCAGTGGAGAGATAGAGTGTGGGAGAAGAAGAGGGTGGGAGAGAAAACAAGAGTTGTAGGGGGCACAGAATGCACGTGTTGGAGATGAGACTGGGAATGTAAGGCACTAAAGAACTGTGAGTTATTTGTTGTTGTTGTTTTCCTTCTAGAAGAAGGCGACGCTTTTTTGGTTTTTGAGACTGAAAGAAAGGGTGGATTTGTGGATTAAACCTGCTAGAAACTACTGGAATAAAAACAGAAACAATTTAAACTTGAAAGCTGAAAAAAGGATACCATTAGAGTCTCTACTTGAAATTAGAATCCAAAACACTTTCGAAAGATATAGAACCCTAGTTTTAGGTTTTTTTCGTTTTCTGTCTTTCCCCGAGCTCCCTAACTATCCGCATTCTTCTATCCAGATTCAAATGATCATCCTCTGAAACAAAAGCTATATGATTCATTTTGCCAACACAGAAGAGCAACACAACAAAAAGTTCAACACACCCGAAAAACTTTCCATTGTGCACGTCTGGCTCTGAAAGTGTATAAAAACTCGAAAGTGCGGGTCTCACCTGGTCTATTCAAAATGTCAAGATCAATTTTTCTGGTAACTATTTTTGTATCTGTTGCCCTGGGACATCCACCAAAATGCTTTCACCGACTTTCTCAGGGAACTGATAAGAACTGTGCCTATTCTCCATCCCAGAGAGTGAGTCTCACTATTAAGAGTTACTGTGAGTTCCGAGTTTTCAGTTCCACTTCGATCCCAAAATGAATCAATGTCACGCTTTCCAATACAAAGGATGTGGCGGTAATCTGAACAACTACGAGACTTTGGCTGAATGCTCAGAGAATTGTGATATTGATCCGAGTTAGAATTTTCATTGAAATAGATAGCTTCTAACTTTTAACTTTTAGAAACTTACGTCCAATGTCCCCTCGCCACCAAGCCAATCTTCAATAGTCAAGGTAACAGTGATTGTGATCCAAGTGATCCAGAAACTGGAGAGGGATGCGAGAGCTCAGAAGCCTATTGTGTCAGTTTTTTGACAATGGGACTTTGTTGTAACCGTACTGTAGTCACTGGACTCGTTGAGGATAAGAGTGCTACATGTCCATCTGGAAACGCTCGTTGGCAAATTAATGGAACCGCTGTGTTGGCGAAGTCTTGTGATGCGTTGACTTGTCCAGATGGATATTCTTGTGAAGATGGCAACTTCTTTTCGTATTGCTGTCAGAATTCAATGCCATTGTGAGAAGATACATTATGAATATTTTTTGCAAGCGAAAATATACTTGTTTATGATCCTATATATTGTTTGAACACCGCATTATTTACTTGATAACTGAACATCATTACTGAGCAAACATCAACAATTATGGAGGGAAAACAGCTATCTGTCCTGACAGAAGGAATTTCATAATGAAATTTCATTTGACTCGGACTAATTGAACACTTGATTAAAGCAATTAAAGCTCCAGGAAGTGAACCTGCAACACCGTCAGTGTTTTTCTGTTGAAGTCATTTTCTGTTTTTCAGTAAAAAATGATCGTTCTTTGTACTAGCCTTTGCAAGGAAGTGTTGATTCTTTGAAACTCATCAAAATTATTACTGTTTTATGGACACTGTTCGAAAGATCAGTAGAGCCATTTCATATAAAAGGGTATCAAAAGTTAGTTCATTTCACTCAATGATGTCAAAACATATCATCTTGATTTCTGCAATCGCAGTTGTGGCGCTTGGTCATGGTCCAAACTGTTTCAGGAAACAAGACCCAGGAACTGATGCTAATTGCTCCAATGCTCCATCGCAGAGAGTAAGTTCTCTAGAAAATTATACATTAACGGATGTCTAACTTCAGTATCATCATGACTCAAAAACGCTTCAATGTGTGGCTTTTCAATACAAAGGTTGTCGTGGAAACGAGAACAATTATGAGTCCCCGAAAGACTGTGAGGATACTTGCCAAGTTGGAATGAGTTAGTAATTAACTTTTTGAACCAAATTTTTCACCGAAAGCATTCAGAGTCCTATGTTGAGTGCCCTCTCCGCAGTGCGCCGATATTCAACAGTAAAGACAGAAGTGATTGTCCTGTCAGTGAACCAGAGACCGGAGAAGGATGCGAGAGTCCAGATGCATACTGTAGAAGTTTTATAAACCTTGCATTGTGTTGCAAAAGAACAATTGTACTCGGACTTCGTGAGGATAGATCAGAAACTTGTCCATCTGGAAAGTCTCGTTGGATGGTGGATGGAGCTCCAGTCTTGGCACATTCCTGTGATAAAGTCAAATGTCCAAACGGATATTCTTGTAAAGCTGGCAACTTCTTCTCTTATTGTTGTGAAAATTGATTTTATCCCTTGAACTTTTGATGAAAATGAACTTTTATTGTAATAAATACTTTTCAAGTTTACAAAATGTGTTTCAACAACACAAATGATCGCGAAATGTTTCTCATTCAATGAAAGTGTAGTTATTCGAAAATGAAAGTGTAGTAATTCGTCCGCAACTTTAAGGGGAAGATTTTTCAGCCAAACTTGAGCAATTTTGGGAGACTTCCAAAGTTCGGCTTTTAGCGAATGTTCAGTAACATCTAAGCGGCTGACGTACTAGGAATTTTTCTCAACAATTTTCGAACCATCCTGATTTATGTCCGTTTGTTTCGTTTTTATAATCTATTTTGTTTCTTGGACCGTCATTCATCTCATTTATACTATCGTTTTTTTTCAGATCGTGGATTCATTCACATCCAGTACGAAATAAGAATAAATGATGACCAAAATTTTATTAGAGAAATGACACCGAATTCAAATTATTTAGCACAACAGAAAGCGTAAAAATTTCCTTTCTGGCAATCGTATCCATCGGGACAGAATTGATGATCACAGGTCTTTCCGATGACGACTCTATCCTTATGGCCATGATGAACACTGTACTTCTTCTTTCCATTCGAGCAAGTCAGCTCACGATCTTGGTTCACTTTCTCTGAAAAATACTGATTTTGTGAACACAGGGCTCAATATGCTCTCACTCTGAGCATCCAAAGAACAACACAATCCTGCTCCATTCGGTCCCATATGACAGAAGCTCTTAGTCAGATCGGCACACTTCAAATCACCACTGATTTGTCCGCAGCCATGAGTTCCGAGGGTGTTGTTGAGTGGCGGAGTGTTGGCTGGACAGAAGAGGTGATCCATTGGAGTACACCTTTGATGACAAAGGTTTCTCTCCTCAAAATTGTTTCCATTTCCACCACATCCAGAATACTTGAACGGAAAACAACGTCTCATGTCGTTGTCGAAGTAGTATCGAATCGAAGAAGTAGCTCCATTGGAACACGCAGTTCCCAAATCGGCAGGCAAATCGCAGATGTTCTGGGAAACAGCACGGCCGAAAAGGCAGAATACGAGGAGAAGAGGAATCATTGAGAAATGAAAAGAAATGGGAACGGAGGCTCTCTTTTTATATGCATGCATGTGATCTTTGGGCGATGCAGGGAAAGAAACGGTGCAAATTTTATTAACCCGTTTGTTACTTTATTACTCTTGTTGCAAGTGTTCTTTCTACTAAATAAAAGGGACAATAAAAGTTCATATTTTGATACGGATCATACATTTTAGTTTGGTAATAGAAGATCTTGAAAAGTTAAAACCGAGATTGAAAATAATTCAAGCGCAACAATATGCAAAATAATTTCCTTGATGGCATTTGGTGTTTTCAGGACAGAATGCTGATTCGCAAGTCTTTCCAAACATCGGGATACTGACACCTCCAATGTCAATTTGATGCTTCAGCTTTCCAGGTCCACATTCTTTTTCGTAATCAGCATTGACCTTGTCTGAAATCAGGCTGCTATTTTTTTCGATAGAAATCTGAAATCCTCACCTCTGGTAGTTTTATCACAGCACCTTCCAATATGAGGCCCATTCAGACAATAAGAGTTAGGACCATCACATTTTAAGTCTTCTCTCCCTCCACAACTAGTTTTTCCATTCTTATTGGCTACTGGAGAACTTCCTCCGGGACAGGAAAAATAATCCATGGGGATACAAAGAAACTTGCACTCTTGATAGCTGGCGAAGTTATTGGTGTTTCCGCCACATCCAGAATATTTGAAAGCAAGACACTTTTTGACTTCTTTATCAAAGTGGTACTAAAAGTGTGAAGGTTTTTTGGGAAGTTATTTGACTGGATAAACTCACCCTCACTGAAGAGGTGTTGGCGCATTGTTGAACTCCATAATGAAGTGGTTGTTCACATTTCGGTCGGAATTGAGCGGAGACATTGATGAAGTAAATCAGAACAAGTATGAACACTCGCATCTTTTAATAGAGAGCTGAATTTTGCGGGAAAACAGTTTTATAGATAATTGAAGATGATTTGAAACATCAAGAAATCTGACCGACGAACGAACAAGCCAAAATGAACGATTTATATAAAATCCGGAGTTTTAAGTTCGTTCTCTTGGAAAAATGAAAGACAGTCTCTGGTGGTTTGTCACTTTCATTCAAATAAAAAGAAGTTCAATTGAGGATTCTGAACGTTTTATGACGCTTCTGTGGAACTTAATACTTGGCAGGAATCTGACATGTGCAATATTATGGGCAAGAACGTAAAATGAGATAAAAAACCAAAAAAAAAAAATTAAGAGCAGCAGCAGTAGGCGACATAATTTCCCTGGTGACATTTGGTGTTTGCTGGACAGAAAGCAGAGTCACAAGTCTTTCCGAACATTGGGATTTTGACTCCTCCGATGTCGATTTCATGCTTCAGCTTTCCTGGCCCACATTCTTTCTCGTAGTCCGCGTTGACCTTGTCTGAAATTGACAGAAGGTGTGAGTGTGGAGAAGAGATGTTACAAACAAAAGTTGTTGGTTTCAGAACCCACCTCTGATCTTCGTATCACAACACATTCCCATGAATGGTCCGTTCAAGCAGAATGTGTTTGGTCCATCACACGTGAGTTGTTCCATTCCTCCACAGTGGCTTTTTCCGTTCTTCCCGACAACTGGATCAGTTCCTCCCGGACAAGTGAAATAGTCCATTGGGAGACAGAAACCTTGGCAATCTTGATGAGAGGCAAAATTGTTGGCGTTTCCTCCGCACCCCGAGTATTTGAAAGCCAGACACTTTTTGAGGTCTTTGTCGAAATGGAACTGAAAAATTTTAAAAATGAGGTTTGGAAATTGAATATTAAAAATGACTCACTCTCACTGAAGAAGTGTTGGTGCACTGTTGGACTCCGAAATGAAGTGGTTGCTCACATTCCGGGCGGAATTGAGCAGAGACCCCGACGATGAATACCAGTAGAATTATGACTTTTGTCATCTTCAAAAGTTTGAATAACATTGAAAAATAACAAAATAGTTCAGAAGATAATGATAGATGTCACAATCACATCTAGATAGAAAAAAAATATCAACGGAAATGTTAGAAGAAAACTTTATGAATCTTATAATGGTCATGTTAAGCTCACGATGAATGTCAATATGTCACCGGATGTTGGTAAATTTGACTCCTCTGTTTTCAGACAGCTGCACAACAATAGGCGAAATAATTTCCTTGATGACATGTGGATTTCTGTGGGCAAAAGTTGGATCCACATGTCTTTCCGAGAAGAGTGACCGAGAATCCACTATTGGTTTGGATGGAAACTTTCTTCGTTCCTGGAGCACATCCTTCTTTGTCACTGGTGTCACTTCTTTCCTTATCTGTAATGAAGACTACAGTATTGAAACAGAAAATATTACATTTTCCCGTGCATTTTTTGATTCGTTCCGAACGAAATGAGATTCCCATGAGCTAGCATGAGAATGGGAAACATTCCCAGTAGTAGCAAGTATGTAGCAAAGGAAAATTGAAAGTATCAAAATAAATTCAAAAACTTTTCGAATTATATACTTCCGTGCCTAACTAGAACACCCAACTCTTTTTGCGGTGTTTGCTCTTCATTGTTTACGATTATCACAATTTTCAAAAACATGACCCTACCCCTATTCTCTGCAAATTTATGTGTTCTGAGCCGATCGAAAAACCGAAGAATCGAAAAACTGGAGGCAGGGCAAAACTACACAGACGAATGTTTTCGAAAATTTTTTACAAATGGTCACGAAACTTTGGACAACTGACGACAACGATTTTTCAACTCTTCACTAACCTCTGATAGTTTTGTCACAGCAATTTCCGAAGAATGCTCCTCGCTGACAATAGGAATTAGGTCCAGTGCAATCTTCGTTTCTCGCGTGGGCACAGATTGAGTGGTTGGCGTTGATGTTTTGAATTGATTTCGTTCCCATCGGGCATCCTGAGTAGTCCACTGAAAATGGGAAAAGGTTATTTGTCAAAAATCAGAGGGGAGAGGAAATTTAAGTTTATTGGAAACCGCCAGTGTGAAAATTAAAATTAGTACAAAAAAATGGAGGGTCCCAGTTTTTTCTCCTCCAATAAGAAACCTAACATTACTGGAAGGGCCTCCGTTAGTTTAAACATATAAACACCGAAGCTATTTGAAAACCAGGTGGTAACACCCGGGCGGTTCAAACCGCCCATGAACAGTTGTGTGCTTCCAACTGAATTTTTTTTTTATTGGACACCAACTGTCCTCTGGCACAAACTTAAAATATCTTTTCTAAAAAATGACTCACTTGCAAAGCACCGCGAGCATTCCATCCAAGACTCAAAGTTGTTCGAATTTCCGCCGCAACCCGAGTACTTGAATGCCAAACATGTTTCCGTATCGGCATCCATATAGAACTGCAAAAAATGATTATTTGTTCTGGGTCGTGTACTTTTATTAAAAGAAAGTATTACTCGAAGGGAGGAAGTATTTGTGCATTTTTGAACTCCGTGGTGAAGAGGTTGTTGACAGTTCGGAAGGAGATAGCCTTTTTCTCCTGTAATTGAACATAAATATAGACATTTTGGAGCAAATAATATATTTTTTTCAGTTTTTTGTACCTTTCAACTTTCTTGGAACTTCAACTGGACCAGTTATTGGTTCTATAGATAACTTGAAGTCATTTTGAGACACAGTCGAGAGAGAATAACTTTTAGCCTTCTCAATTTTTTTGTTGAGTTGATCATGATTCAATTTCTGATAATATAATACTAAAGTACCTAGTGCAATACATATGGAGGCCAGTAAGATGAACGAGAGATTTGATAACATTTTGGAATGGAGAATAACTGATTCGCGAGGGAGTTGTTTTTGGTTTCTGAAAAATTACAACCTTTCGGAAATATCAATGACATTTATTGAAGAGTAAAAGTTCAATGAGACTTCAAAAAATCATTTTCAATAAAAAAGAGTATAGGGTGAACATTCAGTGTGAGGATGTGGGGGAGATATTGGCCGATGACATACAGATAAGGAATGAGAAGAACGAGAGAAAGTAGTCGGATAGAGAGTAGAAGAGGTCGGGAGGTAAGAGAAGAATAATAACATCTGATTTCATCTTTCTTTTTTTAGGTGTGGTCATTGTTACTGTTTTTCATTCAAGTCGTTTTTTTTACGGAAATTAGGTCAAAGGTGATAAATATAGAACTTCACTGGAGTTTATCAAAGCCGTTTATAACTTAGAATATATTGTGAATTCCAAAAAATTATTGCATGGTTTCAATGGTCCAGATTACCCACATATGGAGATATTTATTGGAAAAAAAATCTTATGACATTTCAACGAATAAAACAAACATTCATATTATTATTTCAACTACACCCTGCATTAATGTAATGGAAAGAATCCCAATTGGCTTTTTCAGTAATAGAAAAATAGAGTTTGAAAAAAAAAGTTAAACGGGAAGAGAAGATTCTTGACGGCGATCGACGTATGGTGGAGGGGCCAAATAGCTGAGTGGCGGGGCTGTAAAATGAGAAATGGTTTATGGGTCAGAGAGAGGAAATAAGAAGCAGGAGATCATGGATAATTGGGAAAATGTGCTCATCTTTCTCTTTTAACGTTTTTGTTTTTGATTTCTTGCAAGAAACTTCGATGGAATGAGGAAGTGTTTCTCTTGGAAAAAATTGGACAAGGAAACATGTGGAAAGATTTAAACGAACTACCATCAACACATGATTGTGCTGAAGCTATGTATCACAACAAAAATACTATGTAGAGACATATTTTGAAATGATTCCGGACAATAGTGTTATTCCCCCGAAATAGTCACCTTTGAGATCTCCGGATGTGTTATCCACATTGATCCTTCTCTCGGATCTCGCTGCGAGAGCTCTCTGTGCAACTCGACTTCTTCCATGCCATACAATATCTCGAAGTGTTCCTCTTCTCATAATCGGAGGTCCATTCCTTCCACAGTCCAGAGCAACAATTGCAGCAAATATTAGAGTGAGGATGACAAGGATGACAGCGAGTACGAGAAGTTGAGTCTCGCCACGGGTCCACACATCTGGAAAGAAGAATTGTGGAGGTTGGAAAACTTATTCTGAAAGGAGAAAGTGTAAATTTGGATTGTTCTGCTTCTCAAACACTACATTCAATTTTCAAGAATGATCTTTGTGATTTCAACTTGTTGAATCAGAAGACACAAAATATACTTTCAGCATTACTAACGTCTCAAAATCCAAAAACTTCTAAACTAATCGAACAACTGCTAACAAAACGTTTTAAAACTGAACTCACCATAACCATCTCCAATATTATCTAAATTGAACGGATTCTCATTTGCTACCATACCAGGTGTCGTCGACATCGCCATCATCTCTTCCATATCCTGATATTTCGCGTAAAACGTCGCGTAGAGCATACTCCGTCTCGAGCGAATCGCTGTGTCGACCATCTGAAACTGATAGCAGATAGTACGTGTGGCACATTGTTTTGGCAGTTTTCCGCCCGTTTGTTTTGACAATGGATGAAAAAGGTAGAAATTAGACAGAGAAGGCAATCGAGAGATAGAGGGGAGAGGAAACAGTGAGAGAGAATGCACGGGGTGATAATACTGATTTCTTTTCTCTCCCCCCTTTCTCTTCTGTTTTTTTTTTTCCGTTCTTCATCGCTCTGATCGATTATTCGATTTTATTCCTTCGAGCGAAACCGTTTTCATTTTTATGCAATATGTGGAAAAGGGGGATGACAGGAAAGAGAAGAAGAAGAAAAGCGCTCCTTCTCTTTCCATAGTCAACAACAACCAAAAATCGTGAAGTTTTACGTTTTTGCAACAGTTTCTCAGAAGCATCATGAACATTTTAAAAACAAAGTTAGCATGGCTTCCGAATCGGAATTCCTTGACAAACAAAAATAAAGGTTTTATTGTTCTTCACATGAACACTGTTATAGAGTTTTCAATCGCCGATCGGCACGTTGGACACTCTCGAAAATCACTAGCATCGTAGCAGTCGGAACATGTGATTAGATGACGGCACGGCATGAAAACAATTGATGGTTTCGTGGCTAAACAGATGCAACATTCAGCGACTAGCTTCTCTTGAAGACGTTGGAAGTCCCGGTTACGGCAACGGAGCTGCTCTTCGACTTCTTCTACACGACGTTCCATGGAGAGTTTCGACTCGGTGACGTTGGCTTCTAGTTGAGGGAAACTATCGAACTGGAAAACTTGAATAGATTAGGTATAAAGAGAATGGAGAATGTACCAATTGTTTGTACAAAGATTTCACAGCATTAATATTGGGAAGGAATTCAGTTGAGAGATCGACCAGTTGGCTTTGTTTTTTGGTAAGTTCATCGAGTAAGACCAGTGGTTTCTGAGGAAGGAACGATATTTTGAGTATTACTATAGTACTAACCAACTGATAATTCTTTTCCTCCAATCTCTTCGTCACATTTGTCTGCTCATCCAGAAGCGCGCTCTTCCTCTCCAACTCTATCTCGACGTCGGTCTTCTGCTTTTGAAGGTTCAAAATCTCCTCGTCTCGACGCGCCTTCTCTTCCGAATAGATCTTTTTGCGATGCTCAGACAACTCTTTTTGATCGTGAATCTCTTGCTGTTGACGGTAGTTTTGGATTGTCTGAAATGAATGTTCTTCTTTCAGAACAAGCAAAATTCATACCATTTTATCCAACTTATCAGCCGCTTCAATTTTTTCCTCCATCAATCGATTCATCTCTTCTCTACAGTCTTTCAAATCTTGCTCCGAATCCTCAAGCGATCGTTTCAAGTCTTGAACTTCCAGTAAAAGTTGATCTTTTTCATTTTCCAAATGGTTAATTCTGTTCTGAAAACGTTCGAATTGTTTGATTCAATCTCAAAAGATCACCTTAAGAATAGTGAATTGACTGTCGACCTCCTTTCGGTCTCGTTCTTTCTCCTTTTCCAGCGTAGCCAAGAGGCGAACAATGTCGTGAGAGTCACGGGTACTTCTGGAGAGAACACTAGGATTAGAAAGTAAGTTTTTGTTCAGAGGTTGGTCAACTATCAAACTTTTCCTTTCAGAACATGATTTTGATTCCAGTTGAATCAAGTTCCTAGTGATTCATGAAAACAGAGCTCAACAATGATTATTCAAATCATCAATTTGAATTCGGTGACTCACCTTGGTGTTGATAAATGGAAGGAGGAAGATCTTCCAACGGATAGATTGCGATGAGGTTTAGAGGAGCTACTATGAGGGTGAAGACTTGTCACTGAGGTTGACATCAAGTCTCTGAAAAAAAGCAGTATTTTCATATTCATTATTCTAAATGTACCCTGGGTTATTGTGCTTGCGACTAGATCTGGACGATTCTTCTCTTCCGGAAACTCGATTCAGAATATCTAACATCACATCGAAATTCTCGAATCTCTCGAATTCTTTCGATCCATCCTTAGAATTTGCTTTCAACGCAGCAATGATGTCTTCTTGGTTGTAACCCCATTCGGAAGCCAGCTTTATTTGTTCCTGAAAATTTCTCGTTGGAATTTAGAAATATTATTCAGAAACTCACATTCATGGAATGCTCGGCCATCTCGAATGTTGATATTCCTAGGGAATTATTACCTCAAATAGATATTTTTTTCAAACTGAACTTTCATTCTCGTTTTTATTGACTCGAAGATAGATTGAAAAAAATGGCAAAAAAGTCAATATGCAAAAACTCTCGCAACAAATCTAAATCAAATAAGGAAAAAAGCTCTCAACGTAAAAAAGTACAAAAATATAGAGGAACAGATGTTATCAGAGCGTGAAGATGCACATAGAGCAAACAAACAATAAAAACCTGAAAATGAGAGAATGGCAGCGTTGTCGGGCGACAAAAAAGTGAGCGGTACGCTGTGAGGTGCTTCAAAATTTATGCGACGACGATGGTTTGGAAGGCAATCCGATTACAGTTTAGTACGTCAAGTTTTTGAGTATTTGTATCAGTGTATACATGTAAAACAAGGTTCGGAAGCGGGGCTGAATTCTGAAAAAATGGAACGAGAATCAAAGGGAGTTTGGTTAGTTTTTGTATGATAAGTAGACAGTGAAACAGGGAGAGTGGTAACATGTTCGAAACTTTTTCTGGAACTTCAACTGTTTTAAAATAGCAAAAGCGCTACCTCTGGATCACTTCAATAGTTAACTGATTTTGAAATCATTTATTCACAAGGTTGGGAACCCTTCTGATTAATTTGGTAGGATATGTTTTTCCCCAAGATCAAGCTGTATCATAGATCAATGCCAGATTTATGTACTCCTTCTTATCCAAGAAGATTTGTTAACAGGTTGGACAAATGCTACTGATCTCCAGTCAACTTGAAATCTCCAGTCACCCGAAAATAGAAAATCTCAAGGTTCAAATAATTTTTTTAAAAACTCACGATGGTGCAGTAGCGTCGACTGCAGGCGTAACACTTTTTAGTATCATTAAAGTGTTCCATTTCTTCAAAAAAAAAAAAAGACATTCGATCAGCCATCTTTTCCGGTGGTCCAGGATCTCTATTTTTGGACTGGTGCTGCTGATTTATATGATCTTAGATGTAGGCGTGTACGAGGAGAAATACATCTTCGAACACCATAACGCGGCGTAGGAGTTGGAGGTATTGATGTTTGTGTCGAAGTGGAGCAAAGACTCGTCTAAGTAGAGGTTTGTGAAACATGTTGGTGAACAGGTCCATTGGTGCTTGGTTGATTGGGATCACTGTACCGACTGTTGTTACTCCGGATCTTTTCGACAAACAAATGACAAATTTCATTGATCTACAGACATTTATGGTACCTTCCCAGTTTTATTGGTTACATTTACTGTTTTACTTTTTTTGCTCTTCACCCCTTTTTACCAAACGACTGTCAATGGTTTGTAGGGGAATATGAGAAGAAAATTTTTCAGAAAACTGTTAGATTCTTTTTTTTGGAACAGAAAAATTATGACAACTTCAAAATAGACATAGGATTGCTTATGGACTGAAGTACATCTTGAAAAATTACATCTTCTTATATATCTTCAGAATAGGCTCCTCAATTTATATTTGTTGTTTTGTTTGACGATGTAAGACACAATATAACGTGACACAATAACAATTTGGATGAAATAAGACAAAATGACCTTACTGACAAGTTGTAGTCCAGATGGCCTCAAGTTTTGTTGCGAATTCATTTCATTCAATCAAGAAACGTTTCAAGTTTTTTTTCCAGGAAAACTTTCTGAATAAACCCTGCTCTGTAATCCTCGATGAAAATTGATTTGTTTCCGAACGAGCCTTTGAAAGCCGAGTTTAAAATGTCAATACTCCATTTATCTCTTCGTTTTAAAACGATTTCTTTTTAGAAAGAAATCATATGATATTTCGCTATTCTTTCCAACGGAAATATTTGAATTCCTTGTAGTTCGTTCAATCTCACTTTCTAATAACAGTTTTTTTCTTATTCAAGTGACCTACAAATTTATATAAGGTAAGTCAGTATAGTGGACAATCAGAGTATTATAGAATACCAGATTCTCTGCTCGTTTTATTTTCATTCACGCCCATGGGGTTGTAAAAGGGTACATCGTAAATCTACTACGTAAATTTCTGGGGTGGGACGCGTCGCGTGTCACGGTACGGGGTATTCGCTGCGTTGTGACATACGTCTGTGCCGTCTGTCTGTCTGTCTGTCTGTGCTGTCAGAGGGGTTTGAAATTAGTGGTATGCAAAAGCGCTCATTTGACGTGTGACGTCACTATTGACTGACTATCAAACTTTTGCGTGTATAAATTACGGTAGCCATATTTAGGGACCACCATCTACTTCACAAAAGTTTAAATTTCCGAAAACTTTGATCACCATCCTTATTAATATTATCGAAACATCCCAAGTTTCATCGCGCTCCATTGCGAACTTGGGCAAATTCAAAATTTTGAGCTTTCCCGCTCACTTTTTTCTCATGTTGGCAAATACTCACTTGCTTTGGTATTATTTGCTATTTTCCCGTTTGCTATTTTGTCTCACTTGCTATAGCTGAACTCATTTGCTATATTGGATCACTTGCTGGATATCATTTGCTATCGCTGGCTCGTTTGCTAGTTTACCCCTCATTTCCAAAATATCATTTGCTATCGGTAAACTCATTTGCTATGGGGTTTCTCATTCGCTAGATTGATCTCACTTGCTATAGATCTTTTGCTAGATTTGTCTCATCTGCTATAAGGAAACGTCCTTCAAGTCAAAGTTTACTATCAACAGGTGCTTATTGATATGTCTAGGGAGTCGGTACTTACCACTGTCACTTGGCTCATTTGCTATTTTTGTCTCGTTTGCTATGGAGGATTTCGACTAGTCGTGCTTATCAGTTTGAGAAAAACCGAGTCAAGGGGATTCATTGGATACTTGGCTTGAATTTTGCAGCTACCAGGTACTTTGATGGCCCATAGCTCAGCTCAAAATCACTTTCAGGTTGTCTACTTCTGTTTTGGACTCAAAATTTAATTTTAATTTCGTCAGAAACGTCTTTTGACACATACATATTCTTGCAGTACTGGAATTTAGAATATTTTCCTGAATTCCAAATCCTCTTTCTCAGCTTCGTGTAACACTTAACAATAAAATGTCTTGCATCTCTCTTCGCAAATTTTAAAAAAGGCTTAGTTCTCTGAAAAACCTCCGTTGAATACATGTTTCTGCAAGCTTCTGTTATAGGGTGATGCAAGAAATTTTATAGTTCAGTGTTATACGAAACTGAGAAATAGGCTTAGGAATTCTGGAAAATGTTTTTTTTTTCAATTCCAGTACTGAAAAATTCAAACCAATGAAACCGTAGGAAAAAATGCACTCAATGAGACAAGTGCAATCAATGAATTTTTTCCCAGATTTCACGGTTGTTGGATTGAATTTCATGTGTGTGTGTCAAAAAACGTTTCTGACAAAATTAAAATTAAATTTTGAGTCCAAAACAGAAGTAGACAACCTGAAAGTGATTTTGAGCTTAGCTATGGGCCATCAAAGTACCTGGTAGCTGCAAAATTCAAGCCAAGTATCCAATGAATCCCCTTGACTCGGTTTTTCTCAAACTGATAAGCACGACTAGTCGAAATCCTCCATAGCAAACGAGACAATAATAGCAAATGAGCCAAGTGACAGTGGTAAGTACCGACTCCTTAGACATATCAATAAGCACCTGTTGATAGTAAACTTTGACTTGAAGGACGTTTCCTTATAGTAGATGAGACAAATCTAGCAAAAGATCTATAGCAAGTGAGATCAATCTAGCGAATGAGAAACCCCATAGCAAATGAGTTTACCGATAGCAAATGATATTTTGGAAATGAGGGGTAAACTAGCAAACGAGCCAGAGATAGCAAATGATATCCAGCAAGTGATCCAATATAGCAAATGAGTTCAGCTATAGCAAGTGAGACAAAATAGCAAACGGGAAAATAGCAAATAATACCAAAGCAAGTGAGTATTTGCCCACTTTTTTCTCATGTAGGTCACGTCAAATATGAAAATTTTGTTAATTTTGCGGTTTCGACGTGACCTACAAGAGAAACAAGTGAGCGGGAAACCTAAAAATTTTGAATTTCCCCAAGCTCGCAATGGAGCGCGATGAAACTTGGGATGTTTCGATAATAGGTTGATAAAAGGGCGATGCCAAGTTTCCACGTGAAAAGAATATGTCATGACCGAGATACCTTTTCAATATCAACTGATTTTCTACTAGTGGGCGGAGCTTCGAACAGTGAATTCCCTAATGTAGAGCATTTAATTTTCACGTTTCCATCTTTTTCACAATGGAAAATCCGAGAATCTAGGTCAAAAATGCAATAGTAACTTTTGATGTCATTTTTCTCAGAGTACAGATAAGTTAGCCAAACAAATTCAACGCTGATCGATTCCGCTCAGTTTCTTACATATGTCTCGAAAATGTCATTTAATTTGGTTCATTTTGAGCCGACTTATGAGCCATCAAAGACGCAAAGGTGAAACGGAAGGAAAAACAGAACGCTCCGCCCCTCACGTGTGGTGGTCCCTTGCCATATTTTCGCCTAAATTCTTAAAGGGCGCGGACGCTAATTAAAAGTTTTACTGCATAAAAAGAATTGACGTTTATGTTCAGATTCACGTTTAACCAATTTCTATAGGAATCTGCTCAGTTCGGGCGTTTATTTTTGACCTATAACTTTTTTTGGAGCAATTTCTCAAACTTTTCGCAAAAGAGTTTTCTTCTCCTTGCGTTTTTCTGAATCGACCCATATAAAAATTTGTTTAAAAAATCAAAATTTTTAATTAGCGTCCGCGCCCTTTAATCATATAAAAGTTTGATAGTCAGCCAACGGTGACGTCACACGTAAAATGAGCGCTTTTGCATACCACGTGGCCCACATCACTGAGTGATGTGTCCGTATCCTGCCATATATCAGTCCCCACTGGATCGATTTTTTCAAATTTTGGCAGGTCACCAGAAATTCCTTCGTGATGCCCGTCTATTTTGTTTTTCGATTTATTTAAAAATGAGGTCACAAGAACGCAAAATTTTTTAAAACTTCTAAAATTTCATTTCAAATATTCACGTTACGCAAAGGGCTCGTCTTGTACAAGTAAGATTGAATGCTTGCTGTGTAACGTACAAGAGAGAAGAGACGCAAAGAGAGAAGCACTGATTCCTCCCTTTCAACTTTTTTTTCTTTTTCTTCTTCCTCCGTTCGAATATTCTCCTTTTTACTCCATGAGCTGTCGCACGGCCTCTGTCTTTTTTGTCTGTTCGTTTCAAATTATTGTATTCCATATTTTGACTCTTCTTCCGTTTTTTTTCTTTCGAACTGAACCGTTCAATCTTAAGAACTCAACGTTTTCAGAATGGGCTTAGCAGAAGTATTGGCCGAGAATGATATCGAGTTAAGCATTTACACCCAAGCATTACTGGAGTATATTCCGACCGAAGTATGTTTTCAATGTACCAATAATTTACAAATTTTTCCATTTCCAGTTAATGAATGAAATTATAACAAAGGACCCATTGATTGTATCCCACATGGGGATTGGAAAAAAATTCTGTAAAGCTCTATTAGACAAACCAGATGACATGAGTGAGTGGAAACTTTTTTGAATGTTTTTTTCTCAAAAATGCACAGTTTAGATATGTACGGAGACTTTGAAGAATTAGATGAAAACTTGAGAACTTTCATGAAATTTCCTGGATACCAAGATTACTTCAAGTTTAACGCAGGAGAGCTTCCAGTTGCTCAACGTTATGTCTATAAAAGTGTGAAAGGGAAAGTGTATCTTAGCACAAAAGAAATATTCCTCCGGATGCAGAATTTAATTTATTGTTATGACAAGACACTTTTAAACTGCACGGTATCAAGAACTCATTCAAGCTATTTTAATAATTTAAAATTTATAGAACTCGCAGTTTCTTGCAACTACAATTGCAATTGGGTTGAAAAAACTGGAAACTAAATTAGACACTGGATTCGAGCTGATTGAATGTTCGCCTGAACAGGTTCAGAAATTCTTCATAGAGGAAGTTTTGGAAAAGAGCGTATTTGTAAGTTTTGGATTTTTTGTCACTATCTGTAACATCCCAATTTCAACATTTTTAGGTTCCATGGAAACTTGCTGGTTCTACAAGCTACGTTTTGTTTTGTCTATTTCAACCCGTTTATGGCTTCACCGAAGAAGAAGTCAGTAAATCGAGAGAATTGTACGATCAAGAATGTGATGAAATGAAAAATGACAAATATAAAGATTCATACACGAAAGAGCTTTTTCAAACTTGTGACCGATGGCTGACAAATCTGCATGCGGCGGTGAAATTAAAACCTGAATGGTTTCCATCAAAGGTTTTTTGTTCAGAGCAGTTTTCCAACGGGAAAAAAAATTTTAGAATTCTTCGGATGTCCCACTAACTGTGAGACTATTCACGGATAATGGTCGTAAATACATAATGATTCCCGAATTGGTCAACCAAATGGAGCGAGCTGGAATGAAGTTTGACTTCATGCAACTTCCAGAGAACTTTTTATCTTCCGACGTAATTCCAACAATCGACTTCAAAGAGATTTTTGGATTTATTGGCACAGACAATATGTCGAAGATTGAGGTATGAGGTATTTCCTGTTTTTGTACTAACACTTTCATTATAGTTTGTTATCACTCCAATCAAAAGAGCAAAACATGCAGCTGTTCCAATACCGACTCGTGATGGCAGATTTTGCATTCCTGCTGCAGATGCACTGATTCAACTTTTGAGAAAACTAATTCTTGGCAAAAAACTATTCCAAATAACAGATGAAGGCAATTGGTCAAAAGTGGAAGGGTTTCTCAACAGGGTTACTGCTTATTTCAATGGGGAAAACGTATGTTCAATTAGAGTTATTCGATCAAAAATAAGTTTAGGTGTCATATTTCTTCATCGATTTAAAAGCATTTGACGAAATAAAAGGGGAATGTGATGAAGAGTTTTCAAGGTGGGTTCTTGGACCGTATCTTCAGATAAACGTCTATTTCAGATTTGAACTTCCAAACGTCACTACTCAAATCCGAAATGTGAAAGACATGAAACTTGATGTGGAAACAATCAAAGAAGAACTGAGGAATCTCAAACTGAATCGAGTATTTCCCAATATATTGGATTATGCTGAACTCGCTCTCGAACAAATTCTCACATCCAAATATGAAGATTCCCTACAAACAAGTGATATGTATGATGCTGTAGAGTATTGTCAGTTAATTTGCATTTTCGAACATTTTCCTAGGGTAGGTGAGCTGTTATTAGTTATTTGAATCTATGCATTATTTCAGTTGAAAGAGTTCCTTCATTCCCAAAAATCTTGCAATAGAGTATTGAATTCAAATTGTGCTGAGTGTAATGTGCCATGCAACATGAAAATTACTAAATGGGAAGAGTACGATAATATTCTGGACATGCGACAGTTCTGGGGTAGAACCGCAGACGGTGTTGCTCCGGTAAGATTCTTTTTGAACTTTTAGATAAAATCGAAGTACTTTGCAGGTGTATCCTATTTGCCATTTTGGTGATAATTATCAGGTTTACCCGGCTCAGACATTGATTCACTACTTGTCTAATAAATCTCCGTACCTATCAGACCTTAATATCAGTGAAGAACAACTCGCGAAGCATAAAGAAGTGATGTCAATTTCTAAGACTTCAGAGGTTATTCCTTTTGTACTTATTGGAAACTCCGATAAAGGGTGGTACCATCAGATATTGTTGGATAAACTCATAAAAAAGAAAGAGACTATCAGTTTCAAGTCTTGTGTTGAGGCGATGATGGTGAGGTTTTATAGGTTACAATTACACATCCGCTCCAAAAATATTTCAGAAGCGAAACAGAGAACACATTTTTCTGAGAACGATGTGGAAATGGTCTCCTGAGACCTGTAAAGAATGTGTTGGAGTGTTCCAAGATGAATTATTTTACATACTTCCATTTTTATTGAAACAACAGAATCTGTATACAAAACAAAACGCAGGTTGGTTGTTCCATGAAATCGTTGTGACGATGATCGTTTTCAGAAAAACTGAAGGAGCTGGTTTCGGGTTCAGAGAAAGAAAATTCAGTAATCTTGCAAATGTTTGATCTTCGTCAACTGAAAGAAGTTTTGGATATGTTCAATATCAACAAGGAGGAGATTGTTGTGAGTTTGAATTAAGTATACTGTTTCCACAAAAGCTTCACTTCAGCTGGTTCCTGATTATCATTTCTCCGATATCATACTTCGTAGTCAGAATGGTGTTTTCCATTCAAAGCGATACGATTCAACTTATGGAGACATTTCACCAATCCGTAGTTCATTGTGGGTTTTTTTCGGAAATTTCGCAACTGTTGGCAATTGGAACGAAATTTTGGAGCAGAATCCGTCGAATACGCGTTTGAAAGCCCTCTATGATAAGTTTCTTCAATGCATGATCAATGGGTTTCGTCAAAAGGTATGCGCCGCGACAGCTTGTTTCTATTATTTTTTATCTTCAGAATTCGTACGTTGTTCTGAAGTCAATCAGTGACATGACCGAGACAGTCACCCATCTTCGTGAGGATCTAAACATTACCTCTCACCTACTGAAAATCAAAAACGGTGCACCAGGGGAAAGAATCAAATTTAGATTCTTTCTTGATCACCCGCTAGTGAAATTGGGAAATGTGTTTTCTGATGGAGACAAAGAGAAGCTTCGGAACGCAAAAGTGGATAGATGGAGAATGTACGTCGGTGTAATGCTTCTTACTATCGAGCATGTACTGAAAAACAATCAACCAGAGTTGAAGGAGTTCTTGAAAAACTGCTTGAGAGATGAAATTCCTGAGTTGCTCTCGATAGATGAAGTTCCTAGTTGCCTTGAGGTAAGTATTCTGATCGGCTAACGGAAAGATTTTTTGTTTTTAGGATGTTGTGGTATATTCAGACCTTCGTTTCCCACCCGATGTGACTGAAAACAAAGAAGAGTTCTTTAAAATGAAAAAGATCAACAAAGTAGAGGCCACTGTCAGCAATGTGTTCCGGTTGGTATTATATGGTATTGACCATGAAAGAGCAACGATGAATCTACTGGAAGAGAAAAAAGAAGAGGAGATCTCAGTCCCTATAACCCCGATTGAAAATCTGAAAGAATTGAAACAAGGACAATCAAATAGAACGCCAATGGAGGAGAAATCAAATGATGTTTTAATTGAAACGAAGAAGCCTGAGACTCAACCAAAGATTTTGCCAACAACTCCAGTGGCGGAAGTTGCGACGCATTCAAAGTCAAAAGAGGAGAATAAGAGAAAGATGGAAAAGAAGCAAAAATCCATCGATAATGGCAGTGAAGATGGTGCACAGAAGGAAGAAGGAAAAGTAGAGAAATGTTCCAAATGTTATCAGACACGTCTGGATTGTATCGGTGCAAAGAAGACAACTGAATTAGAAAAGAAGAAGAACAAATTATTGGAAAAGAAGCTAGAGGTACAGGAAAAAGAGTTGACAGTACATAAGAAACGAGAAGCTGAATTTGAAGAAAAAATGAAGAAAAAGTATGAAGATGAACTGAAAGAAGCCCATCGAAAACTGAACGAAATAATGAAAAAGTATACAGAAGAGAAGGAATCAACTATATTGAAGATTAACGAGCTAGAGCAGAGATTGGAATGGAGAAGAGTGGAAGTGAATAGAAAAGTTGATGAAGTGACGAGAAATAAACAAAGAGAACTGGATGAGAAGGATGCTATTATAGAGAGGTTAGTTCGCAATTCTAGACTCGAATGAATATTTTTTTTCAGATTAAAAGAAGACAATTCGAGATTGACCCAACAATCGAAATCAAAAGATATATTGACTCGAGCACTTCAAGAAAATATTCAAGAATTGACTCAACAATTGAAGTCACAAGATCTCATTCTCCAAACCGTACCAAATCAAGTTCCTTCGACATCATCATCAAATCAGCAACCCGAACATCCATCGACTTCTTCACCTTCCCAATCCAGTTACCCAACTTCTGTCGAGAATGTGGAAGCTATAATTCGTCAAGAAAAAGAACCAGAAGAGCTCGTGAAGGATACTCTCATTCGATTGAAAGATCTTCGCGAAAAAATCATAAAAGAGAGCTCTTCGAAACAGGAACGTGCTAATAAGTGAGTTAGCAATCTTAATTCAACATTGGAATCAACCTCTTTTTTTCAGAATATTGAAGTATGTCCCTGGCAGAGAGACAAATGAATGGGTCAATTATGAGTTGAGGAAGTTCAATGTAGCCTACCGACCGTATCTCGAAGCATTGAATAATCAGATATCTATGATTGAGGTATTCAAAATCTATAATTTGAACAGCAAAAGCTGATTTTGTTTATAGAAAGTCGATGAAATTCCACCGCTTCCTCCGGCACCTGAGTTATCTCAAAAGTTTATGGATATATACAATGGAATAGTAAAGAAGGAAACCGAATTGAAGGCTAAGAATTATACTCGAAATAAGGCACCCGCTCGTTCCCATCCACCGGAAGAGTTGGATGATCAGGAATGCGTCATATGTTTAGCTGACATGGACGATCGAGAGCAAACTTTAAAGTGCTCCATGTGCAGTCGTAGATATCATAAAGACGTAGGTACCTCTTCCAGAGTTTCCCTTTATACTACGTTTTCAGTGTCTCGAAGATTGGTTGCTTAAAAAGCGTTTGTGTCCAACCTGCGACGAGGGAATGCTCCGTACCGATGAATTCCCGATGTTTAAATAATTGGTTTTCAATGTTGTGGTTAATCTGGTTGTTTTTTTTCTCATGGGATCTCGTAAAACTCATAATGAATATTATTTTACCTTATAAACGGCAGGTATAGATAACGAGGAGATAATAAACAGCAAGAATGCCACTTTTAACATCGGAAGCTCGTCTTTTTTACGATTTCATGAGGACCTTTTTCCGATTACCGTAAAACCTCTAATAGAAGGACACCCCTAATAGAACGACACCCAAGTAGGCCCGAAAAGAGCACTTTCTGAGATTTCTGTGCATCTGAAAGTAGTGTCAATCGATTCCTTACTAGGGCGGCAAAATTTATCGTAAGTCCCGTAAATCTACATTTGGTCCGGTGGAAGAGGCGCGAGAGCCGAAAATTCAAAAAATACACTGCGTTTTTCAAATTAATTTGGCCCGCCTCTTCCACGCTCGGCAGGTGCGAGGGAGCGCACTTACGATAATTTTTGCCGCCCTAATATCAAAAATAAACTAGGATCAATATGAAATACATTATGAGTTGCTTCTCAAAAATTTGTTATGGATACATTTGTGAAATTGGAATTTTGATTTTGAGGAGGTTGAACAATAGAAGGACATGTCCCTCTATTAGAGGTTTTACGGTATTTGCATTTTTGAGCTGAAAAGAATTTGAATCGTAAGATTGCAACTGCTTCATCAGCCTGAATTTTCCCGCGCAGTCCACAGTTTGTCAAGCTTTATTTTCTCTGAAATTTTCGATTGCTCCGGAAATCTTTCTTCCTTTTTTCCCTTGAAAAGTTTTTTGATTTTTTTACAACAAAAATTGCGGCAATTGCTCTTTGACTACACCACTCTTTGACTACACCCACTCTTTGACTACACTTGCTCTTTGACTACACTTTGCTCTTTGACTACACTTGTCTCTTTGACTACATGTGCTCTTTGACTACATTTTTCTCTTTGACTACACATTCAGAAATATGAAATCACCTAATTTTACTGAAAATTAGGCTTAGAAATGCCTTTAAATGTTACTTGATACGAAATAAATAACTTTTGCATTTTTCTAAGCCTGATTTTCAGTAAAATTAGGTGATTTCATATTTCTGAATGTGTAGTCAAAGAGAAAAATGTAGTCAAAGAGCACATGTAGTCAAAGAGACAAGTGTAGTCAAAGAGCAAAGTGTGCTCTCTCATTGTGGATGTGCCTCAAAGTAGCGCTTAGCGCGGGCGAGAGAGTGTACCCCGTCTTTTCCCGACGAGTCGGCCCTCGAGTCTAGAGTTGGTCACTAGGCTGGGCAAGACGGGCTAAAGCGTCCACAAAGGCCGTACACCTTGAACGAGAGCAGCGTCCAATGCTTCTTTTTCAGGTGGCCCCCGCGCGGGGTCTTCGGCCGCCGTCCCACTCCCTTCTGGGAACTCCCTCCAAGGCCTCGTAAGCCTAGGAGGGAGGGGACAAAAAATACCAACCCACGAAAAAATCAATCACAAATATAAATAAAGGACCGGATCAATCCACCGGACCAAAGCCCGGACCAGGTACCGATACCCCCCTGGGAAGGGCTCCGGTGCAGCAGAAGGGGGTATCAAACCCATTCGTAACGATGCCATACACCAAGCAAAAACCACACACCAAACCCACCTCCAACCCTAAACAGCCAAAGCTGAAGAGAAGGGATCTCTTCCGGATTGGTACGTGGAACTGTCGTAGTGTCTCGAGTGAGGCGAAGCTTCACCCAGCGGTCCAGTACTGCAGAGAATCTGGATGCCACATCGTGGCGATTCAAGAATCCCTCCACCCACAGTCTCGACAGTCCGTAGATGGCTCCGACTACGAGCTCCTCTTCAACCCACGAGTATCATCAAAGGATAGGGGTCTCGCGTTCTTCATAGTGAAATCAAAAGAGCTTCTCGTCGATTCCGTCGAATGGCCGCGTCCAGGGATCGGAATCTTAAAATTCCAATATCAAAAGACGCCCCATGTCCTCTTGAATATCTATGCTCCCGTAGTCAAGAAAAATTCGGAAGTTGACGCGTTACGATTCTTCAGATATCTCGAATCCGTGCTCATAGAGCTTCGAAAAGTTTCCAATGGAAAAGTCGTTCTTTGTGGTGACTTCAATGCGGCTGCGAACCAATGTCACAACAATGAACTTGCTCCGTATATCCACAAACACATTCTTGGAAACGGCAATGACCACGGAGACCTCCTGTACAATTTCCTCGCCGCCAACAAGCTCCACCTTCTAAACTCCAGATTCCCTAAAAAGACGTCAAAGAAATGGACTCATCACGGCCCGAAAGGGAAATCGGAAATCGATTTCTTTATAGCCTACCACACCAACACTATCTCTGACATCGCAACGTTTTCTTCGCCCCTGAACCTAAGCGACCACCGCATGGTCCGGGCGTACTGGAAACCAGAGGCTTCCAAGCCCATCAACCACAAATTCAATGGCTTGAGTCCCATGAGAAATGATAAGAGGAATTGGGAATCATTCGAGAACGACATCCATGGGATCGAATCGCTCGGGAGTGTGAAGGATTACGAGGAGCTATCAAAAACGCTCGTCGAGTGCTCTACAAGGCTCCCCAAAGCTCCCAAAAAACCCTTGTACTGTTCCGACACCCAGCAACTTCTCCGGGAGAGAAGAGCGGAGCTCGAATCGGCAAGCCCAGACGCTACCAAGCTGAGGGACCTCTCCAAGAGAGCCAGAATTGCCATAAAAAACGAAAAATCAGCCAAGCTTCTTCTCTTACTAGATACCTGCAAAAAGAAAAAGTCCATGAAACCACTCCAGAGAAAATTGAAGAAAGAAGTTCCCCTGCAAGTTCTAGAAAGGATGGATGGTTCCTTGACGGGCAACAGGTCTGAAATTGTCGAACTTGTCAAGAAGCACTATCTCGAGACTTTCTCGATCCCCAACGCTAGGCAAAGCCAAAACGCTCCCAGGGACTACTTTTTACAAGCTCCCATCCTCCGCGATGAAGTCAGAGCGGCGATCAAGAATCTAAAGCCAAACACGGCTCCGGGCGCGGATAAAGTAGATGCCTATATGATAAAGAAAGGTGGAGAACCAGTGGTGGAGTGCTTCACAAATTTGTTTAATGATGCCCTCAAGAGCATGTCCACGCCGGATTACTGGAAGAAGTCATTAGTGAAGTTGCTCCCGAAAAAGCCAAACCCGATACGTATGAAAGACTATCGCCCGATATCTCTTCTTTCTCTCCCCTCAAAACTCATGACGAGTGTACTGACAAAGAGACTCTCAAGAACCCAAGAAGATTTCCTCGACGAAAGTCAATGCGGCTTCAGAAGGGGAAGAGGATGCGTAGAGCACATTCAAACAGTCGCACAAGTCATCGAGAAGGGCAACGAATTCAATATTCCTTGGATTTTGATATTCGTAGACTTTTCGGCTGCCTTCGACAAAGTCACCCATTCCGGTGTACTGAAGAGTCTACAGGAAGCGGGCGCCGACGACTATCTAGTCGACTTCTTCTCGGTCACTATGGCAAGCGGTACAGCCCTTATTCCAATCCATGGCCGCTCTATCAAGATCCCGCTGCACCGAGGCGTCCGCCAAGGTGACTCCGCTTCTCCATCTCTCTTCGCAATGTCGCTCCAGTCTGCTCTCAACAGAGCCGATGAAGAGTATGAAGGTGAAGGGCTTTCGATAGACGGAGCAAACCTCCGCCGACTGGAATTCGCCGATGATGTCGTACTACTCGCCTCCGATGAGATCGAAATAAAGGAAAGACTAAAACTGTTGAAGAAATATGGAAAGGACATAGGGCTCACCATAAATGCTTCAAAAACTGTCCTGCTCTCCAACATTCCGACGCTGCTTTCCATCGATATAGATGGGGACAAAATCCTAAAATCCTCTGGCTGCCGTTACCTAGGACGTTGGATAGAAAGCTCAGGCAACCTCGACAACGAAATCTCCAGAAGAATCCAGGCAGGCTGGGCAGCTTTTCATTCCCTAAAACCCCTAGTCAGATCCTTGGACCAGAGGGAAAAGAAGTACATGTTCCACCAGAATATCCTCCCCGCCCTATTGTATGCCGCCGAAACATGGAACACCTCTGCCCCTACCATAAATCGGCTCCAATCGGCTGCCAACGCGATCGCCAACTCCTGCGAAATCTCCAATTGGCTCCCCGACATCCAACATATACTCCTCGCCAAGAAGTGCAGATGGGCTGGACACATCGCAAGAGCCAGTTCTCTCAGATGGTCAAAAATCGTCACAGAATGGCAACCGAGGAACGGCAAGAGGAATTGTGGTCGTCCGAAGAAACGATGGAGTGATGACATCAAAGACGCCCTAAGAGAATACAAAGACGCCCAGTCGAGACGCAATGGCATTGTCGAAGGAAGGAAAAGGCTGGGAATCCTATTACCGAAGACCACCTGGTCTACCGAAGCCAGGAAGGACCGATCCTTGTGGTCTGATTTTGTCCGCAGCTGCTCCAGCTTGAAACCCACGGACATCTAAGTATCTAAGTATCTAAGAAATACATTATGAGTTGCTTCTCAAAAATTTGTTATGGATACATTTGTGAAATTGGAATTTTGATTTTGAGGAGGTTGAACAATAGAAGGACATGTCCCTCTATTAGAGGTTTTACGGTATTTGCATTTTTGAGCTGAAAAGAATTTGAATCGTAAGATTGCAACTGCTTCATCAGCCTGAATTTTCCCGCGCAGTCCACAGTTTGTCAAGCTTTATTTTCTCTGAAATTTTCGATTGCTCCGGAAATCTTTCTTCCTTTTTTCCCTTGAAAAGTTTTTTGATTTTTTTACAACAAAAATTGCGGCAATTGCTCTTTGACTACACCACTCTTTGACTACACCCACTCTTTGACTACACTTGCTCTTTGACTACACTTTGCTCTTTGACTACACTTGTCTCTTTGACTACATGTGCTCTTTGACTACATTTTTCTCTTTGACTACACATTCAGAAATATGAAATCACCTAATTTTACTGAAAATTAGGCTTAGAAATGCCTTTAAATGTTACTTGATACGAAATAAATAACTTTTGCATTTTTCTAAGCCTGATTTTCAGTAAAATTAGGTGATTTCATATTTCTGAATGTGTAGTCAAAGAGAAAAATGTAGTCAAAGAGCACATGTAGTCAAAGAGACAAGTGTAGTCAAAGAGCAAAGTGTAGTCAAAGAGCAAGTGTAGTCAAAGAGAATGTGGAGTCAAAGAGTGGGTGTAGTCAAAGAGTGGTGTAGTCAAAGAGCAATTGCCAAAAATTGCGCCCAGGGATTGCAAATTGCTAAAGGTATACTGTATATACAAAACTCTCGAAGCGAAAAGCAATTTGTAACCTCTGCGCACAATTTTTGCAACGTGCGCACGGTTTCCACCTTTCCTCCAAATTTGCACGGTCTCGTATTTTTTTCCATTTTCGATTTTTATCACTTCTAACTCGCCGAGCTTCATCTATTCAACATCAAATACGCTTCATTTTTCACTTGTGACTTCACACCCCTCCCCCCTTGGTCCGCAAGAAGCCGTCGTTTACTCAGTTTGCGTACATCGCCGATTCGAAACTCCCGCTGTTGTTCACCTCTTCTCTTTTCACTCTCGCAAACTTTCTATTCTATTTCCCATTTTATCTCTATTTTCTTTCCGATTCGAGAGTGTCGAGGCAGTCAAATATCGTGTTTGAATTGGCGGTCGTCAACAACCTGCACATCATTCTGGTCACTGACGTCACCCCTCCCGCTGCGGCGTATATATACTCAGTCGATCGTCGCTGCCTGCTGCCAGATTGGTGAGTCGAATTTTCGCTCTCGTTGCGTGGTTTGGGGCTTTGAGGCCCTCAAGGTGTCGGAATCTGTGTGATATCCCTGAGAATTTCGGAGAAAAAAATCAAGAAAGAATATTCTGAAAAGCTTGGTTAGGTATTGATTATAGAATTATTCGCTTTTCATTTCGAAATAATTCTAAAATATGTTGAAATTAGACTGAAATCATCGAAATAAATTTTTCTTCGATTATTGAATTATGGAAAACGAAGTTCTGTAAAACATATTGATTTCTATTTTTAATATTAGCGAATTCGGCTGAAGAAAAACCACACATAATGTTGAAGTCTAGAAGTGTTTTCTTGCAAAAACAGGGAAAAGTGAATCAATAAATTTGTCTTTATTCGGGAAAAGCTTCCGCTTTGCAAAACAGGTTTCAAAGCGCCAGTCTCGTTATTATTAACGAGACATGAACTGAAGTCAAAACTTCGAAGCATCGAGATTTGTTATTGTTGTTCCAGGAAACAGGCGCGATAAGTGAAGTATCGACATGTCGCACGGAAACGGAATTGCCGACATTTACAAGTCGGTAATCGCCGATGTGATCAGTAATATGAAGGAAGCATTCCTCGACGAGAACATTGATGTCGACGTACTTTCGCAACTCAAAAAAGAGTGGGAAGATAAAGTGAACTCTAGCGGTTGCGTTGATCTGGAAAGCAATGCACCTCCACCAGCACCACGTCAGCAAGCACAGCACGTTACTCCTAATCCTGTGCGTCCGAATCCGATTCCTCAAAGAGTGAACCCAAACATCGCTCAGCCAAGACCAACTTTGGCTGCTATTCATGCTGCACAAATGGGAGATGCACCAATTCGAATGGCTTATACTCAACCAGGGGTGAGGATTAGTATCTACTTTCATAAGGAATATAAAAGTTGTGTTCTCTGCTACTTGAGTGCATGCTTTAATCTTCAATTATGGCTTCAATCAGTTTTGAAAAAATTAATTTCAGCAACATCCTCAACAAGTGCGAATGTTCCCTCAACAATTTCAAGGCTCGA
Organism: Caenorhabditis zanzibari; assembly: GCA_963966625.1. NCBI lineage: Eukaryota > Metazoa > Nematoda > Chromadorea > Rhabditida > Rhabditidae > Caenorhabditis > Caenorhabditis zanzibari. The sequence goes on along the minus strand of OZ016472.1, from coordinate 8,758,994 downwards.
TGCAGTTTCATCCAGGACAAGTTTTTGTTGTGCAACAACCGGGTGGTCAAAATGTTCCCATGTCCATAATGCCTGGTGGTCAACTTCAACCGCGACTCATTCAACAAGGACAACAGCACCAACTTCAGCAACAACCACAACAGCAGCAACATTCCAACCAGCTCACACATATGAATCAAATGGATGGTAACGGAGGTTCCGAATCTGATGGCGAAGGATGCAGTGAACCTTTGAAAGTTCGTCAAGAAATAGCAAAATCTTCAATGAAGATTCGTGGAAAAGGAGCCAGCAAGAAAGAGGCGATGAAAGTGTTAGGTTCGATGTTGAAGGAAATTCAGCTCGATGGCGGAGGCGGTGGAATGTCGGATTCTTCGAGTGACGAAGAGGTCGACGACGATGATGATCCTTTGAGAAGAATTGCCGATCGTATGGGGAACGGAGAAGTTGAAGACGGTGATCAAGTTGCTGAGGAGGAACCGTTGAATTCCGAAGATGATCAATCAGACGACGAGGACCTCACAATGCTTTTCGATGCTGACAATGTTGTCATGTGTCAATTCGAAAAGGTAATAATAATCACTTGAAATCTATCATCTTATTCATTATACTTTAGGTGAATCGCGCTCGCACCAAATGGAAGTTCCAGCTCAAAGATGGTATCATGCACATCGACAAGAAAGACTACTGTTTCCAAAAGTGTACCGGAGAAGCCGAATGGTGATCCGCTATAATCATTTACATCTGTAACATCTCCCTTTCCTATCATGAATATCCTTTTTCTCATCTTCCGCTAGTCCCAGACTCCGCGACCAATATTCCGATGCGTGTCTGACTTTAATGCGCTGTGATTACTCCCTCCCAGTTTCATTTTTCTTTCCACATCATCAGTGATTCCCTGTTTCGATTCTGAATATGTCCCGTCGAAAGTCTTCGCTTTGAATACAAGCCCTTTTAAACAAGTTAATTCTATAATCTTCGGTGAAATATTATTCCTTCATCCTTGTCTGTCCCATCTTCACTTGCTTCGTTTTAGAGCTAATTTCTACTATAAATTTACCCATCTCGGTTTAGAAAAACGCTTTTAATGGATGAAGTTTTAAACTCTCGACTTATACATTAATAAATGACACAATCGAGAAACAAAGTGATATTTCGCAGATGGAATTACTGCCGGGTCTCCGAGAAGAAGTGTTGAGGAAGTTTTTAAGTGAGGGAGGGAAAATACTGACAGCACGACATCTGGAAAAATTTCAGCTGCAGATTACAGCGATTTCTAGGTAAACAGAAGAATAAATATCATGATGTTGACCAATTCAATTCAGAATAGGAAGAATAATTCGTGGAGTTCTCGATCAAAAATCCCGAATAAATCGAGAGTTGTTGCATCGTGAAAAATACAAAACACCATACATTGTAGAACTGCCAAACGATCATCCAGATGATGCAGAACATGTCAGATATAGCGTCTCAATGGTAAGAAATAATTAACTTTCGGTTGTGTTCCGTAATTTCTAATTTTCAGCCACGCAAGAAGCGAGTGATTGCGCTGCGATATGAGGAGCAAACAGCGTCGACGTCTTCAGAACGGAAACCAAAAGCGAAGAGGATCCGAACGGCGGCTCAGCTTCTTGGAGACGAGGAAAATTACACTTGCAGGGTAAGAATTCGAATATTTTATGTATAATTGATGGCTCTGTTTTCAGACTTGCTTCAAACGCTTCACTCGAAAATTCAATCTGGACCGCCACGAAGATTCGTGCACTCTGAACCCAGTTGTCTATCATTGCCCGATTTGTCATCGGAAATATCAAAAAGCTCCTTATTTTGCGGTGAGATTCTATATTTTGTTAATCCATTATTTTCTTCTGTTCCAGGATCACATTCGTCAACACGAAGCGGAAGAGAAACAACGTGAAGCCAACTCAAAGCGACTGGCTATCACGCAGACGGACATGGAAGAAATACGACGGAAAGCTGATGAATCTGTTGGTAAACTTGCGATTCCCTATGCGTTTGGTGCTATTTTTTAGTTCAATAAAACAATGCTTCTTATATTGGTGTCGATTTCTCTTCCCGAAAATACTGGGAACTCTCAAATGTTCAAGGACAAAAAAACGTCGCTTGGCATTATTCATTGGGCGCTTGGAAACAGCGGATCGTCGCATGGATACTCGCTCTCCATCGGCATTTCGAGTCCTCTTTTTTCCACTTTTTTGAAAATCTTCCCTCAAAATTTTTTTGAGGAGAGAGAAAATCTCAATGAGAAACCCGTTGGTTTTCTCAATTTTTGTTATATCCTTTATCAATGAAGTGGCTTCCCAATGCACTTCTGACACTATCCGTAAGCACAGAGGAGTTTGTTTTTGTTAGAATTTATGAATTGTTTTCAGCTGAATCGTTAGCTACTTTGACACAATACCAAGTGGGAACCGAGGGAGATGGTAATTGGAGTCTAGTACAGATTATAATTCTAAAATCTTGATTTTAGCCTATTACAGTCACTTTCTGGTGAATGGAGGCGCTTCATTCACCTATGGGAATGTTTCAGCACAAGAACTTTATGAATTGGTACTGAAAACTAACTGAATTAAAAATATATAATAGTTTAGAGTGCCTATGCAATCTCAGCCGCTACCACAAACTGCACGTCATCATGTTTAACTTCTGTATCGGCTTATTACAAGACAGATTCAGATAAATGTGAGTATAATCCTCTTTGTCACAAAATTTTGTTCTACTTACAGTAACCCTGATAATGCTCCGCCCATCTGATGAATCCCTCTACCCGAACTATACCAGTATGGGTCTTCCTCCCTTCCTATGTGCAACTGTTTCTGGAAACTGTGGTGCCTCCGAACCTCTCTACCAGTTTCACTCCTCCACTTACGACGACTACTATGCTGACGTGGAGCAGATGAACAATACGGATGCCACATATTCTGTTGCTATGATGGGTCTTCCGTTGTGTTACCTATGGGTACCACTGACGACTACAACTACTACAACAACCACTACAACGAGTCCATTGAACACGACGACTACAGTACCTTTGAATGAAACCACGACTACCGTACCTATCAATGGGACAACGACAACTTTGCCGTTGAATGAGACAACTACCATTGATCCGGTAAATGGAACCAATACAACCACTATTGTCCCTGGAACTAACACAACTTTCCCTTCAAACTCCACCACCACAACAACTCCATCCAGTGGGAATGTCACAACAACTACTATTCCATCCACTGGGTCCAACACAACAACCACCTCGAGTTCCGGCAGCAACTCGACGACTACTGATTCTCCAGATGATGATGACGGAGGATCCGGATCCGGACAGCAACCAGGAAATTCGAATGACGACGGAGAGAAGAAAGGTCAGTTGTTTGGTATTTATGATTTGTGCGTGCTTTTTGAGAAAATGAGAAACAAAGAAAAGGAAGAAGAGAGTCATTTGAAATGTAAGAAGACTAGAGAATATGCAAACGACGTCACGGACCAGCCGATCAGTTGGTGCAGAAAGTTTAGAGTTTCTGTTCTGGCTTTAAAATAGTTTGGGCTCATAAATCTACTCAAGTGTGAAACAAAATTTTCGAATTGTTTCAGGTTGGTGGCACACTTGGAGATGGCCAATAATTGTAGCTGCCTGTCTAACCGGAGCTTCAATTGTCTTAGCCATCATCACTTGCCTGACCTGTTGTTTCATTGGAAGCGCCGCAGTCGCAGCTAAACCATACTCTCCTCCACCAATCTACACTTCTCCATCTCCACCCGAACTTCCTCCAAATCCCGTTGAGGCTCCATCTGTCCAACCATTTACTGTTGGACTTCCTCCAAGTGTTCCATATTAAAATGCGATGATGTCATAGAAGAAGTCTCCGTTTATAATAATAATATCTGTTTATTTGAATAATTCAAACACAAATCTCTTGTTTTTTTGGGATAAAAACAAGTTTGGTTTTTTTTGTGGACACATTTTGGGGGAATTTTCTTTTGAGGAACAGAAGAAAAGAAGGTGTTGAGAGTTTGTACACGTTTTTTGGAGAGAGAAATGAGAGAAGAAAAATATGATAGATTGAGAAAGAAACTAAATGTAACAAAGATTCTAAAAACGACTAATGGAATGTTACGAATGGAAAATTGACACATAACGATAGAACATCCCGAACTAGGGAAGCCATTGAAAAAACATGAGATGTTTAAGAAAAGAAAGAAAAAAGTGGAAAACAAAAAACGGTTAAAAATGTACAGTGACGACTTCCGGTTGAGCTGTTGGAGCAGATTGAACAATCGGAGTCGTTGACTTCTGGCGTCAGAAGATCTCGGCTGGTCCGGCAAGATCAGCCTGCTTCAGAATCTCCTTATTCATGATTCCTCGAGGATCCGGTGATAGGGATCCATCTCGAGGTGGTAGAACAGGTGCAAGACGAGTTGGAGGTGACATTGAGATACGATTCGTTGGTGACGTCGGGATACGAGTGGGCGGTAGCATTGTTGGCGGTGACAACGTCGGAGGTGGTGGTGCAGGAATATCGGGAGCCTCGTTGAGAGACAGCGAGCTCATGATGTTGTTCCTGGAAAAATGTGTTTGTTTTTTGTATTGATAACTCGCTTTAATAAGAGAGCTACAATGAGTCAGGCATTGGCAGCTGGGAGAGTAGCTGCCTTTGTTTTTGTTTTAAATATCTCACTATGTCTAGACTAAGAAGAGTCATAAACCCAAACACTCGTATAATATTCTTATTTTGTCTGATAGTTTATTATTTTACTATGGGCTAGTTTAATGAAAGCCAAATTCATCAGATTTTCAAAATACAATTCATGAATCAGAAATCTAACATCACTTTTTCCCATGCAAAGTTTTCCACACTCCAAAGTTTGCAAGATTTCCATCACATGTTTCTATCAAAACATTAATAAAAATGTTAAAGATCTAAAATCTGTTTTGCACCAATGCTCAAAGTAGTTCTCCCTATCCTTTTCAAAACACTACTAACTTCTTAGATTCCCTCATCTATAATCCTCGACTCAATTTTCCCGAATCAAATTACGTTGCAAAATAATCTTTCGTCATCAATTGACTGCTCAAAATGCACACATCAGGCCCAATTATATTTCCTATCCGTTTTTTCTTTTTGCACTTTTCTTTCTATTCTTTTCACTTTTTCGACACCTACATTTCCCTATTTTTGACACAATTCTATTCACGAGATAGACAGTTTCTCGTTCAATTTCAGTGACTCATTCGGGACGCTCCTCCCCTTCTTGCCCTCGTCTTTTCCAAACTTTCAAAAGTTTCGAATTTCATCGCTTTTTCTTATTTCCAATTCTTGAACTATTCAACTCACCCTATTCCGTTTAGCTGGTTCGGTCGGGATGAGTAGTTCGGCCCGGTGACTAGATTGCTTTCGGACTGAATCTTGATCGGAACGGCTGGTGTTCGGGCAGGTGGTTTTTGGTTTTGCTAAAACTTTTGAACTTTGTCATGTCTAGACCACAAGTTACCCACCTTGCAATGAATATACTGAGGATTCTGAACATTCCTCGACATCAGTTTGAAGTTTTCCGAGTACGGGGAGTTGTTGACTTCTCCTACTGTAGGTCTCGTCACAACTCTTGAAGCGATCGGAACGTAACTGTCACAACCACCACCAACTGGATAGTATTGTTGAGATGGTTTGTGACTTGGAGTCGAAATCTGTCCATACAACTGATTTCCATGGCCATGTCCTTGTCCATGACCATTTCTATCGATAAATCTTCCTGGACCCATATCATAGTGAGTTTGTTCTTCAGCGTAGGTGGGTATGTAATCCGAAAGCGTCTGAAACAAAAACTTTTATATTTGATCAAGGTGTCAATCTATTCTTACTGGATGGATAATTGGATTTCTGTGCCCATGTCCTGCTCCATGATGTTGGCTCACCAACTGCTCATAGCAGCTTCCCCCAAGGACTGAAGCACCATCCGAAGATGAGTTACCACCAGTGGTTCTTCTTGAAGAAACATGCATCGGAGGAAAGTTCAGGGTGTCTGGAGAGTTCGGACTGGGAGGGATCGTCTGGTCGAGTGCACTCTTCCGATGATTAGAAGGAAGATGTCCTGGACGCATTACTGAATCTTTTTCAGTATCTTTGACGAACCGTCTGAAACGTTTTTGTTAAATGGAACAAAGAAATGAAAGTGAGTAATGTTTTTGTTTCTATTGTGTCTGTTGATTTTCTTTGAACAACCTATGAATAATCATAGGGTGCTGAGACGGAAAATATTTGTGACTCATATTATCATCGCGAGGGAGGAAACCAGTATTTCAAATGACTTACTCTGTCAGATTTGTCTGCTTCACCGGCCCTTTTCCAGTTGGTGAGATTTTGCTTTTTCTGAAAATAACAATAGTTATTTCTATTTTTCATATCTTATTTCTTTTACTCACTTATTCGAATTCGAGTCATCCCAACTGTCAGCAGCAGACTGTGCTCGTGACCTAGCTCCTGCTTCCAGGAATGGAATCGCAGCGGCTCCCCGAGTTGTCTGTCCAGTTATTATCCGATTACTCGAAGTCGTTGAACTCGACCGACTTGATATACTTCCAGCTGTCGCTTTCTCATCATGATCTTCTTTTGAATCTCTTTTTGCACTTTTCCATGGAAGTTTAGCCCATGCTCTGGATAGTGTGCCTGCTTTTTTCTCCTTCGTATGACTTGAATCAACTTCATCGGCGTTGTCTACTGAAAATTAAGTTCTTGAGATTTGTGCATGATTTTTTTGAAAAGTTTAAAGTTCTCATTCCTTACAACAACTAAAACATACACAATCACAACACCTACTTTTTGCAAACGAATTCGATTCATCCAATGTTGGAGAAATCATGTGCGGATCATATCCATTAGGATGCGCCTTTTTGTGCCGTATCGCATTTTTTCTTGAAATTCGATGAGCACTCGGCCCGACAGTATTAGATCCACTGAAGATATCCTGTATTTGATAGAGGTCTGGACTGCTCAAAGATAGAGACGATTGACGTCCGTTTAGACGGGGAAGTGTACCTCCGTTGTAATTTTCGTCAGTATCTGAAATATGCACAAGCTACTGACCACGACACAATAAAGTAACAGAAAGTGTATTGTGAAATCGAACGTCAATCATTTGTTCTTCGTTTTTTCTATACCCAAAAAGTTTAGTGACTCTTCTCGACTTTTGCTTTAGCTATTTGAACACAATTAGTCTTAATCTTCATCCACATCACATCATGCTTGACAATCCTGTTCGTCGTTTCATTCCTTTTTCTATTTTCAACATATCAAACCACTCACAATTAATCTTCAACTTCTTATCGTTTCCTTTATCCCTTTGAACCGACATCACGTGCAAAACATCTCCCACTGGTCCAGTAATCTCCAACTTCTTTCCCTTCACAAGTCTTCCTTTCCTTGCTTTTGTTTCCGGAGCAATAGACGTCCTATTTTTTCTATTAATATCTGCCAGTGGTGTACTCGAGTAAAGATCATTGAACATTTTCTCAACTCTGCAAAATTCAAAATGAGCTGGTGTGTTTCTAGAAAAGAAGAACGTACTCTTTGTGATTCAGAACATCAGAATAGAAACTTTTCACAACCATTTTTGAAGGAGCCCTTTGAAGATTCAAATTCTTAACCTTCAGCTCATCAGCGTACTCTTTGAAATCCGTTGCCAATCTTGCAAACGTTGGTCTGAGGCTTGGTTCCAATGCCCAGCACGCTTGCATACGTTCTTTCCACTTCATCGGACATTTATCATCAATAACCAAGCTTTGACCTCGCATCACAATCTGAAATTCACAATTTCAATAGCGAAACTTTTCAAAGAAATCGAAATACCTGGAATGCAATAGTGGCTGGAATTTGTCCCTGATATGGATCTTCTCTAGAGAGCAACTCCCATAGAACCACCCCATAGGACCAAACGTCCGAAGCTTCTGACCATGAACCATCTCTGAATGCTTCTGGAGCAAGCCAAGCGTATGTTCCAGCTGTACTGAACCTGTTCGCATCTGCTGTCATTTTTCTTGTCACTCCAAAGTCTGTGATCTTCAATTGAAGTTTGTCTAATGGTCTTCTTCCGCATTTCGTGCACCATTCGTATTTCATTGTGTCCTCATCCATGCATAAGCAGACTTCTTCTTTGACCAGGACTGAAATTCAGGGGTTATCATCTCAATATTCAATTTAAATTCTTACCATTATCTGCCTTCAAATCTCTGTGCACATATCCTTCGGAGATTAGATACTGCATTCCTTCTGCTACCTGTTTTGCCCAATCAACGAGCACTCCTAATGGGATTGCAATTTCGGAATGCATGCTTCGACAGACAGTTCTCAATGAAGATCCTTCACAAAGTTCCAGAAGCAAACCGAAGTATGGATCCTCTAGACAGATTCCGAGTAGCTGGACAATGTTGTTATGAGATAGTCCGTTCACTAGATTGGCCTCTCGTTTCAGTTGTTCTACTGGAAATTCGATAATTTTAAGTTTCAACGAAAAATTTGAAACCTACATTGTTCTCGATCTGACATATGCTCTCCTCTGGTGTTGTACAAGTGCTTGTTAAACCTTTTCAGAGCTGCTTTGATCTGATCATTTGGTATTTCTCCCATTGAACCGTGCTGAAAATAGATAATTAGATACTTCCTCGAATTCAAAAATCCGACTCACATTTAATTTCCTCTTTAACCTCAAGTCTACTTTGAATACTGTAGCAGTGGCCCCATGTCCTATCCTAAATTCATCCAACGTCTTCGTTTCGTCTGGTAACCGGATGTCTGATGCATGAAATGTATCATATCTTTCCGCCTCTGGCAGTAATAATCTTGTATAATTCGACGGAAACAGTCCGATTTTTCCATCTAGTTCACCTCGAAACCATCCATCTTCTTGCCTGGAATTGAGAATCAATAAGAAAAAGAAAGAGATAAGTGGCTTTTATCGGATAGTTTTTATTGAGCTCTTTTTGCTTATTTACGCTTACTAATCCCTCCGAAAAACCCACCTATCGGTCAGTATTTGATCTTTTATCGTTCAAAAAGTAATATCCCTTACTTCAGATTTGATCAATCTTTTCTGCAGTAAATTCGATACTTTGAACTTTTAGTGCAGCGTGGTTTGGTCAGCTATTAGGTATTCGTATTCCACCTGATTTTGCCAATTATCATACTAATTTGTTATTCAAACAAAATGCATGACTTTCAAAAATCAATATTTATAAGAATATTGGCCAAATCAAAGCTCTGGAGACAGCTTTTTGTATATAATTAGTTAAAGGCCACATGATGTTCTCAGACTACAGTTGACTCAACTGCTCGAAAAGCTAGTGAAATCATTCTGAAATCATGAAAAAAACGTACGTTTCTGCAGTGACCAGCTTCACAATCGATCCAGCTGGTAAATCCAGTTCATCCTTGTTCTGTGCCTGATACTCATAAGCGGCTACATATTTCTGGAAATATACTAGCATAATTTCAGATACAAACATAATGAATAACTCACTCGTGGTGCAGGAATCGGAGAATCAATCGAAACCTGTGAACTCTCTGATCTTATCCGAACCGAAGGTACTGAATCTGTACTTGTTGACGCCGTCGTTGTCTCTTCGTAACTGACCGAACGGTGGTGTTCAGGTGTTGGCGCCAGGTGGCTGGTGCTTCGTGCTGCAAATGACAAATTTGTTGAATGCGTTTTACAATTTTTAGATTCTGGTTAATTTCTGCTAGCCCGATTTTTGATTCGAAATTGTTTTCGGCAATATGAACCCAACTGTAAACGATTTGGTAGTGACGTAAATGTTCCAATAAACAATAACAGAATTTTTCAGGCGGACAAAAAATCAGGTGTCAGCTTAGATCAGTGTCAAATGGAGCTTTCTAGCATTGGTATTACTAAATTTATAGTCGAAAAATTTTTTGAATTGACAAATCAGCGAACACGGAGGTGAACTACTTTTTGCAAGAAAGATATCATCTCCGAATAGTGATATAACACAAATCTTTTGCAAATGTCCTTGAATTACTTTTCTCACATTTTTGGATAACAAAAACCAGGCGATAAATACTCACTTTTGGCTATGGGCGCAATGTTCACGTACGAAGGGAACACTGGATCCATGATAGGTAGTATGTGTGATGTTCCCGTGACTCTTTCTACTCGTATTTCTGAAAATATCTTCTTTTATAGTAAGATTGACCGGTCAACCATTGAAAGCGAATCAAAGAATCAATAAATTTCTCAAAGCCTTTTCCGAGAGACAACGGGGGCCAGGAGCACGAGTGGGGAATTGGAAAACGCTGGAACGTTCTGGGGCCACGGTGTGTCTCACTTCTTCTCTCCTCGTGTTCTCTTTTCACGTCTTCTTCTTCTTCTTCATTATTTTTTGCCAATGATGAGAAGCGAGACGACGAGAGACTAGGGGCCAAACGAACAAAGTAGAAATGAAAGAAAAATAAAGAAGACGACAACGATAAAAAAAGAAGAAGAAAAAGAAGAAGAAGCCGTGCTGTAGGTCTATGAAGAACTGTGCTGTGTGTGGATGTGTCTCTATGTGTGAGAGTTTTTGAGTGTGAGAAAAGAAAAAGAGGCATCAGGAGGCAGCACACAAAATAAAAGTAAGAGAGAAAAAGGTTGACTGGGGGACCCGAGGAGGGCGCTGTGTGTGTGTGTATGAGGGGAGAGAAAATGCGCGAAAACTATCGGTGAAAACGAGACGCACAGAGAGTCGAAAGGAACAAAATAGAGATTGGAAATGAAACAGAGACGCAGAGATGGGGTCTCCTAAAAGTACTTAATATCTCATTCGGGGGAGATAGAAGAAGAAGAGGAAACCCATGGCGCCTCTTCGTTTATACCAGTGTTCTGTGTGTTGCATTGTCTGATATTTAGTAGGACACATGTCCCCCTTTTTCTCTTTTCCGATCCATGGTTAATCTTCATCTCTTATCCCCGTGCGAAATGGATGATGATAATGGTGTTCATTTTCTTTTTCATTTCCCAATTCTCTTCTCAATTTCTCACCTGGATGAACTTAAGACTGTTACAACACATCTCCTCCCATGCTCTTGGAGCAGCAACATCTCTTTTTCTAGAGACACAACTGGTTTTTGTACTCTGGGCGTTGGCGCTTTGAGGCGAGCACACGGGGTTTCGGTTTGGAAACTGTTTTGAAATAGTTCCATGTCTCTTTTTCTCGATGATAAGAGTTTCTAGGAAGTAAAATATCAGGGGAAACGAGAATTGAATAGTTATATTTGGAGTAAACTTTGAGCCTGCTCGGTATTTATAAAGGTTGGAGACTAGAGTACAGTCCTAACTACAGTGAACGGACTGACAAACAAATTCTCAATGAAAAAAGGAACTATTGAGATCCAAAAGTTACTTTTTTAGTGTTTGCAGATTGTTGACTAGTTGGGATCATGATCATGAAGTTTGCACATTTTGAGTTTTCGTTCACGTTAGTCAATACTTTATTTGTGAAAAATCAGTTTCAGATTTTTTCTAGTTATATTGAGCACATGCATGTGTTTTCAAAGCCACAAGAATATGTACCGTAAAACCTCTAATAGAAGGACGCCCAAGTGAGCCCTGAAAGAGCACTTTCTCAGATTTCTGTGCATGTAAAAGTAGTCTCGATCGATTCCTTGTCAAAAATAGACTAAGATCAGTATGAAATACGTTATGATTAGCTTCTCAAAAATTAGTAATGGATACTTTTGTGAAATTCGAATTTTTTTAAAGGAGGTTGAACAATATAAGGACATGCCCTTCTATTAGAGGTTTTACGGTATTTAGAATTGAAAAAGTACCAATAAAACAACGAGTTTCGAATAAAAATAAATAGATTCTTATAATAAACTTGTATTCTGTTAGTTCCTCAACATTTGCTAATTCCAAAACACTTTCCTCAGCTACCAAAGCAAGAATTTTCAAAAAATCTAGCTTTTTTGCTAAGGAGTTCTCAAGGATACATCTTGTTCGCTTTTAATCCGATGAGAGTCACACGAAATTCCTACTGGCACGCAAAAAATATAATGCAATAAAATATTTTTCGATTTTTGCTCTCTTCATCTGTACATCTAGCCGAATGCAAAGTAAATTTTGTGCTTCTTCTTATTCTCCAATCGACGGATGACATCAGTTGAATAAACATTGAGAACTGAACGGACGAAACAGAGAAAAAGAGAGAGAAAGGTCTCCATTTTCAACAACGAACAGGGGGAAGAAAATAACATTCCGCATGCTGCTGTACCCCTCTTTGCAAATAATACGTATTTGGAACGTTATGTACTTTGAAACAAAGTTTACATGAGTACGGGTCAAACGTTCTCTATTGGCAACTTGTGGAAAAAATAAATAAAAAGAAAAGACTAGTCTCAGATAGTCCATTGATAAGTATTTCCTCATGTAAACAAAAAATAGGAGAAACACTTATGATTAGGAAATAACATGAGGAACACTTCACATTTTTCTTTTTTTTTCTAACTCCTATTGAAGTTTTTCGAAGATTTTCAAAATTGATAAGTTGAAGTTGAAATAAGAACCAACGGTGATAAAAGCTTCATGAAAAATAATAGATTCCAGGAGACCCGATTTCGAAGAAAGTCGGGCCGATTTAGTTGCTGATTTTCCTCAGATTACTACAGTTAACAATTAGAAAATGTGGAATGAATGAAGAACAAAACACGAATCATGACTAACTCGTCATTTCTTAAAATAGAGTGTTACTAAAAACAAACTTCCGTTTGTCTTTTGATTAGCCAATGAAAAATCAGTCGATGGGAGAAAAAAAAGGAAGAACGAAGAAATATGGACCGTGATAAGAACCCCAGAGTATTCTCTTGGTTTTCTAAATTTCTTATCAGCTCCGTTTGAGCGTGCTGAAATTTTAGTTGTGGCTTGTGGCAAATAAAAAAAGGCGATTCTTCGAAAATAAGGCGTTATCATCGTCACAAGATTTATAGAGAACATCATATCACAATTTCAATACCAAAAGTTCAGGAGAGAATTAAATAAGAGGATTTCTATTTACAGACACAAAATGACATTTTGGTTTTCAGCAATGACCGGCGGAAGAAGAATTTAGGTGTGGGTAGAGAGTACGGTAGAGTAAATGAGACAAAATTTCTCCGATAACGGTGAAGAAACAGAGATAGACATTGAATGTCATGAAAATGAGCATCAAGAAGTAGGCAATGGTGAGCTGGAAAAGTTGGAGAAGTGGGTCAATCAAGTCGAGTTGAGGAGATCTTCTGGAAAAGTTTGAATTGAACACTGAAAAGTTTTGTGGTGCCCTACTTGAGACGATCTTCCGGAGCAATTGGTGGCTGATGAATTTGAATTTGAGCTTTTCTGTAGTCACGGAAAAAGCGGATCGTCTCCATAAGGAATGCCAAGAGAACAGTGATGATGCATGACACAACGATTCCTGCAAAAAATTGTGTTATTTTAGTTTTTAAAAATTATTTAATTCTTTTCCGGAGCTGTCAAGTTGTTTTTAACACTGAACACGAGCAAAATAGGTAATGATCATGGGACATAAATGTCAACATTATTTCAACATTCAAAAACAGAATGAAGATGGTTTTGATTTTTTGAACACTTGGAAGGTTTGCTGAAAGTGAAGAATGTAGGGAATGTGATAGTGCTGAATTTAATTTGGTTTGAAGGGAAAAATATGATAATGTATAATAAGATGAAAGGTATGGTTTTGGAGTGGGGACCTTCTGAAATCTGGCCTGTTTCACAACTTCGGGCTTTTCAAATTTTTCAATACCGCAAAAACTATGCAGTGAGTATCAGAACACCAGAAATTCAATTCAAAGCCTGTAACTTGTTACAAAACATTTCAGTATCTAAATTCAGAAGGCTACTAGTTCAATTCTAATCAAAATGATCGTTATTTTTGAGCTAATCTTCCTAACAACACCATTACAATCAGAATTCAACTTACCAAAAGCCGTCTCGGTTTTCCAGAAATCGAAGAGAATTGTCTCTTCTGTGCCGAAATGGAACGACATCGCGTGGTGCATCATCATATGATCTGACGATTGAGTGTTGGCTACCGCAGTGTTACCTGTTCAGAATCAAGTTTTAGTTGAGTGAGATAATCTCGACAAAGGAGAGGGGAAAACAAAAAGGGCTACGAGGCTAGACAGGAAATTGGAATCTGGTACTGTACTTTTTCTGATTCTGTGGGGAAAACAATTTTTCGAGGACCTGTCAGTTAATTACTTTGAAATCACAATATGTAATTATTGTTTTATCCTGTCCTGGTTCAAACAGAATTAAACTTGACTAAATAATATCTTACCAATGGTTCCCTTATGAGCGTGATGATGGTGTGAATGATCCATGATGTTCCTTTTCTGAAACAAAGAAGGAATGAACTAAAGAAAAACTATGCGAATCACAATTGATATGAGAAAGTGGGAATAAAAGGTGTACATACAAGACAAGATGATGCCTGGTTTACACTATATGCATCTCTTTAAGCGAACAAGAAGAGGAAGAACGAATGGTATGGAGGCGAAGAAAAAAACTAAAGAAGAGAATCTGAACTAGAAAACCGGTTTCCCTGCTTTTTCTTTTTTGGTTTTCTCTTCTGCCAATTCGAGTAGGTTATCTGTGAAAAATCTCGGTTGGAAAACGGAAATGATTGCGGACACGATTTTGGTGAAAAATCAAAAGGAACAAAATAGTAGAACAGCGACGAAGTTTAGAAACTAATTTGCAGAAAAAACAATCGTTTATCGAGAAAAAGATAAATGATGGGAGATAAGATAGAGAAGAAGAGAAGAAACGGACATTGTAATGTTCGAAGGGACCCCTATTGCAAATAGTCCCTGACTCATCCTCGTAATAAAAATGAGATGAATAACCTGAGAATACATAGAGAATGAGCATTTGGTGGAAAGTGGACAGAGCTATGTGTATGTGCTTTGTTTATTTTTTTGAGTTGTCAAGATGAAAAGTGACCCAACGCATTGAGCCTCAGGTTTTCACGAGGAGCACAAACAATGTTGGACGCATCGATTTGATCATCCAAAACAATCAGAATCGGGTTTCAGGATCCCGTAACAGATAGATCTTGAAAACTCAATTTGACCTGAAAATGCCCTGAAAGTGAAAAGAAGACCTGTGAAAAACTTGAAGCTCTCGGTAATCTACAGGACCATCATAACAGGACGAGTTCTATCAACATAGTTTAAAATGAAGGCAAAAGTGAACCAAGATTCAGAAAATCATAAAAAAACTTATTCACGATAGGATGTACTAGTACCAGTCACATATTGTTGAAATGTGTCAGTTTGAATGTCTCCCTACTACTCTCGTGAGTACAGTGAAAGCATTCGGGAATCAGACACATGTAATCAAATGAAAGTATCGCTCCGGTTTCTTTTTCATCTACACCAATTCATTGGAAAAAAAGTAATTGTTGGTTGGGGAAGAAGAAAAAGAAGAAAGTTGAAATTAGAACTCAAGATTCATGAGATTTCAATTCCCTCTCCCACTGTGTTCTACTGGTGACCTTGTTTCTAATGCGATTTCGAAAATTGAAAAACCACAGTTGACAAAATTGTTTTTTTTAATTATCAAAAGAAGCCTATAAAAATCAATATTGACATTTGAGATTTGGCAGCTCTTTGAAGTCCAAAAGGTGAAGCGGAATTCCAGTGGATTCTGAGTAAAATAAAATTTTATTTGATATCAAAACATGGTTATTAAAGCGATCCAATAAACAAAAAACAATCAAATTCTCAAGAATCTCTCAATGTTCTCCGGTTTCTCTGGCTCTTCTCACTTTGATTGGCCCCTCTTCGTTGATAGACAAAACTAGCTGAAAATCAAACTTGATAAATTATTGAGTTTTATGATCAAGCTTACGGATTCTCCATCTACAGACAGTTCAGCAGCTCCAAAAACTGGTAAAAGCGACAGCACCAACAAAAGAAGATGATATAAGACATTCATGACGATGGCGATTCTGGATTGAAATTCCTAAATGATGTAAAGATGAAAACAGATAAGATATGAAGGGAAGATGGTCAAGGACGACGGGAAAGGGTGGAACGGAAAGGAAAGAATCAGAAATAGAGTGAATGAAAAAGAAGTAGACGATCACATTCGATTACCACTTCACTTGTTGCTAGATTTCCGAGGAAGAAGGCGGCGTCCTGGAAGAGAGAGAGACGACCTACTTGACACATTTGGACAGGAGGAAACGAATTGATAGAGTTTGAATGGGTGGTCGGGATGAGTAGATGATTAGGTCTAATATGGACAAGTTTGGAGTTGGGTCACTTGAGCATGTTGAAAAAATATTGACAATGAGCTAGCCTCAAAATAGAGAAATGAAGGCGAAAACACAGGTGATACTGTCTCAAAGAATGTTTCCGACACTCATCTAAATCGCAGTGGCCGTCCTTTTTTCTAGCACTGTATCGCCATGCAGCAATCCTTAAAATTTCGATATTCCAGTTAAAATTGAGATGGAAAGCGTCTGTTATCTGTAGATCTTTGCAAGATAATAGATTTATGATTTTGTATGTTTTTGCTGACACTTTCACTTTTCTCCTTTCGTTCAAGAATTTGATTTGTATTTCGATGTCCTTTCGCTTTCGAATTTTCGAGATATTCTTCGAGCAACAGTTACCATGGATCGCAAGCTTCGAAGTACTTTTTGTTGCTTTTTCAAACATCTACATAATCTGGTCACCTTTACCACCATGAATTCAAATAGCTTATTGGCGCGTTTACAAAATTCAAAAGTGACTTTCAAAACTAAGGAAACATCAATCAATGTACCGCATCCGGGAAACTCCTCTGCTTCCGAATTCGGCATCAATTTCAGAGCTTAATAAATATATTTTCACAGAGAAATCGAAGAAAATGATTCTGAATTCAACTCTGTTCAATCTTCCTCTCCTTCTTTCTAATTGCCATTATATTAGCCATCTCCTCATATCCCAGGTGGATGCACCTGTTCTTTCCGTATCCTTTTCCCTCTCAATTGTATATATGTCTCTGTCTTCTAAGTCTCTGTAAGAGTGCGACAACCAAAAGCGAATGATATGCATACGACTCTGCTCATAAATGGGACAGAACCTTCCCGCTCTTCGCGGCTATTACAATTGTCCCCCCGGAAGACAAGACGCAAAATCGAACGACCAGGCGTTTGTGTGCGACGGCAATGGATTCGTATAATTTCCGTATAAATCACGCTTTTCTTCTGACTTCTTCGTCTTGCTTATTCCCCCTGTAAAGTGTGTTTATGCTTATTCCTTTGTTTACTGATGACTTAATGCTCGTTTGGCGGTCCTATTAATTTCCGAATTCTGATTAGGTACTTTTTTTGAAGGCTTGTGTCTGCAGATAAGCTTTACACAAAAGAAAATGGTGTCCCCAAAAAAAGATTAATTGAAAATGAAGTCTGGGTGCAGACAGCGTGGTGTCAGAATTGGCGCCTTCTTCCCCATCCAAAAAAAGAGGAAATTGGTGTGAATGGTCATCCTCTTGCTCATTCATTTTCCTTTCACACTGTCCTTCAAATTTTGGGGTTCTTTTTCGGAAACTCTTTTCTTTGAATACGCAGCAGGCGTTTGTGTGCTCGACTTGTTTTCTATTTGGTTTTTCACACCATTTTTGATTAAAATGTTTTTTTTCTGTATATTGTGTGTACCTGGTGTAGTAACTCACTATCATATTTCTAGAATGTGGGATAAAGCCTTGGTAGCTAATGCGACAGTGTAGAATTATCAACTGCTTAGCAAATGGGGTTAGATTTCAAAAATCGGTCTGTTTTTAGTCTTGGAACATTTCATTCTGAAATATATATTTTTCCAACTGGACCGTAATCAATCTATCCTTAAGATTCGTTGCCCTTTTTTGAACACCAATTTTTTGCCAAGATTACAATCCGAGGACAAGTGAGATTTCTCACACCTGTTCGGCATTTTGTTTCATCAAAAAAAAGATACCCGTGTCAACAAATGAACGAGAGAGAAAGAGAGTCAGAGAGAATATTAAAGAGACAGAGACAGAGAGTTCAATCACACCCGAACCGGCAAGTACATTGACCGCCCGGGGTGAAACCATAATTTTGTTTCTTATCGTTTTTTTCGAATGGGAGAAGAGAAGAAGAGATGGAGATGTCGGTTCCCTTTGTTTGGATTTCCTTCTCTATTTTTTGCAAAAGTGTTCCTCATTTTTTATTCCTCCATTTTCATATTCTCCTGTTCTCTCAGTCTTAAAGTGATTTTGACTTCTTTTAGGTAAAACCGATGGACATTGTTCTTGAACAAATTGAGAACAAAACTGCTCCAAATAACGACAAACCAAGCAAAGATTTCAATAGTAACTATACTCAAAACGCGTTGATTCGAGTAGTTTCCAATTATATTCCTTATCAGGTAACGGTGTACTTTGACTTCGATTTAATTATGATTCTTACAGAATGTTTCATTCGAAAAGTTATGCAGTTTATCCGAATCCACTTCAGAATATGTGTCACTAGAAAATGAAGGAGTGAAGAATCTGGAAAATTTGTTGAAGAATGGAGATCAATCTCTCAGTGAGTTGTTTATCGGAAATATCTTGATTGGTTTTGGCTTACCTTTTGTTTCAGAACAGTTTGGAACCGCTGAAGAACTAGCAGCAAATTTGAAAATCTATCGGAACTTCACTGGGAACTATGAAATATTTCGATTCCATGCCGCAGAACCTTACAATGTGAGCATTTCTTTTTTTACATCTCAAACTCTCATTTTTAGAACACCATCATGAAGTACCAAAGTTTGAAGAACAAACAATACACAAACAAGCGAAGTATCTTTCAATATATTTTCCAGGAGTTGATGACACACCAACCATTGATGGTTAACTCTTCCATTCTTAGAATCTCCAAAAATAAAAATTGAATTTCAGCTTGAAGAAGCAGTAGCCGTTATGATAATGATTTACATCAAAACCTATGAGTCGAGACTTTCCGAATGTTGTGAATTCATCGAATACGATTCCACTATGCTTCAAAATTTATCTACAAAGCTCATTCGCGACATGTCAGAAGCGCAGGTAAATGTTGATTTAAAAATGATTTTTGATATAACAATTTCACCAAATTCCAGCAAGACCTCGAGAGGGGAGCACCAAATTCTGAAGTCCGAAAACTCATTGCAAGCAACCGACTGGACAAAATGCTCACACATTTTCTCGATTTTTTGAGGGATCCGACAGATGCAGAAACGACAGCTGTTCGAGAAGTGTTCCAGAAACACTTTCAAAGGATCAAAAAGGAACAAATTGCCATAAAAATGTTTTTTGCAATATCCGCAATGATCAAAGCAATTGATGTCACAGTAGCCGCTTACACAAACGTAGTTCTTCCATTCTCTAAAACAGTTGGTTTCCGGTTTTTGTATTTCTAGGTTCAACTTCTAATTATTTCAGCGTGATCCAAGGTCTGTAATTGCAGTAAGAGTATTTGAAGACGACTCGGGGCAGTTTGTCATCAAATCGGAACTTTTCAAAGCGATAAATATCAGGGATCCGGCACGGTACCCTTTGAGAGGTCGAGATCCTCCGGGAATCTATTTAACGATGTCAACAGATGTGGATGGAGAGTTTAGCAGTTTTAGTGACAGAATAAAGAATGTTGAGGTAACATTACTAGATTTTCGAAATACAATTTATAAAATTTCAGTTCATTCGAGTACCGATCCAGAAGACAAAATATGCGGCTGTCCCGATACCGGCACCTAATGGTGGGCACTGTATACCGGCAGCTGATGCATTTCTGGAACTTCTTCGTCCTTTGATTTTGAATCGAAAGATCTTCCAAAAGATTACAAAGGACATGTGGTTTAACTTGAGAGCCCTGTTATGCCGATTGGAGTCATTCTTCTTTCCAGAAATTGTAAGTAGTGAGTAGAACCATAATTTTTAATAACTTATTTTCAGAAGCGCAAGTTTCTCGTTGATGCTAAAGTCGTCCAGCAACTTCGATATGAGCTAAGCAAGTTTTGTGATCCGTATGACAAGATCTCAGCAAAAAACGTTCGCGATGTTTCGAAAGAAGGATTTACGGCCGAGGATTTGAAGAATGAGTTGGAATACTTGGGATTCATAGAGCTCTTCCCTAATATTCAAGATCATATTGACCGTGTTCATATGTATTTGACAAGTCGGAAGAAAAAAGGCGATGTACTGACAACAAGTGATTTATTCGACGCCATAGAGAAATGTGTAATACTATCTGTCATGGAGGTATTCCCAAATGTACGTTTCAAGAACCAAAAATTTCATGTAAACTGTTGGTTTTAGCTAGCCCTTTTCATTCATCATCAGGAAGAGTGTGATCGGTTTCTTGTCAAATGTGAAAAATGCTCAACGAGCAAAAAATATACAGGCGGAAAATGGACGGAATACATTTTCAGTGATGTCATTCCAGTATACGACGAAAGTGAGCCGGAAAATCGAGTGAGAAATTTCCCTGTACCTGAAAATATTATTGCTAGTTTTCAGTATAATTTCAAACTTATTTGTGGAAAGAAAATGGTACTGTCTTCAAACTACAAGTTCTTTACAAAGGAAGAAATCAAAAACAAATCTATCAAATACTTCGGAATGAGTCACACGGAGGCTGTAGAGATATCTGAGAGAGGCGTGCTTAAACAAGAACATTTGGATAATAAGATTCTTTCAAACCTCACTAACTTTTTGGTAAGTTTTTGTTTCAGAAAACCTTTTTAAAATTTTCGATTTTTTAGAAATTCAACAATGAGAAGATGATATTTGTTCGAGCGATTCCATCCACTCAGTGCGACAGTAAGAAGAGAGTATTTGTTCAAGAGATTTCAGAAATTTTGAAATATCTCCTAGAACGGGACTCATCAAAAGTACCAGCCGAACATGCTCTGGAAACAATCAAGACTCTTGAAAAGTTTGGCTCTGAATCTACCATAAGTTTGCTGGAATTCGAGTATTTATGTGAAAATCTTGAAGTCGATAAAAGCCAGATTACGGTAACCCAAGACTTCAAAAAAAATCACGACAATGGTTTTTTTTTTCAGATTGTTCCGGATCCAGTGTACGAATTCGCAGTTCACCAGTTTCTCACAGTTACAAAAAATCAAAAGTTAGATATTTTCGGTCCCACTGGAACATGGATTATGAGAAGCCAACAAGCAGTATTTCATATTTTCCAAGAAGTGATTTGTGACGTTAACTGGAGCAAAAATATTTGTGAAAAGCATCAAAAGTGTTTAACGGCTTTGAAGAAAACGGTTATGGCGGTTATGGCAGAGTACTTGAAGCTAGAAGAGGTGGTACTTGATAAGGTGATTTTTGAAAACTTATTTTTTTAGGGGCAATACGTCACTGTGGATAAGGTGGAAGAACAAATTGCCGAGTTGAAAACTCATTGTTACTTCCAACACCGAAAGTCTACAGAAACTCCTTTCACCAAACTACATGGAATGGAGTACATGTCAAAGATCCCCTATTCAGCATTTCGTTTGGATTGTGAAGCATTTGGTCTTCACAAGTACATGAAGTCTCCATCGGGTCCCAAAGACAAAGAGCTTTACGCAATTGTAGCTCGAAACCGATATTTCGTTTCTTTTTTCCAACAGTTCCACGATCCACTCAACTATGCCATTAATGATGCTATTATAAATGAGCTCAAGTTCAAATACACGGACTTGCAAGTTATGAGAGCTGACTTTTCCTTGTGTGTCATTGAATTGCCACAGAAGACTTTTGAAAACTTCGCTGTCCATATAACGCCTCATCCAACAAGAAGTGATAAGAACCCGAGAGCTGAAGTCCAGAAGCCTGTAATGTCAAATAGTACTGAGAATCAAGTTAATAGAATTGAAAATGACGCTTCAAGCAAGATTAACGACGATCCATCCGATTCTGAAGAAATCGAGCATTCCGAAGATGTTACGACAGAAGAGAGCAAAGAAGAGTAAGTGTTCCATAAAAT
Organism: Caenorhabditis zanzibari; assembly: GCA_963966625.1. Lineage (NCBI taxonomy): Eukaryota > Metazoa > Nematoda > Chromadorea > Rhabditida > Rhabditidae > Caenorhabditis > Caenorhabditis zanzibari. Next base: position 8,736,985 of record OZ016472.1, on the reverse strand, counting down.
TGACGGACATTTGGAAAAATGAGTTTGCAGGTACACTTATGATGAACTCGTTAAAGAAAACGAACGGTTAAGAGCACAACTCAAAGTTTCGAGTAATGTTCGCGCAGATATGACGAGAAGATATAAAGAGTGAGATATGAACTTATTAAATGATATTTTAAACTTTGCTTATTTTTCAGAGTAGCTGACCAGAATGAAACGCTTTTAGACGGAATTCTTGAACTGGGAAATGCATTAGAAAGGTATTGTGCATTTATTTCAGTTTCTTTACTTGTTTTTGTTCTAGTGAAAGGAATCAATCTCCAGAAACTGATCGTGACATAATCAATGTGCTCAGAAAAGAGAATACGGAATTGAGAATAGCTCAATCAACGTGAGTTGTTGAAATGAGACCGAAGGAACAATTTTATTTCAGCCTCACCGATGCAAACACAGTATCGAACAAGAAAATCAAAGAGTTGGAGTTCTTATTGCAAAGGTACCATCGTTTTAATTCTCGCAGATTTGATATATAAATTACAGAGAACAGGAGAAAGTGTCAATAGCACATGGAGATATCGTACTGCTCAAGAATGACTTGATGACTATGGCAGCAGAAAATAAGACGTGAGTCGAATAGACACTCAATTACAATAATACCTAATTCTTTCAGTTGCGCCAGGGACCAAGAAAAGTTGATCGATCATACAGCCAGAATTGATATTGAACTGGATAAGTAAGTGTCATAACAATAACAAAAATGCAATATTCGATTTCAGGAAAAAGGAAGAAGTGCAAACGCTAACTAAATGTTTGCAACAACTAAAGCAAAAACAAGAAACCGAAGCATCTGAATTGGTTGCGATGAATGAAGAGTGAGTATTTCATTATTGGGTGATTTCATAGGCCCATTTGTTCCAGACTTGAAGATCATAAAACCCAATTGTTGGAGAAAGTATCTGAATTGGAAGCTGAGCTGGAAAAGTTAGTTTGAATTCAAGAGTCAGTTTTGAAGTTATAGTTTTAGTGAGAGAAAGACGAAAGAGGAGACTCAAGAACAAGGAATTCAAGTGGATTTTGAGTCAGCGGACACAAATCGAGTTCTAAAAGCGTAAGTGGACTTGAAAAATGTATAACTTTCATTAATCATAATATTTTCAGACTCGAAGATACAAACATCCGTCTATTATCAGAGAATAGAGATAAAAATCATTTGATTGAAGACATTCTCGAAAGAGTAGTTTCCAATACAACATGCTCTCCATCCTCTTCAATGTTATCTAGACCACCTTCGATAGTTGGAGAGCCTGAAAATGGAAACGAAAGTGTTTTGGCATTGTTGGCACAACTCCAGAAAACCAAGGAAAACTACCAAGAAGAGGAACAAATACAAATGGCAAGGGACATGGCTGAGAAGTGAGTGCTCCATTGAAGTGCACTGCTCATTTTTACTTCAGATTGCGAAACCTTCCCAACCGTCCTGATATACGAATTCTGGCGACTTATGAGCTACAACAGTATGAAGGAAGAATCCGAGAATACTGTCAATCAATAGAAATGCTTTATCAGAAATTGAAGAAGACTAAAGATGCATCAAGTGTTCCTCGATTACCCGAGTTGCCTTCTTTCTCAGAAAGATTTATGAATCAGTACTGCAAATATATGGATACACTATGAGACTTTTGAAGCTAACATTTTAATTCTAATCCTTATTTATTCATGTCGTCTATTTATTCAAAATTCCAGATTCTCAAAACAAGTTTTACCTCGCGACTATAATCTCAATTCCAACAGTTCCATGCTTTCCCTTTTTTTCTTTATGGCACATTCTGCCGGTCCGCATTCCCTTTTTTGCTTTACAAATATGATGTCCGTGTGAATAAATATTTATTACAAATCAAGTACACAAAACCAGTAAAAAACACGAAAAATTAATATATTAGAACCTCTTTGGTTTTTTCTCAACGATAGAAATAACAGAATCAATTTCAGTTTTCAAGTTTTTGACACACTGAGTAATAGCCTTTCCATCTTCTCCTTCCAACAAATCCGCAAGTGTCTTTCGATATTCCATGATTAATTCCAATGAGTTCTTCAGATTCCGGTCACTTTGATTGCTCATATGCATCCATGCTGTTACAGTTTCAGCAAGATAAACAGATGTTCCGAAGAGATTTTCAACGGATTTTGTCTCCAGAATATGTTTTCTAATCAGCGTTTGCTCTCTGTTGATCACATGATTTCTGAACTTCAAATTGAATCGAACATCCCTTGCAGCTCCACATATTTCCATAACAGAAGCCTTGATAGCAGGAACTTTGGAGATTTCAGTTAGGACTTTGGCATACGGCTCGTACTTGTAAGCATCTGTGCCCTCGCTTTCTTGGTACCACTGCCTCATACGTTCACGGGATCTGGGTGAGAATGGCCAATAAGTTTGTTTGACGATTGTATTCATGGTTTCAGTATTGACGCTGACTTTGCATTTGGGGCAAGTTACAAACTGGCCAGCTGGAAGAAGAACGCTGTAGATTGCCATTCCACAATTACAGGTGATTTGGAGAAGATGCTTGTTTCCTGATCCTTGAGCATTCATCATGGCATCTAAACCAGAAAATTCGTAATTGAAAGTTCTGAAATTGATAACTCACATCTTAAAAGCCATTTCTTATCCCATTCAACAAAATCTTCACAATTCATCGGCCAGTGGGGAGCCATATCACAATCTTTACACCAAGAATATCCACAAGGGCATCGACGGTTATGAATTTCTTTTTCTGTTTCCTCAAAAAATACGGTCGACTTGCATGAAGGGCATTTCGAAAAGTCTCCTGTAGCTCCGAGATCAGAATAAATTGTTTCAGCTACTTTCTGAAACAGATAATATTAGGAATAAAAAAAGACCAGAAAAGGGAAAGCTTACTCTAATATAAAGATTCAGAACGGGAAGAGGGACGAAGGTAGGAAGGTACTCAAGCTCCACAGCAGTGTCCGTTTGAAGATCAATTGGAAGGCGTTGAGCAGTGAATTCTCGATAAAACTCAGTTCTCAAACAATCCGTACACTTCACTTTGGATTCATTCTCCACGAGGAACAATTGATGAGACTTTTTCTTCCCACTGCACGCTCCACAGTAATCCTCGAATGTGTAGCAAGTTCTAACGTGGTTTTCCTTCTTGACCATTTCACACAAATCTTCCCATTCAAGTTTACCACCAGTTTGACTCGATTGCTCAGAATTTGCCCATGTCGCATGATAGTTTTGGTTTGGCCATTTGATGTTTTGCAAGTGCTTCATTTGAAAATCCCAAACGAATGCGTCATTCAGAAGTTTGTTGATATCATTCTTTCCGTAGTACTTTGCAGATGTGATGATCATACTGTAAAATTATGTTTGGAGGACATTTCGATTTAGAGAAAAATATTCTCAAGTGTTTCTTGCTATCAATGCCAATTTTGGAACGGGGACTCTGTCATTTTAATAGTATGCAAAATTCATTTGAGATGCGGAAGGAAATAATACAATTAAGAAACAATAAAGGGTTATCAAATCTTACTCAATTGTATTCCTATTCTGGAACATTTCTCCAGCAACCCTGGTGATTGCTTGTGAAATTGATGATGCAGTGGAAATCAGCTTTTTCAAATAGTCTCCGGTTCTCTTTTCTGGATGGCTCATAATCGTGGAGTTGAGAAGGACACTGAAAATAAATCCCTTATTGTTTGGCAGTTGAAATTCAAAAAAAACTCACTTGTAGGTATTGCCTTTTAGATGAGTAAATACCATTATAGTAGACGTCTCTCCGTCTTTTTTGAATCCGTCCAACTGACATTGTTTCGAAATATCAATCAAGTATTGGTTAGGCCGAAGATCCTTGATTTTAAGATTTTTGTCCTCCCGGAGCTCATTGATTTGATCTTCGAAAAGAGCAGTTTGATTGCTGAAAGTGATTTCAGACTCCATAAATGTGTATCCCTCTTGGTTCAGGTATTGCTGGATGTTGAACTGTTGGCAGAATTCGGTCATGGGAAAATCAACGACTTCGTAGGAGACCTCGCTGTCGTTTCGTTTATTTCTCGGAGTTTGTTTCTTCTCAACCATATGGTCAGTCAGATTGAGCACATTTCTGGATTGACGGGGAGACGGAACATTCTCAATATCCTCATCTTCCTCTTCAAAGTAGTCCTCATCATCATAAATTTCCATGTCAATTTTCTTATTGGCACGATGACGTCCGGACTTTGAAACAGTCTTTGCTTTGAACAACTCACTTCCAACAACTTCTTGACTACGATGAGTTTTGTAAATGTTGTAGGTTACTGTAGGTTGCTCCACTTCCTTCTCCTCTTCCTCATGGACGTTCATAATCTTTGTATTCGCCTTCTTACTCAACTCTCGGCTTCTCGGAAGGAAGTTAGAGTAGTCTTGTCCTTTTCTGGATGTTGTCTTGGCACTTCGAATATGGAATTCTCCTGGACCATCGTTTCCAGTAATTTTTCTAGAGTGTACTGCAAAAGTGGACTTGCTTGGATACAGAAACCCATATTGTTCCAACGCATTCTTCTCAACGACTTCAACATTCAAGTTTTCATCAACTCCTCTCAAAAGGGAAATAGTGGTGGAATCGTTCCAGCGATTCTTCTTGTCCATTGAGTATACTACATTGAATTTTAGACTGTCCGCAGTGCTGTCTTGAATTCGATCCGTAGTTTTCTGAAAATCAAATATTTAAAAAGTAAAGAATTTGTATAACTCTTACCTTATTCAATGGTGCTGTCGATTCGACAGTTTTCTCGATGAAGGTCCTATCCTTCACTGATTTGTGAAGGCGTTCCTTTCCTCGATGATACTCTCTTCCGAGCCATCTTCTTTCTCCGCGTGGTTTCTCAAAGATGGATTCCTCTTCAATGAATTCCATCTCACCCCAATCGGAGATGTAGGATTCTGCGTAATTTGATTCTGCACACTCCGACATTTCGGTATTCTGTTGGTTACAAACAGTAGATGTCTCAAGGGTAGACGATATTTTGAAAGCTTTGGGAGAGTGCGAAAACTCTGAAAATTTCAAAGGATGAGTATTAGAAGAAATTAAAATAAGAAAAATCAATTGAATTGTTGTTGTCTTGGTTTCCAATCTTGTTTCCCTTATATACCTTGACCACATTCGTTATTCGTCCTTTTGTAGGATTGCACAACACTGTGATGCATCCTGCGTCTCTCTGTTCGTGTTTCTGTGTTCTTTTGGGAAACATTTCGCAATCAACTATGAACTGAAGTGGGGAGAATGAATCATGGGGAAGTTGAGAAAGTTCTTTTTAGTTCAAAGAATATTGATATCATTTTTTAACGAAGTATTTTCTAGTTTCGGAAAACGGATAACTAGAGATTTCCAATGCGGTGTTTTTTTAATGTTCACGGATGTCTGTATGTACTTACTGAATTGTTTTTCTGGTTTCTCCCATTTTTAAAAAAATAATTATATTCTTATATACAACAACTTCCAAGTTTGATTTTAACAATTCGCCTCCGAATCCCCTCCAATCATAATTTTGCTTTGACTTTCAAATCCTCCCCGACAACACCAAATTTATTTTAAAAATGCATTTATTTCAAAAAGCAAAAATATCACATCAAAATCGGAACGCTCAATCTTTCGCATTTCTCCTCCTGAATCGCTCGCTGATAACCCGTTTTCATTTGACCCATTATGAACAGAATCATCCGACTCCACACCTGCAAATTCATTTTTCAAATGTGATATTTTTTCCAGGAATCATATGGTACCTCCCGCTCAGCTCCTTTTTTGAAAGACGGTGGCGGGTTTCTCTCGAAACAGTCTGTGAAAATATCCCAATACATTGACTGGAAGTGTGTTCGGTCGATTAGATGAAGGTGTTGATAGCCGAGAGCCTGCAAAAGATGTCTAAATTTTTCCTTCAAACGAGCATTCCAACCTGTAGTGCGTCTTGAGCTTGCTCAAAGTTATCTTGTAAATTCGTGACCACTAGATTCAGCACAAGTGCCAGATTGGAAGCATGCGATTTGAAGTAGTCGTTCTCTTTCAATCGATTCGGAGCCACATGATCCAGTCTGAACAATCGTAGAATCTCCTCATCCATGTGTAGAATATCCCAGAACATGTCACATGAACACTTTCGAAGTTGTTTCTGTGAGCACTTGAACCAGCACGTTTCAATGATTCGTTTGTCGTCCCGAGTCAGACCAGAAATCGAGCCATTCGCTGGAAATGGGGAAAGATGACGTCAAACTGAGAAGAGGAAAACAGTGTTTTTTTCTGAAGAGAGTCTACTCCTTCCTCTCTAAAAAATTGAATTACCGCCGGTGTTAAGTGAGAGGGAGACGGATCTCTTGCAATTTAAAAGTTGTGAGTAAGAGAGAAAAAGGAGTGGATGTTCTCATTTTTCTGACATGTGGATCTTTGCTAAGATCAACAGATTTATTGTTATTGCAATATGATATACGATTTTTGAAGATTCAGAACGCAAATTAATTAGGAGTCATATGAAACTTTGCAGAATTGAATTTGAGACTTCTCAAAAAATTTGATATCAAAAAACAAGATTTTCGTTTCTCGCCTCTATAACTTACGTCCATCTTCTGATTTTCTCGGCTCTTGAGTCGGTACTGGAATATGTCTTGTTTTTGGAAATCTTGCAGAATGGCTCGATCCAACTGGTCGGTTCGGAAGTTTCTCCTGCGTTCGATTATCCAAACTTCGGCTTCGGTTGGTTCTGTTATTCTGACGGAACAACTTTTCTACCTGAAAAACATTCAAATTCTTTGAATTAAAGTCAGATTTTACCTTCTCTTTTGTCTTCTCTTCATGATGATTTACCACCAGTGAGCTCCCATTCGAAGATGAAGAGTGGGCGTGGCCCATTATAAACTTGAAAGTACAGTAAACCCAAAAAAATAGAACGTTTTTGATAAGACTTGTTGATTTGGCTCTGAAAAATCGATAATTAAAGTCTTAAGAAAAATAAATCCAAACACAATATAGTTATTCAAAATGGGTGAAAAATGGGCGGAAAAAAGCGTATGACCAAACTAGGGAACCCATATATTATTCATGGAATTCGCTCATTCATTTTCACTTTTTGTTTTGGGTTTTCGCATTAAAACGAGCAGAGGATGGGGAGATGAAGGTGATCATGAAGGTGATACTGAACGATTAGAGTCTCGTTTAAAAATGAGAGAGAAGGACCTACTTAACAATGTATGTAAAACACTTGTAATTGAGGGAAAGAGGAGAAGACTGATGTTATGTCACGAGAAGAAAAAGTAGAAAAAGGAGTCGAAGAAGAAGGAGAAGTGTCTAATTGGGAGATAGAGTAGCAAGTAGTAGGGAAAGAAGAAGAAGAAGCAGAAGGTGACGTTTTGGGAGAAAAAAACCGAAAGGATCGGAGCTCAGAATGTGTCACGAGAGAAATGGAACTGGAGAAGATTAAAAGGATCATAAGGTAAGTTGGGCGCAGTTTTAAGTACTGTAATATGTGAGAGTTTTTGGATTCAGGATGAAACTTTTTTGGATTCAGCAAGGAGGGTTACGGTGACTAGAAGTGAATCTATCTTCTGGAAAGAAAATAGTACTCGTGAGAGGGGGACCCATTTTTAGTTGAAACTTTAGCATTGGATAATAACGTTTCGAGTTCCATCCGGAAATTCGAGACTACTCAATAAGATTAGATTGTCCAGAAGTTCTCAAAATGCTAATTTGATTGTGAAACTAACAATTCGCTGCTACATACGGATGAACAGTACTGTAGTATGTACTGGTTTGAATCCTAGACATTCTAGTCTGTCTGAAAAATGATTTTCTCTGAATCTTTCTGATTTTCAGCTCCAATTTTTTCAATCTAGGAAATTCTTCATGGTTTTGATAAAAGAGAGTCCCTGGAGCTGAAGTTTACCATTTGAAATTCTTTCGAATGATTGCAAGATCCATTAAAAACGGTACCAGATCAGAGTCCGACCATTTCCAGAAAATCAAGTCCTCGTTCCGCAACAAAATCTTCATTTTTGTTTCATCCCACTATTCTTCTAATCGTATTTCTAGTGCAAAAAAGCACCTCCCCTTGTGACATCACAGGTCCCGGGCCCCCATCCAATTAAAAATTTCCCCCGCAGTTTTATCAGATTTCCATCTGGCAGCCAGCTCTCACTCACTGACTACTGACTCCTTTTTCTTCGTTTTCGATTAGTAGAAAGAAACGAAAAGCAACATCAGGAGGAGAAGAAGAACCAAACTGACCTTTGAATTTATTTATTCTTTTTTTGCTGTAAGGAGATGTGCGAAAATTGAATTCGTCGCGAGAGTCAAAAGACACCTTTAGAGATCAGACACCTGATTTTGGGGTGCAACAAGGAAGATGTTGGAAATGAAAAATGAGAATACGATGGTATGGGAGTGCATAAATATATATCAGAATGAATGAGGATGACCAAAAAACATTAAAAGAGTGCTCCTAAACAAGTGAAGTTTCTTTTCTCATTCTACAGCCAGCTTCTACTCATTCTACTCCTTCTTTCTTCTTCAACGTCTTCTTTTTTCGGGACCCATCGAGAAGGAGAGTCGCCCGATCGTAAATGAGGCTTATTAGGCTCCGGACACATCGAAGACGACTTCTTCGTCTCCAACGACGTCTTCTTCTCATTCCAGAAGACAACGTCTCCAGGGAGTTGATGGTTCTCGAATGAACTGATGTGAAGAGAGAAAGTGACTCTGTTGGCAAGAAAAAAAAAACGAAAATGGAATGGCTACTCCGAAAAAACTTTGGAAATGAAAAATAACAAGTTGAAAAGTGAAGTGAATAGGGTGAAGAAGTGGAAGAAGAACGAGAAAAGCAGCAAACAAGGGAGACACTTTTTCGATTGGTGAATCAGGTTACATACCACGTTTTAGTTTTTTTGGGTCTTCGAGTCGACACGAGGAGAGTGAAAGCTTTCAAAGTGAGATTGAAATGGATGGGTTTTTTTGGAGAAGAATGCATAGATCATCTTTTCAAAATTCTTGACGGATCCGTCAGAATTGATGAACTTTTTTGGGTGAGAAATGGTTTGTTTTGCTGATCAACATGGGTGGAGGTAGGCGTAAGCTTAACTCATTGTGATTGATATGGGTTTAGAGTGGCCGATGGATTACTGTAGCTCAAAATATAATCAAAACAGGACAAATAATCTAACTGTAGCTTCCACACAGCCATTGTCTCTGTTGGTTAGAAACTTCTCCAAATTACATCACGATTCAAAACTTCTAGTTTCAAACCTTTCCTCTTTTCAATTTCACTGCTCTAAATAATTTCCTCCAAACGTCAGTTAGCTATTTTTTTAAGCTTGATTCTCTAAGCTTTCCGAGTCTTCCTATTTTAGGTCAAACTCCGCTCTATTTCTAACTTCTAATCTACAAAATTCGAATCTTCAAATTATTTCCCTCCTCTCGGAGTACGTCAGCCCTAAAAATAACACGACTCTTTTTTTCCGTCTTACAAATTCTTCCCCTTGAGACTTGAAATTTGCCGCCCGAACCGAACTGACTTCAACATTTTGGTCCGATTGTCAACACTTCTTCCTCACCCATAGAGTTTTTTTCATCGTGAGAGAGAGCAAATGACCAAAAATAGAAAACAAATTAGACAGAGTAGAGGTGGAGAAGAGATGAAAGTCAAAGTTTAAAGTCTTCGAATTCGGATGGGGGAAAACAAAAGGCATCATTTCCAACACAAATCTATGATACTTTCCTGTTTGCGAGAAAAAAAGAGACTCGCTCAATTAGCTCAACAATCAGATTGAAACTGAGCCAATCCGTGGATCTTCCGAAGGGAAAAAAGGATTCTAGAAATAGATCTCATTGATGGAGGAAAACAAAAGGAGATGTGTGAAACAAATCAAATCAAACAAGTCGTCTCTTCGGGGGTTTTCATTCCTCCCAGACACATTCTAGTGGTTGTTTTTGTGGAGGACACGTTGAGGTAGATGAATCGTAGGGAGCCTTTTCTTCTTCCAAAAAATTCTTTTTTTCGATGGATCTTCTGAAACCCTCATCAATACCCTCAATATTTACACACATTTCCACTTCACGTCATCAAGGAGGCGTAGTTGCAGAAGAAGAATGAGGGAAGTGGAAGAAGACGTGTCGAATACAAATAGATGAGGTTTTGGAACTGGGCGAGAAAATAAATATAGAATAGATGGGAGGGGACCCTTTTTTGATGAGCACGGGTGTGGCCCGGAGCGGTCAAGAATTGTGAATAACAAGAAAAGAAAAAAGAAAGAGGAGGAGATAGAGAAGCGGGTGGGAAAAGGGTTCCTTTTTCGAAAGCAGAGAAAAATGAGAGCAGATGAAGAGCAAAATGAGACAATGAAAACAGGTTTTTAAGGAAAAAGGTTCTTCATTAGCAGCGAGTTCTCACATTTCGACACTCTTGTTTATTTATTTCCACTCGTTTTTCAGTTTTGCAAAATACTCGTTTTGATTTTGTATAACATTGAGCTCCTGACCAAAGTAATTCTGGATCACACTGTCACGAGATTGTTGGACTTTCTTGTGTTTCAGCTTTCGACAACCTTCTGGAAGATCTGGAATCGAAAAATGGAGAATCTCATCAGGCGACTTTTGGAAACTCACGCTTTCTATATGATCTTCTAAAGAGCATATACAATGGGATACTGTATTCCAAAATCATCGCCACATGATTCAATACCATATACGGTGCATACTTCATCAATGAATGACACTTTGTATCATCATCCTCTAGAATTCTTGAAGTCAATTCACTGCTAAAAGCGTCCACCAGTGTAACCAGACTATCAAGAACTATGACCGGAAGAAGGGCTTTTCTCACTACTCTGAAAGTGTTTTAAATTGAATAAACTTCAGATAACAAGATTTTCGACTCTTACATCATGTTCTCTATAATCTGATATCTCATAGACAACGACACTTTTCCCATGAAGCTCAAATCTTTTTGATAGCGAAGTGTAAGTTTTCGATTCAAGAAATAGAGACAAATGCAACCCTGAAATTAGTTATCATTTTGCGAAATCCTATTGAATCATACCCCGATAATAATGACTGTGACAACCGCAGACACAACACATCCTCTGCATTGGAATGATGCGAAATAGACATAGCCAGTTACAGATAAAGTAACCAGAAGAATGTAAATGGACCAGGTACGGTTAGTTTCGTACGAAACAGCCCATAGAGTTGCGATTGTTCTTTCTGAAACTCTAATCGTTGTTGTACTTATAAAAAGAGCGTCGGAAAGACATTTTGCAGAAAAATATGTAATCCTAAACTACCACTTTAAATTTTCAGTTCTTACTGCACTTAGTTTTGATGTTAGAGACTCATAGTACATTTTCTTCAAATTTTCAGGTGCGTATCATTTTGCTAATGCTCAGACTTCGTTCAGCACCTTGCCCAGTTCTGAGAACGATGACTGATTTATAATTGCTCAGACCTATACAATATAAATCGCAAGAAAACTCGATTGATTTATCCTTTGTCAACTCACCTATCAGACAACAAAAACATAGCGCTGTAATAGCCGAATAGGTTAAATCATACGCGAAATAGATTATATTGAGTGTTTCTGCGGAGCCGCCAAAGAGGAACAAGAACTGACATACTGCTTCGGCAAGACCACAGAATATGTAACAGAATAACACAAATCCGAAGAGAAGTCTGAAAAGTTTGTTCTCATGGCATTTTTTGAGATAAAACTAACCCGAAAAATGGATGAATCGATTTTCGGATTCTGAAATGAACCGTTAAAAGAGTTGCAAATAGGAATGCTTCAATGATAATAAGAAGAGCATAATAGGTTCCTATCCCAATCTGAGCAGACTTTGCCACATTTACAGTCTGAAAAAATCGAGAAAACTTCTGACAGTGACGTCACCTACCACAATGAAATGATTTCGAAGCATGACATTGGTGCAGTTGGATGAACTTGATGACATCTCCGTAGCCTTGACTGAATACATTTCGTCTAAAAAAAATTGGGTATTTTTAGGACAAAATTCGAGTTAGTGAAGTAGAAGAGGAAATTTTTGACGAAAAAATTGTGCTCGTTGTTATGAAGACGAAGAGGAGGGTTGGAGCCACGAGAAAATAATGATAGGTTACTCTTGAGCTGAAAAGGTTTCGAAGCACTAGAGAGAGAAAGAAAAAGAGAGAGATCGGAAACTTTGTTTTTTGAAATGAGATGTTTGAGTTTGGTAAAGATCTTGAGATTTTAAAAATATCGAAAAACTAGGAAAGGGTTACTGTAACGGGAAGTGATGTAATCTCACATGAAACTTAGTACTGGTAATCTCGTTAAAGAAGTAAATTATGAAAAGTCTTCATTACTATGAGCCTCAAAAAAAATATATCTCCGAATTCTGAAGTTCGATGAGAAGGAAACTGATAGACTCTGATAGAACTTAGGCACCGTTGATACTTCTTGGAAATTGTTTCTATCTCTGGATTAAAAAAAGCAAAAAAAAAACTCAAGATCTCGTGACTGTCAACCTCCTAGTATTTCTAGAAACGGAGAAACTGATAAAATATGTTTCCGAGAATCTCCATTCTTCCAAATAGTGATTCTCGAATTTTAGCTTACGAACTCTATTAGAACTACTAAAATCGAGTCTATAGCTTCTAGTAGACTCTTGGCTTTCCCCTAGTCCTGAGACTGCTCAATAAATTTTGATCCAAACAAACTAATAAGTTTTTGAAGTTTTTCAACATACCATATGGCGTTTCATTTCGATTTATTGTCATGTCACCAAGGAATACGAGAATACAACGAAAACACAGATACTAAGAATTTTAACATAAATCACTACTACGCGACGCAAAAAAAGCAAACCGAAATTTGGTCTAATTCAATTTCCTTTCTTTTCCTTCTCTATGCCGTGTTACAAATAATTTAACGTTTTATTAACATCAGAAAGCGAATTTGTTTGGAAGTGAGAAAGGTTGTAAGATTAGAAACTGAATTGTTATTGGGTGTCAAAAAGTTTTTGCTCTCTCTAGTTTATATTGCTGGAAGTCGGTCCAAATTCTCGTAAAGCTCTTTTCGATGTGGCATAAAATGGCGGCGAAGCATGTGACCAACAATATGAGCGATTGAGGAAAGAGCCAAAACGACGCCACAAAATACGGTAGATCGGTGTTGGAGCGATTCCGAGAGTGTCCGTTTTCTAGTCCTTTCGCAGAGATAGACTGAAAATATAGTCGTTTTTTGTGGTACTCGGACACAATTGGTTGTTTTCTCAGAAAGGCAGGTGATTTTGTAGTTTAATTTTATGGATATGCTGACTTTTCAAAGGGGAGAATGAGTAGGTGCATAATTTCCCTTAGAACAACAGATCAAAAACTCACAATTACTCTTTGGCCCATAAGGTTGAACGTCTATTTCTGGAGAGAACATTACCAATATTGGAAAACTGAAAATCTTCAATTTAGTTGAAAAATATTTTTTCTACGACTAACTCAAAATTTTCGCTATGCAAGGTGACATTGATGCGATCCTCACAAACATATTTCTGGGTCAAAGGAGCCGAGAATATAACAGAAGAGTTATCGGACTCAAACACAGCAGAGCTACCTGAAACAGTTCTTGATCTTGGTCTTCGTGAGTTTTTAAAAAATACCCGCAAACTTTTCCACATAAACCACTTTGTTCAGCTGCCATCTCAACTCGTCTACACGTTTTACTCGCATTTCGTCCTGCAAAAGTTAGGGTACATGAAAAATAGATTAAAATTTACCGTTCGGAAAACAAATTTCAACGTCTTCTGTCTTCCATCAGATTCATCAATCGTCGAAGAGATAACAGCCTCACTTTTTCGATCAGCTGCGCATTTTCCTTTTATGAGACCCGAGGGGAGATGGAACTGAAAATTAGAAGAAATTGCTCGAGTGAGTCAAAATTATCGGAACTTACATCAATCGGTACGCTGTTGTTATTTTGTTCATTGAGGATTTTGACTTGAAAAGTGACACTCATACATGTTTCTCCCTGAAAATACACTTTGTCAGAAATGTCTCTACAACTCTCCTCACATCCTTCTTCTTCAGACCGATCGTCTGGTTATCATAAACGAAACTGGTTTCAGAAGAAGACGGTGACGCTGAAGTCGCCCAGCCCACTGTCCCCAGTAGGTACAATAACAACATTCTGGAACTTATTGGGTAGGATGAAAAAAAAAAAGAAAACTGAAGACAAGATGCTTTTGAAGTGAGCTGAAGAAGAGCGACGAAGAAGAAGAAGAAGAACAAATAATTCCGTGTGGATTGGAGGAGAAGGGGGACCAAGAAGACCCCGAAATGAGCACACTTTTAAGCTCTTTTGATGTATTCCATTCTACGACCGACCTCCAGACACATCTTTCTCTTTTCTCTCTAACACTTTTTCTATTCTCTTTTTGTCTTCTGATTCGGGACATCACTTTTATTGGGTACTAGAACTATTTATTGACACTGATGAGAACAATGGGATTAGTGGGGTCTGGATAATTGAGTCGTTCTTGTTGTGACTTTTACAAAAGCATCGTCGAAGAATCTCTGAAGATCATTGAAGTAATGTGGTTCGTAGTTGTCCACTTTGATGATAAATCGGCTCCGAGGCTTCTGATCTTCGCGAAGAATGAATCCAGTGAGAATCAGAAAGTAGAACGGTAGACAATGAATAACTGAAATGCTCATTTTGATATCAAAAAATCCAGTTTTCCAACTCACCTTCTATCGCCGCAAATTGCAATTCTGAATTCATTGATTGTAGATAAAAGTGGATTATAAAAGTGGTAGCAGCATTGTAGGTGACATAGATCCAAGTGATAATGCTCATTATTCGAAACATGTTCAATGTTCTCAGATTCTCAAAAATCTGGTACCTCTGTGTCAATGTTGGGTGTTTTTTCAGAGAAGTCTCTCGAAAGCGCTGAAAATAACTTTCTTTGGTCTTTAAAAGTTCTAGACACATGTTTTCTGATACCTCATTTTTCTTGAGCAGATAAAGAAGTGCAGGAATTGTGATAAGTTGACTGAAAACAATGAAGAATATTGGGACATTCAGCATGTATCGGTTTCCGGTAGATGACATCTGAAAACAAGAAGAATATTATATACAGATGTAGAAATTAAACTAACCCAACAGTAAAATTTGATTATGTCGCCGTAGTTTTCAGATGCTTGGAGCCAGAGAAGAAAACAAGCGAGAGATATCTGTGAAATTTGTTGAACTTGTTGACTCAAATAACTAAAACTCACATGTACCATATTCAGAGACACTCCGAACCATTTGAAACGATTCTCGTAGTGACGAGCTCGAAACGTAGCCATGAATCTCTCCGCAGTTAGAATGAATGGACTAACTTCCACAACATACGCCGAAAGTTTGTAAATGACTCGAAGCTCACATCGACTTCTCGATGGAAATATCTCACAGCCGCTTATCCAAGGTCCGAAATAGTTTATCAAATCTTTTCCATGCAAGATTATCCGAACTGACATGTGAATCAGAATGAATATATTGTGAGTAATAAAGATACATTTGCTGTTGAAATGGAGTTTGGTGGATCTTTGAAGTCTCCAAAGAGAATAAATACAGCAAGGAATACAGAGGAAACAGAGGATTGTGGTGATAGCGAGGACTGATCTGGAAACAGGAAATCGAAAGATTCAAACAATTTCAATCTTACCTCAAAATGGGTGACGTGGCAATTTGTGCCATATGAAGGCAGTCCGTTTCATTCGGCATATCTTCTTCTGAATGCAATGAAGCAACAAGTGATAAGGTGGGATTCTCAGTGGGAACTAATGAGCATAACAGGAACCAAAAAAACTAACTGAAAGCATAGAAAGAAACACTAACGGAAATTAAACGATGTCTATAAGTATTGAAGAATACAGAAGAACAAAACACGATAGTTTTGTAACTTTGAAAAGCGTTAGATTTTTCAATCAAATGGGTAAATAAGAGGAACTTGAAACTGCTGAAACTGAAGCAACTAGACAAACGGAGGATTGGATGCTACGCAATTATGTATATTCTGAATGTAAATACTGTCAATTTTTTATTTGCTGAGAGAATTGCTCACTCTAAAACAAAAACTAGATAAATGATTCGAAAATATATGAAACATCAAAAAGTATCTTCTAATACTTACTTCTGATTTCCCAGTCATTAGTCATGCTGAACTCTTGCTATACTCTTGTGTCAGGGAACCATGAACATGTTTGTTTCTGTCTCTGGGTTGATATTTGACACAAGATTTTGGAAGATCATTTCGATCATTTGACTTGTTCTGAAATGATGTACTTGCGCAATATGTTGAAAACTAAAAATCACGATTTGAAATACGTTTATTCAGAAGTAACTAGTTTTAAAACTAAACTAGAACATAGGATTCTAAACATTTTAAGATGAGTTCAGATCCGGAGCCAATACTTTGTAAAGGGAACATAAAATCAGAGGTTTAAATTTGCAGAACCACAATCTTGAGTAGAAATGGGACTTTTGGGGATCTGAATCTTCTCGAATCATTAGGTTTTCTTCTGGTACGTTTCATAGCCAAAAATACAACCCAATAGAAAACAGCATTTCCACGAAGTAATATATCCGAATTTCCTAAAGTTTGAGAAGCAAGAATCAGAAAAGTAGAGCTAGGTGAGTGTCTGAAACCAGAGATCTAAAAGAGCCGAAAATATTTGTGATCATACCCTGGACCTCATTTTCTCTTGAATTTTCTTGCTTTCTATGGGCTTGACTCGATGACCTCGTAGATGGATTTTTACAAAGGCTTCATCAAAAAACTTTTGCAAATCCGAGAAGTAGTGACTCTGATAATTGTCCACGTTGATTGTAAACTCGCTCCGAGGCTTTCGATCCACTCGAATTACAAGTATGCTCAGCACAATGTAATAAATCGGAACGTTATGGATTACTGTAAAAATTTAAGGTGACTGTTTTTGTTATTTATTCTCTCGCTTTCTATTGTTGCAAATTGCTCCGCAAAACTCATGTTCATCATCAAATAGTGTGCAATATACGCTCCAACTGCATTATAAGCCACAAACGCCCATGTGACCACACTCATTACTCGGAACATACTGGATGTACGGAGGTTTTCAGAAAGTTGATATCTCTCCGAAAGAGTACACTGTTTGTGTAGTGTGGCCTCACGAAAGTTCTTCAAGTTTAAAGTATTTAGATTATTCCGTTCGATTTCCCACTTACTTCATTTTTTCTCAACAGATACAGCAACGCTGGAATTGTTGCAAGTTGAGTGAAGAATATGAAGTAGGTTGGCACATTCACAAGAAATCGATTTCCGGAGTTGGCGAGCTGTATAGACGAGATATATTATTGTCTTATTGTGAGAGTTACCCAGCAATAATAAATGACGACTTCACCAGTGTTGGTGGAGTTTTGAATAAATATAAAAAGAGCACCGAGAGATAACTGAAAATTATTTTGATAAAGTTTAAGATTTCATTTCGGCTCACATGAACAATATCTAACAATGAGCCAAACCACTTGTATCTATTCTCATAGTTGTAGGCATTGAATGTTGCAGCAAATCTTTCTATAGTGAGAATGAATGGACTAAGTTCAATAATATACTCCGAATACTTGTAAAGATATCTGAGATCACATCTGGTTCTGGATGGTATCAGCTCACAACCACTTTCCCAGGACCCGAAATAGTTGATGAGATCTTTTCCATGGAGTCCGATTCGTGATAACAGATGGACTAGGACAAAGAGATTGTGAAGGAAAAGAACGCATTTACTGTTGAAATGGATTTTTACGGATATTTTTATTCTCCAGAGAGCATAGATATTCATAGGGACGCAGAGGACACAGAGGATGAAGGCGATGGTTAGAGTGGATCTAAAGATAACTACAGTGGCGAGAAATGGTGAGGGTATACCCTAGGGTACCTTTGTATTTCTGTGAATAACTCTGCTCAAACATGTTCATTCATTGTGAAATGTTGCATGTTTGTAGCCAGAGAGTCTATGCGTGAATGGTACGTTTAGTACATTGGATATAGCTCGGAGAATAGCTGTAGGACGTTCAAAATTTCAGAAAATATGAAGCTTCAGATGTTTTACATGGTGGCAAAAAGAATTTTAAATTTCGAGAAAAAGAATATTTTCTCGAAGTACTGACCCTCGAGGGTCTTTTTGTACGTCCTACAGCTATTCTCCGCCGAGCTATGTCCAATGTTCTAAACGTACCATATTGTGCTCGGACGTCCATATCTCCGGAGCCGATCATCCAAAGTGAATCAAACTTTTTGTGGTGTCTCTTTGAACAGCTAGCTACATTTTTTGATATGAATGGAAAAAATTAAATGACCTCAGAAAAAGTTACTTTGGATTTTTAGATCACGTCTACATCATGTAGAATTCTGGAGCCCGGAGCAAATTTTGATTATCAAAAAACTATGGGTATTACTCACAGACTCTTTGGCAACAAACATGCAAAATTTCACAATGATTGAACATGTTTGAGCAAAGTTATTCACAGAAATACAAAGGTACCCTCACCATTTCTCGCCACTGTATTATCGAAAAAATGAAACTGAGGCTCGGTGTTTGCACTATGTCGATTTACGAGGCCC
This sequence comes from Caenorhabditis zanzibari, assembly GCA_963966625.1. NCBI lineage: Eukaryota > Metazoa > Nematoda > Chromadorea > Rhabditida > Rhabditidae > Caenorhabditis > Caenorhabditis zanzibari. Next base: position 8,718,360 of record OZ016472.1, on the reverse strand, counting down.
CGCCCACAAATCAAAGTTGTTGTTCATTTATCGATTCTTACCTGAGTACTGATGACGTGGCTACACGAGCCATCTCTCGGCAATCCGACTCGTTATACATTTAGAATAATGTTGACTGGTAGAGATTCTAGAAAGGGAATATGCAGTGATGCGAGTGGGTTGTATGCTTATTTTTTCTTATGATAAAGTTAGAGAAAAAATTCCAAAGTATACAGAAAACCAAAATGACGAGAAGATGTTAGGCGCGGATGATTGAGCATGTGAATGAGGTTCACTCTGATTCATCACTACAATTTCCCTTTTGTCTGACAAGGAAATTGAATTTCTGTCGATCTATGAAACAATATTTTGAGACAATTTTTATCAACGGAACAAAAACAATAACAAGGAAGAATTAACAAAGAAAAGATGAATCAACAATTAGAGAAACCTATTCTGGAACCGAAGCAACTTCTGATTTTGGATGTCGCACAATGTACTTGCAAATCGATTCCATTTCTTCGAAAATCTCAGAATCGTTTCCAGCATATTCCAAACATTCATCGGTGGTGTTCACAAACTCCAACCAATCCTCAATGTCGAAAGACAAATCAAGATGATCTGTGATTTTCTCTACTGGTGGATGATGAGCGAGAACTGTTCCAGGGAGCATGTGCTCGTGAAGGAACTCCCAACACTCTTCCTGTTCGGTTTTGGAGAGGAAGAAAGAGAATACATTGTTCATCACAATGAATTGATTCTCCTTGAAGATTTGTGGAAGATGACGGATGTCTTCGCGGAGAATTTCAATGTTCTGTAATATAACGGGTTCAAAGAGCTCTTTCCAGTTAAGTATCACCTTCAACCCGAACTGTCGAATAGTTCGCAGCGCAAGTGCAGCATAATCGGAATTCATCTCTACACCAACTGTACTGACGTTCCCATTTCTGAAACCAATACAGTTCTGATACGTATCCGAGGGTATTATAACATACGTGAATATCGATGCTCCATACACAATGGCACCTAATCGACTTCCGATATCCAATACATTCAGACAAGTCGGTGGCATCAGTTTATCGAACAAGAACTTGACTTGAAGGCGGCTCAAACTGTGACTAATGAAGTTCAACGGAATAGTTTCACGAGAGTTGCATGCCGGACAATAGCTTCTGCTGAGCTCGTTCCGCTGCACCAGCTCTTCCACGTCATCTTCCTCGTAGATGAAAGAGTCAACTTCGCACTGAAGATTGGGAATAAAAATAAGCAACTTTTATCCAAAATCTCACTGTATTTATCTCGGTGCAGTCACTATCGAAACCTTCCGTCGGATATTTCAGCTTACTGAGCGCTTTAGATGGCACATCCACAGCTTTATCCTTCATATACTTCGCAATTCTGTCCAGCTTATGGACTCCTCTTTCAAGCATCTTTTTCTTCAGCTCTTTTTCGTGATTTTCTGTGATTTTCGATGGAGGCGTCTCATCGATGTACTTGTTAAGCCAATCCTTAATTTCCATCACTTGATCGATTTCTAGTTTTGAAAGAATATCGGCAATATCCGTCTCTGCCTCTTTCACTGCTTTAATTTTCCAAGAGCTTTCGGTAGTTGAATTCATTCTGAAAATAAAAAGTAGTTTTTTATTTACTTGTGCAACAACTTCCAGAATTCTGCAGAAGGAATTTTTTTCAAATTGTTAAAAAGAAGAATATAAAGAAAATTGAGGTTCTTGATAGAAAATTTGTCAAATTTACTTGAAAAAAAAGTAGGAATTTGATTTTAACGAAATTATTTTACTCGCAAATTCTTTGGAAAAACGCGAATTTGAACAAAATTGAAGACTTTTCAATGGGAAATAGAAAAAAAATGAAACTGCGTTGTGTGAGAGAGTGCAGAGAAAGATGCAAAATACGTACTTGACAGACGGAGTGACAAAAAATCTAGAGGAAAGAAAAATGATCAAGTTGAACATAATCTTTATTATTAATTTCGAGATCGTGTGATGTGAATGATATTACATAGGTTAAACAATATTATTACAGATAAAGTGAGTGAATGCAGCTCATGGCACAACAAATGAGAAGGGATCTAGTAAAGTATGAGAATGGGTTGAGAAGACGCCTAATCGAATGGGCTTCTGGAAGTGTGGAATCGGCAGTCACAATAGGAGCACTTCTGATATCGATAAGCAGCATACGCGAAACACTGAAAATGAACACATTGGCTGGGGGGCGTGATAACGTATGGATACCTTCGCGTGATAGGAACAAAAACAGCCGGAACAGTTTAGAACTTCATGATAACTGTTGATCATATTCTTGCAGAGCGCACACTCTTCATTGACACCGTCATAAAAATCAGCAGGGGTTTTAAGATGACTCGTTTCCCGAGATTTTCCCTGGTGTGGATGATGTTGGGCTCTCCTGAAAACACGAGTTAGCTGATGATAAAATAACATTTCTCACTCTGCATGAACTTCTCTTCTATCCGAAAATATCTCATCGAAGTTTTCCACCTGGTTATTGCTTTGTGGGGGTTTACGATCGACGTCAGCGGTTTCATTTTGAATGATTCCCAGCTTGCCCATAATTCTTTTAACGTTAGCATCATTTTCGAACGATTCTGTGTTGCTATTGTTATCCACTTTCTGGAGATCCTCTACGAGCGTCTGCTTCACCTTTTGAAAAAACTCCTCTTTCGAATCACTCGGTAACGATTCTGATGGCGTTTCGACGGAGAAGAAGTAGTTTTGCGAATAGGTTTGAGAGGTGACAATTTTTTTAGATACGTCTGACGTTCGGACCGTTTCGGTTCGCTGTGAAGAAGATTGCTGAGACGTAGAACTCCGGAATTCCATGACTAATGGTTGCTGACGATCATCTTGTAGCTGTTCTACATTTTCTAATGTTAATGTTTCGTCATCATCATCTTGCATAAAGGAATCAGGAAGGGATTCTCGCTCGTCATGACTGGAAATCGATAGATCTTGTTGTAGAGGAGCGCTGAAAAATGGCAATAAATTATTTAATATATTCTTTCATCCGCTGTGTATGATACCTATTGTCTTCTACTAAATCCATTGGTTGACTGGAAACGCGTGAAGAACGTACTTCGAATGGCGGGAAACCGAACTCCCTAGGCGAGTTGGAAGCATCAATGCTCTCTTCAGATGAAGTAGAAACCCTTTGCCTGCTGAAACATCCTCCAAATTGTCTCACAGGTCCAACATGTGTCGCAATATTGTTCAATTGGCTGTTCATTTTCTCTTCGAATGAAGGTTCAGGAAGAGGAATTCCTGCTCGTTCGTTTACAAAATATTGGTCAAGCTGTTGATAATACGCTGCCTCCAATCTATCCATATTTTCATTGACTCGTCTTTGAACTTGCAAAGGAATAGTGTCGCCCTGTAGTACGTCGACCAGACTTTGTTCCACTGCGCTTTCAACTAATTGGACTCTTCCAGCATTCCGAGTACTGAACCGTAGAAGCCCTCCGACGTATTCATTGATTTCATGAATTAGCTTGCCTTTGCTAAGCTGTTCGAAGCCCTGTCTGGCCGATTCCGAGAACGCTACTCGTTGAGCTTGTAAAAATTGCAGGAATCGTTCCAGATGCTGCGGTCTAACAACATCGAGAAAGAAGTAGAGAGCCATTCTGAAGGAGAGCACATAAGGAAATGTTAAATACAAGTGCTAATGTACCTGATGTTAGCAAGGAGCCAATGCGCCACCGCGAATACTGGATTGATGTCAAAATTCGGTTGTTCATTGCGTCGGCGTTCCATATTCCACAAGCATCTGAGCCATGAGGTATGCAAACGCGCTCGCTAGAGAAGCCAGGCCTAAAAATAATTTTTTTAACCCGAATTCCGCACATTTTTGTGAAAATTTTATTTTATTCTGGTACTAAATTTAGTCGAGAATTTTTCTGAAGCAAAAAAATTCAGAAAAAAGCACTGGAATTTGAATAAGAAGGCGTCAAAGTTTGGAAAAAAGGGCTAAATCAGTGGAGCGCGTTTGCATACCTCTATCGTTCGACCAGTGTGATATTCTCAACAGCGAGCGGCAGTCGCCTCACCCCGATCTGAAAACGTTTATTTTTTGCCAAGAAGAAATATCTTCAATCACAAACGAGAAAAAGATAAAAAAATCGAAAAGCTATCAGTCACAGGGCTGATCAGTGGACGAGAGCAGGAATAAATTAATACTTCATGTTAATACGAGCGTCCGAATTTGACACGCTATTTGGTAGAATTCAGATGATTTTATTTATAGAAACGTATCGCCGAACCAGTGTGCGTTGTCGAAACGGTTTCGAGAATTTTTTCGAAAAAATTCTCGAAAAAATTTTTCGAAATTTTTCGAGAAATTTTTCGAAAAATTTTTCGAAAAAAAATTTTCGAAAAATTTTTCGAGGAATTTCGAAATTTTTTTGAGAAATTTTTTGAAATTTTTCCGGAAATATATGATTTTCATGTACAAAAACGGAAATGTATGTGTCGTGGGTATAATTTCTAAAAACTATTTGATATTTGACTTGAAAATGTTTCATCACAGTGAACTTGAGCAAAATCAGACCCAATTTTCTAGAGAACCAGTCACTTTTGTGCTTTAATATTATAACCATCGTGTTTGTCGTCAAATTCTGCGTCGATTGATATATAAAAATTCCCAAAAAGCCGAAATTTTTAAAATTGACGATTTCTCGAAAATTCCTCGAAAAATTTTTCGAAAAATTTTTCGAAAAATTGTTTTCGAAAAATTTTCGAAAAATTTTTCGAGGAATTTTTCGAAAAATTTTTCGAAAAATTTTGAAACATTTTTTTCGAAAAATTTTCGAGAAATTTTTCGTCATGGCATTTTTCGAGAAATTTTTTTTCGAGACAGCACACTGCGCCGAACAAAGCAATCGAGAGAAAAATTCAAATGAAAATTTTTAAATATTTGTTCGAGCGTTTCGGTGAGTTTGAAAAATAGCTTTTTGCCGCCGAGTTCAATAGAGCGTAAATTTTTGCGCCTTCAAATTAATTTTTTCTCTTCGAGACCCGAAAATAAAAAAATTTCAGGAATGAATGCTTTTTTTCCGCTTCAGTTTTTCTTGAAGATAAATTAGTTTCTTGAAGTATTTAGACATCAACGCTGAATAAAGATCATCTCTGTTCATTTCGAGAGAAAATAAATAGAAAATACCGGCAGTAAAACAAGTAAATCGAGATTCAGAGTTGAAAAATATGTGAGATCGATGGCTTTGGGATAAAAATAAGCCGGCATTCTTCCACCATATTTCATCAATTTGCCAAACCGGAACGCCCCCTCGTCTAGTGTTGGAATTGGTTGATCCGTGTAAAAGGTCAAGAATTGGTTAGCATGTTTTTGGTACGCCGGATGCTCCAAAACTTCTCTCATGTGATTTTCAAGCTCCTTGACATTGATATTGAACTTGTTCATGATTCTCCCGAAACCCTTCTCCTTGATGAGCCAAGAATTCCTGGTTTGTTCTCCAAACATTGGTACAAAGATAGTGGGAGTGGCAGAGCAAATGGCTTCTTTTGTGCTGAAATAACAATTTCTTTCAATAAATTTTCGTTAAACAACAAATACCTCTTCAATCCTCCGTGACTCAAAAACAACACGGTCTTGTTATGATGAAGTATCTGATTCTGAGGAACCCATGCAGATGTTTTCACATGCTTTCCCAATCCCCGCGGTCTATCTCCTTTCATACTCCAGATGATTCTATAGTCGGTAAGCTTGTTTACTACTGTTGAAAAGGATTCATAATAGTGAGCGGGTGCTTTTCTCCAGTCTATAAAAGTTCCGAAAGCAATGAGAATAGTTCCCTTGGAATTTGAATCGTTGATAAATGATGAGAACTCAGAATCGATGGGCTTGTGGCTAGGTTTACAGTAAGCGCCAAACGAGAAGAACTGAAAAAGGAGCAAATAAGAGCAATGAAACGTTTTGAAAGCTTACATCGTTGGTTCTAGAAGCCGGTGGAAATAAAGAATCAGGCATATCCGTGAAAGAGTACGAGCTCCTTCTATTATATTCGGAGAATGAAAAGTAGGGGAAAGGAATTATACTTCTGAGTGCCTGAAAAAATGACAAATTCTCAAACCAATCAGTTTACATTTCCCTATACCCATTTTTGAGCAAAGTTCCCAACGATTGCGGTGAAGATATAGCTTCCAAACCAATCATAAGCGGCCCAGGATCGATGGAAAAATTTGGAGACTGAGAAATCCAACATTGTGAATGGAAGATTACTAGGGACAAATGTTGCATAGTTCCTGGAATTTCCACTAGACTCTTAAGAATCTTGACTTTTTTGGTTACCTTGAAAATCCTTTAAAAGATCCTTGAGCAGATTCAAGATCAGTAGAATGCATCATAACATGCGGTTTTCCACTCATCTCAGCCATTCCATAACCACAGACTGCGAAAAGAGAATCTGACAGGTAGAGGTCCCAATCTTCAGCTAAAATTTCACTGAATCTCTCTCGTTTGTGCTGTAGAATATTATTGCAGGTTTTTGAGCCAAACCCATATGCGACAGCCTATTCAAAGAAATATATATGTATGAAGATTGCATCGGAAGAGTTACCTGATGAATGAAACTGTAGTCTTCTTCAAAAGCGATTTTATCGAAATCCGGAGAAGCGAATGGATTCTCAAACCCTTTCATATCAATGAACATTTCTTCCATTCCAAAATCAATGTCCTTATGGAACCATGCGAATTCTAACGCAGTCGTGTGATTATCTTTCTGAAGTCTATGCATAAAAGTGTTGATCGATGTTGCATGCGATCTGCCTTGATCCATAACGGTCAGAAGAACACGAGCAGATTCTACATTTTGTGGATGGAAAAGGATGAAGAAGATGAATAATATGAATAACATGTGAAGATGTGAACGATGTTATCGTTCAGTTATTTGATTTATATATGAATTTCTTTCAGCTAGGAATGATTGATATATAAACTACACTACAACATATAACTTTCTTTTTAGTGATGAATGTCTTGCAACGAATTATGATATTTTGATCTGACTTTCGTAGTTTGTATTTAAAGAAGAAAGATGAAAGATGCAATGATCACAGTGAAGATTTATTAGGTTCATTTCAAGAGATCAGACCCGATATGTTTCTCTAGTTAGAATTGGAATATCATCGTACTCGCATGGATTCTCAATGAACAACGACTTCAACCTTCCATCTGCGTCACAAACATTCAAGATTTCCTCCTGATTCAATAGAACATGACGACAATTTTTTCCAAAAAGTGGCACTATGAAGCAATTACTTTCTTCCATATTTTCGACTCGAGCACCAGCAGTGATCATTCGATTTTGGAGGTGTTTTGTGAAATCTTTTCCTGTTTCCAGAAGTTTTCCCATTCGGTACTCGGCTCCAGATGAATCATAGAACACGGCTTGTTCCAGTTTGAAATACGGTAGAAGTGAAGTGGCAGTGATGGTTATTTGATTTCGAGATGATTGATTGCTATGGACGGCTAGTTGGTGTTGATAAAGAAATCGCGAGGAGTTGAATTTGATTTCTGGAAAAAAACACGTTTTTTAAAATTTTAGGATCATTTCAACTTACTACAAAGCCCACAATAGTTTACATCGGATGGCGATTCTTCAAAATTTTCTCTAGGTACTGGCACATCTAGAATCGGGACGAGTTTGTCTTCCATTTGTGGCATCTTATTGTCAATATTTTCTATATACTCGGTGATATATTTTAAATTTTCCACTTTCTTTTTCTCAAATAACGCTCTCCACCTATCTCTTGCTTCCTCGACTATGCTCATTATTTGTAAAGCCGACATTTTCTTTCGTTTTTCATTACTTGGCTCTTCAACTTTCATCGCTCGACAATTCGTTCGAAGATGAGTCATCAGAATTCGATTCTCTGAAAATCTGACCAGACAGAGTTCACATTCAATGAACGCTCGTTTGTCATCATGAAAAGCGTCGATGTGTAGTTGCAGACGTCCGTTAGAGTGAAATCTTCGAGTGCATGGATGGCAACTTTGAGGATTCTGTTGATTCCCAACGTTCCAATAATGCTGATTTTCTTCGGGTGGTGGAATTGTTGGAGGCATTATATACGATTCATAAGACGGATGAGTCTAGAAAAAGTTTTAGAAGTACAGATTCATCTACTAATTGCCCTACATCTTCATCCATCTCATCATCTTCCTGATCTTCATAATTTTTCAGCGTCTCTTCTTCTCTAACATTGGCCGTCGCATCATATGGAGCTACCATTTCAGCTTGCTTCACTAAATCTCCAACCATTTTCCTCAATTCTCGATTATCAATTGTCATTCCATCCGGTGAACAATGTGCTAACAACTCCCAACACTTGGTTCGCCAGTGCTTGTACAATGATTTTTTGAACCGAAATCCATACCCACAAAGATCACATACATACGGAACTTTTGAACTCTGTGTCAGTGTTCCAGGTCCGTGTTGATTGGCATGAACTCCATAATGAGTGGACAGTGTGCCTCGAGGAAAATGTAAACTGCAGTAGACACATATCGATGATTTCGATCGATTTTCGTAGGAAACCCGATTGCTCGGTCCTGGTTCTTCGTAATCCAATTGATTTTCGGAAGAGTATCTATCCAATGTGAGACGGAATGCAGCCTCTTGAATTTCATCGTTTGTCATTGCCTTTCTGTCTTCATCGCAAAATACTTGTTTGAATTCAGGACAAGTAATTTTCCAATGTTGAATTAACGTGTTCAAACGAAGACTGAGAGTATTGCAAAGACCACAGAGCCAGTCACCAGTAATCTGAAATAAAGTTTTTTAAAAGTTGAACAAGAAAATCGATAATAAAACATACCATATGTGTTTCCATATGTCTTTGAAGTTTCGAAGGATTCGGATACGATGCATAACATTGTGAACATCGATGCTCTCCAGGCATGAACTGAAAAAAGACGATATTTTTTGTATAGATGCAGGTGATTTTATCGCGATGGCCGTCAACACGAAGAAAAGAAGGCCACGGCCACATGTCATGTTCAAAACAATTGTGCAGGAGGTCTCATTCCTACAAGAAGAGAGGAGATATTGTGGGGAGATTATGTTTATACTCGTTCAAACTATAGTTCCATCTTTCTTTGTGAGGGGGATTGTTAGATCAAAAAGAGGACAGTGACTGAAAATCAATAATCACTGATTTTTTTATTATTTTAGTCCATTCGTTATTTAAAAAATGCTGTCCATTCAGATTGTTTTGTAATAGTAAACATCGAGCTGTGTGTGTGAGTGTGAGCTATCGAAAAATCGATTTTTTGTTGTCAGTGGGGAGAGTTGGGGACATACAGTAGGAATGAAAAAAATAGCTTTTCTGACTGTAAAAGTGCTGTAAAACTACTGTATACAGCTAAAACTACTGTAAACTGTACTCTAAAACTTGCAAAGTGCAGTACAGTAAGGATTAAAAATTTTTTGAAATTTGAGGTTTGAGTTTTCCCGCTTATCTGTTTCCTCGAGATCAAACAGAATACACTGATTTGTAAATTTTTTTGATCTCATGTTGACCTCCAGAGGAACAAGTGAGCGGGAAAACTCAAATTTCAAGTTTCAAACAGGCGAACAATGTGCCACTGCACTCCTGTGGTAAAAGGTACCGGAGGAGACACAGAAGTCCACAGAAGTGTGGTGGAGCATTGTTCGCTTGTTTTCTTTTATGCGACTAATAATAATAATGAATTTCCTTACACGAAAAAAATAATTACTCATTTGTGACCGTCATTTCCGTTCTATCCTCAACTCCATTTCTTATCTCCTTTCTCTCCACCAGAACAATGTTTACATCCTTTTCTAATCATTCAATTTTCAGACTTCCAATGATCAACCGACGCTCCTTTGTGAGCTGTCTGTTGATAGTTCTACTTGGGCAACACGGGTCAGTTTTTCGAATTTTGAAAACTTGTAAGATTCTTACTTTTCAGTTCCTGTGACACTGGCGTTGAAGGCAAAAATGTGACCAATCCAGTTAGAGTACGAGAATTGTCTCCTGGAAAAGTGACAAGTGCCACTCTCAAAGCAAACACCATTGATGTCTACTACCTCCGTTTGGATCAGTCCTTCATTCTTGATTTGGTCCGAATGGCTGCTGAAATTGTCGAACCGGCCCTTTTCAAAAAAGAAGTTGGCCCAATTTTGGAAATGTCTGTCTCAAATGGACGTGACAATTTCATTCTGAAACTACCAGTTGTTTACCCAAATTTGACGCTTTACTCTTATGGAAAACTTCTGAATCCTTTGATTCATGACGATTTCGGTCCGAAGAGAATCAAAAAGAACAGTGAGTTATTTATAAAAGTTCAGATATGAACAATCAGATAATTATTACAGAAAACGGAACGCTGACCCAGAATCTAGTCGTCACTGTTCAGTCAATATTGAGAGAGGATATCGACTATAGAGTTCACTTTACTCGATTAGACAGATCTCAATTCAACTTGAATTTCAAAACTCCGAAGAAGACGCTTACGGGATTGAAGCTGACGTTTGTGAAACCCATTGGATTTTATTTGGACGCTGAGGAACAGCATGTGAATTCGTTTCATATCACAGCAACCAGCGATGATGATTTCTGTGCAAGTTTGATCACAGTACCTGCTAATGTAAAATGAACTATATAAGAATTGTTCTCATTTGAACTAACTGTAAGTTTCAGGAATCAATCTATGACCGCCCAGTGGACGCTGATAAACCTGACAATCGACGAGTCATAACGTTCACAAAAAGAGCTGACGTCTTCTTCTCGGAAACAGAAATCCAAATGTTTAAGTCTTTCCGGATCTTCGTTTTCATAAATCCAGAAGACTCTCCTTGTTCATCCAACACATCTCGTGTGAACTATAATCAGGCAAAGAAGATCACATTCGAATTCACAAAACTGGAATCATCATCTTATTTCGTTCCCACGCTTGCCATGTTGGTGTTCTTTGCGAGCCCAATTCTCATTTTCATTATTGGAATTGCTGTGAACGTTATCAGGAATCATGATCCATCTTTATCGATGTCGAATTTGATATCCTTCTCCGCAGATCAGTCAGTGGAACATCCAGAAGTGGAAAACGGTCGAAACGAAGTTGTTGTAATGCCAGAAGAAGAAAATCTACAACATCAAGAAGTTGAAGCAGTGCCAGTCAGGCAAGATTCTCTATCTCTTCACGGCGAGATGTTAAGATATCCAGTGGCATTGATCCTTCCTGTTTTGATGCACACTGGGGTTGAATATCATAAATTCACGACATCCACAATGGCGAATCGAGATGAAATGTGTTTCCACAACAATGCTTGTGCTAAGCCTTTAGGAGAACTTCGTGCCTGGAACAATATGATCAGTAACATTGGATACGCCATCTATGGATTCGTATTCATTCTCATCACAATGTGTAGAAGATGGCGAAACCCATCAAAATCATTTGGAACTTACGAGTGCACGCTTTTGGATATGACCATTGGATTGTTCATGATCCTCCAAGCATTCGCGAGTGCGACGTACCACGTTTGTCCAAGTGATATTGCTTTTCAGTTTGGTTAGTATTACTTTTCGAAGTGCTTTTTTCAATTGTTAGCAATTTTCAGATACCCCTTGCATTCAAGTTATTTGTGGTCTTCTAATCATCCGTCAATGGCTCGTCCGTCAGGAATCACCCTCTCCATCCTACACCAATATGCTTCTTTTTGGCGTTGTATTCTTAAACTTCGTGATATCTGCATTCTCAAAGTCTTCTCGAATTCGATTCCTCATCGCTGTTTTTCATATCGGCGCAGTTGCCATTTTCTGTTTGGCAAAACGAAAAACTTTGAAATCTAGGAAAATTGCAAATACTTTCACAGTTTGCTTCGCAGTTTCTAACTTCATCGCTATGGCCTACTACGTGGTATCTTCATCAATTCACCTCAATCAGATCACAACTTATTGCTTCATCCTCAACTGCATCCTTTATTTAGCCTACTACGCAACCATGAAGTTTGTCTTACAAGAGAGTGTCGGTGTGAAATCAAAGGTATTCGGAGCTCTCGCAATAATCGGATGGATCACAGCTGGATTTTTCTTCTTCCAAGATGACACTGATTGGACGGTAAGAAATTTAATATTTTTTTACTTCAAATTTAAAAAATGGAAATTTCAGAGAACAGCAGCTATCAGCCGTGCCCTCAACAAACCTTGCCTTCTTTTGGATTTCTTCGGATCCCACGATCTCTGGCACATCTTCGGAGCACTTGCCGGCCTATTCACATTCTTGTTTGTATCCTTTGTGGATGACGACCTTGTCAGTACTCCAAAATCATCTCTAAACGTGTTCTAAACATTTCTTCGGTAGATAGCACTCCTAGATTTCGTTTGCAAATTTGAATCTGAATCTCAAATCTGTCGTTTTACTTGTATCGTTGTTACCTCTCTTTTCTTTTTGAAATGATCTAAGTTTCCATGTCCTCGAAAATAAATTATTTTCCTTTCTTGCCATTTCCAAGCTTTTTTCTCTCTCACAAACACTTTCGAACTAGAATTTTCAGAAGCTTAACCGACCATGACACCTCTCTTTTAACCTTCATTTGACCCAACACAAAAAGACCAGCTAACATTTGCCCCGATCAAATACTCGGGAAAAGAAGAAACAATCAGTGTGAGATGAGAAAAGAAGTGAATTGATGGAAACTCGTCGCTATCTTTTTTTCAATGCAATCCTCCTAGTTCCTCTATTTCTCCAAATGCTCTTTCACCCTCCTCATCATCCGTTCTTGCCATCTCGACATGTGGTTCTTTCGAAGACCTTAGGAACACTTCTCACCCATTGTTCTTCGATTTATAGCGCTCGCAACACTTGAACTCTTTTTCTTTTCCCTTTCGGTTATCCTTATTCATATTCCAATCATTCATCTAGGAAGAAGACGGACAAGTCATGTTACTCCAATTCATATTTGTTCTGTCAATTCTTCAAGTTAGTGGTAATGTATACTCGGAAGGTCCTATTGCTTCTCAAAATAGTATTCGTATTATGACATTCAATATTTGGCAATCTGGTAAAAATGTGGAGAATGGGCAGCAGAAAATCGCAAAGCACATTTTGATGGTCAATCCAGACGTCGTGGCATTGCAGGTCAGTTTTGAAGTTTGTGGTTACTGCAGATTTTATTTTAGGAAACCTATCCTAACGCCACCCGAAACTTTACCCTCATGCTTGGTCGCCCTTGGGTCGCTGTGGAACGGAATGCTGAATATCCAGACACTGTAATCCTCACTCGCCACGTGGTTATTCCGAATACAAATCTCTCAACATCTGGAGGTGTTGGAGTAAAGATAATGCTCCGGACTGGGTACATGATTCATTTCTGGTCTCTTCACTTGGACTATACATCTTATGGTCCATACGCGGCTAATAACAAGTTAGTGAACAGAATCGATCAGATTATGGCTGGAGAGAATACTGGTAGGTTCAGTTCAATCTCAACTTCATAGAACGATCAAATTGAGAGTATGGTCGCGGGCCTCAAATCTACGAAATTCTCAATCTGCCAATGATGCAAAAATGGATAGAGAAGTCAGAAGACGTGCCAATATTCATCGCAGGTGACTTCAATGGGCCATCACATTTGGATTGGACAGAACAAACAAAAAAGATTCATGGAGATTGGGTGGTCAGGTGGCCAGCGACCAAAGAATTGGAAGAGATTGGATTCACAGACACTTATAGAGAAATATATCCGAACGTTTTGACGGATCCAGGAATCACATGGTCGACAGTGAACAAGTTTAATCCGGAATGGAATTACACGATTCCGGAGCCACAGGATAGAATTGACTTTTTGTTTTATAAAGGTTTGTATTTCAAAATTGAAGTTCCTCATAAATCCTGATTTCAGGTCCCGTGGTCCCATACCAAATCCTGACATACAGTGGGTGCGAGAAGCCTCAAAGAATTCCGTATCATCAACAAAACGACTATCCATCTGATCATTTTGCCGTTTTTGCCGACTACACATTCATATGATTCATTCGTCTTTCACTGATTGTTCCTTTTTCAAAACTTGTACACAAAAACATCATTTCCGTCGTCGTCGTTTTTTTCTTCCGTCTTCCATCATTTACAGCTTATTCTCCTGTTGGTCGAATCGCTCAGAAGAATTACGTGTTTGTATTTTTTTTCGGCGAATTTGAATTTGAATTGCCTGAAATTCTCTCGCAAAGTCTCGACCCTCTCCGAAAGGTCACACCCCAGGTGGATTGTTGATTCCATGGTCACCAAAGCATGACTTGCCATTTGAGAGGGTAATCATGTGCGGTATAAATACGGACGAGAAACATCGGGAAAAAGGGACAAGGTCGTCTTCTTTTTGCACCCGAAGTTTTTTTGCAACTGAAAAAAAGTAAACATAATGTCTCGAGTCTCCATTCTTGGATTTCTTCTGATTCTGCTGTTGGCTATGGATTTGGCTCTAGGAGCAGGGGATAGCAGACACAAGGGTACTGGTGAAGTGTGAGTTTTTTTATTGGGTGCAGGATTGGGAAAATAGCTGGAAAGTATTTCGGAAATTTTAGTTTTTCAATAAAAAAAATGTTAGTTCAGCTTTGAATTTATCAAAAATAACTCTATTTTTTAATCGTTTAAATTTTCTTTAAGATTCTAAGACTGATTCATGAATATATCCAACTAACTTGAACGATTTCATCAAAATCATATCCAAGCTCTCAACTTTTCTTTTTTCAAATGTAACTTTTTTTTCAGGATTCGTCAAAAACGTCAATACCTTGGTTACCCCTATGGAATGGGATATCCCTACTCGTATGGATACGGCTACAACCCCTACATGATGTACCGCCCGTACCCAATGTACGGAATGGGCATGGGAATGCCCTACTATCGACCATACGGATTTTGGGGAAAGTGAAGTCATCGTGATTCAACTTGAATTTTGACCCAAAAACTAATTTCATAACCTTACCTTTTTCATAATTATGATATGTCTTTGATCTTTGTCTATAAACTTTGAATCTTATAGTGTTGTCTCATACTTTTCCACACTAGTTGTGAAATGTGACAAAAAGAAAAGAAACGCAGAAAGAAAACAGCAAACGCAGATGGAGAGAGAAGGCAATGTTGTGCAATACTACACAAGGGGAAGGGATAGAAATAGAGGAGAAGTATATAAGAGAGAATGGATGTGAACAGGTTTTTGATATATGAACTAATTGTTTTTGTTTTGAGGTGTTCATAAAATTTATCAGTTGTATGAGGTTCATGATAGTTTAGCCGGTTTCTTACTTCTCAGTTTTTTGTGTCAAATTCTAGGAAATCATGATACTTCATGTATCATCTAAACGTCAACGAAATCTCATTTTTACTTTCACCTTGTCCAATTCTTATCACTTTTCCCCTCGACGTCATCTTTAGTTCAAACATGTTTCGTTGCTCTGCTCGCCTATTTTATTTACATTTAGCAACCAATCGTTTTTCAGCTTTCCCGCTCACCTCAAGTTTTCCCAAATTTATCAATCATGGATTCAACACCATCTTCCTCTAAGCAAGAAAATGTTGAAACAATGTCAAACTATGCAGAATCATGTGATACATATCTTCTGGACTACGATCCAGTCGATCCACAAGAACTGCAAAATGAGCATCTATTCGAGAAGCCACGTGGAGAGAGACGATGGCTCGGAAGAGAACATCATCGAGGAAAGGAACGTCTTCACAATGCAGTGAAGGACAGGACCTTTATCGAGAAGACTGTCACAGCGACAGAGCCTTTGAGCAAGGTAATTTTATTAAAAATTGTTTTTATTTCCAAAGATGTTGTTTTCAGAATGCTACAAAGAAGATTCAAGCGTCCACCAGAGATGGATTAGAATTCAATGTTATTTACTCTCTCGACAAGAAAAATCGCTGGGAAACCACGAATACAGTATCCCTTCTTGGCGCTACACCTGAAAACGTTAACGCTGAAGTGGTAGAGAAAAATGGATTAGAGACAGCGGGGATCGTGGATCCTCAAAAGTCGACATTTGCTGTGCACTCAAGAAAAATTGATCCGGAGAAGGAACCGGGAGAGTTTGAAATCCGCAGTGCGAAATCGTCAGGGAAAGGACAGCACTATTCGAATTTCCTTCCTGCTACCAGAGAATTCAGCAAGAAGGCAAATGCCAGAACAATGACGATTCGAGGAGAAGAATCTTCAGAGAAACAACAAGCTTTAGAGCCAACAATCTCCTATAACATTTATAGAACTCATCCAAGTCAAGATCTTGTGGGAAGTCAGCTGTTCAAATCGAAACTTGTATCGAAGTCAGGAAAACATCGAACCAACAAAAAAGTTGACATGGACACTTACGAGGAGGATGATTATTTTGATGACGAAGATTATGATGCAGAGGACACAAGTTCGCAAAGACAGTTCGAAAATATTTTGGACTTGGCGAGCTTAACTGTTGGAAACCGTACCGACAAACAATCCAAGAAAAGTCATCGGAAGGATAGCGAGCTCTCCTATGAGATCGTTGAGGATTATGAATTTGAACCAGAATATACTAGCCTTTTCAATATTCAAGACTACCTCAGAAACGAAGGATGCATGTTCGAAGAGGCTGATGTGACATTTCATAACCAGAAGGATAACATTGAGCATCAGATGAACGAACTCCAAAAAGAAACAAATCTCACCATCACTAAATTGAGACCCAAACAGTACCTTATTGATGTTTCCGGATGGTGCCAGTTGGATGGAGAGGTTAAGGATGGAGAAACTACAACAGTCATCGTCTTCTCTCATCTGAAAAAAAACATTTACAAGTGAGTTTTAGAATTTGAGAGTGTTTTTCAACTCGGTTTGGTTTCAGTGTGCTCGTTAACTCAACTATCCCTGGACATCCATCGAAAAGAGGGTCAGACTATTTGAGAAAGCAGATTTCCAGTGCGAGCACCATTCGAGAAGCAATTACGAGAATTATGACGGAGATTTTCAGTCACAGGAAAATTGTTGAGTAAGTGATTTGAAATTTTTGACTGAAATGAAAAACAGTATTTTAAATTTAGAACCATGAAGAAATCATCACAATTCTACGGAAGAAAAACTTACAATGAGCTTCTCCATGATCATTCCGAATGGGAAAAACAATATGTTCACATGGAATGGCCTAACGAATACTTTCATGCAATATGGGCCAATTCTGAAGAGTTGAGCCACGTTGGAGGGAAATTAGAATGGAACGACTTATGTGCATTGGTCAAGAAAGATAATCAATCAGAAACTCAGCATACTTCCGAAGAGGTTTGTGGATTATGCAGCCAAACAAAGAATCATCACAAGCTCTTCATCGTGGATAACGAGACAAAGTGTACCGAGTGTCTTCGAGCGGAATTCTACAGAGAGTTTCGAGGAAAACGACTTCCAATCGACTTGCGAACAAACACTAAAGATGAGCTGGAGTATCTTCCAACATTCATTCCATTGACTGTTCTAAACTTGTATATACGAGTAAGTTGAACTCTGGATTTTTTCAATCAATTAACTTTTCTCAGATGGTTTCTGAAACCATTTACAAAGATCTCGGAGCAAAAGGTGATTTCGAAAAATGTCCATCTTGCAAGGCTGCTGTATTCTTCGAAGAAATACCTCTAGGAAGTGGGAAGAATACTCAAAACCGATCGTGTCCATGTGGATATTCCTGGTGCAGACATTGTGAGAAAGCACCACATTGGCCATTGAAATGCGGAGAGTATGTTGAATGGGAAGAGAAATGGTTAATGAGATGTAAGAACTTTTTACAGTGAATCGCATTGTGTCAAAACAACTTTCAGATGCGATTTCGCATGCTCAAGGATCGGGAACTGAAACTCTCCTCCAAGTAACCTGCTCCTGTGCCAAGAAAGTTTACAACGTTTTGCTTCCTCAACAGTTTTTCGGGTGTCCTGGATGTAAAATAAACTTGAACAGCGAAACGATGCAATCCTTTTATAAACACGAATATGAACCATATCCAGCCAGATTCCGGAAACTTGTAGAAGCTGGATATTACTACAACGGACCAAGTTACATCGCAGATGGGGTTTCGCAAAAGTGGTTTCTACCTCGTGAAATGGTATATTTCGATTTGGCAAAGGTTCCAATTATACGGGCTTCAGTGATGGAAACTTGCAAATCTGCCAGAGACCATAGATTCGATGTGATTACACGTAATCGAGCTGTTAATCGAGAACATATTTTGATTCGGAAAGGAATTATGGAGAAGGAAGTTGTGGAGAATCTTCTAGGAACATCCGTATATTTGGTGGAAACCGTAACCGCCTGGATGTATATTACAAATCGCACTGATCGGCAACTCACAAACATTCTGGATAAAGTCATGGACAGTCGTAGAAATTTGTTAGAGTCGTTGGATGGAGAGGATTCAGAAGGCATCAATGAATGTATCAGGAAGCTGAGAAACATCATCAACAACGTGGTGTCATCCGTGGAAAAAAATAATTAACGCATCTAAATTCTCTTCATAACAGTCCATGCGTGTTTTATTGTTTTTTGAGTTTTATACTTTTTTTTGAATAAATCAACGATGAATCTCTATATCTTCTAAACAATGTTACCACAGAAAATAAATCCGACAATTAACCTGAATAAGGAGGTTTCACAGACATGGTTTTGCTTTTGAAATTAGCTAAAAGTCTGTAGATCATATGAAAGTGGACCGTCGGTTATTTATGTCATAATCAACATCAGTTTTTGAAAATTTGTTAATTTTAATCACGAAAGTCTGCCAATGTATCTGTCGGAAATGGTTCCACTATACTTATTTTAACTGAACTCTTGAACTCAAAATCTACCAATATCCAACTCCTCTAAAGCTCCTCAGTAGAGCTTCATAATCTCTGAGCTTCAAATGATATCAACTTCTGAAGGCGTTATGCTTCCTGAATGATTTTCATTTATCGATGAACAAAATACGAATTTTGTGTCCAATTTTCTAGTCACTAGACAATTGCGAAACCTTTCTACACAAACGAGAGACGCAGGTAGGCAAGGAGTGTGTTGTGCAATACTTCAAAAGGGAAAAGAACGGCTGGAGGAGAGATATATAAGAGTGATCAAGTTTTCAATCTCAGAATTCGTTTTGTTTTTCCGTTTTTGTTGAAGTTTTGAAGTATCCATAGCAACTCTTCCCTAGCAGCTTCTCACTGAATGTTGCTCTCTTGTGTATACTTTTGATGTTTGATTGTTTGCTCTTCGTAACTTATTATTCCTTTTCAGCTTTACTGCTTACCCGTGCTACCATAATGTCTTTTACACCGGAGCCCTCCACATCTTGCTCGAAGCAAGAAAACACTGAAACCATATCGAACTACGCAGAGTCCATTCTAGATGACTATGACATCTATGATCCGGAAGAATTGCAAAATGAGCATCTATTCGAGAAGCCACGTGGAGAAAGGCGTTGGCTCGGAAGAGAACATCATCGAGGAAAGGAACGTCTTCACAATGCAGTGAAGGACAGGACCTTCATTGAGAAAACTATCACAGCGGCAGAGCCTTTGAGCAAGGTAATTTTATTCAAAAAAGTATTTCAAATATGATGCTCTCGTTTTCAGAATGCTACAAAGAAGATTGAGGAGTCAACTAAAGACGGGCTGGAGCTCAATGTGCTTTACTCTCTCGACAAAAGGAAGAGGTGGTCAAACGCAGATACTGTATCACTTCTTGGTGGAACTCCTGAAAATGTTGACACGGAAGTTGTTGAGAAAAATATTCCCGAAGCACTAGGCTTCACTCGTGCTAACAGATCTACAACCGCTGTTCACCGGAAACGAGTCATACAGGATAAAGCTCCAGGAGATTTTGAGGTCAGAAGTGTGACATCATCTGGAAAAGGGCAACACCATTCCAATTTCCTTCCTGCTTCAAGAGAGTTCAGTAAAAAAGCTAATGCCCGAGATATCAAGATTCGAGAGGATGAGAGTTCTGAAGAATCCTCTTCACAACCGGTGGTTTCTTACAATATCTATAAAACGAATCAGAATCAACACGTCGTCGGAAGTCAGATGTTCACATCAAAGGTTGTATCAAAGTCCGGACGCCATCGAGCAAATAAGAAAATCGAAGTGGAGTATTATGAGGACTTCGAAGTATCAGAAGACGAAGAAGATGAAGACAGCCAAGAGTTTCGCCGCCCATCCCCATCGGCTTTGGATCTATCAAGCTGTATAATTGAAAACCGTTATCAACAAGCAAGAAAGAAGAAAGACAGTGAGATCTCTTATGAAGTTGTTGAGGCCTTGGAGCCTGAACCAGGATACACCAATCTTCTGAACATCCAAGAATATCTGCGAGATGATGGATGCATGTTCGAGGAAATTGAAGTTACTCTACCAAATCTGGAAACAGATTTTGAGAAGCAAATTGATATTCTTCGTCAAGAAAAGAAGCTGATTATCAAGGATATGAGACCAAACCAATACATGATTGATGTATCAGAATGGTGCCAATTGGAAGGAGGAATGAAGGATGGAGAGACTACAACTGTAATTGTTATCACTCATCGAAAGAAGAAAACATTCGAGTAAGCTTTATTTCATTTTCAGTTTTCATAAAACCGTTTCAGCATTCTTATAAATTCTACCATTGCTATGAACCAGGCTAATAAAGGACTTGAAAAGTTGGTGAAGAGGTTGTCATATGCTCACACTCTTCATGAAGTTATTTCTAAAATTACATCGGACATCTTGACGAATCGTAAAATAGTAGAGTGAGTTACAACTTTATTTTATACATAATTTCCATAATTTATTGGATTTCTAGAACAATGAAACTGTCGTCATTATTCTACGGAAGAAAAACACTTCCGGATCTTCTTCATGATCCCGAAGAATGGGAAAATCAATTGGTAAATATGGAGTTCCCAAATCAATATTATCACGCAACATGGGCGAATTCTGAAGAGTTGAGTCAAGTTGGAGAGAGACTAGAGTGGAAGAGTCTTTGTGAGATGGTCAAGAAGGAGAAGAATCTGAAAACTGGATACACAAATGATGAGAAATGTGGATTGTGTGGACAAAAGAAGAGATCTCATGAGCTGTTCCTTGTGGACACAGAGGAGACAAAGAATAAATGCTCGGATTGTTTACGTGAGGAATTCTACAGAGAATTGCGAGCGAGAAGAGTTCCAATTGATCTCAAAACTGATACTGCTGATGAGTTAGAGTATCTTCCAACATTCATTCCATTACCCATTGTGAACTTGTATGTACGGGTAAGATAACTGTAGATATAGAGTTGTTGCAAATAGAATAATCTCAGATGACCGTTGAATCTATCTACAAAGATCTCGGAGCTGCTGGAGATTTCAAGAAGTGCCCATCTTGCAAGTCTGCTGTCTTCTTTGATGAGATGCCATCTGAAAGTGAGAAGAAAACTCAAAACCGTTCCTGTCCATGTGGTTACTCTTGGTGTAAGCATTGTGATCGAGTCCCACATTGGCCATTGAAATGTGGAGATTACGCTGAATGGGAGGAGAAATGGCTATTGAGATGTAAGATATCAATTTTTAGTGAACACTCCTAAAAATTATTCCAGATGCGATGACTCATGCTCAGGGTTCTGGTACTGAAACACTCCTACAAGTGACTTGCTCTTGTGCCAAGCAAGTTTACAATGTCTTGCTCCCAGAAGAGTTCATAGAGTGTCCTGGATGTAAGACAAATGTAAATATGAACACAATGAGAACGGTCTGGAAACACTATTACTATCCGTATGAGCCAGTTTTTCGGAAGTATATTGCGCAAGGATGGTATACTGTTGGACAAGAATACAAAGGAAGCCCGTATGTCCCTCGAGCCAAAGTTTATACGGATGTCGTGAAGATTCCGGGAATCCGAGCATCCGTCATCGAAACTTGTAAGCTTGCAAGGGATATCCGATTTGATGTGATTATCCGTAATCGAGCTGTCAATCGAGAACATATTTTGATTCGGAAAGGAATTATGGAGAAGGAAGTTGTGGAGAATCTTCTAGGAACATCCGTATATTTGGTGGAAACCGTAACCGCATGGATGTATGTTACAAACCAGTATGATCGAAATGTCAAAAACACTTTGGAAAAAATAATGGAGAATCGTAAGGATCTGTTGATGTCGTTAGATGGAGAAGATTCGGAAGGCATCAAGGAATGTATCAAAAAATTGAGAAATCAGCTCAACAATGTTGTTGCAGCAGTAGAAAAGAAGATTTCCGATTCTTTAAACCCTAATTGATACTCTTAAATTTTTAATTCCTTTTCTTGAATAAATCAGATTAATGTTAGATTACTTTTTATACGATTTGTAAAAACAACGTTCCAGCTGTCCCAGTATGAATCATGGAGGTATAAAGAACACATTTATTTTTGAAAAACAAAAATGAAATCAACCGATCGTGGACAGATGCAACTCTCGAATCCCACTCACCTTCGACCTTTTTCGAACCCTCTCACATGTCGGAAGTAACAATTTGAGAGTTTCCCTATATGGTTTATGAACCGCAATCATCGTTAGTGTTGACAGTAAACCATGTAGAGCTATACAAATAAACACGAGATTGTTGCAAGTTTGACTTAAAATATCAAACGTCCACGTGCTGAATACATAAAACATTGGGAAGAGATAAGCGATCATTGGGATTGCCACTTGAACATATAGAGCAATGGAGAAGCGTTTTTGAAGAACTGATGTCACTCGCGATAGTTTTTTGGTTCGATTTCGAAGCTCGATCACAGAATAAATGACGAGATAGAGTATTTGGGTGGTAACAAATATAGTGAGACCTCCAACAAGGGAAAATATGAATGTAACATTGGTAGAGGCAACGAAGAACTTTTCATGCTTATAGATTTTAGAGGGTAGACAGGGAAGAACCTGAATCAGATCAGGAGATCAGAAAGCAAATACGTGATTTTTTTCAGTTCAAGAGTTTCAATAAACCCAGTCTCAAACCCACCTTCATGGCGTAGTTCTCACTTTCTTTTCTCCCCGGAAGTTGTAAATAAATTGGCACCATGAAAGCAAAGGCTAAGGAATAATTGGCTGACAAGTATAAATAACGGAGAAACTTTGTTTTCCTACTTTGTGCATACGGACCATACTTCATAGAGTTGCATCGATTCTCGAAGAATGCAAGAATTGAAATTCCAGTCAACCCTCCTACAATTACAAGGGAGAATCCTTGAACCATTGGATTCACATTCAAGAGGGATAGAATTCCGAGAGGAATTCCTCCTGGAACCGGGAAAATCGTATAAGGAATAACAAGGAAACAAATGGTGACGTCAAGAAGAGAGCTCCTGAATATTCTGATTTCGGATAACTGAAAATAACTCGATTCTCACCAAAAGTGAAGTACAAACATGCTCCATTTCACTGACGTCATTTTTGCTGGAGTTCGAAATAGGATGACATATCCACCAAATAAATGAATCGGTACTTCTATGGCGGTCATTATGTGAAGGATAATTGAAAACATATGTTGTGATGCCAACCCGGAATCGTTGAATGTACACATTTTTACGGATATTTGTAGATGTATATGTGGATACTAAACCAGAAAAACAGATGAAAACAGAAAACTTTGGCAAGTTGGTCTACCACTAAAGCGAGAGTAACTCCTGCTTCTGGGGGCCGCTGTTATATGATTAACTGGGGTGACATGCAGAAGGAGTTACTCGGAACTCGATATGAAGTATGATTATGTGTGCTTGAACAAAAAGTTAAACGATCAGGTACAGCAAAAGTTCCGGAACATTATCGAAGAATTCATCCAAGGACATGAACAATTCTTTAAAGTGAGGTTCCGGTTTTGTATCCCAGGATAATTTTATCTTTTGAAACAACGGTAGCTAAAGTTTTTTCCCATTCGCACACTAAAAAATGTTCATCGGTCTCTACAAAATTTCAACCTACTACTTTCACAACTTCCTCAAAAAATACAAGTTATTATCTATCATCAAAGGTCACCACCAGTACCATAACAGTTTTGGCACCAGGAACCGCTTTGAGCTCTTCAATCATGGCTCTTCCATCAACATCAGAGTGTATCAAAAATCACTAAAAACAATTAATCACTATATTTTTTTGTTTAAACATATGCTTTACGTCACCTTGAGCAGAAAAACAATAATGAAAAAACAGTGTTATCAGTTGTGCTATCACCTAAACCCCCCGCGTTCGACCCAATATAAAAAGGGCTTCCCCCAAATGAAAATCAGATTCGAATCAAGTTTCGAACAAATGCAATCCTTCCTTCTTGTGGCTGTTCTTGTCGTGGGGCTCTCAGCGGCGCCCCGAAAGAGTCCTCCACCACCAATCATCAACTTATCCACGCCTTCTGGAGAGGAATACAAGACTGATGTGCCACCATTGCCAACCGTAGATGCCATCAGAATTTTGACTTCAGAGGCTCCAGAAGATGACTCGACGACAGACGGTCCACTAAGCTTTGGAAGAAAGGATCACTCACGCCCTCCACATAAATTTGAAACTCAAGAGCCCTTGTTCTCTTCTGATGGACCATCTTTTGGAGGGGTAAGTATAGAAAATAGAGTTCTGGCAACGTTATCTGAATACTTCTAGGACCATTCACGGCCACCTCATGAGTTTGCCACTGGCGATCCATTATTTGGACGATCTCGCCCACCACACGGATTCTCATCTGATGGACCGTCGTTCGGAGGAGTGAGTTTTAAAAATTGAACAGTTAATATTTTAATTATTCTATTTTCTAGGATAATACCCGTCCACCACACGAGTTTGTCACCGGAGAACCATCATTCGGACGCTCTCGTCCACCATTCGGATTTTCTTCGGACGGACCATCGTTCGGAGGAGTGAGTTTGAAGCGTGAGAATCAGCATAGTTTTCAATTTTTAGGACCACTCCCGGCCACCAAATGACTTTGCCACTGGAGAGCCATCTTTCGGTAGATCCCGCCCACCATTTGCGCTTACCTCTGATGGGCCGTCTTTCGGAGGAGTGAGTTTCACAGCTTGTTTTTTGGAGTGTCAGTTTTGACTTTTCAGGATCATTCTCGCCCACCATTCGTTATTGGCACCGGAGAACCATCTTTCGGACGCTCCCAATCACCATTCGGACAATCATCTGATAGTCCTTCTTCCGACGGACCATCCTTGGTACTGAACATGCAATTCTGTCCTAGATAAAATTATTAAAATTTCAGGACCACTCCCGCCCACCACACGCTTTTGGAACCGGCGAACCATCACTCGGAGGGGTGAGTTTTAAAACAATTCTGATTAAAAAAAATCACTTAAATTTCAGGATCACTCCATGCCACCAAACGGAGTCCCATCCCAAGCCCCATTCGTCACGGATGGAGTCGAAGGAAGTGTGAGTTCAAGAGCCTCCTTTAAACTTATAGAAAGTTTGATGTTTTCAGGGAGCAACCGACAACTCTGAGCTTGAAGCAACAACTGGAGGCTATTAAATCGTCCCAAAACACTTTCACTGAATGTATGCTCACTATTTTTGTACATTGTCCTATTTGTAAATTGAATGTAAATTTGTAAATTATTGACACTATGTGCATATGTATAAATATTTGTGTTTACAAAGATGTGTTAATCATTTGAAAGTACAAAAATAGCACAATTGATAAGACGCTTGTGATAAGAAATGACTAGAGAAAAACACAAAACATAACCGGGAAATAACAACTTGAAACAAATGAATATATTTAACGTAGGAGGACTAAAACTCAAATTGCGATGCTATTTTTATAATGTCGAGACCACTGATTCTTGTAGTCGTGAATTTAAATTCTTGAAACAGGTGAAATGACGACGATCAATCTGCATGTACACATACTCCATATGAACCTTGTTAATTCAGTTGTTTTTTGGTTCCCACATGTGTATTTGGAGGAACTCTAGTTATGAGCAAGAGACGTTTGCACCTTCAATTCTTCATAAATTAGCTATCATTGAAGTACCGATTCATTCTTTGGCTGGGAATATTATTTTGTTTAAGACACCTACTCGGATGGAATCTGTCAAATGGATGATGTTCACAATGCATTTATGGTAAGGTACATTTCTGACAGGTTTTGGAACCTGTGGAAATTACCTGTAGAAACAGAATTCAAAGAAAATGATCTGCAATATTTTTTCAATTTCAGCGGAGCCTACCTAGACCTATTTCTCAGTGCTCTATCTACTCAATTCTTTTTATTACCTGCAGCTGCTGGGCATTCTCAAGGTCTCTACACTTCCATAGGAATTCCTGTGAAATGGCAAGCGTACATGTTCATTTCTGCAATCTGTCTAGCTGGAGTTTCAATTCTCGGATTCTTCGAAAGTCGATATAATGCTCTTGTTAAAGGCAGAGGTACAAGTATTCTCAAAGTCAAAAAGAGATTATTTTATATGGTTGGACATTACATTTATGCTTTTGTCTTCATTCTTCCAATCACTTTTACACCCCCCGAGCAGACTTCTGGAAAGTTTTTTGTGAGAGCTGTAAGAGTCTATTCTCTAGAACAAGATACTTTGAACTCAGAATTATATTCAGATGCTCCCATGTGTCCCTCAAGAAATATTCGACCATCCTGATTTCTTCGTTTATGCTCTGGACATCACTCTTTTGACATGGATCATTGGCTCGGCTGCTTTTGTAATCACTGGTGAATGTATTTACTTTTTCACTCGGATTGTTTTATATTTATCCAGTACCAAGGCAAAATCCCAGAAAACTTACAAACTGCAACTTCACTTTTTCATTGCTCTAACTATCCAAATTTCAATTCCTCTTGCTGTTGTCATTTGTCCAATTGGTTATATTGTGTTTGCTTTTGCAGCGTCGCATTTTGATCAAGGTAAGTGTAAAATAGATTTCTGAATTTCACCTGAACCTGGTGCAATTTTCGAAATTTCGAGCTCAGCGAGTTCAGCAGTCATTTTAGCTCTGAACAACATCACATTGAATATGATGGCATTTCACGGATTGGTATCTAGTGCAACGATGCTTACAGTACATAAACCATACCGCGATGCCGTTTTCAGAATGTTTTGTTACACTTACTTGTATAGAAAAATGCATAGAAATTCGATACATCCTACCGGTTCTGTTGTAGTTGTGAGTAGTCAGAGGAGTTGAATAATAGAGATCCTTCATTACTTGAATAAACTAATCATGCAGCAAAAAAGAAATGTTTGATGAACAGGTGAAAATAATGATTATGCTTTCGAACCGTCAATTGTAATTTGTCATTCTTCAATGTGCATTTGGAGAAACTCTTCCTACGAGCAAGAGACTTTTGCTCCTTCGATCCTCCATAAATTAGCAGTTTTTGAGCTAATTATTCATTCTTTATCTGGTTATGTGATCATTTTCAAAACTCCTTCCAGAATGGCATCGGTGAAATGGATGATGCTTCTGATGCATATATGGTTAGGCAATTCTGACTTTAGTTCAAAATTCAATTATTTTCAGCGGTGCCTACCTAGATCTCTTCATAAGTGTTTTATCTACTCAATATTTTCTGTTACCGGCTGCCGCTGGTCATTCACAAGGGCTGTACACTTATCTAGGGATGCCTGTTAAATGGCAAGCTTATATGTGTATTAGTGGTATTTGTCTAGCTGGAGTATCGATACTTAGTTTTTTTGAGAATAGGTTTACTACAATTGTGCAAGGAAGAAAATCGCAAATACTGAAGGAGAAGAGAAGATTAGGCTACATTATTGGCAACTATATATTTTCGTTTGTCTATATTCTTCCGATCACTTTTACTCCTCTAGATCAGAGCATTGGAAAACTTTATATTAGAGAAGTGAGGCTGGTAGGTTTCCTTGAAAATTGCAACTACCTGTTTCAGATTCTCCCCTGCGTTCCTGAATACATTTTTGATCATTCTGACATGTTTGTTTACGCACTAGATGTGACTTTATTGGGATGTATAAGATCATTTGATGCTTCTATAACCACAATTCAGTGCATTTATTTTTTCAATAAAATTATTATATACTTATCTAGTAATAAAGCAAAATCTCAGAGGACATATAAGCTTCAGTTACATTTCTTTATTGCGCTGTCTATTCAAATTCTCATCCCACTTATAGCAATAATTGGGCCAGTATGTTATATTGTTTTTTCTATAGCAGCATCGCATTTTGATCAAAGTAACACTTTCTGAAATCATTAAGAAAAAATGAAATTGTTTTCAGTTCTCAACAACATTTTCCAAAACATTATCGCTTTTCATGGTTTGCTCTCAAGCATCGTCATGTTATCTGTTCATAAGCCATACCGAGAAGCTGTATTAGAAATTCTTGGAGTTAAGCGTGTGCAAAACAAAATGAGAACAAGTTCTGTGAATGTGGTTTTAAGTAATAATAGCATGAGACCATCTATCCATTCATAATATATGCCATTAGGGAAACGACGTTTGATTCTTGATGTTACTAAATAAAATACTTTAAAATACGGTATCCAGTGCAACAATGCTCAGTACATAAACGGTACCGCGATGCCGTTTTCAGAATGTATTGTTACATTTACGTGTATAAGAAAATGCATAGAAATTCGATACATACTGCCGCTTCTGTTGTAGTTGTGAGTAGTCAGTGGAGTTGAAAAAACTATTTGAGAGATGCTTCTTTGCTTGAATAAAACTAAACCCCTTATAATTATGCGGCATAAAATGAAATGTTTGGTGAACAGGTGAAAACCATGAGCATACAATATCGAGCCGTCAATTGTAATTTTTCACATGGGAAATTGAGACTAATATTTTTTCTTGAATGTGTACTTGGAGAAACTCTTCCTACGAGCAAGAGACTTTTGCTCCTTCGGTTCTCCATAAAATAGCAGTTTTTGAGCTCATGATCCATTCTTTATCTGGTTATGTGATCATTTTCAAAACTCCTTCCAGAATGGCATCGGTGAAATGGATGATGCTTCTGATGCATATATGGTTACATAATTTCGATTTTAATTTAATATTTATTCAATCATTTTCAGCGGTGCCTATCTAGATCTCTTCATCAGTGTTTTATCTACTCAATATTTTCTGTTACCGGCTGCGGCTGGTCATTCACAAGGGCTGTACACTTATCTAGGAATGCCTGTTAAATGGCAAGCTTATATGTATTTTAATGGAATTTGTCTAGCTGGAGTATCGATACTTAGTTTCTTCGAGAATAGGTTCACTACAATTGTGCAAGGAAGAAAATCCCAGATACTGAAGGAAAAGAAAAGACTAGGCTACATTATTGGCAACTATATATTTTCCTTTGTCTATATCCTTCCGATCACATTCACTCCTCCAGATCAGGACTATGGTAAACTTTATATTAGAGGAGTGAGATTGCCCGATTGTTTTGAAAATTATAACTATCTGTTTCAGATTCTCCCTTGTGTTCCTGAATATATTCTAGATCATCCTGACATGTTTGTTTATGCACTAGACGTGACTTTATTGTGGTGCATAATATCATTTGCAGCGTCTATAACCACAATTCAGTGTATTTATTTTTTCAATAAAATTATTATATACTTATCTAGTAATAAAGCAAAATCTCAGAGGACATATAAGCTTCAGTTACATTTCTTTATCGCGTTGTCCATTCAAATTATCATCCCGCTTATTGCTATAATTGGGCCAGTATGTTATATTGTTTTTGCTTTAGCAGCATCGTATTTCAACCAAAGTAAGACTTTCTCAATACAACACGGCATACTCGATTGGAATACTGGAAAAAATAAAATTTTATCACATTTTTGGCGTGAACTTTTGAATAGAGTTAGTCTTTAAGATTTTGTTTCGTTTTGAATTGGATTTATAAAATCTAGTCGATTCTAGAAACTTTTAAGGTTACTCAAAATACAATTCATCTTTTCCTGATCATTTTGAACCCAAATTTATCTAGGATAGTTATTATTCGACCAAAAAACCTGTTGGCTCAAAATATAAAAGTCAACATGACTCGGCTCGGGATGACCCATCAAGATTAATATACCAAATTGTAGGTCTGACATTAATCTACAACTCTATCTCGGCAAATTTGTGAATTAGGCCCTCAAAATTTTTTTAGGTCCACAAATCCAAAACTTCAGTACATTTTTGGACCATACTTTAAGTCAACATGTCTCGGTTTGCATTAGACAGAATAAAAACAAAGAAAAAAAAGAAAAAAGATCGCCATGAAACCTATTTCCATTCCAGGATGCCGTGATACAATAAGAAAAAATGTAATTTCTTTCAGTTCTCAACAACATTTTTCCAAACATTATCGCTTTTCATGGTTTGCTCTCAAGCATCGTCATGTTATCTGTTCATAAGCCATATCGAGAAGCTGTATTAGACATTCTTGGTTTCATGTTTGTGCAAAAGAAGATGAGAATCGGTTCAGTAAATGTAGGAAGAGTTATTGCGGTCTCAAGCAATAACAGCATGAGACCATCTATCCATCCATAATATATGCCATTAGGGAAACGACGTTTGATTCTTGATGTTACTAAATAAAATACTTTATTCTGAAATGTGATGCAAAAAATCCTAATAAAAATATGATTCAGAAGAAGCTCTTTGCATTACTGACAAATGACGATCTAACCTGTGACCCTGTCGTCAGTTTCTTTCGAACTTCTCCGTTGAAAATCAGTGTGAATACTCTGAAACAGGCTCGAAAATTTCAAGACAAAAAAATCATATTCTCACCCATCAAAACAATGAACCGACGACCAAAGAATAGAGGAGAACAAAAATGCGAAATCTTTCCCTGGCATCACTCTTGGTCCCCATGTGAAACAGATAACTATGGTGAGAACGAAAAATGTTTGGCTGAGAGACTGAAAGTTTTATTTTTGGAAGCCTCTTGATGCTCTTATTGCTTACCTGCTTCAAAAAATTTAAATCCTTCTTCCCTCGTTCAGTTTTAACTCGCATCTTTAGTACCTTCGAAATAGTAATCAAATCCATAGCAGCACCAATTACAGTAAGAGATAATACTTCCCAAAAATCTCCGTAAAGAGCAAAAATTTGACACACTTTCTGACCCGAGTAACTGAATGCAACGACTTCTGGGTTGTAGTAGTTTTCACAACCCACTTAAACAAATACAATAATTAAAATAACCTAGGCGAAAAACTTACAGATTCCGAAAAATAAAGTGATAATAATGCAAGTGTAGATGAAAACACACAGAGTGATGTACTTGGTGAAAAGGACACTGGAAACTTAGACTGATTCTGAGATAACATTGTTTTCAATGTTGTACCTAAATATCTTATGGTAGAGAATAGGTGTGAAAACTGCCAGAAATCTATTGAGAGAAATAACAAAATGGATTATAGTTCCAGCATCGTAACATATCATTAGGAGGAATCCACATACCGCAGAATATGATTGAAATATTGAAATGTTTCTGAAAAATTATGTTTAGAGCTGAAACTCCGACAAAAAAACTTACAGTAAAACCATGGGAGTTGCATAGAACAGGTACAACGTCGAAAATGTGGCATCTATAATTGCCAGAGCTACAGTAAGAATTGCGAATGGTTGTTTGAGTTTTGTAGTTTGATACATGAATACTACGATCATCCAATTTGTTATGAACCCGACGGTAGAACACTGAAACAAACAACCTTATATCTCATTAGACTACGATCAAAACTCACGACGAGCATCAACATTCCAATCCAAATTTCTCTCTCCATAACTGTTCATAATATGGAATAAGTCAAGCGGTCAGCACAGAAAGAAAATTGCAGGAATAAGAAATGAGAGTGTACTCAACGAGGTAATAACGAGAAGCTGTTGTCTCATTTGCCTCCTGACTCAGTCTCAATTGGATTGGCTTGATTGAGGAGCCCCGTCAGCCCAATTTTGTTTCGTTTTTTGATCTCCCTTATTGGATTCTGTCCGGCTGATTGATGAAAGTGTTAGAGTACCTGGAAAGTATTCATTTGTGATGTATCAATGAATAAAATGCAGGGAAGCGGAACGAAAGGATATTCCGATTCACGAAACATCTGGGACGTGCTCAGATGCTAAAAGTATCCTTAATAAGAACCGATAATCAGGCAAAACCATGAGGCATCTCTATCTTTTGATTTTCAAAACAATTTTCGATGAGTAGACTCTATTATTTACTTACTGAGGAGGTGGATTATTGAGATTCCAAGCAAATCTAGATTCAGAATTTGGACCCAATGAAGTGAATTTTCTGGGAATCAAGGAAACATTTCAGTCAGAATTCGATAAATACTTCCTCCCAGACACCTGTTGATGCTTAATTTTGGTATATGTACTCGCGTTATTCAATTTAGGTTCTACCTGGTCAAAGTCAGAGATCTAGGTTAAGTGGTTCTGAGAACCAATTGTCAGCTTGGGTATGAAAACATTGAAGCACATTTTTGCGAGGAAAAATTTAGAACATCTTCATGCAAAGCTGATGTGAAGATAAAAATCTAGTTGAGGAAGTTGGAAATACTAGGAAAACGACTAGACTGAAGAAACCACCTCCTCTAGACAAATTGCTACTTATTGTTGTGAATCATTGCATGCATCATATGAATTACAAGAAAAAATTACAAGACTAAAATCATTCTGTAGACACCCCTGAGATACGCCGATCTGAGAAGGAACTGGTGATTACAGTGTAGATCTTCGAAAAAAAAAAACAGACGAAACTACGGAGCACATACCGACACATCTACTGTCGGGTATTTTGTTTCATTAAAGATTCGAAAACCATTTCCTATTTCGACGTAATGTTTTCATAGTTAAACGATGTTATTGTGAAACGTTCTATCAAAATCAGTTACGACGAGAATGTTGTGGTCCTGTTCAAATTGGATGGTTCAAAGCATAAAGGTCTTGTTTTGAAAAATTGTAAGATCTGATTTGTAAATGCGAAAACATTGGATAGATAGACTAAATTTTGACCGTGAGAAAAAATCGAGTTCCGGATAGCAAAATTATAGCGGATGTTGTGGGGGAATTGAGTGCATTTTCCGCTAAAATTTTTTTTTTGATCTACTACGGGGCTGAAAATGTAGGTTAGACATTTCTCATTTTTACAAACAAACTGTTTTATTTTTTTAAAAACTATTTCAATATCGACAATTATATAGTAGAACCACCGAAAAAAAAATCTATGTTTGTTCTGTAACAACAAAAAAGTCTCTGTATCTGTGCACTTTCAAAATATTCAGTGATCCCAAAGGTTAAAGTGATTAACGGAACTTTTCCAGACGAACTTAGATAAAATATTGCAGATAAATATATTCAATTTATTATTATCATGAGCCAACTTTCCAGAATAAAGCAATTTCGTGATGAAAATACCGCTTTCAAAGTTATAGTGCTCCCTTCTTCGCATTGCTCACAACAACCAAAGAGAAATTACCTCCGCCGATTTTCTTCCGAAGCTCCGAATTAAAAATGACTGTGAATATACTGTAATCAAAGGTAGATTAAGTGAGCTTTGTGTGCTTGGTTACCCATCAAAACAGTGAACTGATGACCAGAGTATTGAAGAGAATATGAATGCATAATCTCGATCTGGGAAGAGTCGGGGACCCCAAGTAAAACAACAAACGATTGTCAGTACGAATAAAGTTTGACTTATTGACTGAAAAATGGACCAGTTCACAGAAATCTTAGTCCAAGGTTTTACCTGCTTTAGTAAGTTCAGCTCCTTTGCATTTCGTTCAACTCCAGATCTAATTTTTATGACTTTAAAAATAGCTAAGAAATCCAATACAGTACTTGTTGATGTCAAGGTGAAAACTTGGTAAAAGTCTCCAAAATTACCATAAAACTTGCAAATGTCTTCTTCAGAATACCTGAACGCACGAAGTTCAGGGTTGTAATAGTTTTCGCATCCCACTGTAAATTTGTCTAATTTTCAACAAATCAAACACAAAAAACGTACGAATTTGAAAGAAAAGAGTTATGACAGTAAACGAGATGGCATAAGTGCAAAGCACCATACATTTCGTGAAGCCGATGCTGAATACCTTATTGTAAAAAACTGGTCTGTAAACGGCCAGAAATCGATTGAGAGATATCAGAAAATGAAAACATGTAGATGCATCATAGCATATCATAAGAAAGTATCCGCATAAGTGGGACCAGTAGGTCAAGAATTCATTTTGTCTGAAAGAGATAGATTTTGAGAAAAATCAAAAACTTGAAACTTACAGAAGAACCATTGGAGTCGCATAAAACAGATATAGCGTTGAAAATACACCATCTGCAGTTGCCAATCCAACCGTGAGAATAGCAAATGGTTTCTTCAATTTTGTCACTCTAATCATCATTGTTACAATCGACCAATTTACGACAAATCCAGTAAAAGAACACTGAAAGATTCACCTTTGCTTTCAAGTACAGTATCCTTTCTTAGACTTACAACAAACATTAACACAGCGACAACTGATTCAGAAATCATTTTGAATCAGGAACTATTTGGGCAAATCTACTAGACAATGTGATATTTTGAACACTCCTTTTCTGAAAGGTAACACCCTTTTTGCTCCCGTTCGTCATCAACACCTGCCTTATTTTCAGCCTTTGATACTTATGACCGTTAATTGTGTTTTCCTCGGTTTGCATTGTCTAACAGAGAGAATGACAAATGTCGGTAATTGAGTTAGTACCCTAACCTTTTGAGTGTAGTAAAGTTTCATAATTTTTGGTTTTCTTTATAGTTTTTTGCTTTTGATGAAATACATTGAACTTAAAAATAGAGTTAGTTTCTGGATGTCTAGTCACATCAAATATATCCCAAATCTCAAGATGTATATATTTTCACTTTTCCCCGGAAATAGGCTCCCCATTTTTTATTTGCTTCAAGCTCAAAAACCGGTTCCCAGCTGTTAACCCTGGCGAGAACAAGGTCATAGAGCAAACTCAAACAGACCGGTGCGTATTTGTGAATGCCGATTGCGCAACACTGCAATTTATTCTTGAGCTTCTCAAGTTTTTTGGTTGGCTCGACGAGCATGCGAACGCTTCTACTTGAGAGGGTGGGGTATTAGAGACTCTGGAGGAGAAACAGTTGGAACCGGTTTACGGAGTACCAGGAAAAGTCATATAAAAGCCTTGAGGGGTAGGAGTTTTCTCATCCGACTTTCTTCGGTTCGAACTTAAAATGCGCTTTACTTCCCTCGCCGTTGCATTCCTTGCATGTGCCTTCGTGGTATCTGGAAGTGTGATCCGTGAAAAGAGACAATGTGGATGTGCTCAACCACAGCAGAGTCAGTGCTCGTGCCAACAAGTCCAACAGACCCAATCATGCTCGTGCCAATCTGCTCCAGTCCAACAACAAGCTCCATCCTGCTCTTGCGCTCAACCACAACAAACCCAAACTGTTCAGGTATCGTTATCTAAAATTTGAGACATATTCCATTTAGAGTATTTATAGGTCCAAGCTACCCAATGTGCCCCAGCCTGCCAACAGTCCTGCGAACAACAATGTCAGTCAGCTCCATCGGTGTCCCAGTGCCAGCCACAATGTCAACAACAATGCCAATCCCAATGCACTCCAATGTACAACCCAACTACCACCACAACTACCACCCAGGCTCCAGTTGTTCAATACCAACAGTGTCAACCAATGTGTCAACAACAATGTCAATCCACCTGTGTCCAACAACAACAGCCAGTTTCCCAGTGCCAACCACAATGCCAACAACAATGCAATGTTGCCTGTGATGCTCCATCCACCACCACCCAGGCCCCACAAGTTATCCAAATCCAACTTGAAATCCAACAAGCTCAAGCCCAATGCCAACCACAATGCCAACAACAGTGCCAGAATTCCTGCGTCCAGCAACAACAGCCAGCCAACCAATGCGACTCTGCCTGTAACACACAATGCTCCAACATCTGCCAACAAACTGCTCAGGCTACCCAACAAGTTGTCTACAATAACCAGAACACTCAAATGTATGATCCATACAACAACCAAGGATCCAGCAACTGTGCTCCAGCTTGTCAACCAGCCTGTGACAACTCCTGCACATCTCAACAATCCCAACCAATGTACCAACCATACGAAACCACCACCGAAACCCCTTCGCAAGTCATCCAGATTGTTCTCCAAACCTCTGTTGCCCAATCTGCTCAATGTGCTCCACAATGTGAACAGTCCTGCCAGCAGCAATGTGTTCAACAACAACAGCCAGCTGCTCAATGTCAGACTGCGTGCCAGTCTTCCTGTTCCAACTCCTGCCAAGCTGCTCAACCAGCCACCCAGGCCTGCCAACAGACCCAACAGAACTCATGCTCCTGCCAAGCTAACTACTCTCCATGTGGAAATGGACAGTGCTGTCGCAGAAAGTAAATTAATTATGCATTAATTTCAACTTTTTTTTGTATATACCGAAACCTGCCAGTTTCAATAAACAATTTTCGACTCGTACGTTATTTTTCCTGTTTTCAGTTATAATAGTGTCCTAGAATCCGATTTAATCTGACTCGGAAAACTCCTGCTTATTCCAGGAAATACTTTACAACCAGCTTGTTCTTCTGAGCTTTGAGATAAAGTTATTTCCTCGTTCACTTTCTTTATTTCATCATTAATCTCTGGTTGATAAGAACGAAAAACAAAAGGAAAAAATCAATCTTCAAAATTGTGTTGTTCCACACTAATCATGATTTATGTTTCAATAGTTGGATCACTCATCGGACTGGTAGGTTTCACTTTATTACCTCTAAATCAAACGTATCTATTTCAGACCTCATTAGTTGGAGTGTTTGCAAATTTCGCTGTGATATATGTTATATTGAAGATGAAAGTTTTAAAGAATCCATTCTACCTTCTCTTTTAATTTAGAAGTAATCGATATTTTGTTTTCAATACTCTACTTGTCATATGCTACACCTGTCACAATTTTGTATGCGTTTTGGTTTGAAATTACCTTATACTTTTTCGGATTTTTCAGAGATATTGAGTTTCTAGAAATCAAAAGCATTTCTGCGATATTTGGATCAATTCTCGGCACTATAGGACTTGCGGCAGTATATGCTCATGTTTCTATTGCAGTGAATAGATTTATAGCAATATTCTTCCCAATTCCTTATAGAAGAGTTTTCAGTTCTTCTATTACAATACTCGCTATAATTCTAATTATCGGTTTTTCGGTATTCATGAGTACATTTTTTGCCTTTTTTGGTTTGCACAAAAGCTTTGAAGAGCAGAATTCACGCAAAATTTTAAGGTTGCTATGTTTACTATGACGACGATTACCACTCATTTTTGGTTGACCATTCTTCAAGTTGTGATCTTTTTGATGCTCTAACAGGCTCATATTCTACATGTTTACTATCAATTTTATGTTTCATTCTTGATTTCATCTGCATGTTGAAACTGAAACAAATTGTTGCCAAGGTTGGGGTACATTTCTTTGGAAAAACTTGATATTTTTTTCAGAGAAACAAAGCAGTAGTATCCCATTCATCAGCTAAAACTAAAATGGGTTATTTAAAACAGGCAATGGCACAGGCCAGTTTTCTAACAGCCAATATTTTGATTCGACAGTTGAATGTGTTTTCTCCTTCTCAAAAAATGGAATACGGTTTTGTTTTTTCATCTCTGGGATGGATTACTGTACATGCTGCCGATGGGTAAATAGTTTTAAAAAACTATGTACATTAAGAAGCTTGTTTTATTTCAGGGTAATGACGTTCATTTTCAATGTGGAGTTGAGAAAGCAAGCGCTGAAAAAAGGTTCAATTAACGTATCTTCAAGAATTGGTAATGCGACAACTTGATACGGATAAATTGGACTTTCACTTCAATGAACTAGTTTTTTATATCGGAATTTTCTCATCTTCAAGTTTCTCATAAATATTACTACTATTTATGTATATTCTATCGCGAATTGAATGTTCACCTTCCTCATCTTAAAAAGTTCCTGATGGCATGCTAAAAACAATCAGTTCTTGCTGTGTCTATCTGAATTCAGATATCACTTTTGTGTCCCGAATTAGTTACTTAGTTATTTCGAGTCCGCGAGATTCTTTTTTTCAGAATCAATTCAACCCTTTACCAACAAAAACATAATCATCTATTTGCAAAAGTAACGCTGATCTCTAATTTTTCTAATAATCATCACAGCATTTGTGATAAGGTTGAACTCTTACTTTGCTCTTTTTTCGAGTTTAGTGTATTAAGATATCGAAATTATAGACGGAAATGTATGGGATAAGGGTTAATACATATACATTTAAAACGGAACGCTCTCCTACATCGATGTGTATAATCTATGAACGGATTGCCTTTTTTATTTATACCATAAACATTTTTAATTCAGATTACGGTTTCGTTGTTTCTTCTCTTGGATTATTAAATTCATAACATGGATGAATGTTCAGAATACTAAAATTCGTTTACAACTAAGAAATCAGACGAACTTTATTTGGAAAATTCAGTTCAACGGGTTATTTTGGAAACAGTAGACATTGGTCACGCCACAGAACTGATTTTCAAAAACTGTTCGATTTCTAATAATAAACGTTCCAGTTCTCCAGTTACCAGTTTCCAATT
This sequence comes from Caenorhabditis zanzibari, assembly GCA_963966625.1. Lineage (NCBI taxonomy): Eukaryota > Metazoa > Nematoda > Chromadorea > Rhabditida > Rhabditidae > Caenorhabditis > Caenorhabditis zanzibari. The sequence goes on along the minus strand of OZ016472.1, from coordinate 8,679,805 downwards.
TCTTCCCTACAATCCTGTAGTATTTGAATAGAGCATTCCAAGTTTATTCTAGTGCTCACTGCACCTTTTTTCAACTTTTTTCATCTGTTTGCCTCACCACCTGAACACTTTTCCGTGCGTTGAACAGTTTGCCGGCAAAGAGACATAGAGAGCAAAAAAAAAGAAGGCGGAGGAGCAAAAATCAAGAAGTTACAGGTCTGGTATGGGACGGGAAGGAATTTCAGGCACAGTATAAAAGCAATATGTGAAAATGTTTTATCATCCGACTTTCTTCGGTTCGAAATTAAAATGCGCTTTACTTCCCTCGCTGTTGCATTCCTTGCATGTGTCTTCGTGGTATCTGGAAGTGTGATCCGTGAAAAGAGACAATGTGGATGTGCTCAACCACAGCAGAGTCAGTGCTCATGCCAACAGGTCCAACAGACCCAATCATGCTCTTGCCAATCTGCTCCAGTCCAACAACAAGTTCCATCCTGCTCTTGCGCTCAGCCACAACAAACCAAAACTGTTCAGGTATCATTAACTTAATTTTGAGAAATATTCCATTTAGAATATTTGTAGGTCCAAACTACTCAGTGTGCCCCAGCTTGCCAACAGTCCTGCCAACAACAATGTCAGTCAGCTCCATCGGTGTCCCAGTGCCAGCCACAATGTCAGCAACAATGCCAATCCCAATGCACTCCAATGTACAACCCAACTACTACCACAACTACCACCAAGGCTCCAGTTGTTCAATACCAACAGTGTCAACCAATGTGCCAACAACAATGTCAATCCACCTGTGTCCAACAACAACAGCCAGTTTCCCAGTGCCAACCACAATGCCAACAACAATGTAATGTTGCCTGTGATGCTCCATCCACCACCACCCAGGCTCCACAAGTTATCCAAATCCAACTTGAAATCCAACAAGCTCAAGCCCAATGCCAACCACAATGCCAACAACAGTGCCAGAATTCCTGCGTCCAGCAACAACAGCCAGCCAACCAATGCGAGCCTGCCTGTAACACCCAATGTTCCAACATCTGCCAACAAACTGCTCAGGCTACCCAACAAGTTGTCTACAATAACCAGAACACTCAAATGTATGATCCATACAACAACCAAGGATCCAACAACTGTGCTCCAGCTTGCCAACCAGCCTGTGACAACTCCTGCACATCTCAACAATCCCAACCAATGTACCAACCATACGAAACCACCACCGAAACCCCTTCTCAAGTCATCCAAATCGTTCTACAAACCTCTGTTGCTCAATCTGCTCAATGTGCTCCACAATGTGAAAAGTCCTGCCAGCAGCAATGTGTTCAACAACAACAGCCAGCTGCTCAATGTCAGACTGCGTGCCAGTCTTCCTGTTCCAACTCCTGCCAAGCTGCTCAACCAGCCACCCAGGCCTGCCAACAGACCCAACAGAACTCATGCTCCTGCCAAGCTAACTACTCTCCATGTGGAAATGGACAGTGCTGTCGAAGAAAGTAAATTAATTATGCATTAATTTCAACCTTTTTTGTATATACCGAAACATGCCAGTTTCAATAAACCATTACGATTCATTTCAAGTGTTCCGGTTTTCATCATCCGAAAGATATCGACAAGAAAATGTTGACTGATCTGCTTTAGGCACTATTTTATTTATCTAAACCAGATGCAAGTCAAAATTGTTGTAGAGGAAATATGCATCAGAAACAGTTTTTTCATTTCTGATATTTATAGAAATGCACTGAAAAATTCTTCACTTGACACTCTTTGTTCACACGTTGCTTTTGATTTCTAGAAACTCAATATCTCTGAAAAATCCGAAAAAGTATAAGGTAATTTCAAACCAAAACGCATACAAAATTGTGACAGGTGTAGCATATGACAAGTAGAGTATTGAAAACAAAATATCGATTACTTCTAAATTAAAAGTGAGAAGGTAGAATGGATTCTTTAAAACTTTCATCTTCAATATAACATATATCACAGCGAAATTTGCAAACACTCCAACTAATGAGGTCTGAAATAGATACGTTTGATTTAGAGGTAATAAAGTGAAACCTACCAGTCCGATGAGTGATCCAACTATTGAAACATAAATCATGATTAGTGTGGAACAACACAATTTTGAAGATTGATTTTTTCCTTTTGTTTTTTTTTTGTTTTCGATCTTACATATACTGAGTTTTCATCGACCAGAGAAAATTGAAAAAAGAAAGTAAACGAAGCAATTTTCTCTCAAAGCTGATAGTAAGAAGAACAAGTTGGTTGTAAAGTATTTTCTGGAATACGCAGGAATTCCCCGAGTCAGATTTAATCGGATTCTAGGACACTGTTATAGCTGAAAACAGGAGAAATAACATACAAGTCAAAATTTGTTTATTGAAACTGGCAGGTTTCGGTATATACAAAAAAGTTGAAATTAATGCATAATTAATTTACTTTCTGCGACAGCACTGTCCATTTCCACATGGAGAGTAGTTAGCTTGGCAGGAGCATGAGTTCTGTTGGGTCTGTTGGCAGGCCTGGGTGGCTGGTTGAGCAGCTTGGCACGAGTTGGAACAGGAAGACTGGCAGGCAGTCTGGCATTGAGCAGCTGGCTGTTGTTGTTGAACACATTGCTGCTGGCAGGACTGTTCACATTGTGGAGCACATTGAGCAGATTGAGCAACAGAGGTTTGGAGAACAATTTGGATGACTTGCGATGGGATTTCGGTGGTCGTTTCGTATGGTTGGTACATTGGTTGAGTCTGTTGGGAAGTGCAGGAGTTGTCACAGGCTGGTTGACAAGCTGGAGCACAGTTGTTGGATCCTTGGTTGTTGTATGGATCATACATTTGAGTGTTCTGGTTATTGTAGACAACTTGTTGGGTAGCCTGAGCAGTTTGTTGGCAGATGTTGGAACATTGGGTGTTACAGGCAGGCTCGCATTGGTTGGCTGGCTGTTGCTGCTGAACGCAGGAATTCTGGCACTGTTGTTGGCATTGTGGTTGGCATTGGGCTTGAGCTTGTTGGATTTCAAGTTGGATTTGGATAACTTGTGGAGCCTGGGTGGTGGTGGATGGAGCATCACAAGCAACATTGCATTGTTGTTGGCATTGTGGTTGGCACTGGGAAACTGGCTGTTGTTGTTGGACACAGGTGGATTGACATTGTTGTTGGCACATTGGTTGACACTGTTGGTATTGAACAACTGGAGCCTGGGTGGTAGTTGTGGTGGTAGTTGGGTTGTACATTGGAGTGCATTGGGATTGGCATTGTTGCTGACATTGTGGCTGGCACTGGGACACCGATGGGGAGGACTGGCATTGTTGTTGGCAGGACTGTTGGCAAGCTGGGGCACATTGGGTAGCTTGAACCTATAAATACTCTGAATGGAATATGTCTCAAATTTTAGATTATGATACCTGGACAGTTTGGGTTTGTTGTGGTTGGGCGCAAGAGCAGGATGGAGCTTGTTGTTGGACTGGAGCAGATTGGCAAGAGCATGATTGGGTCTGTTGGACCTGTTGGCATGAGCACTGACTCTGCTGTGGTTGAGCACATCCACATTGTCTCTTTTCACGGATCACACTTCCAGATACCACGAAGACACATGCAAGGAAGGCAACGGCAAGGGAAGTAAAGCGCATTTTAAGTTCGAACCGAAGAAAGTCGGATGATAAGAAGACTTCGAAGTTCTCTTTTATACCGAATTTCCATCTCTTTCTCTTTTCCGCACACTTTCCGCTCAGGCCGCAAGTAAACATTCCTTTGTAAAAAAAGCAGCGTTCAACTGGTGCAAGAGCATAATGGAAAAACTTTTAAAACACTTGAGTAAACGAGAATGAGGTCCGAGGCATGCAATTTTTTGCAGTTTCCGTCAATAGTGGTGGTGTCATTGTCTATGTACAGAAGGAATTTTTGATGCAAATATTAATAGCAAATGACTTGGGGGAGAATAGTTGATCATTGTGCTTTGGAGCAAGCATAGTTCGTTTTCATTTTGGAATAAAGGAAATAACGTTAAATCGGAAAAAAAAGGGATCATCAAATCAAACGACAATTGAGCTCTGAAGATTTACATCAAGAAACGGATAATTGGTTGATTTATGGCACAAATCAGAAAATGAATCATTTGTTCGTCATCATGGTTGAGCTGACGTGTGACAATGGTGCAAGTCTTGATGTATGTCTAGACTGATGTTTTCTGCATAGAACCTTGAGAATCTGACTGCGAACGCCTCTGAAAATATGAATCATTAGTAGAAGAGGAAGTAGAATTAATTACGAACTTGTTAGTAGCGATTAGAAGAATCGAGTTGAGATGGGAAAACAAGATCCACATTGTGTTCAGTGATGCCAGGGTTACGTTGGTCATTTGGAACCAGGATTCTGAAAGTTGAAAGGTTATTTGAATTTTTAATATTCTTTCTTCCTTCAAGATTAATATATTTCCAGTTGTTTTCTGTCTTACCATCCGTAGGTGGTACTTTTGTCAAACGTTCCTTGAAATAAACTTTTTATCATTTTCACACACCTGCGTTGTGCCACAAAGTGATCAAAATAGCCATGTAAGTCGTGAGAATCGTTGCTTGGATCAGAATTCCCATTTCTGTGCGTAACGAAGAAGATAAGTTTTGAGAAACGCGACGCTTCTGAAAATAACGTTACTTACTAATTCATTGTACAGAAACGTACTTTGTAGATACTGTAGATTATCAGAATATAAGAACAGAAACTGAGAAGAAGAGTTGGAAAGCAGAGAACTAGTTCGAGCTCAGCGAAGAGCTCAGCGAATTTAACAGTCATGTCGTAAGACCAGTTGGGACCGGTGAGCATGAAATTTTGAGTGATGCAGCCAATTACCCAGACGATAAAGATGTAGAGGGATCCGATGGAAAGGGAGATCTGCAATTTAGTTTCCTTGAACAAAGCATTTTTGACCAGAGCCTTCTCACAATCATCCACAGGGACCATTTGGTTGGCTTGATTTTGAAAAATGCGATACCGATTCTGGTACTAGCGAGGATAGCCATGATCACAAAAGTTGCTAACCACAGTGTATTTGCTGTACATCCCACAATCTGAAATCCAAGTATCAAGTTAAGAAGAAAATGCAAAACACAAAACTTACCCTGACGAAGAACTGAATCTTCGAGGTGAAAAATGGGAAAATTAAGAAAAGCCCAGTAAGGAAATGACAGAAAGCTTGTGAAACATCACAATAATTGAGGAGATTTATCAGTTTGTATGAAATGTTTTCGCGAAGGTCATGTCTCGAATGAAGAGCCTAGAAATTCCTAGTTTTGTGAAATCATACAAGTTGTGAATCTTACATGAATAATCAGAACATAAACTGGAAACACGATGACCGATAGAATAGTATAGACGATTCCAATGATGAGCAATTCTTGATCAGGATTTAAGACTGAGTCCACAGTCATTTTCTTCCAGGTTCCGAAGAATGAGGGATTCTGAGAAGAGAGGTGTGTTGCCAAGTCTCGGGATTGAGATCAAAAGGATATGAGAAAATCACAAAAAAATGCAGAAAGAGAAAAGTCACACGAGATATAAGTAGTACTGAGCACTTTCCGGACTTTGATCTGAAGGAACCGCTGAAAAAAATGAAACAGCAGTTCATTTTGGGAAGATGTGTCACTGTGTCTAATTTGATTAGTGTGCATGTTCAGTTCTGAGAATAGGAATAGACAACGTTAGTTTTGAAATTTCAGAAATGGAAACAGTGATACAGAAGTAATGGGATGTCCGTCGCATTATCTACTAATGCATTATCTACTAATCTATTCTTAGAGATTTATTATACCAAACCGGGGTGGCTTATTTCACCAATTTCCTAAACGAGGAATTGTAAGATAGATAACTCTTCCTACCTTTCGTGGTGGAAACAAATTATTCCTCAGATTTAATCATCAGGAACTCGCCTAATCTCAACTACAAGGCTTATCATTCGAGCCACGTAGGAAGCAAGGAAAACCAGGAAAATAATGTCAATCCTCAATTCTAGTTCTGAAAGAACCACCTCACTACAACACCTGCTTAATGCTCAAACTATAGAGACGTTTTCTATGGATTGTGCAAGGAAGTAGGTACAACAAAACACACTCTAGCTAACTGTTTGGTTTTCATGATTCGATTACGGGCTCACCCTGCAGCATGATGTTTTATGAAAATTGATTAAGAATTGTTTATGCCATGGATTTAAATAATTCAATTCATTATTATAGCAACTGGAGATGTTCTATGAACAAACATAGTGACTCCAGAAACACCCGTTTTTGATGACTTCCGCTTTTTGTTTCGGCCTATCATAGATAGAAGCTGCTCTCGAATGCTCCTGTAATAATAAAACGAAATTGGAACAAGTTAACATAAACAAACTTGTTGGTAAAAATTAATAAAAACGAATTCAGATGAATAAACATGATCCATTGGCCGTTCAGTAAGGCTAGCGTGATATCAGTCATTTCAAACCAACGTTCTGAAAAATTTCAGTTTAAAATGAACAATTTATAATGTGAATATTACCTGCATTATGCCAGAGAATCATCATTGTTCCCATATAGATTGTTATTACAGTAGCTTGTGTCAGAATAGCGATTTCGGTACGATGCGAAGATTCGCTTTGAGTTTGCCGTTTTTTCTGGAAAAAAATAGATTTCAATATAGGCACCTAAAGAAACTAAGAATCGTACATTATAAATACTCCATAAAATGATCAAATAAGAAGTAAAGCTGAAAATCAATATCGCAAAACAGAACCAAAGTTCTTGCGCTGACAAGAAAGTGCTCAGTGGCACATCCATATTGTAGGACCAATTAACTCTATACAATTGAAAACAAAGCACAAGACAACCCATTAACCAGACGGTGAACATGTATGAACCTCCAATGAATAGTGATATCTGAAAATATCTACTTTCGAAACGTTGGTAATTACCAGAATGCATACCAACATCCAAGGCCTCCATTTGTTTGTTTTTGTCTGAAAGAATGTCACTCCAATTCTTATCATAGCCAAAACTGCAATTATGACAAAGCTGGAGTTGAAGAGACAGTTGTTAGTGTATCCGACAAGCTGTAAAGTTTTTGGATGAACCGGTTAGACGATGAAAAAATACCTTGACAAATGATCCGATTCTTCTAGTCAAAACTGGAAAGATAATGAAAATTCCAGTTAGAAAATGGAGGAAAGATTGAGTCAGATCACCAATGTTCATGGTGTTAATAAGTTTATACGAGATATTCTCGTTTAGTTCTTTTGTAACCCGTATGGTCTGAAAAAATTGGTTTCATTCTTTAATATCTGAAAAGAAATGAAAACTCACATAGACAATAGGAATGTAGAAAGGAAATGCAAGTGCAGTAATTACACAATAAACCATTCCGATAATGAACTGCTCTTTATTTGGATTAGTATCAAGTATACTAGTGGCATTAGACGACATCGGCAGTTTTTATCTGGGATTCGTTCTCAGTATGAATTGAAAATAATTTTTTTTTTTCAAAAACAGTTCACACACGATTTTAATAATCAAGTTTGCAATTTCTTGGAACTAGAAAACGAGCCAAAGATTAAATTAGCAGAATTTTTTTGAAAATAATACAAAACAGAGAACTTCAAAGATAACGATTTTAAAGTTAAAATAGTTGAAAGTTTAAAAAACGGCTGATTCCATGAGTCAAGATCAAATTTGTTCGTTACAAAGCCTGAGCTTCAGCAAAAGAAGAAAACTTGATTTATTATTGACAGTCAAATCGAATCAGAATTTCGTCGAAAGTGAACAAATTTTGTTTTCGCTGAAAAGCTTTGACTAATTTTCGTTTTGGGTAACTTCCATTCTAGATAATTCTCACATTTCTTTTTCGTTTTTTCGTTAAGTTCCTTGGAAGAGAGTAATGGTCGGTGTCCCATAAAATTTTAATCTGCATTACTAATTCCAACTATCTGTGACGATTATGGGCTGTTTTCGAACTTCAGAATTTCTCAATCCAAGTTTAGCTTGGTAAACTGAAAAGTAAAATAGTCTCAAAGTTTTAATTTTTTACAATAGACTTCTAGCACTTCTTGAAAAATGACCTTCAGGATTTCAGGTCCAATTGTTTCATTTTTTTCCTTTTTGATTTCAGAATAGTTTTAAGTAATAGTGAAAACAACAAAATTTGGTAATTGGAGTTGCAATCTTTCTAGCTCTTGTCAGTTTTTTTCACATTAAAGATTTGTCAAAGTTCAGTTTGCCATCACTTGAATTTCACACAATACAATTTTAACTTTTCAATTCAAAATTTTTTATTTTCTCTGTATCCACAATATTTCAAATCGGAACAGTGGATATTCTTCTACTACTGAAGTTAACTATACTCGTTTTAGATGACGATCCCACTTTCGTGTTTGTTGGCTGCTTCACAAACATTGCTAAAAACTGACGACGAACACTTCTGAAATTTGTAAATCTCTCTTGTGAATTCCCGAACAAACTCTCACCGATTGGTCATTATCAACAGGAAAGCGTTCAAATGCGCAAACAGGATTCAACTAGCGTTAAGTCACGCCAATGTGATGTCTGTCATTTCGAACCAGGATTCTGAGAATACTCATTCACTTTGTATTTCCGAGTGATTCGTACCTGCATTATGCCAAAAAGTCATAATTCCTGCCATATAGGATGTCAAAACAACTGCTTGAAAAAGGGTTCGAATTTCCGTTCGGAAGGAAGATGAGTTTCTAGCTTGCCGCTTCTTCTGAAGTTTTCAAAAGTCAAAGAAGAATACATAATCACCTTGAAAATACTGGCGAGAACCATCAAATATGATCCGAAGCTGAGAACCATAATTGGAAAGCAAAAATAGAGTACCATCGGGGAGAGAATGTCAGTTAATACAACTGTCATATAACTCCAACTCACTCCGTCAAGTAGGAAGTTTTGAGTCACACATCCGATTATCCAAATGACAAAAATATACAATCAACCAAGGGAAAGCAGAATCTGAAACATTTTTCTTTATTCTGCATGCACCCCGTTTCATAAGCCTTCATCCATCTCGCCCACTCGTTGGATTTCAAATGGAAGAAAGTGACTCCAAGGCGAGTTAAAGCCAAGACTGCAATTATAACAAAACTGGCAAGCCAAAGAGTATTGGTTGTACGTCTCACGGTCTTGTACGGTCTTGAAAACGAGCAATTAATCATTCGATGAGATCATTTTTGTCTTACTCTAACGAACGGATCAACCTTCATGGCAAGGGCTGGAAATATTATTAAAATCCCGGTGAATTTACAGATTTACAGATTGAAGAAAACCAGACGGGCTACGCCCCTCTGGGGCCCTTCGGGCAACGTGAAATTTTAGAAATGAAAATTTTGAAATTTTGAAAAAATAATTCCGTGAACTCGTCACTCTCTCCCCTTCCATGAGAAAAACTACTGAATGGTCTCAAAATAGAGGTTTTTGTGCTCTAGTGACCTCATTTTTCCATGAATCGAAAAACAAAATAGACGGGCATCATCTCGAAGGAGTTTCTGATGACCTGCCAAAAATTGAAAAAAATCGGTCCACTGGGGACTGAGCTAGGGCCGGCGACCGACACAGCACAGACACACACACACACAGAACTTTGCGTTTGTTAATAGTAAAGATCACAGATATTCAGAACGTTTATGAGCTTGTACAAGATGTTTTCATTGAGTTCTTTTCTGACTCGCAAGGCCTGAAATACAGAATTCAAATCTGCAGTTACAGTTTCAAAAGACACATACATAACTGGGATGTAAACTGGAAAAGCAATAATAGCGAGTATACCGTATACCAACCCTATGACGACATGTTCCCAATTTGAATTGATTTCGAAAATACTTCCGTTGAAAACATACTGAAAGCAAAACACAATACGAATTTTTAGATGTAGGTTCACACGAACAGTTCAAAATAAATCTACCGAGAAATTGAAATAACAACAAAGTTTAAGGAATAGATAGGACAATGTTTCGATTTTTATGGACCCTAAATTCTTCTGTGTTCTGTAATCTCCACACAATGATGTAAGTTTAGCGAAAAAAATTTTTCAAAAACATAAATCTTCGTGTTTTATTAAGATCCAGAAAGCTGTAATCAAAAAATCAATTTTTCGGAGAAAATGAAACTTTCTTCATTGCAATCGAGGAAGCCCCTAAAGTGGAGGTGACTTGAGTAATCTTTCTTGGAGGTGTGAGACCCATGATCAACGAGAATTGGCGACGAACACCTCTGGAAAAAAACAATTATACTTCCGCTAGAATTTAAAAATACAAACCGATTCGTACAAATCAGCAAAATCACATTCAAATGTGCAAAAAGAATCCAAGAGGTGTTCAGACATGCCAGTGTTATGTCAGTCATTTCGAACCAGGATTCTAAATTTTTTCTCTTTTTGGAAGTAATTAGTAAGAGTGACTAACCAGCATTGTGCCAAAGGGTCATGATTAAAGCCATGTAACTAGTCAGAAAAAAGGCTTGGGTAAGGATAGCGATTTCTGTACGGAAGGAAGAGGAACTCTGGGTTTGACGCTTTTTCTGAAATTTCACTGAATGTTACTCCAGTTTCCAAAATGACACCAACGTTAATAATATTTCCAAGAATGAGAACATAAGATCCAAAACTAAAGACCATTATCGGAAAACAAAAGTAAAGTTCCATTTCGGCTAAAGTGCCAGTAAACATAACCGTTGGATCGTAAGACCAGCTGACACCAACTAGCTCAAAATTTAGAGTCACACATCCGATCATCCAAATGGTAAAAATATATATTCCTCCAAGAGCCAGAGTAATCTGAAAATCTTTCAATTTTCCCTGGCTATTGTAAAAGTTCTCACTTTTTGCCAAACTGCCCATTTATTTACTTTCAGATTGGAAAACGTTACAGCTAATCTAGTAGCAGCTAAAACCGCAATGATAACAAAACTTGATAGCCAGAGAGTGTTGGCAGTGTATCCCATAATCTGGAAGCAATATAAACCGACAATTTATCCCTCGTTAAACTACGTACCCTTACAAAAGGGTCAACTTTGTGCGCAAGAACCGGGAACACAATGAAAACTCCAGTCAATATATGATTGCAAGATTGGAGGAGATCACAGATATTAAGAAGATTTATGAGTTTGTATGAGATATTTTCATGTAGCTCTTTTGTGGATCGAAGGACCTGGAACCAACAAAAAAAGGTGTAAACTGTTCATGTTCAAAACTTACATAAATCATTGGAAGATAAAATGGAAAGGCGAAAATTGCCAGACCAGTGTAAACACATCCAATAATTACGAAATGACCATTGTGGTTCACTTCGAAGATACTTTCAGTTGAATTCGGTTTCATCTTAGTAGATTAAAAACGGAAATGGATTGGGGGAACAGAAATCGCATTTTTTTTTTGTCTCAGATTTTGTTTCACACGGTGGTACAGAAAATCAAATAATTAAAGTCGGAAGCATAATAATTTTGAATAGAAGAACACAAACAAAACAAGAATTGTCATGTTTTTTCGGTCTTAATAAAACTGTGTTCAATGAGATATATTCACGCTTTCTTTGGAATATCTTTCAGATGCATAGCTACAGCAACGACCGCAACCGACGGCATAACAGTACATAGTTTTGGAGTATGCGGCTTTGGAAAACTGCAAAACCTCGGAAACTCTTGACGAATAGTTCTATAAATAGTTATTTTTTAAGTTCCAATTTTTTCAGCATTACTTATTTGTAGCTATTAGAAGAAACGAATTCAAGTGAGCAAACAATATCCAGGAGATATTGAGCAACGCCAAGTTCAAATCGCTCATTTCAAACCAATCTTCTGAAAAAAATTGGATCCAAAAAACGAATTCAACAATAACATTCTACCGGCATTGTGCCAAAGTGTCATAATCGTTGCCATATAAATAGTCAGAACAGTGATTTGGATAAGTATAGCAATTTCAGTTCTGACCGAGGGAGCGCTTCTAGCAATCTTCTTTTTCTGGAAGTTTCAAAATCTATTTTGTTTTTCGGTTCAAACTAACTTTGTAAATGCTCCATAGAATCAGGATATAAGAAATAAAGCTCAAAACCATAATTGGAAAACAAAACCATATCTCCATTTTCGACAAAATTTCAGTGTTCGATACAGTCATATCATAGGACCAACTGGCACCGACTAATTGGAAGTTCAGAGTTACACATCCGATCATCCAAATAACAAAAATATAAAGGCCGCCAAGAGATAAAAGCATCTGAAACTTAGAACACTAATTTTATCAAATTCGATATTTGAAACCTTTTGCCAAAGAGCCCATTTTATTGCGGGCTGATGGAAAAATACAACGCCAAGTCTAGTCAGAGCCAGTGTGGCGATTATCACAAAACTTGCCAACCATAACACATTTGCAGTGTAGCCCATAATCTAAAAATAATCTGTTTTTCTCAATTTTGATGTCTTTAATAACTCTTACTCTCACAACTGCATCCCATTTTTTCGCGATTAATGGGAAAGTGATAAAAAATGAGGTTCCTATATGATTGCAAGATTGTAAGAGGTCACAGATATTGAGCATGTTAATCAGTTTGTATGAGATATTTTCTTTAAGTTCTTTTTTTACTCTGATTGCCTGAAAAAAAATCAGAATGTTCTGAAGATTATTGGAACTTACATAAACAATCGGTAAATAAATAGGGAATACCAAAAGGGCCTTTCAAGACACCTTAATGGGCTGGTGTACCCAGTGTCGAGATAGATACAAGGATAGGGTGTTAGACACAGTTTATTAGGATTAAATGACAGGAGTTTCTCATTCGGCTCTTCTTGGCGGAGACGTTGAGTTGACGAGCCACGACAGATCTGTAGACTTCATCGGCATTTCTAGGACGAGCAGGAAGGCAGTTGGATTGACAGAGGCGGAGAGAGGATTGTCGGTTTGGAGGCACAGTCATCCGTAGTAGAGATCCGATCGCATCCGGGCGGCGTCGGGGATGGTGCTCCTTGGCAGATCCGTTGACATCTCCTTTGGTTCACTTGCTGGAACTCCTTGGTTGAATTAGCTTGTCCTTCCTTGGCATCCGTAGCGCTCAGATTAGGAAAGTCCCAGAGACTCCGAGGGACTACTCCTTGGGAAATCCATCTTTCTGGCGATTCTCCCTTCTTTTATAGCGACTGACGATGACGTGGAGGTGAACCAGAGGTCAAGGTTGATGTCAGTGCGATCAAGATAAGAAAGGGTCACGGAGAATCCGTTACAGAAAGAAATAACTGTTTATGACTTTGCGTCATTCTAGAAGTGTTTCTAGATTGCTTGAGTGGAAGTCGTGGAGCAGAAACTCTGCTGCCGCGACACTGGGGGCGGAGGAAGAGAACCCTGTTTACAGGTTCAGTGAGAGCCTCCTCGACACACCTGATGTGCATCGGACTGTTCCAATGTGATTGGTTTGAATGAGGTGGTTCAGTGGATTTGTGTTGATCTTTGTGATGATCAATGGTAATGGTTTGTCTCGAATGTACGAGACTGAGAGAACTGCCACTTCTCTCTAAACTATGCTTCTATCCTTGCCACCAAGGGTCTCCATGGATTTGTGTGCCATGGATTCCCGGTCGATGCACCATTTCAAGACACCTTAATGGGCTGGTGTACCCAGTGTCGAGATAGATACAAGGATAGGGTGTTAGACACAGTTTATTAGGATTAAATGACAGGAGTTTCTCATTCGGCTCTTCTTGGCGGAGACGTTGAGTTGACGAGCCACGACAGATCTGTAGACTTCATCGGCATTTCTAGGACGAGCAGGAAGGCAGTTGGATTGACAGAGGCGGAGAGAGGATTGTCGGTTTGGAGGCACAGTCATCCGTAGTAGAGATCCGATCGCATCCGGGCGGCGTCGGGGATGGTGCTCCTTGGCAGATCCGTTGACATCTCCTTTGGTTCACTTGCTGGAACTCCTTGGTTGAATTAGCTTGTCCTTCCTTGGCATCCGTAGCGCTCAGATTAGGAAAGTCCCAGAGACTCCGAGGGACTACTCCTTGGGAAATCCATCTTTCTGGCGATTCTCCCTTCTTTTATAGCGACTGACGATGACGTGGAGGTGAACCAGAGGTCAAGGTTGATGTCAGTGCGATCAAGATAAGAAAGGGTCACGGAGAATCCGTTACAGAAAGAAATAACTGTTTATGACTTTGCGTCATTCTAGAAGTGTTTCTAGATTGCTTGAGTGGAAGTCGTGGAGCAGAAACTCTGCTGCCGCGACAGGGCCAAGATACCGTATACGAAACCGATTGTGAGAAGTTCCTGGTTTGGGTTAAGTTGAAAAAGGGTTTCCGTCGATGCATTCATTTTTCTATAATAGAAAAAAATGTAATTTCGAGACTAAAAATGAACATTTCCAAATGATCAAGATGAGTCAAAGAGGAGGGTGAGACAAAAACAAGGTCTGAGTTATTTCAAACAAACAGGAACGGAAAAAAATGCTTTGATGCGCTCATTAGCAAGATGATTTTCGATTTCCGGGTGTTTTTGTAGGTATGTCAAGCTAGTGAATGTCATCAATAATACTATGATAATGCTTGTGCTCTTGTATAAAAACGAGAGCAAGGTTCCGAAAATCGCATTTTAAATCACAGAAAAATGATTTCTGTTTTTTGAATAGCAATGCCAAACGAAGAAAACCACATTAAGTACTACCTTTTTAATCATAGATATGTGAAAACAGAACACCAACTTATCACAAAATTTAGTGTGTCTTTATTTTCTTGACTATCATCATTTCAATATTTTTTCCAATTAACAAGTACAGTTTTCTGACCATTATGAAAACTACAAAACTCAAAGTACAGTACATAGTCATAACATATAGAACCGCATCTATACAGAAGTATTCAATCATTCCCATTTCGACGCCGGGAAGTTTGAAAATTTTGTGAAGTCCTGGATTAGCGGCTGCAAATTCAACCCATTTTATGAAACGCTCTTTGGGAGTTTCCGGTTTTTCTAGGAGCATTTTTTGAAGCATTTTGGCGTTGTTACGGTAGCTGGAAAATCCAAAAGTATGGTCAGGTGTTACAGTTATCTCTGGACAAACCTTGGATTGAATAAAATAGCTGTCAATGCATTTTCAATACTTTTCTCTGTCAATTTGGTTTTATCCAATCGAACTGTTGTACCACGGAGAACACCTGAAAACATTGTGTTTTGTTCGGACTGTTTTCAATTTCAAATTCAGTTCTCATTCTTACCGTTATCAGTGTTATGTGGCTGATCAGCAAAAAGAGAAATAGAGATGATTGGTTTTCCGGCATAAGATACCTCATTGAAAGAGTTCAGACCTAGATGGGAAATGAATCCAATTACTCGTGGATCGTCTGAAATCTCAAATGATTTTTATTTAGCTAACAGAAACTAACTGAGCAAATCAGTTTGCGGTAACCAATCCATCACAATGACATTTTCAGCTTCATCGAACATTTTCTCTTCTCCGTTTTGGATTTCGTACTTCCAGAGGAATGTGTATGCAGGGAACTTTTTGAAAACTTTCAAAAAGTTTCTGACTGCATATCTTGGATAAACATCTCCAGCCACTTGAGTTCCAAAACTAAACAGAATAGTACCATTTGAAGATCTAGACAGGAAATACTCCATATGTTCGTTCAATGGTTTAGGGTTTCCCAGATTTATACCGCCGATGTACTGGAATCTGTGATGAAGTGGCCTTGGTTTCTCCATTATCTCGTTGGAGTTAATGAAAGTCAAATCGATTTTGGAAAGTGCCTTATCAATACTGAATTTCTTTCCAAATCGTCTCTTCAGAATGTTTTCTTGAGTTGCCTTGATCTCTGGTATCTGTATGTAATGCAAGTATGCCCAATTCACAACGTTCCAGAACTTTCCATATAGCGTTGTGATGTCAGCTGGTTGAAACAGCGCTGAAGCTGAAAATAGTCGGTTTTGTTTTGTTCATTAAAACATACGGATTGTTGTAGATGGAGGATTCGGAACACCGATAACGATAGTTTGAAGAGAAGTTATTGGACAAGGATTGGATGTCGCTCGAGCAGGGATATTGAATAAGGAAAGTATGCCAACAGCACAAAAATCAAAGTCAGAAGTTATGGTAATGTCGTATTTCCTAGAAGCAATGAAGTCTAGAAGGTGGTCATCATTGACACTATCTGAAAATTTAAATACGTTAGTGTAAATACTTGGTCCCTCACGTTCACATATCTCATGTCCAATTTGGTTCCACTCTCGAAAGTTTCCGTAGTAAAATTGAATTTCTTGAAATGGATCCAGAAGATGTGGACGTTTTGCCCAACCAGTTCCATTTTTCATATCTATGGAATATATTCTTTCAGCTCGACTCTTTCC
Source organism: Caenorhabditis zanzibari (assembly GCA_963966625.1). NCBI lineage: Eukaryota > Metazoa > Nematoda > Chromadorea > Rhabditida > Rhabditidae > Caenorhabditis > Caenorhabditis zanzibari. The sequence continues at coordinate 8,663,470 of OZ016472.1, read as the reverse complement.
ATTCCCAATAACCATGTCGTTGATTCGAGATAAAACTAGGTCCTAAAAAACGTTTTTTTTTGTACCGTTTTTATTCCAAAGATAGTATAAACTAACCACAGTATGTCCTCTTTCCACAAGAACGTTGATGAGAGAATCCACAAAATCCAGATGACTCTTTCCATAGAGAGTTGTGTAAAACAAAACTCTGAATGAGAAGATTTCACTTGGAATGCAGAGAACTAATAATAATATTTTCAGCATTTCATCAGTCTCAAAACCAGAAATAAAACACTTGATAAGAGAGATGTTCGAGTTTAGACTGTTTTGTGTTTCAAAAAATGATAATTAAGTAGCCAGGTCTACTTGTTTTCAAATAGTTACGTAGTTGTGCTCTCCTCAAAAATAACAAATTTTGAAAGGGTCACCGGTTCGAAGTTGTTGTGCTCGATTGACTGATGAAACATTTGTAGGGATTCTGAATGTATCGAAAGATCCAAAAAGTTTAGAGCGGTTCGGAATATTTTCTCATAGATTGCTTTCGGATTCGCTGTTACACTTCAGAGCATATAAAGAATATTTTTGTAGGATAATTTCAAAAATTTATTCACAGAATAATCAAAGTGTACAGACAAATACAAAGAACCTGCAATCATCCGGAATCTCTCACGCATCTTTCACTTTCTTCTCTATTTTCAGATTTAAAGAGAGAAGTTTGGCCACATTTGCAATGAAATACACTCCCAAGATTATCCCGATCGACAAAAAAGCTATAACGTCTACACAATAGTACTCAATAATTCCCATTCTTGATCCGGGCAACTCAAAAACTTTATGAAGCCCTGGATTTGCTGCCGCGTACTCCATCCATTGTACAAAACGGTCCTTTGGTTGTTCTGGCCTCTCCAATAACATTTTTCGAAGTTTCTTCGCATTTTCCTGATAAGATTTATCGAACAGTATCGCTCGCAGTCCATTTTCAATGCTCCCTTCGGTCAATTTGGCCTTGTTCAACACATATGTGGTGCCTCGAGCGACTCCTAAATACATCGAATGATAAGGTTCCGATAACAAATTAACGGTACTTTTTCATACCATTTTCTGCGTTATGTGGTTGATCAGCAAACAATGGAATGGCTATAATGGGTTTTCCAGCATACGATGCCTCGTTGAGCGAGTTCAGACCAACATGGGAAATGAATCCAATGACTCTTGGGTCGTCTGAAAATAGAGGTTAGAGTAAGATTCCCGATACTAGAGATGATTACAAAGAAGATCAATCTGTGGCAGCCAATCCAATAGAACTACATTTTTAGCTTCTTCAAACATCTTCTCTTCTCCTGATTGGACATCGTATTTCCAGAGGAATGTGTATCCCGGGAACTTTTTGAATACGTTCACAAAATTCTTGACAGCATAACTGGGATAAACTTTTCCAGGAACTTGCGTTCCAAAACTGAAAATAATTGTTCCATTTTCAGATCTAGACAACAGTTCATCAAGATTCTTGTTCACTGGTTTCGGAGCTTTAAGATTGATCCCACCGATGTGTTGAATTCTGTGATGAATTGGTCGTGGTTTCTCCATAACTTCGTTTGAGTTTATGAATGTGATATCCACTGTCCTGAGTGTTTCCTCCAAATCGAAATCGTCTCCGAAATGTTTTTTAAACATCAGTTCTTGTTCATATTTCAGAGTTGGAATCTGAATCCAGTTGATGTATCCCCAACTGATAAGATTCCAAAACCTTCCGAACAACGTGGAAAGATCAAATTGTTGGAAAAGAGCTAAAATAAAACATCAATAAAGAAAATGAGGTACTTGAAAACTCACGAACTTCTAGCGACGCTGCATTCGGAAGTCCAATAGTGACAGTTTGAATTGGCATAATGGGAACTGCATTGAAAGTGGCAATCGATGGAATTTCTAATTGTTTCAATAGCGATACACCACAATAGTCAAATACAGATACTACTGCAATATCGTATTTCCGATAAGTCAAGAACTCATAAAGTTTCGGATCGTTTAGACCAACTGAAATAGAAAATAAAGCAAGACCAGGCTGATAAGCTTCCTACTTTCACACAAATCGTTTCCAACATCATAGTATTGTCTAAATCCGTTTATTGGAAACTTGGCGTCCCCGAAAATGTTTGTGAGATGATGCATTTTGTTCCAATTACTTCCGTTTTTGAATCCAAAAACATAGAATCGATCCGCTTTGCTTTTACCATGACCGGTGACATGGTCGTTCATTCTGGCGATGACAACATCCTGAGATCAATATGGATATTATGATTTGTGAATTATAAACTGAAACTCACCACAGTATGCCCCTTTTCAACCAAACTATCCACCAGAGAATCGCTAAAATCTAAATGGCTCTTCCCGATCGCATTAATGTAGAAAATGATATTCAACGGATTTACTGCACTCCAAACAATTGACAAAAATAATATATTTGATATCCTTGACATATTTGTTGTGAAGAGAACTTCTGATGATGTATTTCTTGAAACAGTCCACTTTTATAGCAATCTTTGGGTACAATACAAACTACAGAAGTGTGTCTAGATGTGATGTGTTATCAATCAAAAAGACATCAAATTAACGACTGGAAGATTCCGAAATATCATGAGTTCTCTAAACAATATACGGTTGAGATTGAGACACAAATTAACTAGAAAATTCAAGTTTTTTCTTATGGATATACAAAATCCCTAGTGAAATTCAATTTGAAAACATCTACTTATTGACAAACAAAATATCATAAAAAACAAAACAACTCGACAATTAGGAAAAGAAAGATGACAATCTGGGAAACAAAAATATAATAGATGCTTATCAACATGGTCGGATGGTTGATAAGCGTGTCACGGGCCACTAACTTATCAGTGGCTCTTCTTTTGTCACCACAAAAAATCGTGTTGGGTGTTTGGTTTTCCCATGGATAATGTTGGTTTTCCCATTGGTAATGTAAAGTTCTTGTTGTTCTAAACTTTGAACATCTTTGATTCCATTTAGACTCTAAACTTTAGAAGCCCTCTTGGCTGTCTATCATACGTCATTTCGGATTCATTATAAGTGGTTATAATCGGCTCTTATCAGCTGTGAAAAGCTTCCGTCAGATGTTCTCGCACTTTTTTCGATCTTTGCCCAAATCGCCGACACTTTTTCTTTTGAGGGTGTGAACAAATAGAACCCACGCGGAACGTTTTCAATAATAGGGAGCAGTTCCTTTTCAGGGAATGGAGATGATTTGTGCTTTGATTCCACTTTGCTATGAATTTAAAATGATTTATTAATCGAGTTCACGAAAAACAAGTAGGCAAAAACAAAACAGTTTGGGGTCGAAATATACAAAAAAGATTTGTTGAGCAGCGGGGTACCCATAAATCTTCGATCGATCGATTCGGTCCTTCTTACTTTCTGCGACAGCACTGTCCATTTCCACATGGAGAGTAGTTAGCTTGGCAGGAGCATGAGTTCTGTTGGGTCTGTTGGCAGGCCTGGGTGGCTGGTTGAGCAGCTTGGCAGGAGTTGGAACAGGAAGACTGGCACGCAGTCTGACATTGAGCAGCTGGCTGTTGTTGTTGAACACATTGCTGCTGGCAGGACTGTTCACATTGTGGAGCACATTGAGCAGATTGAGCAACAGAGGTTTGGAGAACAATTTGGATGACGGCTTGTTGAGCTGGGGCCTCGGTGGTGGTGTCGTATGGTTGGTACATTGGCTGGGATTGTTGAGATGTGCAGGAGTTGTCACAGGCTGGTTGGCAAGCTGGAGCGCAGTTGTTAGATCCTTGGTTGTTGTTGTATGGATCGTACATTGGGGCAGTGGTGGCTGGAGCCTGGTAGGCTGGCTGGGATTGCTGTTGGGAAGTGCAGGCGTTATCGCAAGCTGGTTGGCAGGCTGGAGCGCAGTTGGCGTTCTGGTTGGTGTTGGTGTTGTATGGGTTGTACATTTGGGTGTTTTGGTTGTTGTACATTTGGTTGTTCTGGTTGGTGTTGTAGACAACTTGTTGAGTAGCCTGAGCGGTTTGCTGGCAGATATCAGAGCATTGGGTGTTGCATGCTGGCTCGCATTGGTTGGCTGGCTGTTGTTGCTGAACGCAGGAGTTCTGGCACTGTTGTTGGCATTGTGGCTGGCATTGAGCTTGAGCTTGTTGGATCTCAAGTTGGATTTGGATAACTTGTGGAGCCTGGGTGGTGGTGGATGGAGCATCACAGGCAACATTGCATTGTTGTTGGCATTGTGGTTGGCACTGGGAAACTGGCTGTTGTTGTTGGACACAGGTGGATTGACATTGTTGTTGGCACATTGGTTGACACTGTTGGTATTGAACAACTGGAGCCTGGGTGGTAGTTGTGGTAGTAGTTGGGTTGTACATTGGAGTGCATTGGGATTGGCATTGTTGCTGACATTGTGGCTGGCACTGGGACACCGATGGGGAGGACTGGCACTGTTGTTGGCAGGATTGTTGGCAGGCTGGAGCGCATTGAGTAGCTTGGACCTACAGACATTCTAATTGGATAGAGATTTTGAAACTTAAAATTGAGATACCTGGACAGTTTGGGTTTGTTGTGGTTGAGCGCAAGAGCAGGATGGAGCTTGTTGTTGGACTGGAGCAGATTGGCAAGAGCATGATTGGGTCTGTTGGACCTGTTGGCATGAGCACTGACTCTGCTGTGGTTGAGCACATCCACACTGTCTCTTTTCACGGAGCACGCTGCCCTAGAGTAGAATACAAGTTAGAAAAGGTTCAAAACTCGAAATTAACTTACAGACACCACGAGGGCGCAAGCGAAGAAGGCAATGGCAAGCGTGGTGAAGCGCATTTCGGAAGGTTCGTTTAGAGCCGAACTTTGCAAGAGGACGGATGGTAAGAGTTGTCTACCAGCAAGCTTTTATACCAACTTTCAACCTTCACTTGCCACGCCCGAACTTGCACACTCCCGTAATTGCTTGCCCATCTTTCATCTTCCGCGCGGAACCGGAATGCCTCTGTTTCCTGGCTGCTCTCCGATGCTCACTGCACTATTTCGTTGTACGGTAGCGGCTTCCTTTCAGTGTAAGCAACACAAAAAAAGAGTTGAGAGGGGGTTCGCGCATTCTAAAAGTAAACTTTCATAGACGTAAACGATATTGATCATCATCCATCAGCATCATTTGCCACATTACCGGATTGTCTTTTTCCTTTTTCTTCTTCCATCATTGTGTATACATGCACAATCAAAAGTAAAGAGTCACAGAGTCTTCACACATAGTGCGCCTCTAACAAAAAAACCAGTAGGAAAACAATAAAATTCTTCCGAAGGTGCGTAACTCGGTAACCCCCATGGGTTAGCTTCTTTTTTCCAAGGGTTGCAATTACCAGTTTTTCAAAAAAAAACTTTATTTGTGTATTTCTGCTATATGTGCATAGTGATTTTCTTGCTCCCAGGAATAAGATTACTCATTCATTCTACCTGTCTACTCGTTTCTTATTTTTCTTTATTCATTGTTAAATCAAAATCTCAAAAATTGAAAAATTGCAGAAGAAACAAAGCAAATAAACAGTGAGATCGTTGTTGAGGGAGAGAAAAAAGCAGTGTAGAAGGGGTCAAGATTCCTATAAAGAGAAAAAGGGAAGAGAGCGTCACAACATTAATATTACAGGTATAGGAAATATTTTACGATAATTAGTTACAGTATGACAACTTTTAAGAATGCATTTCATCGAGGGCCGCTGCTAACTTCTTTCCTCCAATTGGGGTTTCCTTCTTCTTATTCGCAGCTCTCTCCAGTGATTTTCCGAGTCCTCCAGCTTTCTTATTATCTCCTTTCGACTTCTTTCCTTCTCGTTCGCGATCTTCTCCAACACGTTTTCCAGTCTTCTTTCCTCCCTTCTTTCCATTTGTCGAACAGTCTTTGGTAGCTTCCTTCAACGCCTTCTTCTTCTCCTCCAACTCGGTCTTATCCTCATTACGATGGCATCTGAAAAAAAGGTACGTGGAATCTCAAGAGATAAGGAATGGACACGAACACTCTAACAGCCGGGCAGCACTTGGCGAGTCGAGCACATTGGCTTTTGAGTCGGCGAGCCTCTTTGTTACATGTCTGCAAAACGTGTATTTGTGTGAATAACTATGCGGTATTGTTTGAGAGAGGGAGGGAAACGAGGAATCAGAAATCGGAAGAAAATGGAAATTGGATAGTTTTTTGCTGTACAATAATGTTTAGAGTTAGGGTACAGGTCGCCTAGACTAGTCAGTCTAAGGGTTCATGTTTGTTGATGATTTTTTAAAAATCAAAGGGCAGTTACCGTAAAAGCTGTATTAGAAGGGCTTGCCCTTCTATTCTTCCAACTTTAAAAAAAAAATTTTAATTCTCAAATTAGATCATAAAATAGATCATGGAGAAGAGATTTGGAACGTATTTTGTGCCGTGGCCAGTCAACTTTTGACGAGGATTCTAATAAGACAAATTTTGATCCGTTCGAATTTCAAGAATGCGCCCCTTTCTATTAGAGGTGTCTTTCTATTACAGGTTCCCTTCTAATACAGATTTTACGGTATTTGCAGCTTTGTTCCCTTTCTAGTGACGAGGTTTGTTCATGTACAGATTCAGGTCAATCTTTGGAATTAGTAAACTCTTAACGCGTTCGATATGGTCAAAAGCCAATCATTTTCTCAAAATGCATACCTTTGCAGCGGCTTTCAAACTATTCTTCTCCTTCTTCGACCGTCTCTTTTGTGGCTCGATTGCAGCTCTTTTTGCATTTTTCTTCAGAATAGCTTGACATCTTTCGTGTTTCTTTTCGTTCAATCCGACGACATTGTCCGCTTTTCCACGGACACATGTTTCGATTTCGTCGGACATCTGAAATTTTCAGATTTTCAAATTTAACTTTCTCCATGCGGTACCTGATCGTGGATCGATCGGATTTCCAAGTGAACTCGTTTCGCTTCGGTGCACACTCCTTTCTTTCCGTTTGTGGTCTGGAAATAAAAGATTTCAGTTTACGAAGAGATCGTTTCAGAAGAGAATGCCATTCGCCAAGTGTTACCGCACCGCAATCTCAACTTTTAAAGGATGCAGCGATCCTTTCTTTCAAATGAAGGAAACCCAAAGGAAGGAGAGAAGGGGACAGAGAGAAAATCACAGAGTGTAAAAAATGAGAATACGAACTGTTTCTGGGATAACCTTTTTATGCCGACATATCCTACGAACTGCTCTGGACCAGAGTAATCTCATATTCTGAAATTGGTTGTTTCTAGTTTCTATGTACAGTAGTCTCGATTCCTCATTTTCCGAAAGCTAATGAATGCACAGCCTACCTCGGTATTATTCTCCAGTAGATGACACTCCTCGGCCTTCTGCTGTGCTTTATGAATACAATCCGCATATTCTATGCACATCGGTGTCTGTAAGAAACATTGATTGATGGGTGCTTGATTTTTCGATGAGCTTGTCAGAATTGTAATAAATAATTACAGTCTATATTTGAAAATGTCTCACCGCAGAAACAATCGTTCCATTCTCTGAATCGTCGGCAAACGCGACAACGAGAAGCGCCGAGAAGTAGATTAACCGGTTCATTCGAATAGGAATGTTACCTGAAAGAGGTATTTGTGAATTGGAATGAATTGAGAAGAAAGGGGAAACAAGATCATGAAGGTCTTCTGGGAAATCTCATAAAAACGGTTTGATTGTGTGTAAGTGGGGGCAGTAAAATGTTGTTTATGGGATTGGGAACAAAGTGAGATATTTGAAGAAAATGGAAGAATAGAATGCCAGATGAGGTGGCGAAAAAAAGAGATAGTTTTGGAGGTGAGATTATGCAGTTCAAAGTCAGAAACTGTATACAAAAACATGAGTTTTCACTAGTTTAGCACCCCACTACCAGTCAGTCAACATGTGGTTTTGACTATTTTTTTCGTTTTCCGACGCCGTGATTCGAAAATTGTCCGTCTCTCTCTCATGGGACCTAATCGAGGCGACAAACGTCTAGCTTCTCACACCCCAATTCTCCGTACACATTTCAACTGGTTTTTTTTCAAGGGGTCCCGGGTGCATCGTCCATTTCCAATCCATTTTCACACCCCTTCATCATTCTTTTGAAAGAAAAAAAACGACTAGATAAAAGGATGCTTCTCATTTGTGACCACTACTCGCATACTCATTTCTAATTAACTCGACTCGGGATATTCTTCTTCTTTTGGAAGCTCTTCTGGAGAAAAAAGGAAAAGGAAGAAAAAGGAAAAGGAGCTTCGCTGAGAACCTTCTAGAATCTGTTTTCTCTGAATGGGGCAACACAAAGAGGTCAGACTCAAATGGAGTGTGGATAATGGACGAGGAAGGGAAATGTGATTACCACGTGTGAAAAGAGGGAAATTTAGGGAAGGAAGATCTGGAAGGGCCCCTTTCGAAGAGGATGTTGAAACTTTCGCAACAAACATTTTTAACAAAAAAAAAGAAGTGGAGAAAATGACGAAGTACAAGGAGTACCTAGTCTAAATTGGATTATTTTGTAGGAACTTGTTCCAGAAATAAACAAAATCCTGATCAAGGAAACACTTACTGAGGTTTGGGGGGTAACGCTCCCTGAGGTAAAGCTAGTTTCCTGTCAAATAGGTTTCTTATTTCTAGATGATTTACAATAAGACTGACTTCATTTCCCCACTTAAGTTGACCAAACTATGCTCAAAAAAACTGCTAGAGCCAACGCAAAAATGGGTTTTTCTATGGTCATGGGTGAAGAATATCGAATGATCCACTTCTCTTTTTATCCAACCGAATACACTCATCCCGTCATGCTCCATTAGCAATTCGGGGGTGCTCTATCTCCAACACTAAATTGACTCCGCCCCCTTGAGTCAGTTACTCTCCATCAACACTTTCTCATTATTGTCACGCCGTCCGTGAGGGACTAAAGATGGTCGAATGAGAATCGAATGCAACGGGAAGAGGGCATTATTATGGAGATGAGAAGTTAATCAACTTTGTTGTCTCTTCTTTTCACTTTTTGCCTCCACGGTAATTCAATTCCACACCGCCGCCTCGCCGCTTTTATGAATGTGCTCAAAAGAGCCGACCAAAAGTTAGAGACGAGCCACTACCAAAAATATCAAAGGAAGAAGAAGGACAACGGAAAATGGTGGAAAAATCGGAGAACAAGGGCCAAAAATCGCTCCCGTGGGTCCAATATTGATGAAACTGAAATGGGAGGAACAACTAAAAACATGATGGATGAATGTGGCAGGTGCAAATCTTTTTTTTGGAGCACTTGTTGGTTGAAAAGAAAAAGAACAATAGGACATGAAGGAGACATATGGAATATACGAGATTTGCGGACGAGATGGTATCAATTGGAGTGAGAGAAGATTTGGGAGATAGTGGGTATGGAGATTGAGGGAGGAAATGGCCATATAAATAATGGGGTAGAGAGGGGGGAGAGAACATGTAGTTTGTCTTGGGTACTGGTGACAATCCCATAGATATGCACCCACAATAGGACGGAGGCCACGCCCATTTGGAAAGGAAAAATGAGGTTGAATGGGTGAACAACATACAAAGGGAACAGTCTACATTTCTGGATATTAATAGTTCAGGATAGAAAACTGAATCTGGAAATTAGTTTTAAATAGAAAAGGAGGACTTCAAACAGAACAAAACTAAATTTTGCATATATCAGGAAAATTTTAAGCCGAGGTTTTGTGAATTCGATAAATTACTTAAACATTCAAATCTCTGCGTTCCCTCACAATTTTAGTATTCGGACTTTCAAAAAGAATCGGTTTTCGAAATGCCGACTACTCTCCCCGAAAACCAAAGGGCACCCTTCATATTCTATATGTCAACTTAACCCGAGTTGACACTTGGCATTTCGCATTTCTCAATCTCAGATTTTCAAAATAAATTCTCCAAAGATGCCGCCCCGCCACCAAGTGTTACACCCATTTGACACCAGTTGGGAAAATGGGGAAGGATTAGAAAATGAAAAAGGAGAAGTCGGGAGTCAGATGAGATGGATTGAAAGACAAATAGTTTCAAACCAGATGGATTGGAAATGGTTTTGAGGGTTGTAGGAGTTGTTATGTGCGGGTGGCTTTTGAGAAAATTGGCGGGAATTACAGGTGGGAAAAAAACACGTTTTTGTTCGGTTATTATCCAACTTTCCCAAGTTTCTTCGCGCTCCATTGCGAAATTGGGAAAATTTAAACTTTTGAGTCTTCCCGCTCACTTTTTTTAAATGTAGGTCACGTCGATTATAATAATTTTGTTGATTTCGTGGTTTCGACGTGACCTACAGAAGAAAAAAGCGAGCGGGAAAGCTTAAATTTTTGAATTTCCCCACTTTCGCAATGGAGCGCGATGAAACTTGGGAAAGTTGGATAATACATAACAAAAAAAATATTACCAACTACATCTAACAAAAATTTAGGTAATTGAATTTTTTCAACATTAGTAAAAACTAAACTTTATTAACCAATCTTCCAACCTAAAATACCTATCTACAGTACTCCGACCTAATTTCGACTTCTCTTCCCACAAGGCCGAAAACAACACATTTTACAAAATAAAAGAGAGCTAAATAACTTTGGGCAAACTCGTTGCGGAACGAGTGAATTATTGAGCAGGTTTTGGTGCCTCTCTTCTCGTCCGAGAAAGGCAATTTGAAGAGCTTCAAAATGAATTCGAGTTGTTTTTCAGATTAAAGAGATAGAATCCACAAGAATAAAATAGAGTTTGAGGGACGAAATCCAAGAACTTCCGTTTTTAAAAAAACTTTCAAAAGCACAGAGAAAAAAGAAAGATCAAAACGGAGTAAAACGGGACTGCTCATGAAAAGTTCCGGGCTTTTTCGAAGGTCGAGTTACCTCTGATTCTCTCACTTTTTTCTCCCTTGACACATTGATGACATAAGAAAATGGGATATGGGGGGACAAAACGCATGTGTTTCACTTTTTTTCTATCTCTTTAACTCTTCACTCCCACACACAGAAGAGCTCATTCTCTACTCAATGAGGAAGATCCCAAGGCCATGAAAATGATTTTTGAGAGGGTAAAGTGTGACTGATTTGATGAATTGAGACCACTTACCACTGTGTGATGGTGGTTCGCGGATTTTTGAAGTTTTGACGCAATAGAGAGAAGAAAAAGAACTGGGAAAGAGATACTTGGTGTGTGTCAATAGTTGGTTTCTTTTTCGGTGAGGTTTTTGGACGATTATCCGGATCATACAAAGTCACGTTTTCAGAAACTTGAAGCAAGTGTTCAACTGTTTGAGTATAGAATATTAGATCTTGAAAAGGATTCCTTTCAGACATCTAGTACTAAAACGACCGAAATCTGTGGAACAAATCCTGAAAATGAAAGTCTGAAAAAGCTAAAATCGAAGATTCCGAACAACCAGTGAACTACTAGATGTAGATATAAAACAATTGTTTTTGAGCGTTCATTCCTCCCACCCAACTGCAGTTGTCAGAAATTTCTCTTCTCTCTTCCAATCACAAACTATTTCTTTCAGTTTTCACCCACTTTTGCTCGCAGTCCGCTTGTCGAAGGATGTGAACTGGTCCACACACTTGTCTTCTCTCAGAGCTTATCAAATTTTTAAAAACCGAATTCCGGAAAAAAACGGTAGAGAGTATTATTGCTGCCTTGGAATTGCTTTGGAGGTTCATGAATCGCGATTCTACTTGTTTTCTTCGAATTCATCCATACAATTCAAGTTTAAACTCCCGCTAACTGTCTCATCTGCGTCTCTTCTCTCTGCGGTGTGTGTTTCGCGCGCGTTTGCATTATTATTTTTTTGCAGATTTTTTTTCCAGTCGCAGCTCCGAAAAACTCCCTAAAACAAATTCTTAAACAGAATAATTTCAGAAATGGGTAATTTAAAAGAAGATTTGAAGTCAGCTACAGGTTTATTGAAGTCAGGTGAAAACGAAAAAGTGATCGAACTGCTAAAAGTGTGTGATGAAAATCATAAAATTGAAAATGAAAGATATTTTCAGGAACATGGGGAAGCGGATTCTCCAGACTATCGAGCACTTTGCTTCCTTGCTTTGGCCTACTCAAACATTCAAAAATATGACGAAAGCTATCAAATGTACAAAAAAGCTGTCGAAATTGATGTGGAAAACTTGATGGCGTGGAAGGGACTCTTCAAATTGTTCGAAGTCGAATCGCACACGACACCTGACCAATTTGCTTTGCGTGTTTGTGAATTCATGCAGAAAAATGGGTGAGTCACTCGGAAACATTCTAAAAATCATAAATTTAGTTCGAAACTTTTTTAGAGATGACAAAAAAGCGCAAGCCGCTCAGGCTCTACGAAGAATCCACGTCGAAATGGGATTGTGGGAAGAGATTCGGATGAAGTTCGATGAGCTAGAGTTTAACAAAGATTCGGATATTCTCCGTCGGATCGTCGAGAAAATCAGTACACACATTCCTCAAAATCCACTCCTAGAGTTGTGCTTTGAAGCGTTGGAGAAGTCGGATTCGCTAGAGAACGATGCGAAAACAATGCTCGCGTACTGTAAAATCAAGAAGACTCCAGAATCACTCACACGACTCGTGAATAAACATGAGAGTATGATTCTCGACGAATGGGTCCAGAAAATGCTTCTGGAGTACTCTTGTCAGCAATATTTCGCATCAAAAACATTCCCAGAGTTTGTCAAGCATATCAAAAGTGCACCCCCTTCAACAACTGCAGTTCTGACTGCATTGAGGTAAAAATTCCTTTCAAAATGACCAAATTATGTAGCAAAACTAATTTTAGAGACAACGATATACCTGCTGCCCTGGAAGCATTTGATTCTATAAAAGATCATTCTACGTACCCGGATAATCTTCTATTCATAGGACTAATTGCTGAAACAGAAAATTGGGAAGCTGTTGAGTCATTGGCTCGTTCGATTCACAAAGCTTATCCTTCCGCTGCTTGCAATGGTTGGATTTGTAGAGCACTTCTCGAGATTGAACCGGAATCAACAGAAAAACTTCAAGCTCTCGGTGATCTTCCACTTTCCGAATTCGTTGTAGAAGAGCTGAAAGTAGCTATTTTGAAGAAAAACGAGAGTCTGGTCAACAAGCTCATTGATGAATACAAAGACTCAAACACTGGTATCGTTCTCCGGTTAACAAAAGTTCTCTACGCCAATGAAACTGTAACAAATGAAGACGTAAACCTTACGGAACGACTCTCTCAAGATAATTGTCAGAATTTGGTGCTTACTGCTGAAATCCGAATGCGTGCTGGACTCGAAGCGAATTCGTATCTTGTGAAGGCAGCCAAACTGAATGTTCGATGTAGTAGAGCTTTCTACTTGCTCGCGAGTGGACTAGCAGTGAAGAATCCAACAAAAGCGAAATCATTGGTAGAACGCGCCGTTCAAATTCGTCCAGCGAAAGAGGAATACACTAAGTTGTTGTACGACTTGCTCAAAAATCAAGGTGCTTCAGCTGATCAGAAACTTGAGGCGTTGAAAACGCAAATTTCGAAAAACAAGCTGAGGAGGAAACCTTTCTGGCTTGCAGATGCGTTGACTACGTAAGTATTTCGAATGAATCTGGAAAAACCAAAAATATTTTCAGCCTTTACATGGAAACAGGAAAGTTGACAGAAGCTATCGAAGAGCTCCAACGAATGGTTCGCCTGTACCCTGAAAATAAATCAATTTGGGCTCGGCTAGCAGACGGATACACGAGGAAAGGACATCTGAAAGCGGCGATGAGTTCGTATGCACAATTGGCTGAGATGGAAGATGGACATGAATATGTTATTCCGGTGAAAAATTGCAGCGTTGCGCATAAAAATGAACTAAATTTTCAGATCGTCAGAGTTATGTTCCAGCTTCGGCAATGCGATGAGGCTCTCGATAAAATACTCGAGCTACGCAAGAGAATCGAAGAAGAAAAACTTGTTATGGGAGATGAGTCTTCAATTGTTTTAAATTTCACGGAAGCCGAATTACGGCTGAATCTACATGAAACATCATGTGGAGAGCAGAAACGATTCCATCTGAAGATGTCGTTCCCACTGTTAACAAAATGTATTGATCAAAATGGCAATTGCCAGTACGCTATAGTGTTCAAGCTTTTTGGTGACGCGTGTTTGCTTGCTTCAAAGTACGCAGATCTCAGTTATTTTGAAATCGATGAGAAGTGGCAGGTGAGCGGAAAATTATTTTCCATAAAATAATTCAACGGTTTTCTAGCTCCATACCGATCATGATTGTGTGTCCATGGCTGTTTCTTTCTACATGGCAGTTTTGAGGTCGGAGAAGGAAAATCCACTGGGCTGGTACGATGTCTCTGTAGCTCTTCTAGCGAAGTACAAATTGGAAAAAGAAAAAAACCCGACCATCCTTTCGAGAGTGCTTCAGATGCTTGAATATACTATGTCTCTCACTGATGACGAAACACTTCTCTCTTCCATTTGGACTTTGCTAGCAGAGACAAAACGACTCGCCGAAGATCCAGCTTCTCATCAACTTCATTGTCTTGCACGTGCTCTTCAATTGAACAAGGCAAATGATAAGGCATGGTTGGCCTTGGCAGTTTTATGTCTGGGAGTTGGAAGAATGAACGAAGCATCGAGGTGCTTGGAGCAGTGTATCAAATACGATCCTCAGAATGCGGAAGCATGGTGCGCATGGGCTCAAACAGCTCATCTACAAGGAGTTGCTCACGAGGCTCTTGCCATGTTCAGACAAGCTCTTTTTGTTCGCCCGGTTACAACAGCGATCGTTGGATACTCAACGTACTTGTGTCAGAAACTGCAGGTGCGATTTTTAACTGAAAATTACTGATCGAAGAGTAACTTTTCAGAAAAGTCAGCAGCGGTTTGATTCTGCTACAGCTGCATTAAATTTCGAACCAATAATTGACTTGCGATTCTTGGCTTCTGCCGATTCAGACATTCTTTATCATCTTGGATTGCTTGCTGACCTCTTCGGATGGTATCCTGAATCTCTAAGTTGCTTCGAAGGTTCGAATAGTCCAAAAATCACTGATGAAATTCAACACGCGGAGATAAAATGCAGTGTTTTGTTTGGTGGTGAACCACATGCAAATCTTTTGACTCATTGCGATTCGAGAATATTCGGAATGTACAGGATGAACAGAGATGATTGCTTCGCATTTTTAACAGCCGAAATGGATGTGTATAGAGACCTATTCAAGTTTCTTGACAGCTCAGATGCAGCTGGTTTCAAGAAAGTTTACATCAGTTGTTTGAAGAAGATTTCTGCACCACTTTTTATTGCTGCAATCATAATGCAAAAGAGGGTAAGAATGTTATAACATCCATATAAAGTATTATATCATTTCCAGGATCTTCCCGAAGATTTTGTTAGAACTATTCATGAAGCACTTCCTCGTCACGAACTCATCGATTATTTCCCAACTGTTCTACCAGAAGGCATGGACAATGGACTCCATCATTTAGAGCAAGACGGAGAGGAGCCATTCAGATATCGTCATCGATCCGCGAACAATCTTCTTGTAGAGTTGAAAGAACTACGGGCAAAGTACGAAGAAGAACATACGAAAAACGGCGAAGTATCGGAAGTTCCAACTATGAGTTTTGTTTAATAGGTGTTTATTAATTTTTCTTCTCTGTTAAATTATTCATATCAATGGTGTTTTTGTTACCTCTTTCTCTGTACCTGTATATACCATTGCACTGCCTTTTTTCACTCGGTTTTCTTGTAATCTGTGACTTTTAACTTTTGATTCCGGTTAATTAAAAACGTTTTGGGTTTAAATCTGTGTTTTTCTTGCATTGCATCTCCAGTCAAAATCATGATGGATTTCATATTTCTTCATTACGCACTTTGCTCCTAATGAGAATCCCATGTGATACACACCATCACGTTTTAGAAATTTGATATCTTTATACCCTATCCGAGCAGCCGGCCTTTTTTTCTTTTTTTTTGTTGCGTTTTCTATTTGCTCGAATAGCGTAAATGTCCATCATAAGAATCTTTTGAAACCTAGAATTCTAAGAACTGTAATCCTACCTGAACATTTTCTTTTTTCTATGAGCGATAAGGATATAAAAACAACTTCATGTGCAGGTGCAGTTTATGCTAGAAATAACTCTGACAAAACAACTGATAGGTGAAACATCATGTCTTTGAAAATGTTAGGTATCGAATTTCTCCCTATCATCTGCGTGTTGCTTCTATTTTTAACGATGACTTTTGACATGGAACTTTGGATGTTATCACAACTTGTTCCTGCTCCGATCAGATGATCAAGACCGCATTACATTAATTAATGTGAGTGTCCAATAATTTGTTGAAGATTGAATACACGCCGAAAAACGTAGAGGACACAACAGCTGACTCTGAATCCAAACTTACACACACGAGAATCTCTGCCGGACACGAGTCTCGGAACATGCTCCAGGGGGGCAACAGAAGAAAACTTTTTTCCCTCCATTATGTTTCTATTTTGATTTCGGTGAAAAGACTCCAAAAGAAAAGGGTGCAAACAAAAATATGTATACAATAATTGCTCCAAGGAACTCGGCGGTGGAGGTGCCAAGGGTCAAGAGCTGCATTTTTGACAAATGTTCTCAACAAATGTCAGAGGAAAGCCGCTTTTTCTTTTTCACGCACTACTCTCTACCCACATTCCACACTCGAGAAATCCATCCATTTCTCATCTTCAGTTTTTCTTCACTCTTTTCTCACCTGCGAGATTGTTGCCAAAATCTCAAATCCTCACCATGTTTTTTTCATTGTTTTCCCCCCACCTTTGAGAACTTCCTTGAAACGCGTCATTATGTTTGCGAACATGTGTTCTGCTGCTCCAAAAGCCAACCGGTTCTCTTTCAGGTGGGAGAAGAGATTCGGTTTTGATTGTTTGTTTTTTTTTTGTTTCGGGAAGTGAATGTGGACTGACCGAGAGTGACCGGTGGGCGGAGTGAGCATTAGAAGGCGGCTCTTTTCCTTGTTAGAAATGAGCATTGTGATGTTTTTGAGATTTTATTCTTCATATTTACAAGGTTCTCTTTTGGTGTGGGGTTTTCGTGGATTACTGTATTCAATTCTGGAAGCTCTGAAACTAATATTTTTTTAGTTCAGAATTTTTATAGAAGATGTATTTTCACAATTATGTTTGATTATAGTAATTCTGACCTGAACACGATTTATGTGGGAGCAGCGAGTTATTATGCCAATCTCAGTGAAAGAGAGTTCTGGCTGAATTTCCCCGATTTTTCGGCTGGGATATCTCGGAACGAAAATGCTACCGTAATCTATTAAAATTCAAAGGAACATATTTACACCAGAGTTGCAATTTGACGGGCCGGCCCGGGCCGGGCTCAAAAAAATTTTCTCGGCCCGGCCCGGCCCGCGGGCCCGTGAGGAAAAATTTCAATGAAAATTTTTTGAAAATTTTCGAATTTTCTCGAAATTTTAAAGAAAAATTGGGACATTTTCAAAAAAAAAATGTTGTCATATGTGATCATAGAAGTTCCTCAAACTTTTATACATGAAATAGCGACTAAAACTGGAAATTAGAAATTAGGATCGAAATTTTTTGATCGAAATTTTCCCTCACAGGGCCCGCGGGCCGGGCCGGGCTGAACACGGGCCGGGCCGGGCCCGGGCCCGGGCCGAGAATTTTTGCTTTCGGCCCGGCCCGGCCCGGCCCGGCCCGTTGCAACCCTGATTTACACTGATTTTAAGGTAAATTTTGAAAATTTTCGTGTTTTTCGAACGATTTTCAGCAATATTGTTTGGGTCGAAATTTGTTGAAAATCGTTCGAAAACATGAAAATTTAAAAAAATCGTCTGCAAATCAGGATATCTTCCTTTAAATTTCAATATATTACGGTAACATTTTCGTGCCAAGATATCACAGCCGAGAAATAAGGAAATTCGGCCAGGATTGACATTGGCTGACACTGTCATAATACCGTACCCAGATGCGAAAAATAATCCCACTGGAATTTCTTAAATGGTCAGTATCCATTTTCTTTTCATCTTTTGCACCGCATTTCCGAATTCATTATCCACTTCAGAAACCGATCCTTCCCCACATTTCCCCCCGTGAATAATATCCCTTCACTTGTATGCATACAAAACGTCACTGTCAAAAAGCGTGAAAAACGCCACCGAAATTCTTCCGGAAACTTGCCGTTGTCCGACGACACGCACATAAATCCGAATAAGAAAACAACAAGATTTTGACGTTTTTTTTTTGCAAAAGCATTTCCGTAGGACAAGAAACACCTGAATATTCTTCGTCTCTCTGGTTTTGAAAATCGAAACCCTTTTTTATCTGCGCCCGAAAAGATTGGAGAGTGGTGTGAGCTCCCCGAGCAAAACATACAAAAACGACAAGAACCTTAGAGATTTCGATCATTGAAATCAGCTGTGCTCTCACTTTCATTTCTGTACTCTGCCCTTTGTCTTGTCCTCATAAAGAACACCTCGTTTCCAGTTAAACAGTTTTTAAGGTCGCTTGTAAAAATGATAAGGACTTACCTTCCACGTGACACGAACTGTGTCATTTCTTTGTCGTTATTCTTTACCGCACACCAGTTTAACGTAATAGTTTGTTTTACACACTATTTTTTTCTCGGAAGATGTGTTGTGCCAATGTATCTGGATTACATGCGTAAGACAGCAGGTCACAAGTAGGTCATCAAATATTTGGGCGAGATGGTACTACAGTACGGATGGTTGTGTTTTTTGTTCCGTAAAGTTGTTTCAAAGGATGAGAGAGTGAAGAAGGTCAAAGAGCTTACAAAGGGAAGAATCGAACTTGTAAAAAGTACTTTGTACGTTTAGTCTATAAAAAGAATCCTGATGTTTCATACCTTGTATTGGCTTGTACCTATTCATAGCTAACAAGTATACCAACTTCCTCCTACTACTGTTGCTTTTGTACTCATAAAACTTTTGTTTAGTTTCTCTCCTTTTCCTGTTCCAAAGGTTTATTCCATGAATCAAGGATCACTATTTAATTTTTTGCAGACCCCTAACTATGCTGGTTTTTTCTTCTCCTCTAGCATAAAAACTTATCAAAACCACATGTCCTTTCTCTCTTCCCCTCAACTGCATCATCATCTTCCCAGCAATTTATTCTCCGGCCGAACTTTTCGCTCTCCGATTTAGCAATAGAATATTCAAGTTCTCCCCTCAACATGTTGCGAATGAATGTAAATGTGAATTCCGAAAATATATTCTGGAGATTTCTGACGGCGAATGGAATGACTTTTTGTTCACTAGTTTGAATGAAATTATACTACTAGAACTTAATCAAATCACCTCGAAAGAAGTGTCACTGCGCAGTCGAGATATCACACCTTAATCATTTTCATTAGGGAACCACCTTTTTACACTCTTCGTTTTCTCTTCTTCTCTTCGACTTCATCTCCAGTTTTGTTTATACCGGTACCCGGTGGTGTCATGTCCCCTTTTTCTACACTTTTAAACTTTTCCATCCTTTTTCTCAGAAAGCTTAGCTTCTAGAACTTATTGACACTTTCTTAGTGCACACCCCACTTCAAGTGTTTTCGTTTTGTGCTGGTTGCCAAATTTCAAATTTTTGAAGTTTTGGGAGAAGCATTTCGGATTTGCTAATTTCAAATCCGTATGAGCCTTGAAGAGGAGGAGGAGGATAAGTGCAAACAAGCTCTCGAGGGCGGACACTTTCCAATATGCTCCAAGAGGGGAAAAGTGAGATTTTTGAATTTTGAAGAAGGATTTATTTTTGAGCACAAAACCAACAGGAAGTGTCGTTGTCGCTCTCCCTTCTTCACCTAAGTTTTGAAATGTATTTCTAAGTTTTGAAATGGAGAGGTTGGCCGAAATCCGTTCAAATACTGATTTCGTTCCAAATTTTTTTGTCCACCACTCATGCCCAACACGTGTTCTCAAGAAGGTCTCGTCTAATTGAACGACCCCTAAATTATGTAAGAGGAAATGAGATCATTAGATGAACAGAGAGAAAGAAAGGGGAGTAACCAGTCTTTTTGCAACTTGACACCTTTTTTCAAAATGTTCATCATAATCTCTCTTTCATTCCCTTTCTCACCCTGGGCGGTCCACACACAACCCGAAATGAAAACATTGAGAGAGATTGAGTCTCGGAAGGGAGTCGCCGGTGTTGATTGTGTAATAGGTGGAATCATCGACACTTTGCCTGATATTTATGGGCCCTTTTTATCATTTGGGTCTCATCGAGAAAAGCCTCCGGGAAAGCGTTTTTTTTTCACACTCCAGACTTAAGATTCGTACTAATAATAAATAGGAGCGCCTGGGAGAAGGTGTTACAATATTCGAATCTCGAGAGCTGTCATCTGATCCTCATAATTATGAAATCTGAAAAAAGGCGGTGCTCAACCCCATCTGGATTTCTCTAATACATTGCAATCAGTATGAATCCCTTTTAGTTGTTTTTGTTGTGTTGTCCATCATCATCTATACAACAACCACACAAGTATATGTATGTGTTCCTATTTACCCATTTTGTTCTCTTTTGCTTCTTCTTTTTTTGAGTTTTCTTTGAAAAAAAGCTCCATTCCTTTCAAGTGATGGCGAAAGAGAAGAGCTCGAAATCCTTTTTGTCTAAATCGCAGCTTATTATTTTGTGTCTCCGACGATAGATGTCCGATTATTTGTTTTCTAGAAAATTACGAAAGTCTTTTGAGAATTATGGCACTTATTTAGGCACCGCAATGAAAGGGGGCGTGGCCTCTCATTTTTTCTCTTGGGGGGTGGTTGCGCACTTTGAAGGCCTGTAACTTGGCGGAGGACCAACCATGTTTTATAAAATTAGGTCTCGTTATGTAATCGATAGCGTAGAATTCGAAAATCATAATAGTTTTTCACGAAAACATGTAGTTTTTGTGAAAATGTGAAAAAACACGGATCGCTCGCAGAAAAACTCGTTTCCCGGCTCGGGAGTACCCAGTTACGGTCAATTTTATTCTTGATTCTGAAAGCCAATTAGATTAGAGATTACATGGTATATTTGAATTTTCATGGAGAGCTGTCGGAAAATGGAAATATTTAGTCAAACTTGCAGTAAAAATAACAAAAAAATTTCAGCGATGACACCTAGTTTTTTTGTTTCTGTTCGATAGAAAAACTCTTAAACTACTTGTTAACCAAATTTCAGAGCATTTCTTAATATATAAGTTATTTTTATTTTCAATTGAAGTAACCATGTTTTTAAATTTAGGTGGTTTTTTGAAGATTTCACCTAGTGAAAGGTATAGTTACGCTTGTTTTGATTACATTATCGAAAAATACAAAAAATTTCCCACAAATTGATATATCTCACTTATTGGGGCGAGTTGTCGGAAAAAAGTTAGACTCGTTTTTCTATGAAAATTCGACTAGAAAATGCGAAAATTAGTTGAGAAAATGGCGGCTGCCGACCGCCGACAGTCTCACATTCGTATACAGGTTCCGCGTCGCGCGCCGACTTTGCCTCCATGGCCTAGTGGATAGTAGCTGTGACCATGAAAAATCGCATGCTAGGTTCAATTCCAAAATTGTCCCAATTCATTTTTTATGTTTTGTTCACCTAGAAAAACACTTCTTCAACATTATTAGTAGCCGGTTTTGTGTGGTTCTGAACTTTTTCAAGCCCGCCGCCTGCCCTCCACCAAAATAATTCGTAAAAAAAGTGCGCCGCACGCTTGCCATTGCCCCGCCCACTTTCGCCACGCCCCCAACGACCATGCCCTCTGCAACCTCTCAAGAGAAACGCAGTGCAAAAATGAGGTCAGGAGAATGACAATAACTCGAGAATGGGCGAATATTTTTGAATGAAATTTTGGGAAATTACTATTTTCGACAAGAGGAACACAATCATATACAAAACATTGTAATACGACAGGCTTAAAAATTATGCTGCGGTCTCTACACTTATTTGCAAAATATTCACTGCAAACCAGGGCTGAGCGGCAACGAATTTCGGCAACACATTCAAACTTGAATAACTTTTTTCAGAAGGATCGGGAAAAAATACGGTCAACACAAAAAGTGTTCCTTAATGAAATAGCTACCGATTAGTCTTAAAACCATAAAATTTCATCGAAAATTAACAGAGAGTCATCTTGTTTTGCCGAAAAGTTACCGAAATCACCAAAATCGGTGACTTTTCGGCAACACAAGGCGTAACTCTATTAATTCTTGATGAAATTTGACGATTTTTTAACCAATCGATAGCTATTTTAATAAGCAACATTGTCTGTTGACTGTATTTTTACCCGATTCCCCTCAAAAAAAGTTATTCAAATTTTAATTCGTTGCCGAAATTTGTTGCCGCGCAGTCTTGCTGCAAACTCCTGATCCTGTGGTTGGAGATTTTCTTCTTCTTTCTATTTCAGTGTTTCATGGATTACTGTAGTTTTTTAAAACTCTGTCTTTTTTCAAACTCTCTAAGACTAAAACTCATGAAAACTATGAAGACGTCACTCATTTATCATACTTGAAACACTACAAAAATCACCACAAATGAGCATTCTCTCTGTCTCCCCACTAAGCTTCTTCTGTCTTTTGCTCACTCCCTCACTTTGTCATAGATGCCCTTTTTATGCGGTTTGCAAGAGCAGTTTTTGTTGTGTTGTGTTTTTTCTCGCTTTTTTCTACTTTGTTGGTTTCCTCTCTGATTCTTCTTCTCTCTCACTGGAACGAGAGACGAACGCATTGCAAAAAATGGGAAAAAGTTTTTGTGACGAAAGACGTCGAGCCCTCTACACTTAATCCGAACGAGAGCCAAGAAAAACGGAAAGAGATTTCGCATCAATTTTGAATTCAGGAAAGAGAAGATGTAGTCAAAGGGGAAGAAGATCCTTTTTTGCAATCAGAAAGGCATTGAATAACACTCTGTGGGAATATGATCAAGGTTCAGAAAAACAATAAAGGTTGAGATATGTGAGAATATCTTTACTTCTGGTTTCATTAAAGAATAGGACCTAGAATAATACAGTTTATTCTGCAAGTTTCCGGTGGTCTTCGAACTGATATCGTTGTCAGAATAACCTGTTTCTGTTGCGTCAGCCTACTCAAAACGGTTTCTGCAGAATTTGAAATCTGAACTCTCCACTTATTCGGTTATTCTATTCTCGCTTCCTTTTCCCTTCCTTCTACAAAAAAAAACCAGCACTTTCGCCCTTCTCCCCCTCTTCCTCTAAATCCCATTCTGTGTTCAGTGGTCATGTTCCCCCCGTTGTCTCTCTTTATACTTTAAAAGGAAAAAAATGTTGCCAAAAACTGAAGTAAAAAAGAACTGCGGAGACTTTGATGGATTGCATGATGACGACGTTGTGCTAGACGCATATGTTTTCTTTTGGCTTCTTCTCCTTCTGGGCCTCCAATTTTTTTCAATTGTCATTTTGTTGTGTTCCGTGTTTGCTCTCAAAGGGGTCACTAGCTCCGAAGGATCCACCAACGCCTACGGTGTTATTTATTTGTCAACTGATCTGGAAGATCTTTAACAACAATAGTTGATTCTTCTACCGGTTTTTGCAGGGGCGTCCCTGTAATAATCGAGATAGTAGTGAAGATCATATGATAAGCGATGTTGTGCTCACTTTCTGGAGGCTAGTTATTTCATATTGAACTCCTTGTTGTCAGTTGATTCTCAGTCTTCGGATGATTTTTTCTCACCACTATGAAATTTGATATGTGCAAGTTGTCAGTTCTCTTTCAAGCCGGAACCTTCTCAGTTTATCTTCTAAAAGTTTGGAACTCCGGAAATGAGTTTATAGAAACATCCGGGCCATTCATATAATTTCGAAATAGGTATCACAGTGTATAGTGTCCTTAAATTCCTCTCGATAAGTAATCTAAAAAATCACCAACCTGTCATTTACCCTCATTCCTTTCCTCTCTTCAATCGGAAATAAATAAGAATAGTTTGCGTTCCTTTTGTTTCAACTGATAAGATGATATCACTCATTTCCTCACTCTTGATGGCTCCTCACCGCCGCGCCCGCAACACCCAACCCTGATTAATTGCTTGCTCAAGTAGCAGACACTCATTTTTTTTTCTGAATTCTTTTTGATAATTTTCCATCTACTCTCCCTCGTTTCAGAACAATAATCTAATACTACATAATCAATTCTTCTGTTCACCCTCCTCCTTCTGTTTGGTTTCATCCGAGAGAAGAAGGACAAGAAGAAGTCACAGTACTACGTCATCTCTGAAAGCTTTTAGGAAGAGACAATCAGAGGTAAGTGAATCATATTTAGAAGACAACGGAGACAGTTTGGGAACGTTTGTTTTGTGTAATGTGGGGAGGCTTGTAAAACGAAAAGTGACCGCGCGGCACACATTACAAAAGAGGGTGAATCAGACCGAGTTTGAAAAGGCAAAAAGTTCTGTTGAAATTGGCTTTTTCCTTATTTAAAATTTCGAGATTTTTCCTTGTAACTCACTTATAAATATCGCTTTAAAATTTCTCAACCCGTTACAGTATCCTTGTCCGAATCCAGGTGAAATTTTCCATTGCTAATTTGATGCTCTCAAATCTTAACAAACATCTGCATTGGAAACCAAAAATCATCGAAAAGGCCTCTCCAACATATGTTTGGCACCTTTTTGGCTTTCACATGCTTTTGGGCGTGATGCCAGATGGTTATCGTAGTATGAGATCGAAGCACACAAATTTACTCCGTACTCCTTGCGAGTGTGTACATTCGAAAAGTTAGCAAGAGCATCTCCAGTTTTCTGTGACTTAGTTTTTGACCGTAATCAAAAAACCGTTGACCCTTGTTTTTCTATAAGTTCCAAATTTACATAACCTGTCGTGTCTCAATCACGAATTGTAGGCGTAACCCTCTTCACATACACCCTTCCTCTCAAAACTTCTTCACTTCATCTTATTCTTCTATAACAGTACTGAATATAAATTTTTGACGATGACGGCGTCAAACTGGTATCTGTTTAGTTCTTCTTATGTCGGTTTTTCAATACTCTCTAGTAGTGTATATATAAAACAGTTCCAATTTCTCGATTCTCGCCCTTGCCTTCAAGAGGTCAGACATAAGAAGATGGCGATGAAAAATCTAGAGAGACATGAAAAAAGAAAGAAAATGATGGATCACTGGCGTCGCGTTCTTTCTGCAATTTATCTCTATCACCTTCAATAAGATATGTGATAATGACAGTTGGTTGAGGTTTTTCAAAAAATATGCTTCTTTTCTGTGTTTTGTACTTTAGTTTTTTATATTTTCTGGTCCGGAATGAAGTTTTTAAAAAAATTTCAAATAAAAATAAGCTTAAACTGATTTCGATTCCAGCTGAGTTATTCTAAAAATCTTTTACTTTTGTCGTATAAATAAAATAGTATTAGTGAATTTTATCCTATTAAAACCAGGTTAGGTTTTCTCTAATCTCCATGATCCCTTTTGTACCTAAAAAGTCACTTCCCGTTCCACCCTATTTCATAGTGTTTTTCTAGCCAACCGTATCATCCGCCTGATTCCCGTTTCTCTCATTCTCAAAAATACCGATGGTTTTATCAAATTTGTGAATTATTTGGACAGGTCTACTCTCTGACCCCTTCAGCCAAAACCACTTCCATCTTCAATTTCTATCATCGGTTGTCGTCTTGAACCGATCCGATTACATTTTTTGATGTATTTATGTTTTGAGAAACCAACCCGTTTTTGTTTAACACGACCAAAAGTGTAGAAGTACTGTAACGTTGTTTTTTCAAGGTTGCTAATTTCCTGAGAACATGAACCAAATCACACAAAAATTTTTGTATTTTGAATCATCACCCACGCGCGCCCCACATTCCATTACACCTTTATAAATTCAATATTTACCATCATCATCTTTACTCCCATGCTCTTGCTCCCTAGCTCCCACATCATTCCATCCATATCTCTTTCCCAATCTTGACCATCGCTGGTTCTCATTCCGCTTCTCTCTCCGTCTCTCCCCCTTTTTATCCTTATCCCATAGCTCCCGAATCAGTTACCGAAAATAAACTGATACCCAAAAAGATGATATCGGTTCAATATGCGCTATCGTTTTCTCGCTCTCCCGCGCTAGCGTAGGAGGATATCATATCCTCTTTTCGCACTATGATACCCTCCGATTCGAGCCTCATCGGAGGTCTGCTCCTCCTCACAGCTTCATTACATCATCAGACCAATAAAGATCAGTGCTCTGTCGCCCGCACAGTGTCCCTCTCCGCGCTGGACTGTGTTTATTTTCACTTTCTAAACCCCACACCAAGCCGTTCCGCCCCGTGGCTCCGCCCACTGGCGAAGGCTCAAAAGTTGCCTCTTTTGTTGAAATTAGGAATCGCCAGGTGCCATCCTGTCTGAATTTCAACTTCTTTTCCTTCGCAGCTTATTGTATTCTCAATGTTCCATGATTTGCAGATACACATAATGACACGGACACTCATCACTGCCATCACTTTTCTCCTTTCACTTCATACAGCCACTGCAATTCAATGCTTCGATTGCTTCGAAACGGGTCCCGATCACAAAGCATGCAATCAGGAAAGGACGTGTCATGGAGTTGCCTGCATGATTTGTAAGTTTTTTTTTAATTTCTTGATTCTGAAAATTGAAAATTCCGAAAAAATTCAAGGTCCAAAGATTTGGATTTTTGATCAGAACAACAACATTTATTTTAAAAAGGTCGCTAATTCCAAAATTACAAATTTTTTTACTTAAATTTTAAATTGACTTTACCGTTCTCCTGTTCGAACATCCTGCGAACTTTTGATCTAAATTTTATCGAAAATCGAAGATAGTTAGGATCTGATTCTACACGAACACCACTACCATAAAAATTTCAATCTTCATTTGAAACACATCACTCAACTCTCAAAAAGTTTCAGACGACCGCGGAGACAACAAAACAGCCACTGCCTTCTGCCTTCTCGCGATGAAGGGAAGTAAATTGGAGGATTCCAAGGATGGATGTTGGCTGGAGCCAGATGGAAAGGGAAAACACTGCATGTGTTTTACCGACTTCTGCAACAAACTCGTCGATCGTAGAAATACCGATGAAGGTTGGTGAAAATCTGCTTATTTTGAAAAAAAAAATCTGCAACGTGCAAGTTATCAGTTTATTATTGCTCTGCTCTCGCGCGTTTGTAACTAAATAACTAACAAAAGAGCACTCTTGCTCATACAGAGCCGCAGAGTGATAAACGAGAGTGACGCGCTGCTAAAGGCACTGTACGCGCACAGCACAACCGAACACATCGAGCAATTGCGTCAGCGTCAGAAGGGGCCCTCCCAGAGCAGTATCCCCCCTCGTGTGTGTGCTTCGTCCGATAGACACTGATTAGTGGACGACATAAAGATAGAAGAGGCAAATATAGGAGAAAAGGAAACTAGCAGACTGTTTGGCGCTATCGGCGCCCGGCTGATGCTGACCTGTAATGTACCCGATTTGCGGTACGGGGTTTCGATTGAGACTATACCCAATTGATAGAGCACAAAAAGTTATTTAAGAATGTGGAAACATTTTTCCCTTATTATTATCGGTTTCTGAGAAAATCGACTTTTGTTGAAATTTTTGCGAAGTTCGAAAAACTCCTCTTCAGATAGACGTTTCTCGGCTGATTTTCAACCAATTTTTTAAAACTGAAGTGCAATATAAAGCTAATAAAACGGACAATTTGAATTTAACAAAATCGTGTTGTGGTCGAGTTTGTCACAAAAACGATCATATGAAAACCACAAGTGCTCCGGGAGCATCAGACCCCTAAAATTTTTTTGCGTCCTAGAAATTTCGTTTTTTATGTCTAAAATGAAAGAGCGTGTTGAGTTTACTGAAAAAATAACATAAAAATAATATGTAACCGTTCATCTGGAAAATAAATTTTTGAAAGAAAAAATGATTTTTCCGAACTTTTTGGTAAATCAAAAAATTTTGGATAGACTTTGTACTGAGTTCTTAAAATATAATAACAAATTCAAAATTAACATGTTTTTAGCTTTCTAACGAGCTATTGATCATGTATTTCTGTCAACTTTGACGTGTGTTATGACTGTTTGAAAACTACCGTATGATTTCAGTACTAACGAAAAAATCGAAAAAATGAAAATGATGCTAGAGACTCAAACTTTTTTTTGTTCAATTGCAAATTTTATTTATGATAAAAGTGTCAACTATAACTTTTTTGTTGCGTTTCATCTTCATTTGAAAAAATTGGGTTTAATGTTTCAGTGAAATCAAAACTTAATTTCAAACTTTTTCGATAAAGATGAAACGCAACAAAAAAGTTGTAGTTGACACTTTTATCATAAATAAAATTTGCAATTGAACAAAAAAAAGTTTGAGTCTCTAGCATCATTTTCATTTTTTCGATTTTTTCGTTAGTACTGAAATCATACGGTAGTTTTCAAACAGTCATAACACACGTCAAAGTTGACAGAAATACATGATCAATAGCTCGTTAGAAAGCTAAAAACATGTTAATTTTGAATTTGTTATTATATTTTAAGAACTCAGTACAAAGTCTATCCAAAATTTTTTGATTTACCAAAAAGTTCGGAAAAATCATTTTTTCTTTCAAAAATTTATTTTCCAGATGAACGGTTACATATTATTTTTATGTTATTTTTTCAGTAAACTCAACACGCTCTTTCATTTTAGACATAAAAAACGAAATTTCTAGGACGCAAAAAAATTTTAGGGGTCTGATGCTCCCGGAGCACTTGTGGTTTTCATATGATCGTTTTTGTGACAAACTCGACCACAACACGATTTTGTTAAATTCAAATTGTCCGTTTTATTAGCTTTATATTGCACTTCAGTTTTAAAAAATTGGTTGAAAATCAGCCGAGAAACGTCTATCTGAAGAGGAGTTTTTCGAACTTCGCAAAAATTTCAACAAAAGTCGATTTTCTCAGAAACCGATAATAATAAGGGAAAAATGTTTCCACATTCTTAAATAACTTTTTGTGCTCTACCAATTGGTTATAGTCTTAATCAAAACCCCGTACCGCAAATCGGGTACATTACAGGTGACAAGGGGAAACTGTTTTTTGCAACATGTGGGGAGCAAAGTTAAAACTTTCACTATTTCAATTATTTATACATTAAGTTGACCCAATGGCTCCACTTCTTCCAACTGCAGGATTCCTGAAGCAAAACCCGCTCGTTGACTATGATGCACCAAATCTTGGAGACTACGTTGACCAGGGATCCCATCCAGTTCCACAGAACACTCTTTTCCCATCTGCCGCCAAACAAGACCCACGTGTCGCTGGAGTGGAAGATGAAGACGATGGTTAGTTATTCATCTAAAATATAGAACCGTTCAACTGAAAAAATTTTCAGACCTGGTACCAGTTGATCTTGTTGATTACGAGGAAGTTGAAGAGAAGCGGAGAACCACAAAGACATCCACAACAGAAGCCACAACGACAACGACTGCAGATGGAGTTGAATTGCCACATGATGCTGATTCGAATGTTGTGAAGACTGATGACGTGGAAGAAGATGTGAGACGGCCAATGAGCAGAGTCCCAGAAGACAGAGTGAGTTTTTCATTATAATAGATCGAAAATTGTATTCGAATTGTTTTCAGAAGGACAACGAGGTGTCAGCTAGCTTCAAGCCACCGTCCTGGGTTCTCTTTGTCTTCCCAATGGCCGCGTCATGGGCTCGATTCTGGAGCAGTTTCTAAACTCTCGCATTTCGAATATTCACTTCCATCACATCGGGTCGATTCCTATCTTCTTGTTTTTTAGATTACTTTTCGATCTCTCCAAATCTCACTTTTCGAAGAGTTTCCCACTGTGACACTTTTTAAACTTAAGGGTCAATTTTCCTCTCTTGGCAAATCAATGTTTTGAATTTGAATCAAGAATTCAAAACCCCTTCAAAGAATCCCGAGTATATCACTACCATTCCCTGCCAGTCCGTTTCTCTCCAAATGTATACCGTGTGATCCAAGATCTCCAAGCTCTAGTGAACCCATCTAGTGCCCCTCAAATGCCCCCGTTTTAGATCATTCTCTAGCTTCCATATCTTTGTATAAATGTTTCCTCCCGATTCACAAAATCCCGATTTGCCAGAGCCACAATTCTTCCCAGTTACCAACATCATTGTTATGATCATGATACGTTCTCTCATCAATTCCCGCTTGAATTGTATTGAATCAGATTATCCATTTTAAAAATGGAATCTCTCTCTCTTCCTTTTCACTTTGTCAAGATTTTTCATTTTGTTTTAATTTCTGTACACCTTGGTCTTTCTGGCATGTCGCCCCATTTCCAACCTGCACTCCGCGTTTTGAAAACGCCTTTAAAAAACTTGCACAATTCAAAATCCGAAATAAAGTCGCTGATTTTGAAATCTTTACTTTATCACAGATACACATGAAAACACAATTAAACTACTGCTTTCCATAGACAATTTCCTGATACTTCTTTCCATCCTTATTGATTTCGTCCAACACTTTCATTCTTCCATTTTGGAAGTTATCCCTCATCTCACTTTTTGGATAATCGATTTTGAAATATCTGTCCGGGTGATCCAAACTGTATTTTTCCCAGAGTTGGGGACCATCTCTTCCATTCGGATTTCTGGAATAGATTTCAATTTCATGGAACAATTCGAATACGAACTGACCCATATTTGGCGAAATTCGCCACCATGGTTCCCATCATATCCATGACTTTCAACTCTTCCTCAACCGGATTGAATTTTCCGAAACCTTCGCCAACAATAAATCTCAATTCAGATCCATGAGTTGCGGCTCTGAATGGGAATGACGCTTCCATCGGATTCATCTCGGCATCTTTGCAATAGTAATCGAATGAAGCGAGATACGCATTGTTCCCGTACTTGGCACATGATCGGACTGTGTCAAGAGCTCCGATGTTGAACCAAGCGTCACCCACGAACTAGAAAATGTTTTTTAGACCTTCAATGAATTCTGAATTTCAATCTCACTTCAACGATTCTCTTTCTCACAGCATCTTGATCACTAACATCCACGTTTTTCAAATAGAAATCCACAAGTTTTTTCTTCGTTCCCTCCGTATCATTTACCAAATCGGAACCGAAAAATGAGGCGGCTGTGTCAGCAAAAGATTGATCCTTTGGAACATGCATCACTGAAATGTTATTATTCAGATAACGGATTAAAAATTCAAACCCACAGAATCCCAATCCTTCATACTCTCCGACGGTTGCAATGGCATCGAGTTTTGGAGCATCTTTTCTCAACTCGTCCAACGGTTTTGGGAAGAAATCACCATCAAGGTTTGGAACAAACGACAAGAATCCGGATGCTGGTCTTTTGAAATTTTCAGTTTCTGTGAATATCTCTGTCTCTTGAGCTTGATACCATTTCAGCAAACTCGAGGAATCTAGGAAAAGAATTTATTTCCCTCGACTCTTTTTATAGAATACCTTCTCCCTTGTATCCTACACTTTGTGCAAAATCTCTGAAAATCCTGGCCTGCAAGTCTTTCGGACGAATCGCAAAGTCACAATATGCCGATCCAGAATTGGCCATGAATCGGTGGAAGAGTTCTGACAAAGAAATTCTTTTAAAAAGTAGAATTACATGACTCACTGTTTTAATGTGGACTCAATGCCAGGAAATCAACACTAGCCCCTCCCGCACTTGTTCCGAAGATTGTGACATTATCTGGATCTCCTCCAAACGAAGCAATGTGTTCTTGAACCCATTTCAGAGCCAACGTCTGATCCCAAAGTCCATAATTTCCTTTTGAGACATCATCTCCAGTTGTGAAGAATCCAAGAGGTCCCACTCGATAGTTGGCAGAAACTACAACAAGATCTTTCAATGGAAGTGTTCCAGATAAAGAATAGTCATCAATCATCGAGGAGAATCCAACTTCAAAACCTCCTCCGTAGAAGTATACCATAACCGGAAGTCCCTTTGGCTGAAAATTATACTAATTGGAAATCTTCTTGCAGAGAAATTGCATACGAATTCCGAGGATTTTGATCTTGGAGCAAAGACATTCAAGTTGAGGCAATTGTCTTCGGCAAAGTTGTTGATTGTTGCTGGAAGGAACTGTAAAGGCGTGCATAAGAGCCAAACTACCAGGTTACAGACTCACTGTTTTGGCAAAAAATCCAGATTGTGGACACCCTGGACCATATTTGTAGCAGTCGAGAGGATCTTTCCATTTGTCAGCTGGAACTGGTTTTTTGTATCTTAACTCTCCGATCGGTGCTTTGGCAAATGGAATTCCAAGGTATCCATCGACAATTTTATCATCCTGGAAAAGCTTCATTTTTGAAGAGTAAGTCCTGATTGAAAACTAAAACACTTTAACATTCTGAGCTCAAAATTTTTTCATTGAAAATATATCAATGTTTAAATCTGGAGCACATTCTTGAAATTTAAACAACTGGAAATTAGTCTTATTAGAATCCTCGTCAAAAGTTGACTAGACAGGTTACAAAATATGTTTCAAATCTCTTTTCCAACAGATTTTATGATCCATTTTGAGAATTCAAAAAAACTTTTTTAGGCGATGGAAAAATAGAAGGCCATGCCCTTCTAATACAGATTTTGCGGTATCTGGATCTCCAAAAATAACACCTCATATCTTGAACCCATTAGATACTCACATGTTTATAGATGTTTCCTCTGATTGGTCCACACGTGGCATTGAAGACTTCTTGGTTGTTTTCAGGTTTCAAGTGTGAGAGAAAACCACCCATTGCAATAAGAATCGAGACACAGAGAATCAGGGAAAAAATGAAACTAACGAAACAACCGAAAACTAAATTCGAAGTGGCACGGAAAGAGGGCATTATATACACACAAGAGCAGAAACCACAGTTAGAAAACACATGGAAACGAGAAACATTGGTATCAAATTAAATTGCACAACATTGAAGTTTTTGTAGGATGTAATGAGAACGTAGTTTATATATTTTTGACAACAAGATGACCTCCTTTCTTTTTCCGCGAGAACTTGTTTCCTTGATCCATTTACCTTCTATTCAAGTATGTACCAATAAAGAAACTTTCACTAGGAGTCTCGTAGAATCAGAGAAAACAAATACAAAATAGTTTATTATTTTCTTCCATACACAATTTCCTGGTATTTCAAAGAGTTTTGATTAATTTCATCATAGATTTTCAGCCTTCCGTTCTGGAAGTTATTCTTCATCTCACTTTTTGGATAATCAATCTTGAAATATCTGTCCGAGTGAGCGGCACTGTATTTCTCCCATGTTTGCGGACCAGTTTTTCCATTTGGATTTCTGAAAACTCTACTTTTTCAGAAACAATGTTCACTCAGAATTTACCCATATTTGGCGAAGTTGGCCACATAGTCTCTCATCATATCCATTACTTTCAATTCTTCTTCAGTTGCTTTGTACTTTTCCATACTTTCGCCAAGAATATATCTCAAATCCGATCCGTGATAAGCGGCTTTGAACGGAAGGAGTAATGTTATTGGATTCTCCGAAAATTTATTGAAGTAGTCGAATGATCCCAGGTATACATTGTTTCCGTATTTCAAACTGGACCTTACTGTATCAAAAGTTCCAATGTTCATTTCTGAATCACCGACAAACTGAAAATCGTCTAAAAAATAAGCGGTTTCAATGAAAACCTTACTTCAATAATTTTTCTAGTGACTGCATCTGTATCATTTGGATTCACACCTGACATGTACCAATCGGTTAGCATCTTTTTTGTAGCCTCCGGATCATTGACACGATCCGAAGTAAAAGTTTGAGAGACCGTGGCTTCAAAAGTTTGATTCTTTGGAACAAAGAGTACTGAATAAAAAATATAAAGTATTATAAGAATGTTTTATCTCACCAAAAACCAATCCTTCATATTCTGTTACTGTTGCTAGCACATCAAGCTTTGGGGCTTCTTTCCTTAGCTCGTCAAAAGGTTTTGGGAAGAAATCGCCGTCGAAATTTGGAACAAACGTCATCAATCCAGATGTCGGCTTTGTGAATTTCTGAGTGTCAGTGAATATTTTTGGATCTTGGGCTTGGTACCATTGCAGAAGACTTGTTGAACCTGATAATCAGGGAAGGTTATCTCAGAAACCAATTTTAAATTAATAATACCATTTCCAGTGTACCCTTGAAACTTCGCAAACTCTCTGAAAACTTTGCCCTGTATATCTTTCGGACGAATCGCAAAGTCACAAAAGGCAGTTCCAGAATTGGACATGTATCGGTGGAAGAGTTCTAAAGAAGCTGGATTTACATGAAAAAGAAAACTGTTTCTCACTATTTGAATGGGGACTCAATGCCAGGAAATCAACACTAGCTCCCCCTGCACTCGTTCCAAAGATAGTGACATTATCTGGATCTCCTCCAAATGAAGCAATGTGTTCTTGAACCCATTTTAAAACCAACGTCTGATCCCAAAGTCCATAATTTCCTTTTGAGACTTCATCTCCAGTTGTGAAGGATCCGAGAGGACCCACTCGATAGTTTGCAGTTACAACGATCACTCCTTTCAGAGGGAGAGATCCAGATAGATAATAGTCATCGATCAAGGAAGATGATCCAATTTCAAAACCTCCTCCGTAGAAGTACACCATAACCGGAAGGCCTTTGAACTGAAGAACTATTTCTGGGTTGGCTGAAGGATACAAAAGAGAACATACAATTTCAGAGGATCTGTGTTTCGGAGAGAAAACGTTCAAGTTGAGGCAATTGTCTTCGGAGTATGTTTGAGCGCCAGGTGGGGAAACTAAATTTTTTTGATTTCAGAGAGTTCAGGATCCTGATTCAAGTTAATTACATGGATAAAATCCAGATTGAGGACATCCTGTACCATATTGATAGCAATCAAGAGGATTTCTCCATTTATCAGCGGGCATTGGTTTTTTGTATCTCAAATTTCCAATCGGTGCTTTGGCAAATGGGATTCCAAGATATCCATTGACAGTTTGATTGCCCTAAATTCATTACAAATTCAATGAGAAATCTTAGACAATGTTAATCTTACTGTTTATCTAGATCAAACAAAAACTTACATGTCTATAAATGTTCCCCTTTATTGGACCACAAGTAGCATTGAGAATTTCCGGATTCTTCTCAGTTGCCGAATTTACGAAAACTGCGAAATTTAACACGAATAAACTCATAGAGATATACATGACAAAGGCACAGAGAAACATGGCAGAGAGGACACTATATAGAAACAACGAGGGCATAAACTACGCAAGCAGAACACACGAGAACAAATACTGTGGTGAACAGATCACATTTTTTTGGGTAGATTTTCGTTACAAAATTAGAAAGTTCACAATTTTTTGATGGTATCCTGTTAGAAAAGCGAATTCAATGAAACAATCGAAATTGGCTTTTTACTATTGTGAATCTGTTTGTGCCGTCTATTATTCTTTTCGGAGTTCATAATATTTCCCATTTTTGAAAATTCACTCTGCAGCCCATCTGGCTCAAACTAAACTCGAGAGAAAGATTTTCAAGTACTTAATTTTTACGTGAACTTTCTGACCCACAACCACTGATAAATTTGCTTTGCGTGCCACGAATCAGCTCGATTCCACATACTCATCTAAGAAGCATCAAAAGCCCCAAAACTATTCCTAAACTTACACCAAGATGAAGTCAAAATCAAAAAAGAAATCAATGAAAGTGAGTTCGTGAGCCTCATTCATCCTAACAACACTCCCAAAACTTCAGAAACAAAAAGCACCAGCAAAGAAGCAGTCAATGATGAAAGAAGTCTCTAGCAAGAACAAGAAAAAGGAACCAGATCCCAAGGCAAAGAAGGTGATCCGTGTGCCTAATCGTCAACGTCGTGAACCGTTCAAGTCTCTGATGATTGCCAAAAAACAGACACCATTGACGGCTGAGAAGGCGTACGCATTTGGAATCAGAAAACTCGGAGGGGAACATAATGGGTTTTTGAAGATGGATCCGATTGGAGAGATCATGGATAATCGGGCACAGTTAGCATGGATCTACTGGATCCTGAAACATAGTTTTGAATTTCAGCAAAGTCGGAATGCCCAAACGATTCTCAGCGACGGTGTTCGAGCCTCCGGTTTTAGGAGACCAGGAACTTCTCTGTTTCTTGTACAAGACGTACAATTTTCTGGATGATCTCACAAAGTACGACATCTCTCGCAGAGCCACACATTTTTCGAATATGTTTCCCAGAAAGAAGGCTACCGACGATTTCATTATTGCGGGGTGAGCTTACACTGAAATAATAGAAACTCCTATTTCCAATTCCAGACTGGCAGTATGTGCAAGTTTCGAAGTGCGGCGACGCCGAGAGAAGCTCCGTCTGAGAGGAAGATGGAGACCTCAGTACTCAAACTACGGAAAACGAATGCTAGAATCTCCAAGAGCACTTTTTACCAAAATGCAGGTAGGACCCGACAGTACCTAGCTGTGTCTAATATAAATTTCAGAAAACCGCTCAGCCATATTTCGCCCAAATGTTAACATCAAGAAAACTAGAGGCTGGAGAAATGGCTACGAAGTTGATTCAAGTTAGGAGACAGAATCTGGAAAAGAATCCAAAGGAGATAGGAGCACGTTATGTGGTTGATATAAGAATCTGAACTCCTTGAAAGTTTATCTTATTTTCAGAAGTTTTTGAAGCACAATTTCGACTGGGTTAAGGAACGATTGAAGTGTTGTCAGCAGCCAGTTCTTCTCAGATTCAGAAGGGAACATTTGAAGTGAGCGTCACTCTTGAAGCCGTTCGAAAATTCTGAAGTTTCCAGCGCGTACGTCATCAAACGCCATCGCAAGATGCCTTATCGAAAACGAGGGAACCAAGATTTGTTCAGTGAATTCAACTGCTTTGCATCCCATTTGGCATTCTCTGCTCACTTCTGTCGTGTTATCAAAAGTTTCAGAGTGAATGAGGCAAAAGAAGATGACGTCATTCAGAAGACAGGTCACCTGAATCCACTGATTCGTGTTCGCAAATCTCGCTACTCTTGCTTCCCAGCAGTTTCTGTCGTGAATTGTGAGTTGTTTTATTTATCAAGGATGACCAAATTTTAGTTTTTCAGATGACGAGAACAACCATCTGCAATATACGATTCCACGCTTCCCTCGAAAACGAGCTCCATCGATTTCAGCAATAAGTGGATGTTCAACTGATAGTGCTGGAACATCAGCGACGAATTCTCCACTGGATTTTCATGATTGGAAACTGATTGATAAGGAAAAGGAACATCGAGTGGCAAGTTTAGGCGACGTGGTATGTATTGGAGAATCTGTGCTGCATAATTCAAAAACTCTAACTTCAGAACTACTACAAGAGTCGACAAGCTTCGGAGAGACGTTTCGATGAGAGAAAATGGAGAGAAATGGAGAGACGAAAGAAGTTATTGTACAAGGCGAATGCAAGATTTGAAATAAGGCCCAATGTTCCCATTTTGACAGAGGTGAGCATCCCTAGACTTGTGCCAATGAAGAACTTCCGAATTTCAGATTTCCAAAATGCACCCACCATTTTTCTACTGCAAACTAAAAGGAATGGAGTTGAACAAATTGCGCAAGACTACGTTTCCACCGGAAATGGATCCAGAAGTTCGAGATGCGACTGCGTATTTGGTCAGACAACGAATGAACTTTCTAGAAAAGTCGTTGCCCTGCAAGAAGGATCCGAGAATTCATATGACTCCTGGATGGAAAGTTTTTGGAATCCGAGAAAACGCGGACACATTTGCGAATTTGACGAGAATTGTAAGGATTAAAGTATGTGATTCCTAAAAATAAAAGAGTTGCAGCTGAAGCAGAGAAGCTCGTGGGTCACAAAGAATGTAATGTCGCGAGCAGCAATAGTTCCAAGAAGTGATAAACTTCCGATGAGCGCTGAGCAACGTCACAAGAAACTATTCCTTGTCCTGATTCTTCCGTTGACATTTTTTCTGATCGTTTTCACTTTCGGAATGATCAGTTTTCTTTGATTCGGTTTTTATACAAATAATTGTTCTTTCTTCAATGAAGTTTATGTATTTGATATGTTTTCTGCCAGAGCTAGTATGGATTTATTGACAGAAAACAATTGCAAATATTCAATTCACAGAAACGGTTGAAATCATCACTGTTCTCGATGAAGGCTGCTCGACCTTCCTGATTTTCAGCAAACGAAAACAATCCCCTCTTATTGATCTGAAATTTTTATGTTTAAATTGAAAACATTTTGATCTCTCACTTGTTGAAAACCAAAAGCATACACGGGTTCACATAGCAATGAATAATCCATATACAATTTAAAATAGCTTGATTTGTCTTATCATTCATATCAATGAAGTTGAACATCGTGAATAAAGCTGGATGCCAGACAAATATCATTCCAGAGATATACCCGGTTACAAAAAATGACTGAAATAAAATTGCGATTTCGTTTTTTCTAGATTGAACACTGCTTTTCAAGTTTTTGGCCTGCAAGGTTTGTTCTTGTTTTCATCGAAAAGTTTTTTTAGATTCCCAGCTCACCACAAAAATTAGGTATGCTATTCCAGAATAGGAGAGGAAGGAAATAATTAAGCATGGAAAGCTGAGACAGATTTCCAAAGTGTCAAACAAATGGGAATACGGGACAGTGAAATCATGACCCCATCCGGGAGGGTACATAACCATGTTACCAAGTATAACTCCGTAAAGAAATAAAATAAAAATCCAGGTCAAAATCAAGCACAATAATAATTTTATCCCACGGTGGAATTTGTGAGGGTGAATCATGTTGGAAAATATCAAAACTCGAGATATGGCTAAAAGAGTTACTATAGGCAAGTCACAAATCCACAATGTATTCATTGTTGCTCCAATAACCTGAAAATAAAGTTTTAGATAACGAAAACATCGAAAACTTACTCTAACTGCTCGATCGAAATTTTCTAACAACTCCGGAAACATCAAACATGGTGATGTGATAAAGTGACCTAAACCTTGGCCAAGTAGGCAGAAATTGATGATATTCATAAGCTTGAAAGTCATATTTGGAGCTTGCGAGTTCTTCATGTACAGCGTCTAAAATCTTATGACAGAACGTTTTGAGAAACAGCGCGAAGTATTTACCGAAATGATGAGAAATAAAAATGGCGCATTGAACATGGAAAGAACAAAATAGAGTATTCCGGTATAAAATATTTCCATATCTGTGGTCACTTTGAATAAGGATTCAGAAGCACGAATAGTCAAATTGACGACGACACTCATCCTAGACGGTCTAATAGAGGCATTGGAGACCACGAGCTCAGAGAAAAAACAAAAAGAACAGGTATGATTTACGATGGCGCGTGGTTGGCTAACTACTGGGTGGGGACCGAAATTAGTTGTTTTCAGAGTATTGGAAAACTGGTAACGAAAAAAGGAACATAGAAGAAAGTGTGGTAATGGAAACGGATTCTAGGTATGGCTGTTTAATTTGTTCGAAGAATTCTCATTAGAACCATGTCATGGGTTTGAAGATAATTTTGATAACTTTGAATATTTCTTGTTACAATCTCTCATATTGAAAATCAGATTCAAAACTGGATTGAGTTTTATTGAAGGATCTACTAAGTCCTCAGTTCATTATTGTTCGGTTCATCTTTTTTGACATGTCGATTGAAGATAAGAGTTTTAAAATATTTATTTGACAGAACAGAATCATGATGCAAGTTGTGGTCAAGGTGCATTCGTTATTGTTATCACAGGATGGACGGATGAAAACTTTGTCGAAATGTCCACATTTGCTGATGCAATTGATTTTGGTTTGATTCCCAAAATCTTCATACAGATGTGTCTCACAGATCTGAAAAGGTCATGTTTCTAAACTTTTTCGGTGATTTGAATCTCACTTGTTACAGATAATCGTCATTGTTGGATTCACATAACAATGAAAAATCAGGCAACAATTAAGAATCGCTTGATTCCTTTTACTATCCATATCGATGAAAGAAACCATTGAGAACAGTGCTTGATGCCAGACGAAGATCATGCCAGTTATATAACTGGTTACAAACGTTGATTGCAGAAGAATTGCAATCTCATTTTTCCGGGACTGTACACAGCTCATGAGACTCTTTTTCTAAAAAATGGGTAGTTATCCGGGACAACATGAGTCAATTTACTTGAGAAAACTCATGTTGAGTTCAAAAACAGAGAACAATTTCAGAATCAAAATTTTTTGAGAAACTGGAGAGTTTGACGTACCTTGTAAATCAAGAAAGCCATCAAAACATACGAAGTATACGAGATCGCCAAACAAGACAAGCTCAATATGATCTCCAAATCGGAGAACAGCTCCGCGTAAGGAACACTGAAGTCATAGTCCCATCCCGGGGAAACAAAGATCAGATTCTGAGTGATTGATCCATAAACGAGCACAAATGCAATCCAACTCCAAGATAGGATTATGAATGCTTTCATTGGCTTCGGAAATCGACTTGTGGAAATCTTATTCGTGAAAACGAGTATTCGACTGAATGCCAAAAGAGTTATCATGGGAAAGTCAGCAATCCAAAACGTGTTCATTGTGCACCCAACTACCTGAAATTTTCGAGTTATGTGTCTTCAGGTTCCACAAATGTACATACGTTCACAATAAACCGATACCGCTTCAGAATGTTCGGGAAAATGAGGCCCGGGCCTGTGAGAAAATGAGTAATCCCTTGAACAAATTGAGAACAGTTGATAATTATCATGAGTTTGAATGTCATATTTGACTTTTCTCGGTTTTTCAGGTAGAGGGCCTGAAATTTGGGATTGAGTATACTGTATATCCGAATCATATTATGAGGCTGACAGATTGTTCTCTTTGCCTAGTTCCTATTGAAACTTTAGTTTTCAGGAGTTTGATTTTTTACCTTGATAACCATGTAAAATAACGCTGGTAAGAAAACTGCAACACCACAATAGGTGAACCCAAAAAAGCGCATTTCAACATCTGGATTCAAAGCGAACAAAAATTCGGATGTGTTGGTAGAAGCCATGAGAAGAATGACACAGGAATGGAATAGACGAGTACTCGAAAACCAAAATGTACTCGGTTTTGTTATTATTTCACACGATTCTTATTCGATAAGGGGAGGGTACATCGGTAAGAATAATGAAAATAACAAATGATTCATGGAAGTAAATGGAAAAAAAAGAATACAAATGTCTCGATAGGGAAGTTCAAAATGTGAATAGGCAATTTTGCACTTGAAAACTTTTGTATCTTTGGCAATTTGATGACGGCTGAAAGGGAGCTATGATTCTTTGTGATTGCTATTTTACACTGAAACATCTCCGAGATATTTGGTTATTAGAACGATTACGTTAATTTGAACTAACCAGACGGGCTACGCCCCTCTGGGGCCCTTCGGGCAACGTGAAATTTTTAGAAATGAAAATTTTAAATTTTTGAAATAATAATTCCGTGAACTCGTCACTCTCTCCCTTTCCATTCAAAAAAAAACAACTGAATGGTCCCAAAGTGGAGGTTTTTGCGCTCTCCTGACCTCATTTCTCCACGAATCGAGAAACAAAATAGACGGGCATCATCTCGAAGGAATTTCTGATAACCTGCCAAAATTTGAAAAAAATCGGTCCAGTGGGGACTGAGCTAGAGCGGGATCCGGACACAGCACAGACAGACAGACACACAGAATTTTGCGTTTGTTAATAGTAAAGATGCCGATTCGAAGTATTCCTCAATTTTGTACTTTCAATTCTGATAAACTGGCTCTGAAAGAAGGAAATGAAAGAGTTCTAAACTACGCTACAAATCGTTTCAATAACATGGGTTTGATTTCTTGATTAATGATTTCATTTTGTTTGATCAAAAATAGTAACAGTTTATTGAAAATCTGAAAAACGTTATGTACTGGAATGAACGACTTCGGGGTTCGTTGGATGAATAGAAGATAACTTTGACATCACCGCGGAATTTGTATTTCTTCTTTTTTTGATGCCCAGCACTTTTCGAGTGTCTTCTCGAATTGATCTGAATTTAAAAGTAAATTTTGAAGCTAGTAAACTTTCGAATTCTTCAGACGTACTTGTTGCAAATCAATGTTAAAAGGGGGTTGACGTAGCAATGAAGAATCAAACAACAATTCAGAATAGCTTGATTCCTTTCGTTTGTCATATCGATGAATGTAACGAATGAAAGAAGATCTTGATGCCAGACAAATATCATTCCAGTAATATACAAGGTTACAAAAGTAGATTGGAGCAAGATTGCAATCTCATTTCTTCTGGAATGCACACAACTGACAAGATTCTTTTTCTGAAATGATAAAGTTTAAACAAAATTACAATTTTTTTCGAAAACTTACTGCATAAATCAAGTAAGCCATCAAAATATATGCCACATAAGATAAGATAAGACATAAAAAGCTAACTATTATTTCCAAAGTCGCGAAAATTTCAGCGTTTTTGACTTCAAAGTCATAATCCCAACCGGGCGTTGGAAGTAGAAAATTTTGAGTGATTGAGCCGACTAGTATCAAAAATAGTGTCCACGAGATGATAGTACAGAGCACCAGTTTTATTAATATTGGAAACCTCTTCGATCCGATCAAGTTTGAAAATATGAGTATACGGCAGATAGCGAGAAGAGTCATCACTGGAAAGTCTGCTATCCAGAAACTATTCATTGTGCATCCGATTATCTGAAGATTTAATTTCAGGGGTCACATTTTATGAAAAATAGATACCCTGATACCGACATCTAACTTTTTATGTAACTCTGGAAAGATCAGCATTGGTC
Source organism: Caenorhabditis zanzibari (assembly GCA_963966625.1). Classification (NCBI taxonomy): domain Eukaryota; kingdom Metazoa; phylum Nematoda; class Chromadorea; order Rhabditida; family Rhabditidae; genus Caenorhabditis; species Caenorhabditis zanzibari. Next base: position 8,620,832 of record OZ016472.1, on the reverse strand, counting down.
CACTTATAAAATGAGATATTGCTTGACCAAGTTGACAAAAGTTTACTAGATTCATCAACTTGTAGGTGATGTTCGAAGACTCCCGATCTTTTAGATAGATTGTCTGAAATCTCCGTGTTATTTTTTTTGTTTGGCTCTGAACCCTAATGTTTGATAGAACCGTTCCATGCTTGCTCATTAAACTTACTTTCATAACGACAAAAAATAATGGGAACAGTGGAGCAGCAATAGAAGAATAGGCAATACCATACTTGATCATGTCAACGTCATTATTCAATTGAAATAGAAAAGTCGAATTGTTAGAAGACATTTTGCTAGAAGAAAAACAGCAAATGCAAAAGTTTAATATTGAAAATCAGAAATTTCTTGCTACTGCACTTGTCAGTAGAAACTCATACTGACATCGTGAGAATATCCTGTGATCTTGTGATATAGGAAATCAAGGGGACAAAATGTTTTTCGATGAGGAACGTGAAGTTGAGAAATTGCTTTATATCAAATTGAGGGAATGAAATATATATGTTTTATTTTCAATCTAGAACAGGTGTTTTTTATAAATGGCGGGGGGCACGACGAAAAAATTTCAAAATATCAGGGAGTCGGGAATCTATTTTGACAGACATCGGCATGTAAATGTCTCAACGCCTATTTTTTGAGTCAATAGGGAAAGTCACGGTACTTATGAGGCTCTGAAAAAACGTCAGGTATGGCGATATTAACAGAAAAATAGAATGTTCTGAAATGCTAGTTTTAGTACGTGGTTGCTCCTGTTTGGAATGTTTGCTCGTGGGAAGATAACATGTACAGTGGCGGAAAATGGTGAGTGTACCTCCAAACTTTTGATTATAACTTTGCTAAAACTTGTCCAAAAGACGAGAAATTTTGTGGAGACGTAGCTGATTAGATTAGGAAAAGCTCTATAAGTTTTTTGAATTTCAAAAATTTTTCGTTCCTTCAGAATATCATCAGATGTGCCAGTGACGTCAGAATCAAAAAATATATCTTTCTTCAAAATTTTTTCTGTAAAGAGTTCTAAAGTGCAAAATGTTTGTTTTAGATCGAATAGTAACAGAAAAAAATTTGGAGCGATTTGGATGATCGGCTCCGGAGATATGGACGTCCGAGCACAAAATGGTACGTTTTGTTAATTGGCCGTATCAACGCTAAAAACAGTCCTGGGAGTCTTAAAATGTGAGAAAACATGAAGCTTGGAATACTCTACGAAATGGCAAAAAGAAATTTTAATTTTGAGCAAAAATTTTTTTTCGAAGCATGGGGCTCGTTTGGACCGAATGTGGTCAGCAAATTAAGAGAAAAATTTTTGCTCAAAATTAAAATTTCTTTTTGTCATTTCGTAGAGTATTCCAAGCTTCATGTTTTCTCACATTTTAAGACTCCCAGGACTGTTTTTAGCGTTGATACGGCCAATTAACAAAACGTACCATTTTGTGCTCGGACGTCCATATCTCCGGAGCCGATCATCCAAATCGCTCCAAATTTTTTTTCTGTTACTATTCGATCTAAAACAAACATTTTGCACTTTAGAACTCTTTACAGAAAAAATTTTGAAGAAAGATATATTTTTTGATTCTGACGTCACTGGCACATCTGATGATATTCTGAAGGAACGAAAAATTTTTGAAATTCAAAAAACTTATAGAGCTTTTCCTAATCTAATCAGCTACGCCTCCACAAAATTTCTCGTCTTTTGGACAAGTTTTAGCAAAGTTATAATCAAAAGTTTGGAGGTACACTCACCATTTTCCGCCACTGTAATTTCCAGAATCAGGGCAAACATTGTTTTTATGAAATGCAATAATTTTTCTGATTAAAAATTTTTGAGAAGAAAACGAAAAATGAGAATTCCGAGGATAAGGAAATATCAAGAGTTCACAATTGAAATCACACTTTTTCTTGGTGCTACTTTCTCCATTGATCCAGATATTGAATTATTTTTCTGAGTAGATTTTTGATATCCCAGAATTTTCAAAGATTCTTCACGAATTGTTCTGTAACATGAAATTATAAGTCAAGAGAACTACCATTTTTGCTTACTTATTACAAATCAAAGTGGCGATCGGGTTGACATAGCAATGGATTATATAGCATGAGTTCATTATTGCAAGATTTCTTCGATTCTGCATATCGATAAACGACAAAAAAGGGAATAAGGAGATGTGCCAGAGCACGATAAGTATCGTGACATACAAAGTTACAAATGTTGATTGCACCAAAATTGCTATTTCGTCTTTGCGAGATTGAACACTGCTACTCAGATTTTTCTTCTGTTAAATTGAAATTCATAAATTGAGGAAACTCAACATTAACTCACAGAAAATATCAAATAAGCCATCAATATATACGAAATATAAGACAGTGGAACACATGTAAAACTGATGTACATTTCTTGATCTTCCCAAAATGGAATACTCGACAATGTGTAGTTGTAATCCCAACCGGGAGTGGCAAAAATGAAGTATTGGCTATAGGAACCGCCGATAATCAGAAAAAGTGTCCATGTGAGAATAGTCATCAATATAAGCTTTATGAAAACTGGAAATGTCTTAAAGTCGATTCTCTTCGTGAATATGAGAATTCGGCAAAATGCGAGGAGAGTCATTATAGGAAAATCTCCAATCCAAAAAGCGTTCAAAGTAGAGCCCACTATCTGGAAATACTTGTTGATTGGCTTTCATGATCTTTCCTTACATTTACAGCAAATTCAAATCTTGCATGGAGTTCTGGAAAGACAAGGAAAGGACCCGAAAAACAGTGGCACATTGCTTCACCAAGCTGGCAAAAGTTGATGAGATTCATCAGAGTGTAAGAAACATTCGATTTCGTTTGATTCTTATGGTATTAGGGCGGTAAAAAGCACGCAGCCCGCGCACCGCTGCACTTGCCACAATGGAAGAGGCCGGAAAGCTGAAAATTTGAAAAATACACTGTGGCCGAGAAAATTTTTCTCTTCCATTGTGGCAAGTGCAGCGGTGCGCGGGCTGCGTGCTTTTCACCGCCCTAATAGATGGCCTTGAAAATACTTTAGAAAGTTGGAAAAGTTGGTACATATTTACCTTCATGACAATAGAAAACAGCGGAAGTGTTGGTGTTGAAATTAGTACGTATCCTACGCCATAAGCGATAGTGTCCGCATCATTCTCCAGACAAAACAAAGATTTTTGGTGGGCCATTGTAATGAATTCTTTTGAGATTTCTTTATTCAAGGATTTCTGACAGAACGTGTTTTTCTAATTAATACAAATTGAAAACCCGGAACCGAAAATTTGTATGTTTTGCTCATTTTAGCTATACGGAAGATAAACCAGTGGGTCGAGCAGGAGCAACAGCATTTGAAGAGTATTTTCCACTTTCTCCACGTGAGATGTTCCTGCGTCCCAGAATTCTTTGACACTCCTTACGAATCGTTCTTGAAAATCGAATTAATTTATTTATTATCATCAAACTTAAGTATCTAACCTGTTACAAACCAATGTTAAAAGTGGGTTTACATAGCAATGAAGTATCAAACACAGATCCATCACTGCTTGAATCACCCTATTTCCCATATCAATAAACGACATGAATGGGAACATCGCTTGATGCCAAATTAGAATCAGTATGGTTATGTAAGTTGTGACAAAAGTTGATTGAGCCAAAATTGCTAACTCATCTTTTCGAGATTGCACACTGCTCATTAGATTTTTTGCTGGAACAAGAGTTGCTTCACAAAGAAAGAGAAAGACGGAAACTCTACCGCATATATCAAGTATGCCATAATAATGTAGGAGATGTAAGACAAAGAAAGAAATGTGAAACTTATGATAATCTCTTGAGTATCAAAAAACTCAACACTTGTCACGTTGTAGTCATAGTCCCAACCAGGTGTCACAAATATAACGTACTCAGTATATGCACCGAAAATAGTTAAAAATGAAGACCAAGAGAAAATGCAAAAGAGAATGAGTTTAACAAAAACAGGCATCTTTTGTAAGTCAATGGAGTTTGTGAAAACTAGAATTCGACAGAAAGCTAGGAGAAACATGATAGGAAAGTCACCAATCCACAGTCCATTCAAAATGCATCCCATAACCTGAAAACTGGAATAGTAAACCTAAAACAAGATTCATTCTCACAGTGATAAAATACTCATATTTCGCATGAAGAACTGGAAATATAAGAACAATTGCTGTAGAGCCGTGGGTGAAAACTTGACCAAGTTGATAGAAGTTTATGATATTCATCAGCTTGTAGGTTAAATTAGAACTTTCTCGATTTTTATTGTGAATTGACTAAACAGAGAAATTTCAGGATGAGTTGTGCAAATAGCAAAAAAAAACTCACTTTTATGACAAGTGAAAACAACGGTAATAGTGGTATCGAAAACGACAAGTACACTATACCGCATCCCCTCAGAAATAGGTCAGGGTTGAGTTGAAATGAACTACCATTATAATTCATGATTTCAAGTTTTAGAAAACGAGATGATTTGTAAACTTCCTCTGGTGCTCATGCACTGAAAAACGGGTGCTTTTTTATTGTTGATGACTTCAACTTTCGGAAAAAAAGATGATTTTTAAACTTTCACTAGTGATCATGCACAGAAAAAACAGGTGTTTTTTGTTAATAATTACCAAATATGAAGGAAAGTAATCAAATCATTTTCAAAGCATGGCTTGTTAAATGAGTTTGCGGTCGGAATTTGATCACTGGCATTTAAGCATTATCCAAACTAAATATTGATATTATTCATTCGCGACACCTTGAAGACTAGCCCAACGACATTCCGCTAAATTTAAGTTCGTACTTGAACACCAACGCACTGAAATTTAGCAGATTGTCGTTGGGCGAGTGGTCAAGGGGCCGCGAATGAATAATATAGTCAAAAATAGGTGTTTTGTTATCAATTTAGATTGAAGAGATTGAAAAAGTGATTGTTTGAAATGATCGATAAAAAACAGAATCAACCAATTCGGGATTGAGCAACCAAAACATTAGAAGACAACTTGGAACGAGTTGTAGCTACTGATACTGATATGCTCTTTTTGGGTTTTGCTCTTTTCCTTAAAACCTTCCAACATTCCTCTCGAATCGTTCTGAAACTCCAATTTTATAAATATCAGACATTCTTTGCTCACGTATTACAGAGCAATGTCAGAACTGGGTTGACATAACAATGAAGAATCAAACTGAAATTCATTACAGCTTGGACTTTAACATTTCCCATATCAATGAAATTCGTGAACGGAAACATTGCTTGATGCCAAATCAAGATCAGTATTGTGAGGTAGACGGTGACGAAAGTGGATTGAACTAGAATCAAAGTTTCATTTTTTCGGGACTGCCCACTACCAGCAATACTCTTCTTCTGTAAAATGACGAATAAAGTTTTATGTGGATAAGAATCTATTTCTGAACTAACCTTATAAATCAAGTAAGCCATGAAGGTGTATGCCAGGTAGGACAATGGAAGAGACGTAAAGCTGATGACGATTTCTTGAGTTTCGAAAAATGGAAGACTTTGAAGACTATAGTCATAATCCCAACCAGGAGTGACAAAAACGAAATATTGGGTGTATGCACCATAAATAATCAAAAAAATGGTCCATGAGCACATTGAAAATAACCATATTTTGATCACAATTGGCATATTCTTTAGTTCGACAAGATTCGTGAATATCAGAATTCGAGATACAGCAAGAAGAACCATAACAGGAAAATCTCCAACCCAACACCCATTGAAAAGAGATCCCATTACATTCACGAAAAAGTTAAATTTGGAATGAAGAACTGGGAAAATCAAGGCGAATCCAGTAGTAAAGTGAGTTACAACTTGTCCAAATTGAATGAAGTTGATTACATTCATTAATGTGTAAGTGAAATTTGAACTTTCTCGATTTTTCAAATAAATTGCCTGAAACTCGAGACATTAATGTGTGCTGGCTATGACATCACTCACTTTAATGAGAACAAAAAACAATGGGAAAATACTAACGGAGAATAAAATATAGATGGAACCATACACCAGCATTTGAACATCCTCGTTCAGTTGGAACAAGGACTTGGAATCTTTCGGTGTCATCTCGTTTCACAATAGAAATTTCCAGTTTCGAAAATTTTGGTTCGTTGGATTCGAATGTCGTTATTCCGTTTTATAGTTCACACGGTCCTCGAGCGTTCGAAAACAAAAACAGGACTTTTTTGTATGTTTTTGGAACAGTTTTGTACAATGTGTGAAAAAATTGACGTAGTCATCAAAAAATTTACAGAAATCAGAAAAATAATAGTGAGCAGAGATCTCATCCGGAGTTTTTGTTGAATGTCACTTTCTTCGTGAGTTTCGGAAACCCATAAACGATTTCTTGATACTTTTTGGAGTTCTTATTGATGTCATCGTAAATTTGAAGTCTTCCGTTTTGAAAATTGTCCGCCATCACACTAGTTGGATAATTTATTTTGTAGTATTTCAGAGGCTGAGACAAATTGTAAGGTTTCCATGATTTCGTTTTACTGTTCCCGTTTGGATCACTGAAAACATATGAGTTTGGAAGATTTTAGCTATTAAAACTAACCCATATTTTATGAAATTCGCCATCGTATTCTCCACTTGGGTCATGACATTCTTCTCTTCAGCATTTGGATTGAATCCAGTCATAACTCCACTTCCGAAATAATATTTGAAATCTGAACTATGTGTGGCCACTTTGAATGACATCATTAAATCTCCAACGTCTGTAGAATCCATGTTGAAATAGTTGAATGATCCGAAATACACCTTGTTTCCATACTTTGCATAAGATCTGACAGAATCAAGTGTTCCACTGTTAAAGACGGAATCACTGACGTACTGAAAGATATTTCGATTTTGGGAAACTTCGTAATGCCAAAGACTAACATTGCAGACTTGAAACTTGGTGAGATTCCGATTCAGTGGACTGACATTACCCAAGTACATATTTGTTAAGTTTTTCTTAACATCTTCATAGTAATCTGTCACATCCAAACCGTAAGTTTCGTCCACGAAGCCTCCGAAATTAGTGTAGGGTTCAGCAAACTTTTTGTTGAACATTACTGAAAACTCGTACCATTTTGAATGTTCAGAGATTCTGAAACTCACTCATTCCGACAGATTCCATGTCTGCCACCGTAATCATGGCTTCTTTCTTCGGAGCTTCTTTTCTCAGAATATCGAATGGTTTTGGGAAAAAGTCCCCGTCGAAATTTGGAACAAATGGTACAACTCCGGCTTCTTTAGATTGAAATCCAACATCTCCTTTGAATGTTGCTGGATCTTGGGCAAGGTACCAAGCGAACAAACTTTGTGAATCGGTCCCAGTGTATCCATGAAATTGGGCATACTCGAGTCCCACTGCATTTTCGATTCGTTGAGTTCGTATGGCGAAATTACAGAACGCAGTTCCCGACATAAGAATTGATCTTCGAAATAGCTTATTCGTATGTGGACTCAACGATAAGAAATCTGTACTCGCAGAGCCTGCACTGGTTCCAGCAAGTGTTACCATACTAGGATCCCCTCCAAATGTCGCAATATTATCCTGAACCCATTTGAGAGCCAATGCAATATCCCATAATCCATAATTCCCATTTGACACACCATCAGCAACAGTTAAGAAACCAAGGGGACCCAGACGATAGTTCATTGTGACCAATACAATATCTCTTTGTGGAATGGTTCCAGCGGTCGCATATCCGTCCATATAAGATGTATATCCAATTTGAAATGCTCCTCCGTAAATATACACTAGCACTGGTAACCCATTTGGCTAAAAATAAGTACGTAGATTTCCTGGAAAGGCAACAAAATGATTACAAATTCTGTGGAGTTCCATCTTGGAGCAAATACATTCAGAGAAAGGCAGTTGTCTTCGGCGAACGGGTTGGTTTTAGTGGCAGTTACCTAAAAAATGTGGGGATCATTTGACTTGAATAATTAGCAACCTACGAAAGCGAATTGTCCTGTTTGTGGACACCCCGGACCATACTCATAGCAATCCTTCGGTTCTGTCCATTTATCGAACGGTACCGGTTTTTTGTACCTGAGATCTCCAACTGGCGGTTTTGCGTATGGGATTCCTAAATAACCATCTACAATCTTCGAGCCCTGAAAATCCTCATTCACTTGAGAAAGTGAGAAAATCCCCTTACTATCGTATAAATATTTCCTCGAATGGGTCCACATGGAGGATTCAAAACGTTTGTATTCTTTTCGGGGACTTTGTTACCGGAAAGAGTTCCGAGAACATCTATGGCAGAACTGAATGTGAAAAGTAAAAAGGTGTGAAATAAAAATGAGATGATGGGCATGACAAATGGACGATAACAATTTGAAATTTTCAGTTTTATAAGTAATTTTAAAACTAGAAAACTGTGTGGGATTGAACTGGATTAGAAGATCAATTTAAAACATTTTGTGTCAAAACAACACTAACGGGGACTGGAAATCAGGTGTGAAAAACTGAAAACCGAAATGTGTCTGGTTGGAAATCTGTTATGATCTAGGCTGACCTCTGAACTAGTTTCACACAACGTCAGGTCTAAAATTTATTTTAAATGCGTCACATAATCAGATTTAGTTTGGCGACATGAATTTCTGATATCTCTTATCGTCCTTCTTGATTTCCTCGAACACTTCTAATCGTCCATTCTGCCAATTATCTTTCATCTCACTCTTTGGATGGTCAATTTTGAAATATCTATTCGGCTGCGAAAGAGTGTACTTCTCCCAACCTCCATTCTGATCTTTTCCATTTGGATTTCTAAAGTCGTTGATCTAGGTTTGAAGTTTCTCGAAATCTTACCCATATTTCACAAAGTTGGCTGTAATCGCTCCCATCATATTCATGACTTTCATCTCCTCTTCAGTCGGATTGAACACCGAAGCAACACCATCTCCCATAATGTATGCATAGTCAGACCCATGAGTAGCTGCCTTGAAAGGCAACATTCCAGACTGGGGATCAGCCTCTTTTTCTTTGTTTAAGTAGTCAAAAGAGCCGAGGTATGTGTTATTCCCGATTTTAGCACATGACTGAGCAGTATGCAGTGCACAAATGTTGAACATGTAATCTCCAAGAAACTGAAAAATGTTAGGTTGTTAGCATTAGTCCCTGAACTTTTTATGCCAACTTCCACAAGCTTCCTTTTAACTGAATCTTCATCAATAACATCCACTCCTTCAGTGTAAGCCTTGAGAATCTGGTTCTGAACGCTCTCGTGATTGTTGGCTACATCTGGACTGTACGCATCATCGATTGCACTTCTCAGATTTTTAAGAGTATCATGTGGATCGGAGCATGTTGGATTGCCCAAAACTGAAAAATCGACTTGCGGAAACTAAATCGAAATGAGTTAGAATCACTCATTCCGAGTCCTTCATACTCTCCAACTGTGATCATTGCATCAAGTTTTGGTGCTTCTTTTCTCAATTCGTCGAATGGCTTTGGGAAGAAATCACCATCAAAATTGGGGACAAAGAATAGAAATCCGGAGAAGTTTTTTTTAACATTGGCAGTTTCCTTGAAAATCGCTACATCCTGGGAATGGTACCAGTTCAGTAGGCTTTCGGAATCTGAAGAAATCTAATAGTTCAAATTCTCATCCTGAGGAGTATACCATTTCCAGTGTATCCATGATGCTTGGCAAATACTTCACAAGCATGAGCTTCATCATTATTTGAACGAACTGCAATTGTACAGTAGGCCGTACCTGACATGGCATAGAATCGATGGAAAAGTTCTGTAAATACAATATGTATGCTGAAGTCGGAGGAACGACCTACTGTTGGAATGTGGACTCAACGCTAGTAAGTCAGTACTGATTCCACCAGCACTTGTTCCAGCGATGGTCACATTATTCGGATCTCCTCCGAATGATTTAATGTGATCCTGAACCCATTGCAATGCTAGAGTCTGATCCCATAATCCATAGTTTCCTTTGGCAACATCATCTCCAGTAGTAAGGAATCCAAATGGTCCTACACGGTAGTTGATAGATACTACAACAACATCTCGAAGCGGTATGGTTCCAGTCAAAGAGTAGTCATTGGAAAATGCTGAATAGCCAATTTCAAAACCTCCTCCATGAATGTAAAAAAGAACAGGAAAACCATTAGGCTGAAAATAATGGCACATATTCCATGTTCATTTCAAAAATCTATCTCACAAATTCTTCAGACGTCCATCTCGGAGCAAATACGTTCAAGTTCAAGCACTTTTCCTCGTCGAATTTCATCCAATTGTGACACATCTGAAGATCAGTTTTTATTTCTCCCTTACTGTTCAATGAAATAAACGATAATCAAATCAGTTTACAGAGAGATTCAAAGACAAGACACACTCACAACAGAAAAGTTTCCGGACTGTGGGCATCCTGGACCATATGTGTAGCAGTCCAAAGGTTCGATCCATTTTTCCGCAGGTACTGGTTTTTTGAAACGAAGTTCTCCAACTGGAGGCTTCGCGAATGGGATTCCAAGGTATCCATCCACAATCTTCTCGCCCTAAAATAGAAGTCGCTGTTTCTATTTCGGGTTTTAAAGTAGGATTACAGTCATTTTTTTTTTCTCAAATGATCGTCCCAATTCCATTATTTACGAAAATAACAATATTTTTGCACAAAAATCGTTAAAACTCGAGAAAATCGATTTTCAAAACGTCAACTTACATTTTTTCTAACCCAATTCAATGAATGCAGAATTTTTCGCTGATTCGAACGCACCTAATATCGCTGCTCAAAATGCAATATAAACATGTTTATGAACAAAATTGCACTTTGTCGCGCCGACCGCTGCCGACTTGAATCTGCTGTCGCGCCGACCGCTGATTGTTCATACGGCGGCAGCGGGCGGCGCGACAATTGAAAACTTGCTAATAAAAATTTTTCTAGAGCGTTTTGAGCAGCGATATTAGGTGCGTTCGAACCAGCGAAAAATTCTGCATTCATTGAAATATATTAGAAAAAATGTAAGTTGGCGTTTTGAAAATCGACTTTCTCGAGTTTTAACGATTTTTGTGCAAAAATATTGTTGTTTTCGTAAATAATGGAATTGGGACGATCATTTGAGAAAATAAAAAAAATGACTGTAATCCTACTTTAAGGAAACTCACATGCTTATAAATGTTTCCCCTAATTGGTCCGCATGAAGCATTGAGCACTTCGGTGCTATTTTCAGGTTTCAAGTGAGAAAGGAAACCTCCCATAGTTTAAATGAAGAAAAAATATCGATAAGAAAAAACTCGAACTGATTTATGTGATCGGAAAAGATTACACTTATATACAAAATAAGGCATAAACCACATGAAAAAAAGTGTGGTCGTCAAATAAAAATCACAGATCATCAAGTCGCGGAGACTCAGACAATGTGAAAATGATTTGTTGTGGCTGTTATGGTTCAAAACCTTGTTAAATTCGTTTAATTCCCACGAACAGCCCCACAGGAAGCGTAACCACTTCTAAGTGTCTTTAAGGTTTCAGATGAGGAAGGAATCCTCCCATGATAACACCAGTTTATGCAAATAAACAATTATTTTCTACCAAAAACATCAGCTTATTAATCCGAAGGCCAGACAAAAACCACATGGGAAAAGTGTGTTAGGTACACAAAAAAAAACAAGAACAAATTCGTGCTAGGTGGAGAAATAGACGACGAGAAAAAATGTGATCGATACGATTAAAAACACGCATTGTATATAACGTTTGTAGGTTGGATGTAACTACTCAGGGAATTTTGGGCAAGCAATCGGCAAGCTGCTGCGCGTAGGGCAACTTGCTGGAAAAAACAGCAACTTGCCCGAATTATTAGCAATTTGCTGGCTGAATCGGCAACTTGCTGCTTCTTGCTGCGCGATTTCAGACTAGCAAGCAAACGGCAACTTGCTGTCGTTCCGGCAAGTTGCCGATTGCTTGCTACCGTAGTAGCAAGTTGCCGATTGCTTGCTACCGTAGTAGCAAGTTGCCATTTGCTTGCTGCATGAGCAGCAAGTTGCCATTCGTTTGCTGCCTTCTGATGACGCGTCAGTTTGCAAGGCGCATTATTCGTTCTGAACATTTTTTTCAACTAAGTCCAATTTTTTTCGTTTTTCGGCTTTTGAGATTGTAAAAACTATGTGAAGGACATGAATCGACCAATGAGGTGGATGTTATCAAAAGGTGAGTTGAAATTAAAAGTCGTTTAAATGTCCGAATGTTTGTTTTCTAAGCATGAACCTCAGTATGACAAAACTATCCACATCACAATTGTAAGCGCGAAAGCATGGGAGAAAACTGACAGAAAACAGAGAAGACGGGGGATGGTTTCGAAAGTGCTTAGGAGTTCATCGACCTCCATCGACTTGAAGCCTGTGCCGATTTCGTTTTTGGATTTTTCAAAGAAATTGTAAGCGCTACTTGTAAAAACCTTTAATTAGAAATTTTGAATTTAGGACATATTTGGCACTCCACGAAGGATAATACCAAAAACGATAGAAAGGGAAAATCCAACAAAAGATCCAAATCGCACTCATCAAAGGAGCCGGAAATCATTGGAACAGGAAGCAAATAAGAAACTGTCATGGACTCCTAATTTTTTCATAATTTTTACTGTTACCTTGTTGTATTTTTCTTTTTTCTCAATAAATTGTTGTGTTTCAGTTGGCTTAAATCTTGGAAATGCGAGAAAACAATTTTAAATTCGGCAAGTTGCTACGCATCTAATGACAAGAATCGGCAAATTGCCGCCGAAATCGGCAAGTTGCCGTGCAAAAAAGTTTGCTTGCCGTTTGTCAGCGGCAAGCAAACTTTTTCACGCGGCAACTTGCCGTTTTTTGCGGCAAGTTGCCCAAAAATTCCCTGAGTATGCGCTTAACCAATGCAGGGTAAGTATTTATTTTTTTACGAATTTTATTATCCAAGAGCATCATTTTTCAGCTTTGTCAAGCTACCGAAAACACAGAAACAACTGCAGCAGGTTGCACTTTGTTTCCACATTGCATGTTCAAGTTCAACATGTTCGCAACGTCTTCTCGAATTGATCTGGAAACAGTTATAAATTTCAAGAACCACTCTCTGAAGTACCTATTGAAAATCAACATCATAAATGGATTAACATAGCAGTGAAGTATCCAGAGACCGTTTATTATTGCTTGATTTCTTCGATTTCCCATATCAATGAATGATAGAATCGAGAATAATGCTTGGTGCCAGATAATAACCATAAATGATATATACGCTGTTACGAAAGTGTATTGAAGAAGAATTGATATTTCGTTTTTCCTGGATTTTACTGTACTGTGGAAGTTTCGCTTCTGAAAGAAATTTTTTCGACAATTTCACTACTATGAAATCTTACTCCATAAATGAGATAAATCAAAATTAAGTAGGATAGATAAGAAATTACTAGGCAGGGAAAACTCAAGCATATTTCAAGAGTATCGAATAGTGTAGCATAGGGAACTTGAAAATCATAACCCCACATTGGAGGGCTCAATTTGAGATTTTGAGTTATACACCCTGCTAGAATTATGAAAAGGATCCAGGAGAAAATCAGAGACAGAGCGATTTTTACAAAGATGTTGAATGTTTTAGAACCAATCACATTGCAGAAAATGAAAATACGACAAACAGCTAAAAGTGCCATAGCTGGAAGATCGGCGATCCAGAAGGAATTCATAATGCAGCCCAAGACCTGAAAAAGATCTTTTAGTTTCAGAGTGAGGTGGACTCAGAGATCTCACTCTCAGAACCACATCGAATTCAGTTTGTATTCTTGGAAAAATCAAAGCTGGAGATGTTATAAAGTGAACTATTCCTTGTGATAGCTGGAGGAAATTGATTAGATTCATGAGTTTGTATGTCATGTTGGGATTTTGGTTTTCTTTGTTGTAGATAACCTGAAATTGAGAGTTTTTGATGTCAAGATAACAAAAATCACCGTTATTATCAAGTAGTAAAGTGGAGCCAGAGGAAGTGACAGGAAGAAAAATGCGAATCCAGAGATTAAGATCAACTCGTCATCATTCAAAGCAAACAAGTGGCTTGAGTTTGTCATAATAAATGAGAATAAAGAAAGTTACTAGGAAAACTAACATTCATCCCCACCTACTTCATTGCATTCGTCCATCGCACAGATTCCGAGAAAATTTGTGGGAAGTCGAGAAATAACTGTTTACGCTTTTCTTCATTTTCTGCTCAAGGCTCTTATTTCGAAGGTGGTGTTTTTGGAATTTGACGGTGGCTGTCTAGAGGAAAAAATGCTGATGAACAATCTGTAACGTATCGTTTAGTCTGGACAAATTTCTTCGAATCTTCCTGTTGGTAAAGTACTTTTAAGCAAGCAGGAAACAATCCATGAGCATCCGACACAACAATTTTTGAACATTTCACAACATAATCTAGGTGAATTTCAGAATGGCTTCAACCAGGAAGTAATCACACGTGTTGATCATCTTTCGAGATAACAACTGACCATGACATTTGTTTCTTTATGTCGCCATCTGCTACATAAACTTTTCGAGGACACCAAGATCGACATTAGATCTTCGAAGAAAATGAATTTCCCTATCTATTTTCTAGTTTTCATTCCTTTTTTGGTAACTGGTAAGCGTACTACAAGCGCAGTTCCGATTCACATTGTAACCATTTCCAGTTGCCTCCCAAGATGCTCCATCAGAATGCTTAGAGAAAATTGCAATCGGAAAAACATGCACCACTGGTAATCCTTCTATTAAAGTTGGTTCTCTTGTCTAGAAAGCTTTCTTATTATAAGTTTTTAGTACCACTTTGACAATGAAACTGGATTGTGCATGGCATTTGAGTTCAAAGGATGTGGAGGAAACAAGAATAGTTTTGAGTCGAATAGCTTATGTTCCACGATATGCAGACCAACAAGTGTCCCATGGTGTCCAGTGAAGTCGCAGCCGTTGAAGAAAGCAGATGGAAGTATTAATTGCAAAGAAGATGTAGGTGCAGATCTCAGGAAATGTAGATCAAGTCTCATTAATCTTATCGAAAACCAATATAAAATTACTGTAGTGTTTTCCTGTCCTAGCGTTTCTTTTCTAATCTCATGTGTCAGATTATTTCAGTCCGACTGCGCAACCAGTGGATATTGCATGACTCGTCTTTCTGGAAGTGGAATCTGCTGTAGAAAGGATGCTAGAGGTATATTTTTGTTTTCTTGATTTCAATAATTCCGATTCTCAGACAAAGTTGCTGCTGATTATGCTCCAACTTGTGGAAAGGACAGAAGTGTGGTTATGGTCGATGATGATGGAAACGAGAAAGTTTTGATTGGAAAAAATTGTGACTCTAACTTCTGCCCATCTGAATCAAAGTGCACTATGGGAAATTATTTTGCTACTTGCTGCAAGAAAATCTAATGGATCATTCAACTCTTTTTAACAAATTGTCCTCAAAAAAAACTTAAATAATGTTTACAGTAACCAACAGTTTAAAAAATTCTCTCGTGTACCTGTGAATTGGCAATGTTTGTCTGAATGAAGTGGTGACATTTTGTGTTTGTGTAAATAAAGACAAAATCGTATTTTGACCTTTTCGTGGGACCAACCAACATGATCCTAATTGGTGTATTCATTGAGTCAGAAGTCAGAAGGAAGTGTAACAGTCCATAAAAAATAGCTCAAAATTTGAACATCAAAAGAAAGTAGCCTCTAAATCAGCCTCAGGTGCACATATGATCTTAAGCTTGACAAAAAAAACCTTTAAAAGTTAAGAAAATCAGAATTTTTGACAAGACACCAAAGAATTACACAAGATTTTGCTTGCCACTTTTGCTTCTAGAAGTACAAGAAGTACTGTAATATGCAGCCTGGGTATGTTCAGGAAATATTCTAAAGGATGTGGCTCTCCGTGTGATCCGACTTTCGAATAGAAGGTTTTGACTGAAAATCAAGTTAGCAGGAAACAAATAAATTATAAGATGTCATTCAGCATGCGATCCAACTTGTGATGAACCAATTCCAATGAGTCAATTGATCATTACAGTTTCACTGAACCGCCTGAGCAAATATTCAGGTGTTGATACTTTTCAGAAGATTCTTGATTTCCGGAAACTTAATAGACACCTAACATGGGGTCAATAACAAACATCATTGTTGACTCTAGGTTGCTAAACTATTTTTGAAAAAGTCGTGCTTTTTTCAGTTTTCCAGACTAATGGGTGTTTCGCGATGTGAATGTATTCAAGGATACATAAAACATTCAGAAAAGATGAAATGTATTGAAACAAAGGAAATCGAGGAATCTTGACAGAGCTTTCAAAGTTGATCGAATTATGACTCTCAAAATGGTTAGGTTTTGAGGAAATATGTTTGACATAAATCACAAAAAAATAGTTGTAAAGGATGTCCATTCAGAAGTACAATAAAGATCAAAATGGGATCGGATGTGACTCAACTATACCGCAAAACAATTACCTACGTGTCCATATCCACCCATTGCAAACACACTGGCTACAGAGAAAAAGAACATATTTCGATCTTCTGGTCCCAGAGATCTGCATATTTATTATCACCTGTTTCCTTTCAAAAACAAAGCAAAAAAAAGATAGCATAGTGATGTTTGTTCCAACTTTCCAACACCATTTAGCAACTCCCAACAGCAAAAAACACACGTACAGTCTAGGATCAGTCATCATGTAAATACGCGTCAGTTATGTGTGAACAACTGGTATCTAGTTGATCCACCGAACTTTTTTTAGTATTTTCGAGAGAAATGGGCGGAGTTTAGAAATAGTATAAAACTGGGAAAGAATGGCAAGAACACAAAGTCAATTTGGCAAAAAGGTCAACAAGAAACTTTCAATTGCCTAAACAACTTTGCCTTTCGCTACAACAATGGTAAGTTTGGTTTAGAGTAACCGTTTGTTGAACTACAATTTTTAGAAGGTCTTCATCGCTCTCCTTGCTCTCATCGGATGCGCCGTGTACGCCCAGAATGGTATGCATATTCTAGATCGGAACTTTCCATACTGTAACAATTATAGCTCAAATCTTGCCAGCTGGAAACCAAGGTGGTCAGGGTAACCAAGGAAACATGGGAAATCAGGGAATAATCAGAAACCGGTGTTACGGTAGAAACGAGGAGATGAAACAGTGTGGAACTGCCTGTGAACCAACCTGTGCCAACCGCAATCCAGTAAATGACTTCTGCTCCGTAACATTAATTTTAAATTATTATTGTAGGTGTGTACCAAGCAATGCATCAACAATGTCTGCCAATGCCGTCAAGGATACATTCGTCACTCATTCACCAGACAATGTGTCCTTCCATCGCAATGCAACAATAACGGAAACACAGGAACCTCTCAATCCCCACAACGTTGTGGAGCCAACGAGTCGTTCAGAACCTGTGGATCTGCCTGTGAGCCAACTTGCCAGAACCCGAACCCACAAGCCTGCACCATGCAGTGCATTCCAAACGTCTGCCAGTGCAATCAAGGATTTGTCAGAGGACCTTCTGGATGTATCAGACGTTCGAGCTGCCAATAAGCTCATTTTTTCACCCGATTGAAAATAATTGCAGCGTATCGCTGTAGCATGTTCTGTATAAATATGTCTTCTGTATAATAAAACAAGCATTCAAAATACTTTTTTCACCATTGGTAATCACCTGAATGGTCCAAATTTCAACGATGAGCCTTTCTTGAATACCCATTTTGAATGCATTCCATCCTGCAGAAATTTCTTTGAAACCAGTTTTTCGAACCTCTTTCGAAAAATTTTTTTCGAAAGTTTTTAAAAACGTTTCGCGAAAAAACGTTTTTTTTTAATTCGCCGCGCAAAGTGCACTATGCAACCGCGCACCATGGCACATAACAAAACCTGGCACGTTGCCAAGTTCCCAGAGTTGGCCCTATTTTCTTCGCTCATTTATCGCTTTTCGTTGTTTTCGAATAAATATCAAAATTTTCACGAAAATATTGAGATTATTGTTGAAAACATCAATTTTTCTCACACAATAATGACTTTTCCATTTTGTTTTGAGATGATAACTCTTGTTGCGAAGTTCACATTGGATGAAGCAGTTTTTAAATTCTAGACTATGTTTTCCCATTACAAAAAAAAACAATAATATTGAATATCAATAACCATTTATCAAAGAAAATACGAAAAATTTATTGAAGGCATACTTTTCCTCAATTTATTCGTCGTTGTCGTATTTTCCCAAATTCTCGTTATTTTTCAGCGAGCAAACGCAAAAATGGGCAAACGCAAGAACACCGATGCGGTCTCCAGCCCAGAGAAGGAGAAAAAGGCAACGATGTTCGAAGCTTCGCCAAAGAAGCGAAATGCTGAATCGTCGGTAAGAGTCGATTGATTCCTGAACAATAAACTCATTATGCATTTCCAGGATTCGGATTCTGATGACAATTATGAAGAAAGTAATGCCGTTGAAGCAGAGGAGACCAGACATGAAGAAGGTCCATCGAACTACGAACCCGATAGGTTCAGAATGTTGGTTGAATCATTCCAAGAGTACATCGGAGTCAATCAATTCTCCTCGTCAGTTCACAACATGGAAAAGCCGGTCGCTGAATGGTTGAAGACTCATGACGAAGTAATAGATTCCAAGTACGGGTCATTTACAGCATTAGATGTTTTCTCAATTTATTTGTTTTCCAGATACTTCATCGCCGACTTCAGAAAGTACTTGAAACATGCAATTAAGTTCCGCAACTTCTCCCTCAATGATGCGTGCATCGGCCTGATGTCATATCTGAGTGGCGAAAAATCTCTTGTGGACTTCCCAACTTATCCTGATAAGCCACAAACGAAATTCCAACTCTACGTCAAGAAGAAGAAAATCGAGTTCAAAGGTGTCAATGGATCCCTTATGAAATCGATTCACGCTAGAATGCAGGGAGACGAAGCAGGATCTCGTGAAGTCGACCAGGAACTCCATGATTTGAACGCGCAGTTCATTCCTCAGCTCAAGGAGTTTCTCGATTTGCATCCGCACTTGACTGAAGATCAGAAGAAGTACATTTGCAACAAGATCAGACTTCTAGAAAGAAAAGTGAATCCAAAACCAGTCGTTTCGAAAACTCCGAAAACTTCGAAATCCAAGAAGGAGCAGAAAGAAGAAGAAACTGCATTCAGTCTTTTCTGCAAATCGAAAAACGACAAGTAAGTGAAACACATGAAGTTTCTCAAAAAGAAATCGTTGTTTCAGGTATCGCGACTTGTCTGAAGAGGAACGCGAAAAGAAGCTCATGAAAAAGTTCGCAAAGCTGCCAGATGAGATGCGTCAAATCTTTGAGAATTTGGCTCTCACCCTTTAATAAATTAAAATTAAATTTATCCACTGTTCTTGAGAGTCCCCATTTTTTAATGATCCATTCTTGATACTCGTTTTTTAACTGACAATTTTTCAACAATATATCCAACATCACTGTTTTTTTCACTTCATAATGACTTTTCCAAATTGTTTTGACATGATAACTCTTGTTGAGCTGTTCACATTGGATGAAGCATTGTTACTTTTTAATTTCTAGATCATGTTTTTCCATGAGTTTTAGCTTTTTCGATATTTTTTTGATTCAGTGTTCGTTTCTACAGTTTCTAGTTAATCCGATTCTCCTCATTAATGTCGTCCTTTCGCGACAAAGCCATAATTCGATTAGGCCAATCGTAATTGCATGTTGCGATTTTGTAAAGCTTCGTTGGAAGAATTTTCAATGAATAGACTCGTGGAAATATCAATCGAATCTACAAAAGTACATTCATGTTTGGTTCCGTTTCCATCTCCTGTCAGTTCGTCAGAAATTGTGTTGTAATCGTACAGAAAAAAAAACGTATTTCTTGCAGTGCGAATCTTCTTCTATCATAGGGTCAATCCACCAGTTGGTCACTCTAGTCAGCAGAGTTCAATCATATGACCGCGATATGCACCTTCGTTTTGTGATAATTGTGCAATGTTGAATTGTCCTCAACTGAAAGCAATAGTGACAGAAATACAAAGGAGGAGCTTCTCCCAGTCAGTTGCTCTTGTGCCAGGTAGCGCACTGGACACCGAACTGAAGTCACACGTTGTGTTCACGTGATCTACGTGCAGTTGAAGAAAAAGGGCTCGGGTATTCCCTCGCTCCGCCCCCATCAACTTCTGCTATCAGTCATTGTGTCTCTCTCAGTGTCACTTCCATTCCGATCAGTTCACTTTTAATTCAAATACAAAATTTTCATTCGTCTGCCCCCATCTGCATTCTGTTTCTTTCTCGCCATGTTTCGACATGTTTGACCAAATTCAACTCGACAGGTGTTATGGGGAGAACCCGTTTTTATTTCATTAGGCAGTAATCATGGCTATCTGAACACGGTAGTCGATGTGGAATAGGCAGTTACTAGGAATACTGGGTGCTCTTCGTGAGCATTGAACGTTTCAGACTGAACTCGATTAGAGACTGCTTACAAATCAAAAACTATACGATACCAGCCTGCTTACCGCAGGCTGGACTCGCGGCTTCGCCGCTCAATTTTGCTTAGTTTTTATACGCCACTGGCCACTCGGTTTCTGTTTCACGTGTGGCGCAGTTGGTAGCGCGCTGCACTGCCGCGCAGTAGTCGCGGGTTCGATTTTGTGGGGCGACCAAATTCTTTAACTTTCGCAAAACTAAAGCGGACACCCTGACCAAGACCGGACAGAAATCCTAGCGGATTATATATCAAAAACTATACGATATAATCACCTGGTTCATTGCCACTACAGTTCCACTACAAGCAATATCAAGACTCTTATCAAGAGCTTCCTCGTCCATATTTTGCCTATTTTCACGCACATTTGTTTGTGCGTCCATCCACATGACAATCCGTACTATGGCTTCAATATTAACTCCGAGTGTTCATGGTTTTAGTGAAAGATTAGAAATTCCACTATCGGCGATTGGCAACAACGGGCACTGTCGTTCCTGTCCTTTCCGAGTACGATCGTATGGTTGTACTTTGTGTCCTGCACCTCTCTGTTGAGGGATTATTTCGGAGAAGTTAGTTTTTTTTAAACTGTGTATACAGGAGTTGATAAAGTTTCTAGCA
The DNA here is from genome assembly GCA_963966625.1 of Caenorhabditis zanzibari. NCBI lineage: Eukaryota > Metazoa > Nematoda > Chromadorea > Rhabditida > Rhabditidae > Caenorhabditis > Caenorhabditis zanzibari. The sequence goes on along the minus strand of OZ016472.1, from coordinate 8,599,791 downwards.
CGCGTAATATTTTGATCAAACAGTTTCACCAAAACTTTCGAATTTACTTTCATTTCTAGGTTCTGATTACAATCTTTGTCCCCCGGAAAGTGTTCTTTACAATCTAAGGTTTTGTTTTCCACCATGCCGTCGTAAGAAAAAACATCGACTTTCGGTGCTACCGGACCGGAGTTGGATTCACTTGTTTTGTCAGTGTTCGATGTTCCTATTCAGCAGAAACCAGATCTAATTAGAGTGCCTTGAAAGTTCATTTTGCCAAAGTTTCAAGACAAACGTGCAATTTTTGAACATGTAATCACGCGGTGCATCTTTACAACCTCACTCAAACATCAGAGCACAAAGTACGCTGGTCATTTTTTTTGGCGGGGTGCCCTCATGTGATGATAGCAACCTCAATTCAGATCCAATGTCATCCGCAACGTTTTATTGAAAAACGGGTTTAGCAATATATCCCCCAAAATTCATTTTGTTCTCTGATGTCGGCTTAGTCGCGCGTGCAATCCTGACGGATTCTAATTCGAAGAAGGCCATCAACATCAGTGACACCGTAACTTCTATTTTGCACGGGGATTTCTCTTCATTTTGGAAGGGACACTTTTCGACACGAAAACGTGTGCTTTGCCGATGAAGTTTTGATGACAATTGCTTGCCGGTGTGATCAACGAGACACGCTCTTTTCTGATCTTCAGTAGACATTATTGTTGTGATGACATTATCGACTATCAATCTTCAATCTCACTACAGAAACATGGTGTAGGCGTGTAAATTATCTATAAATACTTGTTTCAATTCTAAGTTAGATAGAGTTAGTTGACTTTCTTATGAAGAAGATTGCCTTCGATCTTCGCAAAGATACCCGAAAATAAAACATCTTATTCAATACCCTCATATGACTACACAGTTCAATCTCGAAAAGAAGTGATCCATCAATCATTATTTCATCATTTAACACCTTCAGATATCTATTCTTCTCTCAGATTGATAACCATCCCATAATTTTTGATATCTAGATGCATCTTTCCCTAATTGAATTCGAGAAATAGTCATATCCCTTCTGTAGATAAATTTGATACCATATCAATCACGCCGGAACTTGAACTATTCTTCACACCTTCTGTTTCCGACTAAAGTCCAAAGGTTCCACATCACACCTCACTCTATCTCATTTCTTCAAAAATGGACGCAAAAAAGGTCGCAGAGTGTGTTATCAACCGCCAGTTTTGATCGTTTTTCGTTTTACCGAAGACAAGACGACAAGTTCACTATTTGGAGCTATTGAACCAGGAAGCCTAAATACTCAAAACTTCTCTTTCACAATCAAATTTATCCTATATTCATATCGTAAAACTTATCGTTGATTGCGTTTTAGTTTCATTATATCAGACGTTTTTAATTCAGAAAGCCAATCGACTTGATGTCAATAATGGCTATCGGTGTACAGAATAAGCCGGCGACGCCTCTTGGAGTTGTCAGTGAAAACAAGACAAATGAAGTTCGGGAGACGATCGGAACGTTGCAACAGTGTCTCGAGATCGCTGGAATTTCAAGCAAGCCAGCAAATCGTAGTGCCAAGAATTCAATCAGCGAAGACTCGGTAAGACCACTTCATTTGCACATTGGTTGTGTCTGCGCGTCGTCCGCAAACACCCATAACCTCACCTAGCTGTGAACTCCTTCTCTCTTTCGCTTTTATTAAAAGTAGAAGATCGATGTCTCCATGTTTTTCTATAACCTTTCCAAATCTCAGAACGATCCGGCGATGGAGGAGTCCGTTCCAGAAGCATCGAAATGGCCGCACTGTCAACACATGATCAGTCAGGATGAGGCTCCACGCAACGACGAAATGATCGGACCAAACATTCGCATTGTGCCGTACAAGGACGAGAATCAAATCAACGATATCATGCGCCTTATTACCAAAGATCTCAGCGAGCCCTACTCCATCTACACCTACAGATACTTTTTGCACAACTGGCCCGAATACTGTTTCTTGGCTCACGACATCACTAGCAACGCTTACATCGGAGCAGTTCTGTGTAAACTGGAACAGGATATTTTCTCGCGGCGCAAAGGATATCTCGCAATGTTGGCTGTCGATGAGTCTTGTCGTCGTCTCGGAATAGGAACCCGTCTCGTTCGCCGTGCCATTGAAGCAATGAAAACCAACGGTTGTGATGAGATTGTGCTCGAAACGGAAGTGTCCAACAAGAATGCTCAACGCTTGTACAGTAACCTCGGATTCATTCGTCAGAAGAGGCTTCTCAAGTGAGTCGTTGTTTCAAGAAGTTCGTTTTCGAACTTATGTCATTTCAGGTACTATCTGAACGGTGGAGACGCTTTCCGCCTCAAGCTCATCTTCACTTCTCGTCGTGTTCGCCAAAATAACGAGAATAATCACCCTCGGTGTTGGCTGAACGAAGATGATGACGACGGAAACTAAATCGTGTTCATATTGCTTTATTCCAATACTTGACAAGTGTTTTAATAGCCTGCTAAAAATTGCCAAAAAATTAAAGTATTTGTCAAGTACTGTGAGTATACTTTCCTTGAATTAACTTTTCAATTGTACATTTCGCTCTATTGCGCAAAGTTTGCCATTGCCATTCGCTTTAGCCTACTAAATAATTTCAGTCAAAACGAATGTTAACACACACTTAGATTTATTGCTACACAAAAGGCTGTGGTTATCAAAAATGTTCACAAATAAGGTGAAAGTATACATGAAAATGATGATATTCGAGTGAATCTTGGGTAACGAATATAGAACTATTCAGAGCAGAAATTAGATGGATGAATAAAACTTGACATGGAGAGAATAGGTTTCGTGGGGAAACTGGAAATGTGTTGGCTAGCGACGACTACAACAGTGGATGCATGGAGAGAATTCTAGATGAAAATGGGTTTGAATAGAAAGAAATGTCTTCCAGGAAAAACATGATATTTGATTTATCGGATTGATTATATTAAATTTCAGATGAAAGAAATATAAGTCATTCAACGAGAACATTGGGAAACTATGAAGACTACATTTTGACGATAAAGAGGTCGGGGTGCTAAAGCTAATGTACTGGTCAGATATTACCGTACAAAGAATGGTTATTAGAACGGAAAAGTTGCGAGAAGTACAATAAAAATGAACTATGCTTTCACATAAAAGAATTGCAGTGGTGAGGAAGCGGTTGCGAAAAAAGGCACATAAAATGAACATAGAAATTTTGGAAATGTCGTTTGGCATAGGTGAAGAGTGGTTGTTCTTATGGCATGTAGTACAACCGCTCTCCCAAATTGAATCCTCTTCCGAAGAACGGAGTCCAACTCATATCGATATCTAAAAATTTCGATTACTGATTTATTCTATCTGCATAATAATTACTCACTTTGGTTCTCTCCCATTGATTCACCCGAGGATGCATATGCGGTGGCCTCGTGCCAAATGTCCATCATTTCCCGAACAGGAACGTTGAAGCTGAATCCGCAACGTGGTTCATCGGTGTTCCCTTGCGGCGGAGTGGCAAGAGGGAGCTTCGAGGCAGAGCTGCTCTTCATAGCGTGGCGAAGTGAATCTCTTTTCTTTGGCAAGTGTGGAGTCGCAGTGAGCTCCAAGAATCGAGCAGACTCTTCGGCCTGATTACTTTCAGCCGAAGACACTTCCAATGGCGACAAAATACTGAGACCAAGTGGGTTGAGGCCCTCATCCGCTGACAAAATGCTCAACCCCAGTGGATTCAACTCTTCCACTGGTCTTTGGTAATCACCACGACGGCTATCAACTTCTTCGTCGTTCGAGGAAGAAGAGTATGATGACCGACGGTTGTGGTTCCCGAGTCCACTGTCCGGAGAATTCGATTGCTTCTTGTCCTTGATAAGATTCTCGTCTTGATTTCTTATTGTAGCAGCATAACTTCTTGACTGTGGTGGTGGCAATGGCGCTGGCACTATGACTTCCAATGATCGTTGATTCTCAACGTCCATGACATCGCTTGCGAAATCATTCATGTGGTCTTGTTCGTGTTCATTATCGTCATCAGCGTCATAATCATAATGGAAGACGCAGTCGCAATCAGAAGGATGAAAATCTTCGTTGTTATCATACTGTCCATTGGTTTCGCCAGCAAACGATGATTCGGACCACTGAAAATTGAATACTACGTAAGTTGTAACGAACACAACAACTTACAGTTCTTCCCACAGTGTAAGTCAGCATTGTTGAAGTTGAGCGATCTGTGTGAAGGCGCGATCGAGTAGCAGTCGAGAACGTAAAATGATGATGGCTGGAAGCAGCCGATGGTGAATTATAGCCAGCAACATCTCCTCTCTTCTTGTCTTCAATCGCGGCGGAAGGCTTCGAATTGAACTGAAGCACCGGTAGCTGCTTCGCCTTCTTAGCCTTCTTTTTCTTTTCCTTTTCCACCGCTTTCTCTTTCTCATAAAGAGCTTGCTTGTCCCGTGTCATCTGTCCTCGGTTGCATCTACATCGACAGTACTTGCCAACAAGTGATTGGCCTTTCCTCTCCCATAAATTGTTGCGTCGTTGCGGTATCGTCCACCCGCGAGCACTACCGAGTGTTGCAAGTCGTTTGACGAGATTGTCTTCGAGCATTTGATAGCAAATCGGATGGAGCGGCTGGCTAGAATAAGGGCATGATTCCCATGTGCACGTCATCTTTACACCTTCCGATGGATCAACTTCTTCCTTCGCTGAAAAGAAAGCGATTGCAATGAGCAGTGTGCGTCTGCTCGAAACTCACGACATTGGCATTGTATAGGATCGAAAACTGGGCATCCTGTGACTGGAGCAACAGAAGAAGACGTTGAGCCTCCTCGGTCGTCGGTCGTTGTTTGACGACCTCGTTTTACTAACTCGATTCTCCGCTGCCCTCGTGGCATGTTTCAGCAAGTTTCTCTCGTTTGAGTGGTTCAACAGTCTGCAGAAACGTTTTGATTATAATCGAGAAGGCAACAACGATATTTGTCATTTGGGACGTGGAAATTTACGAGAAATAACGAAACGATAAATAAGAAAATTTGTTTTGAAGCGGAAAACGGAACGGAAACAGAAACTCTCTGAAAAGTCCGTGATTTTTCGTGACCGTGTTCACACCGATTGCGGACTTTCGCACATCTACAGTAACCAAGGAGCTTGTGAGCTCAATTGCTCAATAGGTACTCAATAAAACTTAATCACTGGTTTTAAATACCATCGCAATACTCAATTTTCGGAAGCGCTTTCATAAAAATGAAAAAGCTTCGGAAGCCGACATCGGAAACTATGAATGGAGACCCTGCACCAAAAAATGAAGGAGGCCAAGCTCCGCCCCTTTTGAGATGATATACTAATAAGACAGAGGGTTGGGAGAGAATGAGAGAGAGAGAGAGAGGGCGTGGCTTAATTATGAGGAATGGTTAGCAATGAGAGCCAGAAGGTTTCAAAGAAAAAGAGCAGGTCTCGTAGCGAAAAATCTTAGCATGACGAAAGTGGAGAAGAGGGAAAACAGTTTCAGCGCATTTCGCAAGAGAGATGCTTCAGAATAGCCGTAAATCGATAACTCAAAGAAAGAAAAAGATTTGATGATCAGACCTCAAACCGTTTCTCTGTTCATGTCTGCCCTCACATGTACACACATACACTTTTGCACATTTAAAAATTGATGTTTCTTTTTGTTTTTTGGTGGTTTTTCTCGTGGTTCCAGTACTATCTGGTGGTAATGTGTTGATGGATGAAAAGGCATATATTTCAAAACTGGTGACTGATTGTGGACATTTTTAAAGCCGAATGTATGTGCGAGGACACGAGAGAAGGTGGTCTTTCTGTTGTTCTCATTTGAAAATTGTTTTCATTTTCGCGGCTAGGTCGGATGGCTTTTGAATAAGGTATGTTTGGAATAAGGTATGTTTGAGATGGGAAGCTAAGGGAGTTTTTTGAATTTATGGGGAGATACATGTTATTTGAGAATAGATAGGAACGAATTGCCAAAAATTTCAGAGCAAAATGATTTTCATTTCAGCCATGCGAAACTTGAAATTAATTAGGAAAGGTTGAGATATCAAAATTCGCCATTTCCCATGGCATTTTCCACTTCTTTCGGCTCTCACAAGAAAGTCTCTGAACTGATATTCCGCTTATGAAAAAAAAAACTTCTTCACAGACACTAACAACCACAAGAAACCACAAAAAGCCTTCGAGGAAAAAATTATTGCGCTGTGAGAAAAAAATTGAGAGAACAGAAGTCGGAGGGTCGTACGCCATGGCGCGATTCAAACAAGAAGAAGGACACTTGTTTGCTCTGATGATGACTATTATCTAATTGGCACGGAATCAAGCTGTCGTCGATGTACCAGTCTCCACTATGTATTAATCATCAAGTATGAAACTGGGAGAGTATATTGAGGAAAATATTCGAGAAGAGAATGGAAGCGACATTGCATTGAATGACCAGAAAAAACATAAACAAATGGTCGTTCAAGATAAAGACATTGAAATATAGGCGAACACTTTTAGATTTTTTTTTGCAAAAGAATCATATGAGGTTCAAAGTACAACTTTGAGTCAGAAGGACTTGTTTCTGTTCGATACAGTATCATAGTTGCCATTCTTCATCAAACTGTTTATTACGCAACAAGGTCTGGCGAGATATGCATGCATCTCGTCCACAGGTGCATTTCACCAGAGGTCAACCTATAAACACATCACTTCATTCACACTTCCCGGCAAACGAGGTCAATCTGTACCGTAATCCATCCGGAGGGGAGAGGGAGTGGGCTCTTATACTAATTGTTCGGCTCGAGAATTGCCGCAAACGATTCTTCGGCACATCGTAAATCTTCAAAAAGTTTCTTTCTCAAAGGTGGCAGAAGCCGACACTGTTCGAGTGATTTATTATAAATAAGTCGACAAGTGTATATTAGTAGTAATACGGTTTTATGGACCGTCATAAAAGTTCATAATAAGGGACTGGTCCGTCTGGAGGATTCTGAAACAAATAAGTCCTTTGTTTGATTCATGGAGACGATATCCAAATCACGAGCCACCAGACTTGTGATTTTCCGGGCCGGGCCGATGAAAAATTTCGCCGGCCTGGGTTAAAAAAAAGGGTGATTGCTAGTAAAAAAAAATTCCCAACAACAGAAAATTTGCCCAAATCTTACTAAAACTAAGTTACAAGGGTTAAAAACATATAATTTTGCCTAAAAATCGCTCAAACTGCAACAAAAAATGTCAATCACTGGAAGATTTTGAAAGAAAAAACAATTTTTGAAAAAATCCGGGCCGGAGAACTTTTCTGTTTTGGCCCGGCCCGCGACAAGTCTGCGAGCCACAAAATTGCATTTTATGCTGAAATGATAATTTGATTTTATGCTGAGCCATTGTTTCATGCTCAATTGGAATTTCGATTTTCGAGGCGTCAGACTCGAGAAACTATTTCTTCGACTATATTTTTAACAGTAAGTACATGGGTGTCTCACTGTACATGGGTGTCTCACTGTCTCACTCCAACTCGTTCTTGTTGGTGTGGTACTCTGCGTGAACATTCTGAACTTTATGCAAAATATAAACAGTGTGCCAATGTAAGAAGGGTGAAACAGAGCACCATGAAAAAACACACTCCATATGTCTCCAGCTAATTGAATGGTGTAATAATTTCCGACTAGGAGGAAAAAAGACTATTAAACATTTGTGAGGAAGGAAGGAGAAAAAATACAGTACAAATTTTAATAGATTTATTATTTGATTTAGTAAAAAGAGTGTAGTTTTCAGCAAGAAGGGACAACTTTCTATTTGCAACATGTACCAATATATATTTCTTCGACACATTTTTTTGCGAGCTGGACAGAATTTAGACTTGCAGCTTTTTCCAACCACAGTCAGAGAAACTCCTCCGTTCACTCGAATTATATTTTATTTGTTTTTTTGAAATCGTTGAAGTGATATGGGTGATCAAATGATTCTTTGATACAAATTGATAAGCACGTGGAGGTCGAGATGAACGGATATCACTTCCTGGTTGTCAAAGACCCATCTTGGTTTTTAGATAATTTCGTTGACTGTTTTTTATAAAGCTCATCATGTCCGACTGATTGAATGGATAGAAAATTTAGCAAACAAAGTCTACAACAGATTTATTAGCTCATTCTCGATTATTATGATCAACCAATAAATCTATTTGCAACATGTAGCAAAATAGTTTCCTTCGACGCAAGTTGCTCCAGCTGGACAGAACTTCGACTTGCAGGTTTTCCCAACAACTGTGATTGGGATACCTCCAATATCATCCTGCACGACCTTCTTTCCCTTTGGACATTTTGGATTCCAATCAGCTTCGAAGTCCGTTGTTATTTTCTTATCACAACAAATCTTGAAACCACTTCCCCAGGTGCAGGATCCCTTTGGTCCACAGTCTTTCTGAAAATTTGATATGACCGATAGCTAGGTATCTTCGTAATCTTACATCTTCTTGGCAGGTATCAGGTTTTGGGAATGGAGCGCTTCCGGCAGCACAGCTGTTGTAATCAACTGAAAAATAAACTTCACTAAAAACTCACGATTTACAGAAACATACTTCCTAAACATTCGGCACGACAATTTCCCTCAGTTTTGAAATTATTTTTGTTTCCTCCACAACCGGTGTATTCGAATGCAAGTGGAATGAAAGCTTTGGTATCGAAGTGGTACTGAAAACTACTACGTTTGAAATTCTCAAAAATGTACTAACTCGAATCTCCTTCTTTCCTCCTTTGCATGGCGTTTTTCCCATATCCAGAGGCAGTTCACAGTGTTTTGGAATATTGATGTTGTAAGCGACTACAACTGTTAAAATCGCGGAAACTAGAAGAAGGGAGTACATTTTTGAATGAAGTGATAGTGATGACCTACCGCACTTTTATACTCATTCAAGAAGTGATCAGAAAAATAAAGCGAAGATCAAGATGATTGATATGAAGGGGAAATACTTCCTTGTTTGCATCATGAATCAGAGTGATTGAGGAACTTATGGTTTATTGGGTTTCTTCAATGTCGATTTTGGTCCAGATTTGAGAGAAAATAACAACGATATCAGATTTTAACATTCTCATTTGCTTTCAAACTATTCTGAAAGTGTCCAAAAAACGATATACTATTTGGAGGGTGATCAAAAAAGCATACTCAGTATGAGTACCCGCCCTCGTAATTGGAATCACAGACTTTTTCGAAACTTGAAAGTGTCAATGGGGTGCCGGATGGGATCAGCGAGACATTTTCAAACTATTCAAGAACGTAGAATTGTATTCAAAGGCGATAACTTGAACACTGTCGTCGTGTGTCAGAAAACTAATGTGTAATCTTACTAACTCATTGTTTTTGTGAAGGTTGTCGTTCTGTGAATGTTTCTGTATGTATTTGAGATGATGAAAACAGATGGAACCGGATATTTTGAGTTCCATCAAAATTATAAACGCGCCCAACGTGGAAAACTTTATTGGTGTTGGGCGCGATCGAGTCAAAAATCGGAATGTGAAAAAATGCAACAAATAAGAGTACGACAAACGAAAATATGATGAGATTATTAAAGGGTAGAAAACGATATCAGAGAAGGGGGTGTGAAATCTTCTGAATTAGGGGTAATTAGGGGACACTCTGATATCCTCCGAACCGTCTGCTATCCAGAACCCATTCAGAGGGGAATTGATATCAGAATGCTTTTTACGAAAAGGGACAGCTTAAGGAATTCAGAAGTCATCGAAAATCGAAAAGAATGGAAAAACTTCTGAATTAGTGGAGTCTAGACACTCTGATATCCTCCGAACCGTCTGCTATCCAGAACCCATTCAGAGGGGAATTGATATCAGAATGCTTTCTACGAAAAGGGACTTGTTAAGGAATTCAGAAGTCATCGAAAATCGAAAAGAATGGAAAATCTTCTGAATTAGTGGAATCTAGACACTCTGATATCCTCCGAACCGTCTGCTATCCAGAACCCATTCAGAGGGGAATTGATATCAGAATGCTTTTTACGAAAAGGGACAGCTTAAGGAATTCAGAAGTCATCGAAAATCGAAACGAATGTAAAATCTTCTGAATTAGTGGAGTCTAGACACTCTGATATCCTCCGAACCGTCTGCTATCCAGAACCCATTCAGAGGGGAATTGATATCAGAATGCGTATTACGAAAAGGGACAGCTTAAGGAATTCAGAAGTCATCGAAAATCGAAAAGAATGGAAAATCTTCTGAATTAGTGGAATCTACACACTCTGATATCCTCCGAACCGTCTGCTATCCAGAACCCATTCAGAGGGGAATTGATATCAGAATTCTTATTACGGAAAAGGGACTTGTTAAGGAATTCAGAAGTCACCGAAAATCGAAAAGAATGGAAAATCTTCTGAATTAGTGGAATCTAGACACTCTGATATCCTCCGAACCGTCTGCTATCCAGAACCCATTCAGAGGGGAATTGATATCAGAATGCTTATTACGAAAAGGGACAGCTTAAGGAATTCAGAAGTCATCGAAAATCGAAACGAATGTAAAATCTTCTGAATTAGTGGAATCTAGACACTCTGATATCCTCCGAACCGTCTGCTATCCAGAACCCATTCAGAGGGGAATTGATATCAGAATGCTTATTACGAAAAGGGACTTGTTAAGGAATTCAGAAGTCACCGAAAATCGAAAAGAATGGAAAATCTTCTGAATTAGTGGAATCTAGACACTCTGATATCCTCCGAACCGTCTGCTATCCAGAACCCATCCAGAGGGGAATTGATATCAGAATGCGTATTACGAAAAGGGACAGCTTAAGGAATTCAGAAGTCATCGAAAATCGAAACGAATGTAAAATCTTCTGAATTAGTGGAATCTAGACACTCTGATATCCTCCGAACCGTCTGCTATCCAGAACCCATTCAGAGGGGAATTGATATCAGAATGCTTATTACGGAAAAGGGACTTGTTAAGGAATTCAGAAGTCATCGAAAATCGAAAAGAATGGAAAATCTTCTGAATTAGTGGAATCTAAACACTCTGATATCCTCCGAACCGTCTGCTATCCAGAACCCATTCAGAGGGGAATTGATATCAGAATGCTTTTTACGAAAAGGGACAGCTTAAGGAATTCAGAAGTCATCGAAAATCGAAAAGAATGGAAAATCTTCTGAATTAGTGGAATCTAGACACTCTGATATCCTCCGAACCGTCTGCTATCCAGAACCCATTCAGAGGGGAATTGATATCAGAATGCTTTTTACGAAAAGGGACTTGTTAAGGAATTCAGAAGTCATCGAAAATCGAAACGAATGTAAAATCTTCTGAATTAGTGGAGTCTAGACACTCTGATATCCTCCGAACCGTCTGCTATCCAGAACCCATTCAGAGGGGAATTGATATCAGAATGCTTTTTATGAAAAGGGACAGCTTAAGGAATTCAGAAGTCATCGAAAATCGAAAAGAATGGAAAATCTTCTGAATTAGTGGAGTCTAGACACTCTGATATCCTCCGAACCGTCTGCTATCCAGAACCCATTCAGAGGGGAATTGATATCAGAATGCTTTTTACGAAAAGGGACAGCTTAAGGAATTCAGAAGTCATCGAAAATCGAAAAGAATGGAAAATCTTCTGAATTAGTGGAATCTAGACACTCTGATATCCTCCGAACCGTCTGCTATCCAGAACCCATCCAGAGGGGAATTGATATCAGAATGCGTATTACGAAAAGGGACAGCTTAAGGAATTCAGAAGTCATCGAAAATCGAAAAGAATGGAAAATCTTCTGAATTAGTGGAGTCTAGACACTCTGATATCCTCCGAACCGTCTGCTATCCAGAACCCATCCAGAGGGGAATTGATATCAGAATGCTTATTACGAAAAGGGACAGCTTAAGGAATTCAGAAGTCATCGAAAATCGAAAAGAATGGAAAATCTTCTGAATTAGTGGAGTCTAGACACTCTGATATCCTCCGAACCGTCTGCTATCCAGAACCCATCCAGAGGGGAATTGATATCAGAATGCTTATTACGAAAAGGGACAGCTTAAGAAATTCAGAAGTCATCGAAAATCGAAAAGAATGGAAAATCTTCTGAATTAGTGGAATCTAGACACTCTGATATCCTCCGAACCGTCTGCTATCCAGAACCCATTCAGAGGGGAATTGATATCAGAATGCTTTTTACGAAAAGGGACAGCTTAAGGAATTCAGAAGTCATCGAAAATCGAAAAGAATGGAAAATCTTCTGAATTAGTGGAATCTAGACACTCTGATATCCTCCGAACCGTCTGCTATCCAGAACCCATTCAGAGGGGAATTGATATCAGAATGCTTATTACGAAAAGGGACAGCTTAAGGAATTCAGAAGTCATCGAAAATCGAAAAGAATGGAAAATCTTCTGAATTAGTGGAGTCTAGACACTCTGATATCCTCCGAACCGTCTGCTATCCAGAACCCATTCAGAGGGGAATTGATATCAGAATGCTTATTACGGAAAAGGGACTTGTTAAGGAATTCAGAAGTCACCGAAAATCGAAAAGAATGGAAAATCTTCTGAATTAGTGGAATCTAGACACTCTGATATCCTCCGAACCGTCTGCTATCCAGAACCCATTCAGAGGGGAATTGATATCAGAATGCGTATTACGAAAAGGGACAGCTTAAGGAATTCAGAAGTCATCGAAAATCGAAACGAATGTAAAATCTTCTGAATTAGTGGAGTCTAGACACTCTGATATCCTCCGAACCGTCTGCTATCCAGAACCCATTCAGAGGGGAATTGATATCAGAATGCTTTTTATGAAAAGGGACAGCTTAAGGAATTCAGAAGTCATCGAAAATCGAAAAGAATGGAAAATCTTCTGAATTAGTGGAATCTAGACACTCTGATATCCTCCGAACCGTCTGCTATCCAGAACCCATTCAGAGGGGAATTGATATCAGAATGCTTTTTACGAAAAGGGACTTGTTAAGGAATTCAGAAGTCATCGAAAATCGAAACGAATGTAAAATCTTCTGAATTAGTGGAGTCTAGACACTCTGATATCCTCCGAACCGTCTGCTATCCAGAACCCATTCAGAGGGGAATTGATATCAGAATGCTTATTACGGAAAAGGGACTTGTTAAGGAATTCAGAAGTCATCGAAAATCGAAACGAATGTAAAATCTTCTGAATTAGTGGAATCTAGACACTCTGATATCCTCCGAACCGTCTGCTATCCAGAACCCATCCAGAGGGGAATTGATATCAGAATGCGTATTACGAAAAGGGACAGCTTAAGGAATTCAGAAGTCATCGAAAATCGAAACGAATGTAAAATCTTCTGAATTAGTGGAGTCTAGACACTCTGATATCCTCCGAACCGTCTGCTATCCAGAACCCATTCAGAGGGGAATTGATATCAGAATGCTTTTTACGAAAAGGGACTTGTTAAGGAATTCAGAAGTCATCGAAAATCGAAACGAATGTAAAATCTTCTGAATTAGTGGAGTCTAGACACTCTGATATCCTCCGAACCGTCTGCTATCCAGAACCCATTCAGAGGGGAATTGATATCAGAATGCTTATTACGAAAAGGGACTTGTTAAGGAATTCAGAAGTCACCGAAAATCGAAAAGAATGGAAAATCTTCTGAATTAGTGGAATCTAGACACTCTGATATCCTCCGAACCGTCTGCTATCCAGAACCCATCCAGAGGGGAATTGATATCAGAATGCTTATTACGGAAAAGGGACTTGTTAAGGAATTCAGAAGTCACCGAAAATCGAAAAGAATGGGAAATCTTCTGAATTAGTGGAATCTAGACACTCTGATATCCTCCGAACCGTCTGCTATCCAGAACCCATTCAGAGGGGAATTGATATCAGAATGCTTTTTACGAAAAAGGACAGCTTAAGGAATTCAGAAGTCATCGAAAATCGAAACGAATGTAAAATCTTCTGAATTAGTGGAGTCTAGACACTCTGATATCCTCCGAACCGTCTGCTATCCAGAACCCATTCAGAGGGGAATTGATATCAGAATGCTTTTTACGAAAAGGGACAGCTTAAGAAATTCAGAAGTCATCGAAAATCGAAAAGAATGGAAAATCTTCTGAATTAGTGGAATCTAGACACTCTGATATCCTCCGAACCGTCTGCTATCCAGAACCCATTCAGAGGGGAATTGATATCAGAATGCTTTTTACGAAAAGGGACAGCTTAAGGAATTCAGAAGTCATCGAAAATCGAAAAGAATGGAAAATCTTCTGAATTAGTGGAATCTAGACACTCTGATATCCTCCGAACCGTCTGCTATCCAGAACCCATTCAGAGGGGAATTGATATCAGAATGCTTATTACGAAAAGGGACAGCTTAAGGAATTCAGAAGTCATCGAAAATCGAAAAGAATGGAAAATCTTCTGAATTAGTGGAGTCTAGACACTCTGATATCCTCCGAACCGTCTGCTATCCAGAACCCATTCAGAGGGGAATTGATATCAGAATGCTTATTACGGAAAAGGGACTTGTTAAGGAATTCAGAAGTCACCGAAAATCGAAAAGAATGGAAAATCTTCTGAATTAGTGGAATCTAGACACTCTGATATCCTCCGAACCGTCTGCTATCCAGAACCCATTCAGAGGGGAATTGATATCAGAATGCGTATTACGAAAAGGGACAGCTTAAGGAATTCAGAAGTCATCGAAAATCGAAACGAATGTAAAATCTTCTGAATTAGTGGAGTCTAGACACTCTGATATCCTCCGAACCGTCTGCTATCCAGAACCCATTCAGAGGGGAATTGATATCAGAATGCTTTTTATGAAAAGGGACAGCTTAAGGAATTCAGAAGTCATCGAAAATCGAAAAGAATGGAAAATCTTCTGAATTAGTGGAATCTAGACACTCTGATATCCTCCGAACCGTCTGCTATCCAGAACCCATTCAGAGGGGAATTGATATCAGAATGCTTTTTACGAAAAGGGACTTGTTAAGGAATTCAGAAGTCATCGAAAATCGAAACGAATGTAAAATCTTCTGAATTAGTGGAGTCTAGACACTCTGATATCCTCCGAACCGTCTGCTATCCAGAACCCATTCAGAGGGGAATTGATATCAGAATGCTTATTACGGAAAAGGGACTTGTTAAGGAATTCAGAAGTCATCGAAAATCGAAACGAATGTAAAATCTTCTGAATTAGTGGAATCTAGACACTCTGATATCCTCCGAACCGTCTGCTATCCAGAACCCATCCAGAGGGGAATTGATATCAGAATGCGTATTACGAAAAGGGACAGCTTAAGGAATTCAGAAGTCATCGAAAATCGAAACGAATGTAAAATCTTCTGAATTAGTGGAATCTAGACACTCTGATATCCTCCGAACCGTCTGCTATCCAGAACCCATTCAGAGGGGAATTGATATCAGAATGCTTTTTACGAAAAGGGACTTGTTAAGGAATTCAGAAGTCATCGAAAATCGAAACGAATGTAAAATCTTCTGAATTAGTGGAGTCTAGACACTCTGATATCCTCCGAACCGTCTGCTATCCAGAACCCATTCAGAGGGGAATTGATATCAGAATGCTTATTACGAAAAGGGACTTGTTAAGGAATTCAGAAGTCACCGAAAATCGAAAAGAATGGAAAATCTTCTGAATTAGTGGAATCTAGACACTCTGATATCCTCCGAACCGTCTGCTATCCAGAACCCATCCAGAGGGGAATTGATATCAGAATGCTTATTACGGAAAAGGGACTTGTTAAGGAATTCAGAAGTCACCGAAAATCGAAAAGAATGGGAAATCTTCTGAATTAGTGGAATCTAGACACTCTGATATCCTCCGAACCGTCTGCTATCCAGAACCCATTCAGAGGGGAATTGATATCAGAATGCTTTTTACGAAAAAGGACAGCTTAAGGAATTCAGAAGTCATCGAAAATCGAAACGAATGTAAAATCTTCTGAATTAGTGGAGTCTAGACACTCTGATATCCTCCGAACCGTCTGCTATCCAGAACCCATTCAGAGGGGAATTGATATCAGAATGCTTTTTACGAAAAGGGACAGCTTAAGGAATTCAGAAGTCATCGAAAATCGAAAAGAATGGAAAATCTTCTGAATTAGTGGAGTCTAGACACTCTGATATCCTCCGAACCGTCTGCAATCCAGAACCCATTCAGAGGGGAATTGATATCAGAATGCTTATTACGGAAAAGGGACTTGTTAAGGAATTCAGAAGTCATCGAAAATCGAAAAGAATGGAAAATCTTCTGAATTAGTGGAATCTAGACACTCTGATATCCTCCGAACCGTCTGCTATCCAGAACCCATTCAGAGGGGAATTGATATCAGAATGCTTATTACGGAAAAGGGACAGCTTAAGGAATTCAGAAGTCATCGAAAATCGAAACGAATGTAAAATCTTCTGAATTAGTGGAATCTAGACACTCTGATATCCTCCGAACCGTCTGCTATCCAGAACCCATTCAGAGGGTAATTGATATCAGAATGCTTTTTACGAAAAGGGACAGCTTAAGGAATTCAGAAGTCATCGAAAATCGAAAAGAATGGAAAATCTTCTGAATTAGTGGAGTCTAGACACTCTGATATGCTCCGAACCGTCTGCTATCCAGAACCCATTCAGAGGGGAATTGATATCAGAATGCTTATTACGGAAAAGGGACTTGTTAAGGAATTCAGAAGTCACCGAAAATCGAAAAGAATGGAAAATCTTCTGAATTAGTGGAGTCTAGACACTCTGATATCCTCCGAACCGTCTGCTATCCAGAACCCATTCAGAGGGGAATTGATATCAGAATGCTTTTTACGAAAAGGGACTTGTTAAGGAATTCAGAAGTCATCGAAAATCGAAAAGAAAAAGGGACTTGTTAAGGAATTCAGAAGTCATCGAAAATCGAAAAGAATGGAAAATCTTCTGAATTAGTGGAATCTAGACACTCTGATATCCTCCGAACCGTCTGCTATCCAGAACCCATCCAGAGGGGAATTGATATCAGAATGCTTATTACGGAAAAGGGACTTGTTAAGGAATTCAGAAGTCACCGAAAATCGAAAAGAATGGGAAATCTTCTGAATTAGTGGAATCTAGACACTCTGATATCCTCCGAACCGTCTGCTATCCAGAACCCATTCAGAGGGGAATTGATATCAGAATGCTTTTTACGAAAAGGGACAGCTTAAGGAATTCAGAAGTCATCGAAAATCGAAACGAATGTAAAATCTTCTGAATTAGTGGAGTCTAGACACTCTGATATCCTCCGAACCGTCTGCTATCCAGAACCCATTCAGAGGGGAATTGATATCAGAATGCTTTTTACGAAAAGGGACAGCTTAAGGAATTCAGAAGTCATCGAAAATCGAAAAGAATGGAAAATCTTCTGAATTAGTGGAGTCTAGACACTCTGATATCCTCCGAACCGTCTGCAATCCAGAACCCATTCAGAGGGGAATTGATATCAGAATGCTTATTACGGAAAAGGGACTTGTTAAGGAATTCAGAAGTCATCGAAAATCGAAAAGAATGGAAAATCTTCTGAATTAGTGGAATCTAGACACTCTGATATCCTCCGAACCGTCTGCTATCCAGAACCCATTCAGAGGGGAATTGATATCAGAATGCTTATTACGGAAAAGGGACTTGTTAAGGAATTCAGAAGTCATCGAAAATCGAAACGAATGTAAAATCTTCTGAATTAGTGGAATCTAGACACTCTGATATCCTCCGAACCGTCTGCTATCCAGAACCCATTCAGAGGGTAATTGATATCAGAATGCTTTTTACGAAAAGGGACAGCTTAAGGAATTCAGAAGTCATCGAAAATCGAAAAGAATGGAAAATCTTCTGAATTAGTGGAGTCTAGACACTCTGATATGCTCCGAACCGTCTGCTATCCAGAACCCATCCAGAGGGGAATTGATATCAGAATGCTTATTACGGAAAAGGGACTTGTTAAGGAATTCAGAAGTCACCGAAAATCGAAAAGAATGGAAAATCTTCTGAATTAGTGGAGTCTAGACACTCTGATATCCTCCGAACCGTCTGCTATCCAGAACCCATTCAGAGGGGAATTGATATCAGAATGCTTATTACGGAAAAGGGACTTGTTAAGGAATTCAGAAGTCATCGAAAATCGAAACGAATGTAAAATCTTCTGAATTAGTGGAATCTAGACACTCTGATATCCTCCGAACCGTCTGCTATCCAGAACCCATTCAGAGGGTAATTGATATCAGAATGCTTTTTACGAAAAGGGACAGCTTAAGGAATTCAGAAGTCATCGAAAATCGAAAAGAATGGAAAATCTTCTGAATTAGTGGAGTCTAGACACTCTGATATGCTCCGAACCGTCTGCTATCCAGAACCCATTCAGAGGGGAATTGATATCAGAATGCTTATTACGGAAAAGGGACTTGTTAAGGAATTCAGAAGTCACCGAAAATCGAAAAGAATGGAAAATCTTCTGAATTAGTGGAGTCTAGACACTCTGATATCCTCCGAACCGTCTGCTATCCAGAACCCATTCAGAGGGGAATTGATATCAGAATGCGTATTACGAAAAGGGACAGCTTAAGGAATTCAGAAGTCATCGAAAATCGAAAAGAATGGAAAATCTTCTGAATTAGTGGAGTCTAGACACTCTGATATGCTCCGAACCGTCTGCTATCCAGAACCCATTCAGAGGGGAATTGATATCAGAATGCTTTTTACGAAAAGGGACTTGTTAAGGAATTCAGAAGTCATCGAAAATCGAAAAGAAAAAGGGACTTGTTAAGGAATTCAGAAGTCATCGAAAATCGAAAAGAATGGAAAATCTTCTGAATTAGTGGAATCTAGACACTCTGATATCCTCCGAACCGTCTGCTATCCAGAACCCATTCAGAGGGGAATTGATATCAGAATGCTTTTTACGAAAAGGGACAGCTTAAGGAATTCAGAAGTCATCGAAAATCGAAAAGAATGGAAAATCTCCTGAATTAGTGGAATCTAGACACTCTGATATCCTCCGAACCGTCTGCTATCCAGAACCCATTCAGAGGGGAATTGATATCAGAATGCTTTTTATGAAAAGGGACAGCTTAAGGAATTCAGAAGTCATCGAAAATCGAAAAGAATGGAAAATCTTCTGAATTAGTGGAGTCTAGACACTCTGATATCCTCCGAACCGTCTGCTATCCAGAACCCATTCAGAGGGGAATTGATATCAGAATGCGTATTACGAAAAGGGACAGCTTAAGGAATTCAGAAGTCATCGAAAATCGAAAAGAATGGAAAATCTTCTGAATTAGTGGAATCTACACACTCTGATATCCTCCGAACCGTCTGCTATCCAGAACCCATTCAGAGGGGAATTGATATCAGAATGCTTATTACGAAAAGGGACTTGTTAAGGAATTCAGAAGTCACCGAAAATCGAAAAGAATGGAAAATCTTCTGAATTAGTGGAATCTAGACACTCTGATATCCTCCGAACCGTCTGCTATCCAGAACCCATTCAGAGGGGAATTGATATCAGAATGCGTATTACGAAAAGGGACAGCTTAAGGAATTCAGAAGTCATCGAAAATCGAAAAGAATGGAAAATCTTCTGAATTAGTGGAATCTACACACTCTGATATCCTCCGAACCGTCTGCTATCCAGAACCCATTCAGAGGGGAATTGATATCAGAATGCTTTTTACGAAAAGGGACAGCTTAAGGAATTCAGAAGTCATCGAAAATCGAAAAGAATGGAAAATCTTCTGAATTAGTGGAATCTACACACTCTGATATCCTCCGAACCGTCTGCTATCCAGAACCCATTCAGAGGGGAATTGATATCAGAATGCTTTTTACGAAAAGGGGCAACTAAGAAATTCAGGAGTGGAGAAGAGCTAGTATTCAGAAGTGAAGAAGAGAGAAAAATTTACAATGCACAAGTAAATTACCCTACCGTAAACATCGGAAATTATCCTCGATCATCCATCCAATTCGTCGATTCACTGCCCGGGAAGATCGAACCATACCATGAAGTTAGTGACTCTGCAAATTCCATTTGCATGGAGAAATATCTTGTTTTTAAACTCTTTTGTATTTGGCTTGTTGTCTCTTTTCTTCTTTGTCGCCCGGAGTTGATTTGAGTACTGATTTATCGATCGATTGCTTCCTATCGAAGGGTTCAACGTGGCTCATATCTCAACACGTCACGTTCCTGTGAGGTCACAAAAAAAGGTCATTTTGTTGGTCGAGGTCACGTGAATGTCAAAACCAAGTTTCGAGTTCTCACGTTCAGATTTTTCCAGAGAAAAACTTTTCCTTTGAATAACTGGGTGCTATGACCACCTTGTTCCTCATTTTTTCACCAAATTTGTTTATCAAGATCTTAATTTCCTGTTACAGCTCCAACTGTTCATATTCCAAGAATCAGAAATAAAAAAACTCGAAGTAACAAAAAAACATGTTGCATTATGTCTCTAAAAGTCTCGCCTTTAAAAAAAGCAGCTTCTATTAGTCCATGGGGCCAATTTGATTATCTCCCGCCTTCCTACTCTCGGTGTTTTTTCCTACCCCTAACACAATCCACTTTGCTCTGTGCCTATGCTCTAAAGAGTGCTCATTTTCCAAAGACACCCCTTTTTTGCCGGTGCCTGTGCTCATTTTGTGCTCATTTTTTGTGTATTTGTTGTTGTTCGGAATTGTGTCGGTCGTTTTTTTTTCTCTCGTTTTTCTCACTCCCATCGATGACACTTCCTAATACCAGGGTCTTGGAGGTTGTCTGGAAGAATGATGATGTTAAGAAGAAATAGAAGTAACATGAAAAAAGTATCTTTTGGAGAAATAGAAGTTCCGCCTTTTCGGGATTATTTGGGTTATTGGTGATATATCTGGATTTAAAGAAAACTTTTAAATTGAATCTCGACCACAAAGATCAAGGAAGCATTAGTTCTCCGGACTTTTCAAAAAATCACTATTTCAGGAACATCCCGGGTTCCATCGCGGTCACCCCTCGTTCAATCAAACAATTATCTATAATTCTTGACACACAAAAAAACGTGGGTTTCCCTCTTCTTTCCTCAACCTCCGTCGTTTTTCCCTTTTTCTAGCTCCGTCATTCCTTGGCAACATCTCATCAGTCCTTCTGCTCCTCTTCTTCAAGATATTTGATTCCCACTCAAATTCGCTCCTTTTGTGTTTCAAATTGACTCCACTAACCCCCGACGTCGTCATGATCAGAGATTGGAAAAAAATAAATGACGACGGGGGTTCACATGTTTGTGTTTCTATTTTTCGAACATGTTTCCATCTGTTTTCATTTGATTTGATCTCCCTTCTTCAAACCTTGTTAGTGTGCTCCAATGCACCAACTTTTTTCTTCGGATGATTGTTATTTATGGTCCATTAGAGTGGAGAGAATATGAACATTGATATGGGACAGAGATTGTTTAGAAAAATGGAAAAATCTGGAATTGAACTTAACAGTTTCGCTCAAAATCGAAATGATAATCTTTCAATCCAATTACTCAATCTTTGCAAAGCGTTTCAACAGTTCATATGCCTTCTAGTACAACTTCTAAAAGTTCATGGTGGTCGAAAAGGTTTAATAAACTTTTCATTTCCTTTACCAGGTTAGGTTGATGAGCTTCCGGTAGGTAATAGAACTAAGTTCCGGCCGATAGATACGGGAGATCTTCATCCAAATGATCACTCTGACTCTCCTAAAAACTTTTTCTTCTACTAGCTTCATTCCAATAGACATGTTCCTCATTTCAACTGGAAATATATGCAAAAAAGCCTAGTAAACATGAGAATCTTCTTCATCCCGAGCTCATAAATCGCCGCGCGGAAAGCTCTTCTTGCTCCTGGAAACGCGTGAATGAGCTCTCCTCTCGGTCCGCACTTGATTCCCTGTTTTATTACTCTTTTTTTTTTGTTTTTTAGCCGTATGTGCATCTTGTTCCTCATATTGCATCGGAATGTTAGTGATGTAGGGATGGAGAGAATATGCGGGAGATATTGGATTTGAGGGTTTTGAGGGTTGATTTGGGTTTCAGAGGAATTCTGTAATCTCAGAATTGCTGGACTGAAAACTATTGTGATTGATGTGATTGGTACGCTGCTCTTTATATCATCTGAAGTTATTTTTTTCCTGGATCTCTCAAATACTCTTCTCAATTATCCGAACATCTGCAAATTACAATACTTCCAAACCGATTCCTCTCATTTCAATTCCTTTTGCTCGTTCCCTCCTAAACTTCTCTATGAATTCCTCCCTCCAAACACTTTCCCAAACTGGTCTTCTCTTTTTCTGTCGACTGCTCATTTCCATAAGCGCTCTGTCAGACCGACTGCTTCTGTGTTGTCCTACAATTCCCGCGGGACATCACCCCTTCTCCATTTTTTCTTCCATTTTTATTTCCTTTCTACCCTATTTCTCTATCACGTGGACCTAACTCTCTCTTTACTTCTTCTACTCCTTTTTCTCTTCACCCACCCATTTTCCAATTTGTGGAGTAAGGAAAAGAAGAGGAAGATTAGTCATGAAAAAAAGTTGAACGAAAAAAACGGGAAAAGATAAGCTTTCAGAGAGTAGACATTTTGCGCCTTTCGAAAATCAAATTAAAGAGTTTTTCCGGTGGATCACCATCTAACATCAAATCGAATTTCAAAATGTATCTTATCTATTTTGACACGTCACCAGAAGTATTCTCGACTTCACAATCTCCAGAATCCATAAGAAAAACCACTTATTCTGGCCTATCTTCAAACTCCATAGCGTATGAATGAATCGGTTTTCTAAGCAGTTTCGGTTACGGACAACGGAGAAAGGACAGAAGGAAACGAGGAGGAAAAGTAGAAATTGAGAAAGGATAGAAAAATGGAGTCAGAAAAAAGAAAAAGAAAGAAGCACTTTTATGAGTGTCAGCTCTTCCTTTTAAAGAAATAGTGGTTTTGGTGCTCTTTTAAATTGCCAATTGTCGCCAATTTATTCATTTTATAATGCAGACTTGTCTTAATTTTTGCTCCATTTGAGTGTTCTGAGATCTTTGGTATTATTGTTCATCAGTACGTTTTTGTTTCTGGAAATGTGTGCTTAAAAAAAATTTTTTTTTTTGAATCTTAAAAAAAACATTTTCAGTCGAAATTCATTTTTTTCATCTTGGACTCATTTGAACCGAAAATTAACCGCAAACGTTCAAAAACCCTTCAATTGAATAATATTACTCTGCAGAGTGCTGAGCTCAGTTTTAAAACTAATTTATTTGTGAACTCGATTTCCGTAAGCACTAAATACTGTAAAACGGACAGTTCAAAAAGGTTTAG
This sequence comes from Caenorhabditis zanzibari, assembly GCA_963966625.1. Taxonomy (NCBI): domain Eukaryota; kingdom Metazoa; phylum Nematoda; class Chromadorea; order Rhabditida; family Rhabditidae; genus Caenorhabditis; species Caenorhabditis zanzibari. The sequence continues at coordinate 8,576,522 of OZ016472.1, read as the reverse complement.
CGAAAAATTTTCGTTAGCACGAAAATCTTTCTGAAAACAGTAAAAAAACATTTTAAAAACACAAACGAATCTGAAAACAGAACTTCAGGATTGACCAATTTTAGGAACTAATTAGGACGATAATACAATCAGTTTTAGATTCCACACTATTTTCTGAACATCATTCATTGTCAATTTCCATTACATTTTTTCAGTCCATTGTATCTTCATTCTCCCATTCCATAATCTCCAATTGGTAAATGTTCCTCCTTCTTATCCAGCGTTCTATGTTTTTCCGCCACCTTCTCTTATTACCATAACCCCCAGTTTTCTATAAAAAACCTCGAAACCCTTGATATCTAACTTAATACTTATTCTCTTCTCCTAAACGTTTACATTCCACCACCAACTCTTTTTCTTCAGTTTTCTATTCCTAACGAAACACACACTTCCTGAATAATTCATCTTGCCCTTCCTTCCTATTTCTTGGTTTTGCCTTTTCGCCTTTTCGAGAATAGAACCCCAAACAGCTTTATCCCATTCCAAAATCTTGTGAACTTAAAGAATTAAGAAAGAGGATATGACGTGGAATTTTGGGATTCAGATGTGGGATCGTTGACACTCTATGCGGAAGAAAAACCGGAAATCGAGCTTCCGTCAAGCTCATCTGACTGTGAAAAGGTGGAGAAAAACCTCTAGTCACCTTAAAAATTTTTATCCGGAAACGGAAAGAGTTTTTGGAGCAAAAAAAGGAGAGGATGGATATATGTGTTGTGTATGTGTGTCAAATGAAATGAAGCCGTGTTTTTTTGCGCTGGATCCGTCTTCGACATCGTCGTTGCCACCGCTCCGAAAAGTCATTAAACGGCCGGGGGACCCGCCCAGTAGTCCGCCGTCTCGGAGCGAAGTGATGAGTGATGGCTTCGGGTGCCAAAAAGCTCATTTTGTTGTGTTTTGAGCGAGTTTTCGTTTGAAAAATGGGTATGTTCATATTCCATGAAGCTACCTAATTCAGGTTCGACCAGAGCCCGTCCCATGACTTTAATTTCTAGAAATATCTCTGATCCCAATAAAACTAGCCATCAACAGATTTTTGCAGAATTGAGCACATGCCCTGGGAACAGTTGTTCAGAACGTTATCCCAAGAAGAAGCAACAATGTCTAGTCGAAAAAACAAAACAAAAATAACACATGAGCCATTTCGACGTTAATTCAGTTGCGTACTTTTTTTTCTGTTTCTGCAAGCTAGTCTGCTAATGACGTGACTGTTTGGATCCAAATTTTTCGTAAACATTTCCGGAGGAAATCAGAAGTTTAGATAGTGTCAGGATTAGTAAATTCAAGCCGGTAGGAGTTTCTTTAAGAAAGGATGCTGTATTTGAAAGTTGGTTTCACATGCTCTTTCTGTTATTTTGGATGCTTTTTCTGTAATTAGAAGTTTGTTACATCTTCAGATTTTCTCTAGTTCAAATTGTGAAGCTCCATTTTTTCCGGTAACTTGTTCAAACTTTCTACTGATCAAAAATTTGTAGCAAACTACAGTATGTTTTCCGTGTCAAACATCTTGTTCACTTTTGTGACTGTCTAATCTTTGCATTTTTTCCTTTCTTTTACATTTTTCCCATTGTATTTCAAAGATAGAACGTCCCCCTCGCCCTGCCAAAATTTCCATCCCAACATGTTATGTTATCTATTAAAATTTTCAAAACAGCAATCGCAAAGCAATAGTAGTAACAATTAGTTGTCCCCCTTTAACCTGTAGAATAAGCCAATAGGCTCTCACCACACACACATTCATTCACGTAAGCACTTGAGATCCCCTCCCGGAGCCATACAGTTGAAAAGTAAGAGAGGATTTTCTCGTAAATTACTGTAGTAGTTCGACAAACATTGCTGCTCCAAGGTAGTACAAGGTATGTACATTACAATCTCTTCCTCTTTTTTCTACATCTCTGCTCCAACACAGTAACTAACTGAGATTTGAGTTCTATTCAGCAAGTAAAAATGGTTGGCAACTCTTGCTTGCTCGCGCCGATGCTCCTCAATCTTTCAAGTGGTCGAAGTGAAAAGTGACAATGGTATCTGTACAGAGGTATGTCAAAGTTCATAATGACCTTGTGACGACTTTGAAGGAAATACAGTAATCATGGCTCTTTTCGTGCTCTGATCGGTTAGGTTACATCCTGTGAAAAGCACTCGAAGAGGCGACAGTGTAGATTAGTTTGTGTAGATTGTGCAAATTATTGAAAGTAGGCTATTATTAGCACAGAGGGAACGGACAGGATATCCCCTCTCTTGGGCAGATAACGGATATCTTGAGGTTTGGGACGAGCAAGCAAGGGGATATGTAGACATGGAGTTGAGATCTGATGTGACCAAAAGATTTGAAAATCTGGAGGCACCCTGGGACGGATCCAGTAGTGGAAGAATATCTTGAAGATCCTGAAGACATTAATGTTTCATTTCAAGTGACTTAAAAACGTTTTGAGAATGTAAAGTGAAATCAGCTTTTGAATGTACATATACTGATTCCCCAACATTTTTAATAGTCAACCTAAATTTCAAAAAAAATCTCGAATAAAATTACTACCGGAAAACTTTTCTCATAACAATCATCCATGTGCGAAATTTCAATCTTTGTGAATTTGAGCCACTCAATATTTTTCAAACTTCTCCATTTTCCTTTCGAAACTTTCAATCTTTGAAACAATGATCTTGCCATGTGGTTCAGCTCAAAGCAAAAAATTTGCAACATTTTCCGACTTCTCCACTAGTTTCTTTTACTTCAAAAAATCGAAGTACGAAGATCCCAGAATCTAATAGCGAGAACATGCTGTTCGGATTATGTTTTGTCTTCTATCATCTTTTCTCTATTCCCTAAATTTCTCTCTTCCATCATCAGAACTCGGGACACTCTCTCATGTGGCGGTTGAATCTGATGGCTCGCGGAGCATTTTCATTTCGACCAGTTGGTTTTGTGAGGACCCCAAGAAGATGATGATACAAACACACTCTCATACACACATCTGAGAAGGATCTTAATCGTTTTTCGATGGATGATGGGGAGACGGGAATGAAAACGAATCGAATGTTGCCAGTGTGTCCGGTGGGGATGAAATAAATGAGAAAGACTATGGAGATCAGAGGAGAAATTTGAGAAAAAGTTTGAAAACGGGATGAGATAAAGAAAAGAAATGTGTGGAAAGAGAGAGAGGGAGAAGAGTACGTGTGTATATTGAAAGAGCAAAACATACTGATGACTCCGGGAAGACAAGAAGATACGTGTGATTATTTTGTGTCGAAATTAAAACCCATAACCTTTAGTTCCTGATTCTGTTGTGACAGGTTCTCTGCTTTCCCAAGAAATCGCCAATTTTCTACGAAGAACTTTTTGAGGTAGTAGCTGGAAAAAGTGATAGTAAGAAGTCTCTTGAGAACCGGCGAATCATGGGAATTTAGAAATTCAGATCTCGAAATCGGTAGCGTCTAGAGTTTAGTTTCCTTCAAATATGAAGTTCAATTGCCCCAAGTGTAGAAATTTCCAATTTTCTAGATTTTTGCCACATTCCGATTTTCTCAAAATTGGACCAGTCCACATCCGTTTCTCAATTCCAGGTTTCCAGTGTAAAATTCATGTTTTCCCTCCGGATATATATTTTTCTTCCTCGAAACCCTGCCAGCTCATATTTAAAATAGATCATAAATTTTCAAACAACTCCGGGACCACCTATCATTTTCTCGGGTTCTATTATTTTCCAGCTTTTTTTTGCAGAAATCGTTTTTTCGGTTCTGCAGGATTCAGAATCTCAGATTCGATGAATTCCAGTCTTTAACCTTCCTATTCTTTTCCTAGGTGCAAAGTTTCATCTTCTGTGCTTCAAGATTCTTACCTCTTCGGCTGCAATCGTTTTGCAATAGATATCGGATTCCCCACCTTTTTTTCTGTTTCTTCTGGCCATTTTCCACGTCATTGTCGTAAACCTGGAACATGTGTATGTACCTATCTTCTTCTTCTTCTTTTTCTCACATTCAGGTTGAAGATCCCTGCCCGGGACTCCTTGAATCTACACGGCGGCCGTCTTCATCATCATCACCTTCTTTCTCGTTTTTCTCCTTCGCTTTCCTTCTTCCTATGCATTTTTTATGCTTCGCCGTTCTTTCCTGGGTGCTTCCTTTCTCTTTTTTATACTCCTTCTTTGGTCTCGTTTCCCAGAATGCGTGGTTTCTGTTTGTACCCGTTTACTATTAAACACAGGACAACAACTACAGCTGGGTTCGAGTATACGGAGTAAGTTACTAGATAAAACTGACGATGAGTAGGTTCTGAACTATTGTTGAGGTCAGAGCTACTAACTCAGTAGCCACAAATAAATCTGTATTAGACTACATGAGCCTTCTTTACAAATTCTGATACTGGGCTGTCAGGAATCTGAAATTTTAGGACCAGCGCCAAATTTATCCTATTCGCTTGCTCCTAGCAACCTCTACCAAACCTTTTGATCTTTCAATTCTTCTCACAATCGGTCAAAACTCCTTCGCAGATTTCCTCATCACTTTTTTCAATACTGAATCATTGATATCGCGTCAACCGATGAACCCCTTGATCAATTGGTGACGCAAACAATATGCGCAATACAGTACTCGTTAGGGAGGCTCTGCAAAGCCAACTCAACTCTCTTTTTTTCTTTTTTTGTTCCTTTCGTTTTTCGTCGTCCTTGCTTCGGTCCGATTGTTTGATCGGCTCTTCTCGCCCTCGCAATCTCAAAATCTCAGCACGTCGCATTTCGTTCTCTCTTGGCATTGGCAACACACACATCTCACAAGTACTTGTTTCGAGTGTCAAAAGCACCAACCAATATTGGCAACGATTTTTTTCGGATGCTCCCTCTATCCGATGCCATTTTCTTGTAGGAGAAAAAATAGGCTCCGCCCATCTAGTTTTTTCGATTCTGTAAGGAGGGGGAAGGGTCGCGTTGGGGTGAAAGAGTTTTGTAAAGATTTCGGTACTTGGATTTTAGCGATTCATTGAATCTAGCTTCGATGTTCCTAATACCGTTCCATGAGTTGATCATTAGCTGAGAGATACCTTGGTCTGCACCCGACTTGTACCTATATGCTTTTGAATGCAATATTTTGTTGTTATGAATCGATTGAAATGTTGTTGATGTAACCATTATGATTATCCAAATACAGGTTGATATAGTTTCTAACTTTAATAGTCTCCTTCAAATGCTTCCCCAATATCCAAGCTTGAACTGTAGTTCATTCGGGATTTGTCTCAGACGCGCTAGATGTGCTAGCTGGGTTCGGGTCTTAAATCTTCCGATTCTCCCGTTGACTTGGCTCTTTCCGATGGCCCACCTGAAAAACAGAAGAATGTTCAAAACTGAACATTCTTCGTGTGAAATGTGGACATTTCTCATTTTCCTTCTCTCCTCATCATCCTCAGCATTAACATCACCACACTATCCCTCTATCTCATTCTCTTCAAAATTTTCTATTTTCTCTATGACCATCATCTACAAAAAAAACAAAGGATATGTCTTGTAACTCGATCCGAGTGTATGTGTCTGCAAGAAGATTGTCGCCTGCGGGTGCCGAAACGGCAGCAAAATATTATGGATGGTGTGACAAGAAGAGCCTCTGCTGCGGTTTCGGGAGGACCACACACCTCCAACCTCCGTTTTGATTGACACGAGATTGTTTTGGTGGTCTCCTGGTGGTAGAGCTGAAAATCAGAACCATAAAGAGTCCTCTATTCTGCAGAAACATAATCGTTCATATCGCGTGCGCTTCCTTCCTCTCCTTTTTCTCCGTGTTATAATTGCCGGTGTCATGAGCCTCAACACCACGATTATCTTTTGGCTTTTCCCTTGCTCCAATAGGTTCTTCACAACACATGCAATATAGTCTTTATTCTTATTCCAAACACATATTATTATTCTTTTTTCCCCAATGGATTTAGTTTCTTACTTTTTCTTACCAAACGGGCGCCGCAACCGTTATCTTTCAAGTGGCTAACAGTCCCTTTCCTAGTGCACATCCCCTTTCTCTAATCAAACAAGGAGTCTGCTAAAAGAGAGTATAACCAATCACTTCCCCAACAATAGACTCGGAGAGCATAGGGAAAAGTAGTAGAAGTAAAGTGGTATTGTCTTCGAGAAGAAAAGAGATTTGTAAGTGATCTAGGGGATAGTCTGGGGAGAATAAAGTACAATACTCTTGTATAAAGGTCATTTCGTGATGTCACATGGAGTGGGAGCATATGTTCCAGTTCCCATTCTGAAAATGTTCTATGTCATTGAACAGCCTTCACAATTTCAGTATAAATAGTTGAAACTTCGGAAGATTTCTGTTTGGGACGGTTTTTCAAACTTCTCTGTTAAAATTGAAAATTTTTGGAATCAAGTTGTAAAATTTTTGAGAATCTGTTAGTAAAATATACTAAATCGAATTCTCAAGTTTTCTGAAGAGATTCCGATTCAAACCAAAAACTCAAAAATAACCTCGTATTTTCCATGTTTCTATTTTAATCATCCACATTTTTCTGTTTCAAACATCATCCCTTTGAATTTTCTCTTCTTTTGACCTCCCTTCGTGAAAATGTAATTTCCTCAAACTTCCCACGTTCGAAGTCCCCCTCCTCCACCGAATTTGTCTTATTTACCTAATCTCTTGCTCTTCTCACCCTCCCCCGCCACAAACATTTTCTTTATTCTCACAATTAGTTACATCATTTTTCATTGTGAAATAAAGCAACAAAAAAGAACTGTCTCGTGTTTTGATACTGTCACCGTTGTTTTAATCTCATTTGTCAACTTTTCACAGAAATAGTGACAGTACGGCAACACATTTCTCAAAGACTACCCAGGTATCATATCAACAATGTAGTTCCATCCGAGAGCTATTCGTTTCTTGTTTTCGTCCTGATCATAGTCGTAATCCAAAACCGTAATCCTTAATATCCGATTCATCTCCAGACCCTCACGTCATTCTTGTATCCCTCTTCTCTCCATTCTTCCGATACCATTTACTCGTTTCATAAACCGATTATAGCCGGTATGGTGTCTTTTGAAAATTGCCAAACAATATCCAGTTTTGTATGAATCCAAAATATTCTCTAAATATTTTGACCTCATTCTCCAATAACTACTAAATCTGCCAAAATCGGGCATTCCCTTTTCCCTCATTTCCAAAACCACCCACTCCACAAACAGCGACATTCAATAGTTGTGAGAAAGAACTCTCAGCTTCTGAAAATTGGAAAAATAGGACGGGAGCAGAAAAAAATAGAGTAAAAGAAGAAGGAAGGCCAAAATCCTAGGAGCCATATTCATTTTCCCGGTTGCTCCCTTTTTGCTTTTTTCCTTTTCAATACTATTGTTATGTGTTTTTGAATGGATATGAAAATAATAGGTGTGGTCTTAATAAGGCTTCTTTTTAGGCTTTTGCTCTCTATAAGAAAATAAACTTTGAGTCATCTTATTATCAGTAGTAGTTGCGCAGAAGAAGAAGAAGCTCACTGGAGCGCAAACGAAGGGGGCAGGTGGGTCAGTGGCGCAGTTTTTGGAGAAGAGAAAAAGAGAAATAGAGACAGATCGCGTGTCGCCAGATTAATAATGATATATTTAGAGACGAGAAAGCAGAAATAGAAAAGAAAAAGAGTTAGAAATAGAAGAAAGAGAGAGTTTGTTTGTCCCTCGATCTTCCCCGTTGACGACAAGGTTTGTAACCGTTTTTTATTCGAAATGTTTAATTCATTAGGCCCACTTTTGCCACTTTTTTTGGGTCACTAGACATTAGGAGAGTCTAGACTTGATAAGGATATAGTGAGCCATGGTTAAGCTCATATAATGCTGAACTTTGCATGTTATCATCTTTTTCGTTGGTTACTCATAGGAAAGAAACCTTGTGGGATTTGCATATGAATATTTTTATGGCATTCTGAAATAACCTTTTGTTCACTGGTAATTCGTTTCCATCTTTTAAGAATCAAAATGAGTTTGTGACTTGATTCATTTGTGACTTGATTCATCACAAAAAATATCAAATTTTTACTTCGCGTGTTCAGATTTTGTTTTCCCCAAATAACGAATTTTCTGGTTTCCTAGAGTCCCCTTCTCAATTTCCCCCTCTCGTTTTTCCCATATGTAATCTCAATACCCAGATTAAAATTCTACGTATTCTGAACACTTTCTATTCTCTAAATCCCTATTTTTCTCTGAAGAATCGAAAAGTTTTGGTAATCCTTTTCAATTGGAACTTATTTCCTTGCGAAAGTCAAATTTTGAAAGATCACAAAGTTTCCCATCAGCAAAAGATCGGATAGAAGAAAAAAAGAGATAAAAGAAAATCTGGGTTCAATTAGCGATGAAATTTTTTTGGGGAATGAAGTGGGTGGAGCTTCTGCTAGCTCTCAAATTCCCAGTGAACCTTCTCGAGTTCCCACAGGTCATTCTGAAGGCATGGATCTCAAAAAGTTTCTTTGGACTTGATAAACTTTTTGATTTATTATCCCTTTGTAAAACGAACAAACTGTCCTCTTCGGAGTTCTTCGAGAGAGATAAGGCAAGCCAAAGATAAAAGTTAGTAGGTAACGGAAAAGAAGAAAGTTCAAGTGGGGCCCTCCTCCCCAAGCCGGGGGCGCGTAGTGTGTACCTCCTTCAGACCGTTCGGCGCTTCTCTAGATGTCTTCTTTCTCTCGGAGGGTTCCGCCCCAATATATCCTCATACCCATAGTGTAGCAGAGCCCAAGAGAAGGAAGAGCATCTCTAGGTAGAGTACGTGTGGAGTAAAAGTTGAGAAAAAGAAGTTGAACCCCTTAGCCGAAAGAAAGATTATCTTTCTTCTTCGTTCGTCATTACACCAGTCATCACCATCATGTTCTTTTTCTTCTTCCTCATCTTCAAGCTTTTCTTTAACGTGTGTATGTATGTTCATGTTCTTCTCCATCTCTCTGAGTTTCTCGCTCTTCCTTCTCCCCCAATTTTTCCACAAAATTTTTACTCGTCATTTCCCCGTGCCGTTTTTATCAACTTTATCCACACCCCAATGCCAGAGGGATAGAAGACGAAGGCGCATATAATCTTTTTTCCGAATCTTTGCTCTTTTCTTCAATTCTTCATCTGAAGGATACGGAAGGAGAATTTCCGAATCATCTCTTTTTCTTTCTGTTTTCTACCTCATTCATCTTGTTTCCTGACAGTTGTTACAATCCATTGGCCTCTCTGATTGGAGTTTTGATAAGATTTACGCTCAAAGTGAACTTCTTAAAAATTCAGGAGGTTCAGAATCTTTAAACTCTTCAAATTTCTTTTTCGATGAACTTCTTGTCATGTTTTTCTTTTCCCCTATCATCACTCTCTTTTTTTACTCTTCTTCTTTTTTCTTGCTCATTTATAATGACCCGACACCATCTCGTCACCTCTATCCAATAACACCTGCTTTTCTTTTTTCATTTTTTTCGTTTTCTTGGCTCTGGTTCCAGTTTTCTTCGTTTTCTTGTTTCTTTTTCCACTACTTCTTTTGACTGTTTTCTGAAATTTGAAATTTCAGTTTGATGACTCGCCTAGGGTGTTGGCTAGCAGTAGCCTCTCTGGTGGCCCTCGCCGGACTTGCAGATGCCGGATCCAACTGTTCCGCCGCCGACGCCACCAGAAACTGCATCGATGGACTCGTTGTACCAATTTGGTGAGATTTTGAAAACTAAAAATAGTTGAAATCTAAAATAAACAGGTTGATTCGTCAAATAAAATTTGATAGTAAAATAATACAATTCAGCTGCTCCTGAAATCTTCTTCTTGAGAAAAATTGAGAAATCCAAATGGTACATTTGTCGGAAATTTTTCCTTTTCTCCAATCGAGAAGATAAGAATTCGAAGTGGAATCTTTAAAATTCAAAGTGAGCTCGAATCTTTCCGACTAATTCTCATGAAAGTCTCACACACTTGAACTCATGTTTCAAAAAAAGTGGATCATGAACTTTGAACCTATAAAAAACTCTCATCTAACTTCACTTTTCATAGACTCATTGGTTTCCCAGAGGAATGATGTGTAAATGAAAGTGAAGCGAGATGCAAAAATGAGAAACATCTGGAAATGAGCGCATAAATCAAGTTAGACTGATCGGTTTTGTCGAGACGACGGCCGACGAACACAAAAATCAAGAACATGTGTGAGAGAGAAAAAAGGAATCAAAATATCTGAAATCAAATAAAAAATCAAAAGATCCCATGAAAAACAAAGACATCCATTTCAGGAGGCCATTCTTGGATCTGACGACAGGCGACCGAGTACTTCGTGGAGTACTGTATTTCTTCGTCATCGCCTACATGTTCTTGGGTATCTCAATCGTCGCCGACAGATTCATGAGCTCCATCGAAGTGATCACATCAATGGAACGAACGATTGTAGTGAAACGACCGGGACTCGACCCGATGGAAGTTCAAGTGCGCATTTGGAACGATACCGTCTCCAATTTGACACTTATGGCTCTCGGATCATCTGCCCCTGAAATTTTGCTTTCGATTATTGAGGTGAGATTTCTTGTTTTGAAAACTTTGAAATAATCTGAAAATCTTATTCTGAAATAAGATTAATAGAGGTAACTTTTTCAGGTTATCGCCAGAGGATTCGAAGCTGGAGATCTCGGACCGAACACCATCGTCGGTTCAGCCGCTTTCAATCTTTTCATGATTATCGCTATCTGCGTCGTTGTCATTCCAAAAGGAGAGATCCGTCGTCAGAAGCATTTGGACGTGTTCTGTGTCACCGCTACATGGTCCATCTTTGCCTACGTCTGGCTCTACCTGATTCTCGCTTTCTTCTCCCCAGGAGAGATCGAGATCTGGGAGGGAGCACTTACCTTCATCTTCTTCCCACTCACTGTCTTCACCGCTTACATGGCTGACATCAAGATCATTCAAAACAGATTCTTGCCACACAGATACCGCAGAGGTTCTCATGGACAGATGATCGCCACCGAGGCTGAGGAGATGAAAATGTTGGAGAACGGATCCCCACAAGGAGCTGATCCAGCATTGAAGGCTTTCGAAGAGCACAGACAAGAATTCATCGAGTTGATGAGAGAGATCAGAAAGCAAAACCCACATATTACCCCAACCGAGCTTCAAAAGCAAGCCGAGTATGAAATGATCAGCAGGTATGATTTTTTAAATCAATGAATTCCTTGATAAGGTTAACTTTCAGAGGACCAAAGTCTCGTGCTTTCTATCGTGTCCAGGCTACTCGCAGACTTATTGGAGGAGGAGATATTGTAAAGAAGAGAATCGATAAAGAGCACAACAAGGCTCTTGATGCTGTAAGTTCGGTGCATCTCCGGTAATGTTCTTCTTCTACTGAAAGTTAATGCACAATTCTGCTTCTCACTTCTACATTTAGCATGACCATCTTTACAGGAAGTCTCTGATAATCAGATTATAATTAGACATAATTGATATGTAGCTCATACTTCTACTTTGTACGAAATCTATCCTGGCAGTACTGAAATTCATAGCTTAATGTACGAATGTTGGTAAAACTCGAATATACACTTCTACTTCGAATCCAAATATTATAATGGTGTGGTGCATCGCAAGGACTAACCCTAACTCTGTGAACACCTCGGCTAATTTCAGTTGGTACAGGCACAAGAGAAGCAATTGCGTGACAACACTTGCAAGATCTTCTTGGATCCAGCTCACTACACTGTTCTTGAGAGTGTCGGATCATTCGATGTTGTTGTTGGAAGGTAGATTTTGATTTTTAAAGATACTAGTTTCTAACAATTTATATTTTCAGAGATGGAGGACCAGAAGGTCTCACCGTTATGGTCGACTACTTCACCGAAGACGGAACCGCCAACGCCGGAAGTGATTACATCCCAGTCAAGGGAACTTTGACCTTCTACCCAGAAGACAAGCATCAGAAGGTCACCATTGAAGTCGTCGATGATGACGTTTTCGAAGAGGACGAGCACTTCTACCTTCGTTTGACCAATCTCCGTGTCCGCACGAAGGACGGAATCATCATTGATCCAACAAGAATCGGAGGACTTCCAGTCGCTCAACTCGAGATGCCACAAACCGCCACCATTATGATTCTCGACGACGATCACGCCGGAGTCTTCGGATTCGATCACGATCACTTCCAGGTTGTTGAGAACTGCGGACACTTGTCGCTCCAGATGAAGAGACACTCTGGTGCACGTGGAAAGGTCGTCATTCCATTCAGGTAATCATTCTATTTCCGTTCGATTAATATTGCTAAAGCTGGCGGGTTTCGGAAGCTTTAGTTAGTTAGTTAGGCCCTTTCCGCGAAGAGTAAGTGCGTCATTTGAGGACGGTGTTTACACGATGCTTGAGAAATTTTGCGAGAGATTGAGAAGAGTAACAGGCAGTAGAAATAGTTTATTTGATTAATGATTGGGTGGGGGAGAAGAAGAGATAGACGGTGAAAACGGTGAGTACAGACTAATTGAACTATGACCTGAAGTTGAATACAAGAGGGGGCAACTAAACGGCAGAGCAGCAACAATGAGCATAGTATGTACAAGATTTGGGAAGATAGAAACTGATGTTTGGGATTTGTGGGGATACAGAGATCTGAGTGGTGAAAACCCCCCGTTTGAAGAGATTATGGAAATTGAAAAGTGCTGTGATTTTGGGCTGAAAATTGGTGGATAAAATGATACCTATATTAAGAAATGCTAGATGAAATAATGGACGTTTTAAAGATTAGAGAATTTTAGTTTGACAAAAAGAAGTTCTTGAGTACGCTTGTACTCAAAATGTTGAAATTGTACTTCATAAATTTTAGTTTGACAAATGAATTTTAAAACAGTTCGAAAATTCGAGATTCGGGGCTCAGAAGATATCGAATTATTTCAGTAAAGAATACAACGAAAAAAAAAATGGAATTTTGGGTTCGAAATTAACTTCGAATTAATGCAAGCGCATAAATTTTTAAAATTTCAATGTGAAACTTAAATCTGAAAATCGTCAATTTCAGAACTATCGAAGGTACAGCCCAAGCCGATAAGCACTTCGAGATGAAGGAGGGAGAGATCGTTTTCGAGGACAACCAGACCGAGTATGAATTCGTGTCTTACTCAGGACCATCATCTTCAATCTTTCCATTTTCAGAGCCACGATCGACATCGGAATCATCGACACCGAACAATACGAACGCTCCGACTACTTCTACATTGAGCTCTCCCCACCAATCTGGGCCAAGAAGATGAATGGTAAGTTTTGGCGGCTAATCCAACAACTGATTTCAAATCGCTTCTACGTGCACATTGCCCATCTAGTCTGGGTTAATTTCACTTGATATTTTACAAAAACAAAACATTCAACAAATAATCACCCACTTCATTATTATTATCATTATCACCTCATCGTCTTATCAATGTTGTGTTTGTGATTGACTCTTTCTCTCTAGACTTGTCACGCATCCAAGAGCGCTTCCAACGTCGTATGGAACGCAAACGTGGATCTTCAGTTGCTTCAGAATACAAGGACTCGAACACCGAAACCGGTAGGTGATGTTGTATATTTATGATCCGGAGTGGGAAAGAGAAAGTGCGCTCTGTTGAGAACTCTCGCCCCCTTTCCCCCGGAGGAATATCGTGAATACGCTTCTGTAATTAACATGTCAATCCTCAATATCTTTTCTCCCTGGGAACACACACTTTCAGATAGTAATTTTAAGTTCAATACCTATCTCCTTCCACCTTTTCCAATTATCCCCCGACTGTCTTCCCCTTTATCACCCTTTCATACTTATTCACAGCACTTTCTGCAACCGACAAATCGGCACGAGCCGCCAGTGTTGACTTGCTGCAACCATCTTCGGACCCACGTCGATCATCACAATCCAACTCACCGCACCTCACAAGTCGATTCAGAAATCGTCTTGGATCATGGATCGCTGGAATGAAAGGCGGTAACGGTTTGTGACTTGAACCTCTTGGCTTATGTGTTCTGCATGTGTCCATCTGTAATTCTGTTCCACACGCTAACACACGCCTATCGATCTGTTTTATTTTGAGTTGACTTTGAGCCAGCTGACTTGGTTTTCATTTCCATTTTTACAGGGATTCTTTGGAAAATTTATTGATAATTTGTTTTCAGGAGATGATGAGGTCACAACCGCCTTGACTCCATCTCAACTTGAGATCGCTGAGATGGGAAAACCAAGACTCGGAGAATTCACAAAGTGCCAGATCACTATCAGAGAATCCAAGGAATTCCAGGTATTTCTATCTTTATTGAGATCAGTTTCAAGTCAGTTTTGAATTCCAGGGAATCGTCGACCGTATGATCAAGAACGCCAACACTCGTATTATGCTCGGAACTCACTCATGGAGAGAACAATTCATGGAGGCTCTCGTTGTTTCCGCTGGAGACGATGACGATGATGATGAGGAAGGAGATGATGGAGAGGAGAAGGAACCAGAGGAGCCAGGATGCATGGACTACTTCATGCACGTCTTGACTGTCCCATGGAAGCTTACTTTCGCCACTATCCCACCAACTGACTATATCGGAGGATGGGCTACATTCGTCGTTGCTATCTTCATGATCGGAGTGCTCACCGCCGTTGTCGGAGATCTCGCCTCTCAATTCGGATGCTGGGTTGGACTCAAGGATGCCGTCACTGCCATCTCTTTCGTCGCTCTCGGAACATCTGTTCCAGATACATTCGCCTCAAAGGTTTCTGCCGTTCAGGACAAGTACGCCGATAACGCCGTCGGAAATGTCACCGGATCCAACGCTGTCAACGTTTTCTTGGGTATCGGAATCGCCTGGTCAATGGCCGCCATCTACCATTGGAACAAGGGAACCAAGTTCTTGGTCGATCCAGGAAATCTTGGATTCTCCGTGTTGATCTTCTGTTGCGAGGCTTTGTTGTGTATTGCTGTTCTTGTGTTGAGAAGAAACAAGAGAGTCGGAGGAGAGTTGGGAGGACCGACCGCTTTGAGGGTGAGTAATTCAAAAAATTGACATTGAAGTATTAATTTTGATTAGTAACGAACAATTTAAGTGCAAACCTTAGCAATAGAAGATAGCTTTACTTTATTTGGGCAGACTTCAAAACTTACAGAGCGAGTTAATCTAAAGCTTAACTAATATTTATACTGATAACTCGAGTACTGTTCTAAAGTGTTCCAATTTTTCAGTGGATGACATCAATGTTCTTCTGCTCACTTTGGTTCATGTATCTTCTTCTCTCCGCCCTCGAAGCCTACTGTATCATCCCAGGCTTCTAAGCGCTCCTCACTCGACAACGTCTTCAAGCAGTTTTCTTCATTGTTTTTCGATCGCGAAGAAGAAGGAATCTGGCCACGACGTTACCGTTCACAACATCCAATTCAACACCAAATCTCTGATCAAAAGCCAATTCAATTCATCATATCACCGCATTTATCATTTGCCGGGCGTTTCTCTCAGTTTGCTCATGCACACTGTGTGCAACTCTCAACAAACCAAAATTTCCTTGCAAAACACTTTCCCGAACTGTTTCGCTTATTTTTCCCTCCTTCTCTATCTCTCTTTTCCTTCATCTCTTCTTTCTGAAAATGGATCCCTTTCACCTGTCTAGTCTATACCGTTTTCTCAGTCTTCTTCCTTAGGATACGATAATTTTTTCCTTGTTTTTCAATTTTTTTCAAATTCAATAATGAGTTTTACGAGTTGTCAACCCAAAACGTTTCTCTGGAGTTTCAAATTTAGGATTTAGGTTGGAATTTTCCGGGCGATTCGTTTTTTCTTCATTGTTTCAATTTCTGGTCGACAAAGGTGCCTAAATCGTTTTCTCTTCATCCCTTCCTCCACTTTCTCCTATTTTTCTTGTTTTCTTCTCACTTTGTGATTTTTTCCTGTTTTCATCTTTTTTTATCTGAAGTTATATCATCTAGACTATTCTTTCCTCATTTTTCCTCCTTCCCATTTTTAGTTTTTCTTCTCTATTTTTTCAGTTATTTTGTCCCCCCTGCTCTTGAAATCTCTCACCTCTTTATGTCTTCAGTTTCATTGATGAATCATTTCAAACTGTAATTCGAGTTTTGAGCAAGTTCAAAATGAGACAATTACAAACAAAGAAGAATGATTGAATTCCCTAATTTCCAAATTTGCAGCAGTGTTCAAGTCAAAAATCAATAGAAAATGTGTCTGAAAAAGTTTTATTTGATTTTCTGAACTTTCATGAAACTGAAACAGACAAAACAAATTCGATAGGAAACCCCTTTCTGAATGGAACCATTCTCTTCAATTACAATAGAAACAATAACCCATTTGTCTCATTGGAAAACTATAAAAGGCAAGTAAACCCCTTCATTTTCAAAAGAAGTTTCTTGTTGAAAATGGTAAGTGCTCTGAGCCTCCGAAGCTCCCCTCATCTCATATCCTTGATTCCAAAAACTTGCAGAAGCTCTTCACTCTTCTCATGGCTACCGCTTTCCTTATTTCTTCTGTCTATGGTGCTGCTATGCAACAGCAATACTGTGGACCCAACGAGGTCTTCCTTCAATGTGGAAGCCATTGTGAGCCAAGTTGTCAGGAACCTGGACCACGGCCGTGCATTTTGATGTGCCTTCCGAATGTCTGTCAGTGCAGAGAAGGATTCGTAAGAGGACCATCCGGATGTATTCGTTTCCACGAGTGTCCAGTTTATGGAAAATGATTTGTTTAGAAGTTGTTTCAAACTTTTGCTTGGATTGTAAATAAAGTTTTCAATGCCGGGAAACGAAGTTTGACTTGAGTCTAACCTGAGCCATCAGAAGATATATGGAACCGTCGAAATGATTCTTCCAATTCTATTAACAAATGAAAGCTTTCTAGTTATTCCTCTGCGCTTCAATTTCAAACTCTTGATAGTTTTGATAGTCTCACAACCAACAAAAGTTTGAGTCAAAACAGGACATCCTGTCTGAAAATTATGACAACAACCCTTATATGATTCAGCAAAAATAAGTTATTTTTCTGAAAACCTATAAAAAGAAAAGGTAAATTGTCGTTTGTCTCACTTCAAAGTCTGTACCAATAATGGTAGGTTGACTGGCAGACTCCCAGCATTCGACCAATCATTTTCAGAAGTTCTGCTTTTATCTTCTTTTTACTGCTTTCCTCTTGTGCAAGACTTTGGCACTCCAAACTCCAAACGAAGAGTTCAAAAAGTGTGGACCAGCTTGTGAGCCGACCTGTCAGAATCCCGAACCACAGATTTGCACAATGCAATGTATTGAAAATGTTTGTCAGTGCAAAGATGGATTTGTCAGAGGACCATCCGGATGTATTCGTCTCTATGAATGCTCTAACAAATAGTTGGTTGGAATTTGTGTTTTTTGCTCTATCCGCAAAATCTAATAGACGAATTCTTTGCCAATGAAATGTTTACAGACCTAGTTCTTCAAAAATTTTGACCTTGATCCATTCTTTACAGAGACCTAAGTCAACTTTTTAGTCCCTATTGATTTGGAATATTTGACTAAAAAGTTGAAAAAGCCCAAACACAAATAATCTCAGAACACTTCCGAATCTCTGTGGGTCGAATAGATCATCACAACGTCTCTTAATTCTCATCATCCGTCGATTATCTTAATTGTGTCACCGAAAGTTTTGAACAAGAAAACAAGGTTTGGATGCAAAGTAGATGAAGACGAAGACACTCACTGCCCCTTTATTCGTGTTTTGTAGACGATGATTTTTGTAGTTTTTACTATTTTACTATTCTTGCAAAATGTGGAATCTGGCAAAGAGCATATCGCTGGAGCTTGTCATGACCCTTTATTTTTTGGGACTACACCATGTGGTAAGCAGTGGTCAATTAGGGTGAGTCTTCTTTATATTCAAACTTACCTTTTTAGTTCAAATGCTAATTTCCAGTACCACATGGACGTGCCAACTGAAACTTGCCTAGCATTCAATTTCACCGGATGTGGTGATAATTGGAACAATTTCGCAACATCTCAAGCTTGTTACGAAGAATGTTTACCATGTAAAAACTTCCAAGAAATTTTTTGAGTTCAGTTTTGATTTTTTTAGTGGATCATCACAAGTGTCCTGCAGCGAGTACAATTCACAAAACCATAAAAGGAAGGACTGCCTGTAATGATGATTGTGATTGTGGAACGGGGAAATATTGCGATATTGGCCATGGATATGGACAATGTTGTGAACAGGAATATAAAGGTAAGAGAGTTGATCTTTGTTGAAAAATTTGAGTATAAATCTCTAGACAAAGTGGACTCTGACTACAATCCTCCTTGCCCTCCTGGTCAGTCAATCGTCAGAGAAAAACTCAACGGAATTACAGTGCAACTTCTCGGCAAAAAATGCACTCACAATTTCTGTCCATTAGGTTCGAATTGTTATGATGGTCACTTTTTTGCCTCTTGCTGTATGTAGTGATGACTCTGCTTTATGGATCTTTCTTTTGTGAAATAAAACTTTTATCACCTTTTGAATTCCCGATTCCATTCGTTCTTTTCATATGGTTTCTATCCCTCATATTTATCATCTCCTACCTGGTTTTTTGATTCATGGAGGTTTCGAATAATAATGAAACAAATGTTGTATGATTTACATTTTCAGATATACCATCTAAATGTGCTTCTCCCATAATAACGGATACTAAGGAAAACTGCAAAACTGAATCCCGATTGAAATTCCATTTTGATAAGTCCACTGGTTTTTGCATGAATTTTTTAGAGAGTGGATGTAGAAAACAGGAAAATAGTTTTGACAATATAGCGGATTGTGCAACTACTTGTTTAAAAAGTGAGATAGTTGTTGGGGAATCGAAATTTGAAGTTGCTTTTCAGATAACTATAAAGGATGTCCATTTCGACGAAATCCACTAATTCCATATCACTGTCATAGTAATGTAGGTAATGCATTGCAGAAGTATTTCATAGGTTCCAGATTTTCCAGAAAGAATGTGAACAACATAGGATCAGTGGAACTTCAAATTCGCTCTACTGCACACGAGATGGGGTTTGTTGCGAGATCAAGGATCTGAGTGAGATTTGTTTCTGAAAATATTTTGTTTTTCCTGTATAAAACTTTTCAGAAGAACTCAAATCTGCCTTCAATGTTGTTTGCCCTACTGGTCGCAAATCTGTACAGTACACTTATAAAAGCACAATGAGATTACTCATCGGAAAAAATTGTGATGCAAAGATGTGTCCGAAAAATTCAACGTGTCATCAGTCAAAATATTTTGCATATTGTTGTCAATTAAGTCCATAATTTATTTAAGAAAAGTGAAAAAGCAAAACTATTTTTGGAAAATACATTAGGAAGGCAATACGAATGAGGAGAATACTTGAAATGGCAGGGATGGGTATGTCAGGGGAAAACAGACTGTTTCAAAAGGAACGAGCTCTGATTCAGAGTCAAAAAATTAATTGAAATCACAAGTTCTGAAGGTATGAAAATTCGGGCGGAGCAAATCCATATGGAGATGGGTAGTATGGAGGGATGTCAAATGTGTTAGGAATTGATGGAGGAACGGGACTATCGATGTTCATCGGTGGTTTTGATTCGCATCCCGATGAACCATCATCACTGTCGTTGGATCGAGCGGAGCTTCTGGAATTGGATTTGATTAGAGAAGGTTGAAAAGTGAAATTCTTGGCTGAGAGTGTCTGAGAGTGTCTGTGTGTGTGAGTTGAGAAGAAGTTTATAGTTTGAGGTTCATATTTCTTTTTTATTTGTAGATATCAGTTCATATAATCAAAGTTATGTAGCTCTTCAGAAAATTGACTATCCCCATGCCCTAACTAACAGCTTCCCTCCCCCATCTCAATGCTTCTCCTCATTCTCCTCGACACTTCTAATGTTTGAGAAGCTCTTCATGTGTATATTCATTCTGACAAGGATCCACCACCCACCGGCGGCAACACGAACAATGCGTATTGTTCGGTGAAGTCGATCGTGTCAACGAGCCTTTTACTTCAAAGTTTGGACAAACACTAATGACAGCGGGGTGCCCTAACCACTTCTTCCGCTCTTTTTACCCATCTTTGCACCTTTTTGGATTGAGAAGCTGAGTAGTGGGGAAGAAGCTCAGGAAATCAAGAAGTACCAAAATCTTTACAGGAAATCAATACAGTTCTCATATTTTCCTTCTACCAATCCCTCTAATCTCTCTTACTATTCTGCGGACATATTGCACACAAGTCAAGGCAATCTATCCCGTTTATCCAAGTAATATGTCCGCTTACGTAATACAAAAGCACATATACACATGCACATGCTCTTCTTCTACAAAACACCAAGTTGACCTCTTCATACTCACCTATCCAGTTGGCCAGCTGCTCTCTCCCGTTGTCTCTTGTTTTTGAACCAGTTGGACACCTGCAAAAGTTGACTTTTTGGATAAAGAGTTAATTTTAAATGACTTAAATTTATATCAAACAAAATTATAAAAGTACTCACTTGAATAACGGAAAGATCCGTTTGATTTGCCAGCCTCTTTTTCTCATCTACTGATGGATAGTTATTCTTCTTGTAGGCGTCACGAAGAACATTTCTGGATTTTGATTTGAAGCAATAATTAGTCTCCTCTCCATCCCAAATTGAAGTTGGAAATGGATTCTTCTTACGGATACGGTACTTGCATACTGCTCCTAACTCCCTCTCCTTGGTCTTCTCGGCCTGCAAAATACAAAAATACATACTGATAATAAACTTTGGAGTCCAATGACTCTGGCTGCCCCGTTACTCAATATTGATCTCGGATTCGCGGACTATGACATAATATTAGATAATGCTTGTTTATTGAACTAAACAAGTGGTCCATATCTCGTCCCCTCGGTGAGCGGATATACACTGACCCATAATCCAGGGTAAACACCTGAGCAGAAGAAAGTTACCTCTTTATAATGAGCGTTGAGCCATAAGTTCTGGAGTACTGTATGATTGTGAGGGGAGAATTTATGACACTCCAGAAGTCTGTAGAGGGATTTCCAGTTTTGTGTGGAGTAGTAGACA
This sequence comes from Caenorhabditis zanzibari, assembly GCA_963966625.1. Classification (NCBI taxonomy): domain Eukaryota; kingdom Metazoa; phylum Nematoda; class Chromadorea; order Rhabditida; family Rhabditidae; genus Caenorhabditis; species Caenorhabditis zanzibari. Next base: position 8,555,547 of record OZ016472.1, on the reverse strand, counting down.
AGCGCTTGTGCTTTCAGAGCGGATTCCATGTTTTGGTAGCATTGCGGAAGGTTGTAGATGAATGTGGCCTGAAAAGCAAATCATAGGATCGTGTTTGTATACACAGTCTAAAAACATGAAATGTGTAGAATAGAAAATTGGAAAATTCAGATTAAAAACATTGGCTCAACCAAAAACTTTACAAAACTCAGTACTTTCTATGAAGCGGAAATCACAAAGAGTAATCGAAACCTCTCAAACATAGTGAAGATGTCATTTTGACATTTTCAGTTTTTGAATTTGTCTTTTTTTTTGACTAATCGTCCAAAATCAGTGAGATCAGCAGAAATTATGAAAGTTAACTTGAAATGTCCAAAAAGTTTCCCTTTCTGGAAAGTATATCTCTGGATACTGTACATGATCTTCCCTGTATGACTTTTGAATATTGGTTCTTGCTCTCCGAGCCCACTCTCAAAATCTTCAACATCTGCTCCCCCACTCCCGATTTCCACCGCCATCGTCACCATCATCAAGCTTCCCATCCATAATGGACTTTTGTTTGCTTTTATAGAAAGAAAAGGGAAGAAAAGCACGCGAGAGCAGCGCCAAAGAGCTACCGTATTCCCCTTCCCGCCACCTTCTTTTCATGTCACCAAAATTTTCACCGGGGAGGATGTTGCCTGACTCTGACTCAAAACCGCAAGCAAATTCATCGCGGATGATGATGAAAAGAGAGCGAGTTGGAAAGTGAGGGACTACGTCAAATGTTCGTCAAAACTGGTGATAAGTGACACATGACACCTGCGTTCGAAGGAATTGGAGAAGAAGAAGAAGTTGGTGGTGGTGAAAATGAAGGGGAGAAAATGATGAAAAGTGGGAGCAAAAAATTGGAAGAAGGAAAAAAGAAACATTCTTACCAGTTGCTCAGTTCTTCCAGTTTGAAGTCCTTCGTTGAATAAGGACTCACAGATGCACACAATCTCTTGTTCCGTGTATGATGTGGTTGCTCTGAAAATATTATTTTTCAAAAGTCGAGACGACATAAACCAGGAGCAGTTCAAATTAGTCAATGATTTTGGCCTGAATATTATCTTTTCACAGCTAAAGATACTAAGAAATCGCTAAGTCTATTCTGAATTTGACAGTGAAAAAGTGTCGAAGGAGCTCATTCGACCAAGATGAAGACAAGCTTGCCTAGGCTGAACTCAGATGAAGAATGAGACTCTTCGGGGAAAAGAATCCTCTAAAGTAAAACTATCCGTGGCGCCACCACCGCCGCCGTCCCACATCGGTGTCGCGTTGCCACGTATACAATTACCAAAGAAGATCGTAACCCGAGATCCCGAGTTGTTGCCTGCCTCCAGACACACACGAAGTCTCAACTTACGTCAAGCTATTTTGCGGGTTATATGACTGCATCATGTAGTAGTCAGCAATCTGATCAGAAGAAGATATCTTCTGGAATAATCAGCCTCCCGAAAAGAGAGAGACCGGTAGCCGGAGGACAGAAGGAGGTGGTGGTGAGTGGTGTTGTGAGTGAGAGCGTCGTCCCTCTCTTGTCTCGTCCTCCTCTCCGTTGGGGGCTCTTCTCCCCCCAATGCGTTTGCTCGAAAGCTCCGCCTCTTTCGTCTCTGGTGAATGGAGAAAGAAAGACCTCCCCATTGATGGTACTGTATCAATGGGACCATATCGGGGAACCATTATCAACATGGGAAAAATTAACCAACAAAAATTGGAAGCCAATGGTAATGGGAGCTCCTAGGGGAGGCAGCACCGGAGCGCAATGGGGAAGTAAGAGTATCCGAGGTTTGAAATTCTAAACTTGCCTATTATTTTCTCATTGCCTTCCTTTCCTTCTCGCTCGTTTCTTCGGAGTGGGCTCTCCTGGTTTCTTTTCGGGTTGAAGCCAACAGCATACAGACGAAAAACCTTCAGTTGTGTTAGAGAAGCCAGTTGGAATATCATTTTACACCTGTACCGATATCTATTTCACCTCCAGCTCCACGCGGAGGGACCCGTGAAACCTAGAACTCATTCACTTGATATTCCCGCATTTCGTCAAGATGGTGACCAGACTTGAGGTGTCTTTGAGTCGTGATGTTTTCTCAAACTCTATTCGAATGAGCTGTTTTACAATACCTTCAAATATAGTTTTGGAACCCGTGACGCTTTACCTTCGTGTAGAGTCAGAGCGTCGTCCATCTCGTTGATATCGGTGTTAATAATATGAAAATCTCACATTTTTACGCTAGAAGTACTACACTTTTTGAGTTCAGTTGGATTTTTTTAGGTTAAGAAATTTTTTCATGACGATTTATTGGTTCATACTGACAGAGTTATCATTTCTAAAAAACTTTTCTGAATTTGTAAAAATATCCCAAGCCGTTTTTAAAGTACTTGAAGTGTGAAGATTTTATACTGTTCAGAAGGTCTTCTGTTAAGCAATCTCTTGTTTTTGGAACCGTTATCGGGCTTTCGGCAACCACGAAATGGATGGTAAATTCACAAATGCTTATACCTTTCATATTCAATCTTGACTCATTTACAGTTAGACCAGTTTTTGTAAAACTTGGTGTAGATTTTTTGTTAGAATTTTTGTTAGAACATAACGTTTTTGACTTCTACCTCAACCAACTTCTACATCTAGTTTGACTAACCTTCTAACCTCATTGTCTCCATACAACTTACCAAGTGCCTTGCGCAACCTAACGTTTGCCATAGACCCTGAGACTATGCTCAACTTCAAAACCAACCAATTTAGTCTATTATCCATATCCACCTAACGCTTCTCCCCGTCTGCTTCATGTGTATCTTTCAATATTGAGCATATTGAGCACAACATGCGTACAGATGTTCCTCGCTAAAAAGGCGCCTTCTTGTCCAAACAATGGCAGATGATAACTGGTTGACACTGGTCATGTTTATGTACTATATGGTCCTTATGGAAGTGGTACTACAACTTGTACTGTAATGCTTTGTGTCTGAGTGTGGAGAAGCATGACTCAAAAAGTTCAATCGCGTTGTTTTTGAAATGACCAATTTTCTTCGAAGTGATGCATGCCTCTGTCAATAAGATTTCATAATGATTGCTTACTCATTAATCTTTTTTTGTTCGCCCAAGTTCTCAGCGCTTCTCCAAAGAACCGGAGCCTCCTCTCTCCCCATTCACACACCTGTCGCTTGTCTTGTTTTCCGTTGTCATACTGTAACTACGTATGTTGTTAACATCATTCTCGTTCATAGCTTCCTGTTAATGAATATATCACTCGTGTCTCTTGTCATCAAAATGTGCAATAAAATGATTGACATGCGGTGTGCTCTCCGCGCGCGCGCATTCTTCAGGTAAATGCAGGTAGGAAACCTCAAAGTGACATGACAACATTGAAATGTGTCATCCACGAACTTTGCAACATTTGCAGAAGAATTCCACTGGAGTGTTTCAGTCAGGGGACTCGATTCCCGTCTAATTGTTTACCTTTGCAATAATTTATGACCATCAGAATGAAATTCGAACCATAAACAAGTTTACGTAATAGTTTCCAGATTCCGTGGATTCAAATCTAAACAAAAAGAGTTCTCAGGTGACTTCACCTAAACATACCTCCACCCACCAGTTTCTCATAATGAAATTTTGGGATACAAGCAATAAAACCATTAAATTGGCTTATGATCACAGGGACACATGTGGTCACCTCGGTCACTTCAAAGAGGTTACAGTGCGCGAACTTTTTGTTTCTTTAGAACTTCTGAGAGGGAGAGGGAAAGAGAGCAAGATGTTCAGGATCAAATTGCTGTACTACTTTGTAGACATTGTAATCGTCGTGGGAGAATGGAGAAGGAGATGGTAAAAGACAACTGGTTGGCACTAATGAAGTGTAGATTGATTTATTGGAGGTAATTGAGATGAATTATGTGGGGGAAAGTTATCATAAAATGGGATAGAATTTCAGATGAACACACGGACTGTGATCTGGGATATACTAAATCCTAAAGATGAGAAAAGTGTGAAAATTATATTTCTATGTTTCTTTAAGTGGGTTAAAAAAGATAAGGTTGACTTGAAAAATTGAATTTGTAGTGTTTCTAATGAGTCTGCATCTAATAAATATAGTGACACCATGACCGATACAGGTTTTTTCAGCTTTTTCAAAAAGACACTTTCAGATTGATAAACTCACTAACTACAAAACCCATTACCTTACTGACTGATGCTCTAACCCTTTGATTTAAGAGGACATTTTCAGGATTTCAAATCAATATTTCTCTGCTCCTATAGCTCTCTACTCCCGACTACCGTAGTCACTCGAAGGCACCCCGAGTAAGAGAGAAAAGAGGAAAACGCATTTCGGGATCGAATTTCACCTATGGTCACACACAATTTCCTCTCGGCTCCCCAACCACTCACTCACTATTTTTCTTCCACTCCCAACCCGACAAATATTTTACATTAAAGAACCAGTGGTATTCATGAATAAAGGGACGATAAATAGCTTTATAAGGATTGATAGGAAGTACCAGCGCCAATCATCATATCATTATAATTCATGTAGAAACCGGGAAAAGATGCAGCCGCGGCGGCAGCGGAATATGTGGAGAGGTCGGCGGGATGATGGAACGAGTTCGAGAGTTTTGAAGCGGTTTTACGAAGGATTTTCAGATCTTCTTCTTCGCTTCCAGCAAGGTCTTTCAGGGAATCTCTGAAACAAAATATTTTTCCTTTCACAGTATCAGCAGCAGATTTTCAGACTCACTTTCCTTCCGGTATTCCTGCTCTATCACGTTGTCTTCTATTCTTGAACCAATTCGACACCTGTGTCACTGTCAAATGTGTCTTCTCAGCAAGTTCTCGCTTCTCCCTTGGACTGGGATATGAATTGCGGATATACCAATCACGAAGCAATACTCGAGATTTGTCCTGAGATCAATTTATAGCTCAAAACTTAATCTTCAAGCTCACCCTAAAACAATAACTTGTCTCTTCTCCATCCCAAATCGTCCTTGGCAATGGATACTTTCTTCGAATTCGATACTTTCCGACTGCTCCCAATTGTCGTCCTCTGATCTTTTCAGCTTCGTGATAATGCGCATTCAGCCACCATTCTTGGAGAGGAAGATGATGTTCTGAGGCGAATTGATGGGTTTCGATGATTCGATAGAGTTCCTGAAAATCGGAAATTCGGGAAATAGGAGAAAAATGATGATTAAAATACCTTGAAATTATTGGAATGGAATGCCAAGAACGCCTGAGCTTTCAAAATGAATTGGTTGTTTCGCATTTCTTCCCGTTCCAGAGTGGTCCACACGAATTGGGACTGAAATTAAGATTTGGTTTCATTAAAAAATGTGGCCAAAAACAATCGCTCACCAATTTCCCAACATCATTCGTCAATGCTTCACAAATACAAGCAACTTGCTCCTCGGAGTATCTCGTTGTATCACAACTGAAAGAAACCTCTTCTATTTCTTACCAGACACAGAAACAAGAAACTCAAAGACGGATGAAATTCCAGCAGATTTCTTGTTGAAATCTGATAAAATTTCGTGTCGATATCAGTGATTAGAACATACGTAAAGTGAGGATGATGCGGATACGAGGAGTTTGGTTGCATATTGCTCCGGGGAGAGATGCTTCTTCTAGTGACACAATATTTGAAAACTGATAGTGTTTAGAGCCGCGAAAATGACGAGAAGTTTTCAAAACGACGATCCATGCCCGAGAAACAGCTGTCTTCTATACCTAGATTCCTCTATCTGTAATCTCGGTTTTTGGAAAAAAACTTTATTTACAAAAAAGTTGGAGCTGCGGTAATAAATAAAAAAGAAGGCGTAGGATAATAAAAATTGGGGAAAATTTCATAAAACTGAATCAATGGGGGAAGAAGCATTAAGGCACAAACGTCATAGAATCACAGAAATTTACATCATGGATAGATTATTCGAGGACTTGAGAGGTGACAATGGTGGCAACTTTTGATTTGACCAAGTTGATAACATTCTGGTTACTATCTTCTTTCAATTCTGGCTTTGGACTCTCTTCTCTTTTTTCCTCAACTTTCTTCTCAATTTTTTCTTCTTCTGAATCCTTGGCAACTGGGGTTTCTGGAGTTTCTGACTCGGCTTTTTCATCTTTTTCTGTAGCTGTCTCAGAATCTTTTGGTGTCTCGGATGCTTGATCAGATGCCTGATCATTCTCCTCCACTACCGCCTCTTGAGCATCCACCTAAATATAATAATGATTTAATCTTCCAGATGTCTCTACTTACCTCATCTTCACTCTTTGGTTCCTCTTCTAACTCCTCCTGCTCGCCGAGCAACTCATTCTTTGCCTTTCTCTTTTCCACTCTTTCCATCCAGCAAACCTTGTCGACCATTCGATGAACAACTTTTCGAATCGCATAGTTGTCACTCTCACGACGAGAACGTGGATTCTTGTTCTTCTTCTGTAATTTCTGGTTCTATTTTTACTTAATCGTCTGATTGGTTTACCTTCTCCTCAGCTGTCTTATCTCCAGCTGGTTGCACAGCCTTTACTTTCTCTCCCTTTTCCTTCTTCTGATTCTTATTCTCTTTTGGTTGCTGCTCTTTCTGTTCCTTCTGTTGATCCTTCTGACTTCCACGTCTTCTCTGTCCTCGGTTAGCTTCTCCTCCATCGGCACTGACCTGTAAGAAAAGAGTCAATCGGAGGTCAAAAAAGAGAGGTGTCGGTGTTATTGAAACTTGAGAAAGATATCCTCCCGACAGAAGAAGAGAGCAGGCGGCTGTCGGATCGGTACAGTACAAAGAGACAGTTAGCGAGCAGGCGAGAAGAGATATACTAACGAGATATGGGGGACAGATTTATGGACTACAGTGTGATGATGTAACTGTTTTATTGGGGGTGTCATAAATATGTGACATAATAAGTCAATGAGACTATGTGAAGATTATAAGTTATTTTTTCGATTGCAACTTACTATGAACATTTTTTAAAGGTTCTAACTTCATGTTTTTCACTATTTTTTTTCAAAATCGCAACTCAACTAGGTCTTTCATGAAGCTTTTCAAATATATCAGACTCGTTACGAACTTACTGAATTTTTTTTCTCCGGATGTCCACCATCCTTCTGATTGCCCTTCCCATGGTTTCCACCTCTTCCTTGATCCTTTCCATTTCCTCCTCTCTTCCCGTTTCCACTATCCTTATCCTCTTTTCCCGGGAAACTGATTCTTCCTTCCAATCTCGATGGAACCTTGATTCCATCCTTCTGATTCTTCTGTCCTCCTCCATTCTGCTGATTCTGTCCTCCTTTTCCACCTTTTCGGTTTCCACCGCCTCCATTACTTGCGTGGTTGCCGTTATTATCCTTATTATTATTATTAGTGTTAGCGCCATTTTGACCCGCCAATCGACCCTTCAAATCCATCGAAGGCACATTCTCCCGCCAGGTTTCAGCGCTGAAAATTTGGGAATTCGAGAGGACCCAGTTTCCTTGGCTTACGGAGTTTTTCCTTTGTCCCACTCGCGACTCCACTGTCCGTTACCATTTCGGTCGGGAGTCGTTGCTTTGGGAGGTGGCGTTTGAGACGATGACTGAAAAAGGAATTCATGGTAGACGAGTTTTTAGATTAGGCACCCTTTCTTTTGTCAGAAATAATACCCAAGAGTACTGTACTCCTTCCTTATCAAATTCCAATTCCCGCAATACCGTTTAGTAACAATTCTCCCTCACTAATTTCTCCGAATACTAATTTTTCTTCCGATTCTCTCGCACTGTCGCGTTCAATATATGTTATCATCTTTCCACATCTATCTTCCCTTTTCGTTTTTCACCTCCATTCTTTTTCTTCCTTTATTATTTCCTACGCCTTCTATTCTTCGACAAAAACTGTACAGTTCAAAATGGGTTTTCGAACTGGTTTGGTCTCCAAAAAAACGACTGAATGATTGATGATGGGTGTTGACGGGCATACCTTTGGAGATTTCGCTGTCGAATCCTCATTGCGTGCACGATCCTCTTCGATCTCCTGGAAAAAAAAATCAAAAGTTCAGAATTCAAAAAACTGAAAACGAACCTTAGTACGCTGCTCAATCTGCTGGTTCTTTTCCCGAATGAGGGCGATTCTGCGATCGAGTTCCGCTTCGTGCTCTTCGCTGCGTCGCTTCTCACGATCCATATCGAGCCCTGTTGCACAAAATTTTCAGAATGAATTCCAGATGATTCAAAACGACGAGCAGAAGAGAAAATAAAATAATGTTTGAGTGCGGTGGCAGCGAAATGAAACGGGAGAGAGAATAACAACATGCTGTGTTTACCAGCCAGCCACCACCACCAGTGTTTATGCAAATAACTGTATGTTAAAATACAGTTGAAACAAGGAAAAAATATCAGAGGAAAACTGGAGGTTGAGGATTATCACTGGGACTTCAAAAGTTTATTGATTGTTTTTAAAATTTTGGTAGTTAAGGTCAGAGAGGGAGCAATGAAACTGGAGGTGTGTTATCAGCAGGTTTGAAAGTGGTCAGTTGAAATGAAATTTCATGGCATAAGCTTTCAGAGGTATGTCAATCGGACGATGGCGAGAGTACAGTATTTCAACAGAATTTTGAAAATTGAACCCCCAAAACTTCAGATTTACCCTTTACTGACATAGAGTTGAAAGCTTCTTTGAGCTTTTCTGGATTTCTAAATCTTGGGATTCAAATTAAGAGAAGGCCATATTCTTCATTAGCTATTTTATTACTCTCAACAATATGAGTGAATTTTCCAAAAAGGCAGTGTTCAATGATCTACCTGTCTGTTCTAGTAGGAGCCCGACTAGGCTTTCATTTGAGATTTGACTAGGATCATGATGTAGGAAAAAAAATGAGAGCTAACATCAGGGATCATATATCCTACTATCAAAGTCAACATGGCAACATTTCCGATCGAACATTCAGGAATCAGAGAGACGAACATTGCGAAATTGGGGTTGAAAATATTGGAAGAAAAATGATTTGACTCTCGCTTCTCTCTCCTCAAGAGTCTTCCCTCTATCAATCGAAGAAAAATCGGAGGGAGAGATTTAGAGAATGAGGGAAAAAGTGAGTGGGGCGTTTTGCAGTCTCTCTCTGTGTTGGGTGTGTGCGTGTCGTGTCTATGTAATATCTGTACAAGAAGACGAGAGAGAAGGGGAGCATCGGCCGATCGGGAGGGGCACGGGAAGAAGAAACGAATGGACACAGGAAACGGGAGAAAGCGAGAAAACGAACTGGTCGGCATGATGAAGAAGAGAAGATAGATGAAAAAGTATTGGGCGAGGAAGGGTAAATGAGAGAAATGTGTTGATGTACAACGTTTTGAAGTGAATGGTCAAAACAAAAGAGGCGACAAAAACCGATAGGTTCCACCGAGATTTGAACTCGGGTCGCAGGATTCAAAGTCCTGAGTGCTAACCGCTACACCATGGAACCACATTTCGGAAGACGCACACAGGGAGTATACGAAATCGGCACGAGAGACAAATTGGGGTGAGAGTCTTGTTGATAGACATGGGAAGACGGTGAAGCATTGGAGAAGAAGAACAAATAGAACAGGTCGTAAGCTGCTTTTTAGGCAATCGGGAGATGGGAAAAGTCGTGAATGTTCGGTCAATTAGTGTGACGGGAAGAAAACTGAGGAAAAACAAAAGAGAGACTGTACAGTGTGAAGGTGTGAAGTTTATTTCTCCAATTGAACGGGTTTGAGTAAAAACGAAGTATTTCCTTTGAACAACTGTTTCAGATCGAGTTTGTTCACTTCTACCCGCATCCTCAATTGATGTATACTCAATGTTCTCCGGATGACGTCCCGAATAATTTCCCAAAGTATTTTCTCTGATTTCTGTAAACTCGTAACTCCGCCCTTCTTTCTCCAGGGACTCAACTCAATTATCAGTCCTTGCAAAATCTCGCGTTTTTCCTTCATGGAAATCTGAAAATTCCTGATATTGTGATCAGCTAATCACAACCCTCTAATTAATTCAATCTCAAACTTCACACAACTCAAGTTTAAGTTATTCAACATATCATTCAGAGTCACTGACATCAATATCGCTGCTTTCGTTATTCTGACTTACTAAAATTATTTCCAGTTATCACATTTGACTTTTCTCTGACTTGAAGTATATTTTCATTCGAATATATTGCTGATTGTAAATTTCAATCAAAGTTCCCTGTAATAGCTCCTTATTTTCTTGTTATCTAAACTGCTGTACTTTCCATGGGATCCCCCCAAACTATCGATGAACTTCTTCGCCAAAATATCGGTTGTGATTCTGGAGATCCAAACATTGTCCAGTATATTGAATATGGGGTTCAATTGGCTTATCTATTACCATTTGGATTGCTCTATCTATCTTTCATGATTACGATTGTGAAACGGAAGAAAGATCGAGAACTGTTTGAAGATTCATTCTTCACATTGCACTTAGCGGACGGAGTCATTGTGAGTGAAAGTTTTCAGACTAAAAATCATAACAGGTGGCTAATCCAATTTCATTATCTTCGGATACGTCTACAAGTCAAACTTCTAGGACGCTTTCGTTAATTAGGTTTACGCGCGTTTTTCAAGTAGTTTGCTTTTAGGAAACCAAAAAAGACTGACGTTGTGATTGATGTATGTTGCACATTGAAAAATAGATATTTAAATTCTAAAACATAGGCTTGTTGATGTCTTAAAAAACCTAGAGCTTTGGTCGAGTGTGCACTTTCATAGTCTTTGATGAACAATCTATGGAAAGTGAAACCCATTCTTGAAACAAAGCTAATATTGTCAGAAAAGATTTTTGGGCAACTAGAAACATTGAAAAAGGGATCATGTTCACAGTATCCGATTCTCAGACTCTCTACTTCTTGGTGGCCGACACCAGTTTCTTCCGACTGACCTCCTACGTTCGTCCAGTATGTGAATACTTGGTACCTCTTCTCAAAGATCCTGCATACACTTTGACTCCATTTTATACATCCTACATGTTTGCACAATTGGCCAAAATGTTATCAACATTGGCTCTGAGTGTGAATAGATACACTTCTGTCATTCATCCAGTTTATCATAAAATGGTTAGTATCACTTCAGAAATATCCATCGAACTTCTCTTACAGTTTTGGCACCGACACTGCAATAAAATAATCTTTGCAATATTCATCATTCCTTGCTTTTTTGTATGGCCAGTTATAATTGGAACTACGAGCTTTTTACCGTTTCAAGGAAACAGTGTTATCTATTACGAGCATAAAATTCCATGGGCTCGAACAACTTATGGAAGATTACTCATTGCTATTCCAACACTTTTCTTTACTGTATATTCAAGTGTAATGACTTCTTCAAAACTAAGAACACTTGGAGAGCATATGAAGAAAGTGGAGTTTTCTATGAATGTTGCAACAGTTTTCACAGCATGTGGATTTGTGTTGGTTCTGATACTGCAAGTCGTTTATCTGGTTTTAACAAATCAGAAACTAGGGAGTCCTTCTGAAAGAGATTGGACATTGAGGATAGTGATGGCTGGAACACAGCTAAGCAATGATTTCTATATGTTGAGGTGAGTGGAATAGAATTCTTTAAATGTATTGAAGATTATGATTTCAGCGGACCAGTTGTGTTGTTGATTCTCGACAGAAGAATGAGGTCTATGATATTTTGCCGAGTGTCGAAAAAGAAGGACTCAATAAAAACAACAAAAGTGTCTGTGCAGCAGATATCAAGGGTACATACTCATACCTAAATTTCGATTGTTTTTTTTTGAATGTGTCGTTTCAAAATGAATTTCATCAATTCATAACTACTCGGGGTTTCCCCAAAACTTTCTGCAGCATTATAAGAGGTTTCTGGACTATCTGAATCTTTCTGGAAGCTTTGCGAGGCTTTCTGATTCTTAGATACTGGAACTTTTATAAAATTCTACTTTGCTGCCACAAAAAATTTTAAATTTCTCTCACAACATCAAATTTTGTTCAGCAATGGGTTAGAGTACTAACAGTTATTGCTATATTTTTTCAGACCTACTTCTTGATTTGTCCCTCCAACACGTTTTGATCTACCCTATGGTTTTTTCCCATAGGAAAAATGAGACCGCACTATTCAAGGCACTCCTACTCTCATTCTTTCTATTTTTTGCCACGGACTGCTGCCGGTTTTTTCATCGATTTTTTGAATTTTTTTGAATTTTCTCGCTTTGCTCCCTCGATTTCTTGATGATGCCTTACTCCAATTATCATTTTTCAGGGTGACGGCCACTTCACAGGCAAGCCTCGACCAGTGGTTCGTGGGATGAGTTCGAGCGGATCAAGTTTAGGTAAGATTTTTCAATTTTTTTGGCTCAGAATTAATGCTTTTATTTTCAGAAATGAGTCGTCTACCACAAGCGAAAGGAATCGACGAATTGATAGAGGTGGTTATTGAGATGGAATTTTCAGGTTTGTTTAATTTAAAACCCGGTCAGAATTGTCTGTAGGCCAATGGTGTTACGCGGCCGGCTATAGGGCCGCGGTCGGGCTGTCGTTAGGTTGCCATGGTTGAATTCGGCTGCCCTGACCTTTTTTAGTTGTATGTATTCGTTTATTAAATTTGAAAGAAGGCAAGAGATGAATATAAATGATACAGATAGGATTAAAACGAAATTAAGTAGGATAAACCCGGTAGGATAAAAGTAGGATAAAAGTTCAAAAAGTTCATTTTTAAAAGTACGGCCAGATTCAACCATCTCAACCTACCCACGGCCCGGGCCGCGGCCCAGGAACCGGCCGTGTGATAGCCTTGTTCCATGTTAAACTGAAAGCTTTATCGAGATGAAGCGAGTTCGCTGAATACCAACAATAGAATTTCCAGAAATATGACAAAAAAAATCAATAATTTTCCAGATGTCGAAAGATGGCGTCGACTCAACGGATGAGGACAAAGAGAGGACAATTCGGGGGTGGAATCGTTGGTGAGATCTAGATGTACAAGATGAACCGAATGGGATTTGTCAGGTTTCGCTGGAGACATGTAAGGTAACAATATAAGCAAGAGATCAATCGTAAAGGAAAACAATCACAACGTACACAATAACTAGGGATTCACCTGAGCTCTGTTAGACAGATTTCTCTAGCCGGCAGCGGTGGTTATGGGTGTCTTAGAACATGAATATCGATTTAACAAGGAACACAATCACAAAGTACGACTAACTAAGGATTCGCCTGAGCTCTTTAGTATAGATTTCTCTAGCCGGCAGCGGTGGTTATGGGTGTCTTAGAGCATAAAAATCGATTAATACGGAACACAATCACAACGTACACAATGACTAGGGATTCACCTGAGCTCTTTAGTATAGATTTCTCTAGCCGGCAGCGGTGGTTATGGGTGTCTTAGAGCATGAAGATAGAATGATACGAAGTTCTCTTGCTAAAACTCCTCACAAACCCCCAATCTCCAAACCCACCTCATATTCAAATAATATTGTGTTTTTCAGATCGTTTTTGGCATTTTTTAGTGGTTCGTGAACACTAGGAGGCTAGTAAGGTTTGTGTTGCGAAAATGCTGTGTTTTAAAAGTGTCAAAAGGTTTAAAAAGGTTCCAGGTTCAAGGGTAAAAAACGTTAAAATAAAGGTGTTGAATGAAAGTAAAAAAATACAAAAAGGTGATAAAAAGGTTTAAAGGTTCAATAAAGTCAAATTTGATAAAAGTTCAAAAGGTTTAAAAAATTGAATAAGGGTAAATGAAATGTGTAAAAATACAGTGTCCAAGGTTTTTTAAAAAAGGTTTCAAAAAGTGTGTTAAATATATTTAAAAGTTTTTAAAAAAACGATAAAAGGTTGTGTCAAAAAGGGTTCAAGGTCCAAAATCAGATTTAAAATGTGAAAAATGATTTAAAAGGTCAATAAATGTTTTATTTAAAAGTGTCCAAGAGTTAAATAAAAGTTTGAAAAAGGTTCAGATGTTCAAAAAAATTTGTGAAGGGTTCAAGGTTCAAAAAAGCTAAAATAAAGGTACTAAATGAAGGTCCAAATGTTTGAGAAAAATGTCTGAAAAGTTGCAAAAACGGTAATAAAAATTGTTGGAAGGTTTCAAAAATGTAAAAAAGTGAGATTCAATAAAGGTTCAAAATAAAAGTTCGTAAACAATAACAAAAGTGAAGTGTTCAAGTTCAAAATAAAAGTTAACAAGGTTCAAAACTCGCGTTCAAAATGCTCTGGCTTCTATGTGTTGACAACTGTAAATAACAATAAATGGGTTACTGATAAACATTGTGTTCTGTTAATAGCACCGCTTATCCACACGGACAAACTGATGTATCGAAGACTACGAGGCTCCAATTCTCATTCGTAGATCCCTTCATACAAGTTTCAATAAAATCCATTTTTCCTCCGAAAACTGATTTGATTCTACTTGTTACGCCATCATCTAGAACTCAAAAAGTTTCCAATTCAAATCACAGAACTTCTCATAATCACATATCCCTATCCTTTCTCTCTTTTCCAGACTCAATGTATTATTTTTTATAGCTCTGTAGTGGTTTCCATACTAATTGTTAGTTTTTGAATCGCCTTGCATGACCTCATTACAGATCCACTACTTTCTCCCATGACATTCAATAATCTTCAAATCCACACGCACCCTTCTCGAAATGCTGTGCGAAACTTCTGACCGTTAACTACCACCACCAGTCACAAACCTTTCCATTCTTCGAATAGACATATTTACTCGCTTCTATTCATTCGAGCTGAAAACGGAAGCGACCCGCTACGGTTCAATTGTCTTCAGTCATTTGGCTAGTTTGTTCCATTGGTTCAAAGCATCCAAGGAATATTTTAATGTCCGATCCAAAAGCTGTAAGTGAAGTTCTGCGACAGAACGTCGGATGCTATGCTGGAGAAGCTGACGAGATACAGTACTTAAAATTTGGAATACAGTTGGCTTATTTGATTCCGTTCGGTTTTATGTATATCGCTTTTTTGGTGGAAATCGTTAGAAAGAAAAAGGATAAGAATATGTTCGAAGATTCATTTTTCACATTGCATTTGGTTGATGGGATAATTGTAAGTTAAACTGTTTGTTCAGCCAAGTCTAGCTTTAATGAAGAGTACTTCAACTTTTTTTCTTACACTATTGTAGAACCTTCGGGAATGTGAATCATTCGCAAGACTAGTCAGATCTAAAATTAAAACTGATTTTTGCTCCAAACTCTTTTATCTAGTCTCCCAGGCGATAATGTCAATCAGACAAAGTTTGCAAACCATTTTTTAATTCGTTCCCACACCTTCAAATTTCAGACTATAATCTTTCTCGTGACCGACACAGCCTTCTTCCGAATAACCTCCTACGTTCGCCCCGTATGTGAATCCTTCGTGACATTATTCAAAGATCCCGCATACACTTTGACACCTTTCTATACACTGTACCTGCATGTTCAATTGTCAAAAATGTTGTCAACTATGGCGATGAACTTGAATAGATACACTTCTATCGTTCACCCAGTTCATCATAAAGTGGTATGCTTCTCAAAAATGAAAATCCGATGTAACAAGTTTTTTTCTAGTTCTGGATGGAGCATTGCACAAAAATCATCATCACAATTTTTGTGATTCCTTGTTTTTTCGTCTGGCCTGTTGCTATTGGAACTACCAGTTTCTCACCCTTCTTCGGAACCGCTATCATTAACTACGAGCGTGTCGTTCCATGGGCTCGAACTTCCTATGGCCGTCTTATCGTTGCGATTCCAGTTCTTATCTTCACTATCTACTCAAGTATTGTGACATCTGCAAAACTAAGAAAACTAGGAGGGCACATGAAAAAAGTTGAGTTTTCAATGAACGTGGCTACTTTGTTCACAACTTGCGGATTTATTTTTGTGATGGCTGTGCAGCTTGCCTATTTGTCTGTCAGTTCGGAAGCCATGGTGAAATATCTGTGGTTGTCTAAAACGATTTTTGGAGCCACTCAGATTAGCTATGATTTTTACAACTTGAGGTAACAATTTTGGGAATGTTTGGTAATATGAAGGTGAATTTGCAGCGGTCCTGTGGTGTTGCTAATTCTGGATAAGCGGATGAGATCGTCAATATTTTGTTGGAGAAAAACTAAACAAGTGGATTCAAAGAAAACTACAAAAATCTCGGTGCAACCATTTTCAACGGCAACGCACTCATCTACTAATAGACACTAGCTTTTGATTTGCTTTTCCGAACATTTCGAAATTAATAATCTTATTTGTGTGCTTATGAAGTTACTGAAATGAAATGGTCGAACAGGTTAGACATGTGAAAAAGGGAATATCATTTCATCAGACACTCACAACTCAAATAAAGCAGAAAAAATATAAAACACAATAAATAACTGAAATGCAATATCCATTACAGGATAGGAACGATTGAGATTAAATAATCAGTTGTGACTTTCCCTTGTCCAATTCTGCCAATTCTGAAAACTTCCGCTTTATCATAAAAATTGCATTGTTATTTAGTCTTCGATGAACGAATATGAGCGGAGGATCTTTTTGATGGTTTCAATTGCATCTGATTGTACTCAAGTTTATACTCAAAAAATTTCCACTAAATCACGACTACTACGACGACAACAATCATCGTCTGATCATTTGGTGCCTTAATCCTCAATCACACAATCGATTCGTTAACTTCAAAACAATTAGCCATCATCCTCCGGGATTCAAAATCTCACGCGCTCTTTCGTCTAATTGGCTGTGAATGCTTTCCTATAAATACGTCCATATCAGACTCCTTTTCCTTTCTTCTCGGCTCTCTGAACTGACGTTTTCGTTTACCGAAAATCGTCTTTGAAGCTGAAAGCTATAATTTTGAAGGCTAGACACGGTTGGCTGATTCGAACATCTCCTCCTTCCTTGTGGTCAGTTTGATATTCCGATTTCTGTGTTTTCGATGTCGAGCCCAAAAGTCGTCACGGACCTGTTACGTCAGATGATCGGATGTGATTCTGGAGAATCTGATAAGTTACAGTATCTGAAGTTTGGTTTACAATTGGCGTATGTACTGCCATTTGGGTTGTTGTATCTGTCATTTATGATAACGATTATGAGAAGAAGAAAGGATCGGGAGCTTTTTGAAGATTCATTCTTCACATTACACTTGGCGGATGGAGTAATTGTGAGTCAAAGATTTGGGATTTTTCACTTTTTTCTTTGATTCGATTCATTTTTGCATGTGAAAATATGCTAGCCCTCAATTCATTAAGAGCTACAACTCAACTTTCGAAATTTCTTCATGATCACTTACTTTCCAGACTCTATACTTTCTCATCTCTGACACTGCTTTCTTCCGACTAACCTCCTATGTTCGCCCTGTTTGTGAATATCTTGTACCTCTTCTCAAGGATCCTGCATACACTCTGACTCCATTTTATACACTCTATATGCATGCTCAGTTAGCCAAAATGCTATCTACATTGGCCATGAGTGTGAATAGATACACTTCTGTCAATTACCCAGTCCATCATAAAGTGGTAAGACTCCTCGGGCAGTTTCAGTTGAACGTGTTTATATTTCAACTCAGCTTTGGCACCAACACTGCATCAAGGTAATTATTGCGATATTTCTGATCCCTTGCCTTTTCGTGTGGCCTGTTATAATAGGTACCACCAGTTTTCTCCCATTCAATGGAAACGGGGTTATCAACTATGAGCACGTTGTTCCCTGGGCTCGAACTACTTATGGAAGGCTTATAATCTCAATTCCAACACTTCTTTTCACTATTTATTCAAGCGTGGTCACATCTGCAAAGTTACGCAAAATTGGAGGGAATATGAAAAAAGTTGAGTTCTCAATGAATGTTGCAACGGTTTTCACTGCTTGTGGATTCGTACTAGTAGTGGCTCTGCAAGTGTGCTATCTCGTTGTAAGTGCTGAATCTTTATTGGAGAAAATGTGGTTGGTCAAGATTATTTTGGCAGCAACTCAAGTTAGTAATGACTTCTACATGTTGAGGTAAGAAAGAAAGCATTGAAAAGTTCATAGGAGGTGCTATTCAGCGGTCCTGTGGTTCTTCTTATCCTTGACAAACGAATGAGATCTTCAATTTGCTGCGGGCAAAAGATAAAAGGTGGCTCCAGAAGAGCTACGAAAGTCTCCGTACAGCCACTCACATTGGCACCAACTCATACACCTTGATTTTACATTTTTGATATTACAGTTTCAGATTTTCAGTGATCTTGATCATTTTCTGTACCCAAATAATCAGAGATTAATAAACACTTTTGTTTTCAAAACAACACCTATTTTCAGCTCAAAATCGATTTCCTTATGAGCATACGTGCTCAAATCGACCACTATTACGGATCACTAGGCACATCTTACCAAAACACTAGATATACTCCCCCTCATTCCGCTCATGTTCAGTATCTGATCTTGTTTGTTTTCATTTTCTCATTCCCCATTCCCTATGATGGTTGAAATCGACGCTGCCACGGAGTATCTCCGAGCAAGAATTAGTTGTGATTCTGGAGACACCAATGCTTCACAGTACATGAAATTCGGTATGCAGATGTCCTATGTTCTACCATTTGCATTCATTTATTTATCATTTATGGTGGCAATTGTGAGACGAAGAAGGCACTGTGAGATCTTCGAGGACTCATTTTTCGCATTGCACATGGTCGACGGTGTTGTGGTAAAATTTAAAAAAATAAACAATTCATGGTATCGAACTATTTTCAGACTATAATCTTTCTTGTCCTCGATATCAGTTTCATTCGTGTCACCACTTATGTTCGACCTGTTTGTGAATACTTCGTACCTCTCCTAAAAGATGATGCATACTACCTCACACCGTATTACACAATCTACTTGTATGCCCAATTTGCAAAAATGCTCTCAACCCTCATCATGAGTATAAATAGATATACTTCTGTCAACTGTCCACTTCTTCACAAATCTGTAAGATTTCTGACCTGCTGTGAATTCCAGAGTAGTTGTTTTTCAGATGTGGATGCAACATTGCTCCAAAGCCATGCTTGCTATCATTCTCATCCCGATTCTTTTTGTATGGCCAGTTGCAATAGCAAAAACGTGTTTTCTCCCAAATAAAGGACAAGGACTCATCATGTATGAGCATCGTTTCTGGTGGGCAAGAACCACATTCGGGCGGATTTTGATCGGAGGATCCACCCTGGTATTCACTATCTTCTCCACAATTGTTATGACATACAAGTTGTCGAAACTGGGAAAACACATGAGACGAGTGGAAGTCTCACTGACGATAGCCACACTTTTCACATCGGCTGGTTTTGTGTTAATGTTGATTGTGCAAGTTCTTCAGTTGGTGGTTCCATTGGATGCATTTGTCGATGATCCGTGGCTGGCTACTTTTTTGTTGGGAGCCACACAATTCGTCAATGATTTTTACATGTTGAGGTAAATAGTAGGGGTCACATTTACTTGTTTCATACTTTTTCAATGCCGAAGCATATCAGTTCTAGAAATAGGTCGTTTCTTGGAATATGTAGTTTGAACCAAGGACATTCCCAAAGCGGAATGAGTCTTCGTGTTTCTGTGAAACTCAAAAATAAGGCTAAAAATACAAACAGCTGATAATTGAATATCTCCGAAATTTATTCCGGAATCTCAAATCTCACCTAATTTCTCACCTAATTTAGGCATTTTATCTCCAAACAATTTTCAGCGGCCCCGTGGTGCTACTCATCTTGGACAGAAAAATCCGAAGATCTATTCTTCATTGCTCACTTCGTCGTACAAATTCTGACAAGCGTATCATTGAAGTATCCGCTCGACCAGTCACCATCACAGAAACTCATATGTTTTGATGTTTAGTCTTATTTATTTTTTCTTGTCAAGCTCATGAATTTTTCTATTTTTGATTTTGAGTTTTACGCTGTTTGCTTGAATGCGGATACAAGAGAGATGTGTTACATCCAAATAAACTTTATCAAGCTACATACACTAATGAAAAAATGAGAATAATGATATCTAACCCATTGTAATTGTCTTTGCCGATGGAGACTTAACAATTATCTTGACAGTTTCTCCATTTCTTGATGATACTTGAGTGTTGGTTGTGTTCTGAGCAGCTCCCGGAGACACTTTGAACATAGATGATCTCAAACGTTTATTCATGATGAGTAAGACGATTGGCGAGCTGAAACATCTTATTTTTTGATCTCATTAGATCTTCTGAAAAGTTGCATCAGACGTCAGTCACAAAAAGTCATCTGATTTTCAAAGAGATCTGTTACATATCGTCTACTCACCTCATTAGATAGAAATCGTTGCAACAGAATTCAATCTTTTTGAGTGTACTTCCAAAGGACAGATTCTCGATTAAGAATGATGTTGAGAAGATAAGAAGGATTGCCTAGAACAAATTTTACATTAGATAGGTAAGTTCGAAACGTGCTCCGAGTACCTGTATGATAATATAGATAACAAAAACTGCACTAATAACTATTGTAGATAGTGTCAAGGATCTTTCCAAGGTTCTCAACTTGTTTTTGAACTTTTTAGTAAGACGATAAGTTTTGATGTTAGTAAGCAAGATGAACAGGAACGCGGCAAAACTGACGACAAGTTTGAAAGCTGTCGTGCGAACCTAAACGATTACTGTATTCTTCATAATCCCAAAAAACTCAAGATCTCACAAATGGTACAACTTTCACATATCCCAGTATTCCTTCTCCAACATAGGGATCAAATCTGGTGGGTGAGATTGCAAGTTGCCATGTGAATAGGACAGGGCAAATCATGGAAACAATGATGACGTGATTCGTGTGTTTCTTCCAGAACTGAAAAGGAAATCATGATAGGAATTTGAGTGTGAACCTCCATTCTAGGAACTTCAAAAATCCACCTGTACTATTTATGAAACTTACAATCTTGTGCCAAATCGGATAGGCAACACATGTGAATCTGTTCGCTGACAACAAGGAAATCGAAAAAATCTTTGCGAATTGAAAATAGTTGAACCCGAATAGATATGGTGTCAAAATATATGTTGGTTTGGGAAACCAATTCCAGAAAACGTGACATAACGGATTCACATAAATCAGAGGACGAGTCAAGCCATAGTCAAGGACAACAACTATCAGACTCTGAAAACTCAAGAATTTTATAGTGCTCAACGCTATCGTAACTTACGACAACGCCATCCAGAACGTAGATCTTGAAATATGCATCCGAGAACATTTGCTCCGATTTGTGAGCTTTTAGAATCTTGAGAATCACAAAAAGGTACAGTATGGAGATGGGAAGAGCATATGCCAGTTGAAGGATGTACATTATGATTTGAGTGGATACAGTATGATACTGATAGATGCATGTCCGAATTGAGGGATCAATTTCTTCCTCCATCTGAAAATGAGGAACTTTCAAAACACAAGAAAACACCAATTTTTTTTTGTTTTTGACAACTTTTTTCTACACTAGTTAGCAGAAAAAGAGATGTGTGTGACAGAAGGACAATACAAGTGTAGCGATGTGAAAAAATAACCTAAAGTCATAAGAAAAAATCTCGCTTTTTCTCAGATCAAAATTGGATGCTGAGTCTTGGTCATGGTTCTCGGTTCCCACACCCAAATGCTCTCTACTCATATTTCTTGATCTTACTTGTTGCAAAAATGGAAAAAAAATAATTGGATAGAGGTATTGGGAAGGCAGGAAATTAAAACCCACCTCTTCATTATAGTCCATCGGATATTGGCTCATCACGATATAGAAGATTATGAACAGTAGCATTGATGAGCGGCAAATAAGAGTGAGCAAAAATTGAATGAATGATATACTTCTGATCTGAAATATCAGAATCTGTTGAAAAGGTTGAAATTCAAAGCTGGGTACATGCAATTTTATAAGTTTTTTGCCTCCAATGATAGGGTTTCGATGAAATATTTCATACATACGTATACGAGGTGTTCGGTTGCTGTTCGAACTTTTGATAATTTTCGATAAAGATCGAGAAAAAATATCGAGATTTTCAGAACTTTGACCTGATTTACAGGATTTTTCGATGACGGAAGAGTGTTCATCTGATGAACTTCATTTTGACCTTTATCAAACTCTCGGAACTCAATGAAAAACTGATTTCTACCAAAAATCTATACCATAAATTTACAAGATTCAATTTACCGTATTTTCTCCAACCTCCTCAAAACTAATTTTCAATCTTCACAAAATATCCGTAACTGATTTCGGAAAGCAGTTCATTAAATTTTTTTATAACGAACGTTAAATGAGGAATCGATTGAGATGACTTTAATGAATTTGAGAACATGCTGTTTTTGAGCTCACTTGCATTTCCTTCTTCTATGGCATTAAATATGATAGTCTCAGAAATCTTTCATTATGTTTCAGACCATATTTTTCTGAACTGTTCGATGTTACTTCCTACTTTTATCATTAGTCATGAAAACTGTAGAGCATATTATTTCTGTTTTGCTGTGTTTAGTTCCTTCTCCACATCATTATCAACAACAAACTCACCAGCCAATCTTTTGATTTCTTTCAGTGAAATACATCACCTGGGTTCTCACGGTTTCAGAATGTGTACTACCGTTGCATGACAGGAAATTTCGACTGTTTGGTCTCAACTTAGCGGAATAGGAAAGAAAATGTATTGAAAGGTTTATGAATAATAACTAGAGTTTCGATAAATAATAACTAGAGTTTCGGAACGGAGAAAAAATATAAACTCGTTCAGTTCCTCGAAATGTATGTAATCGACAAGATTAGGAACAGGTGATTTAATAATGTTTTCAGAGTACGTGATCAATTTGGGTGTCCTGAAAATGAGAGACAACTGGCGTATGTGATGTGATGGATTAAAGAGGAAGTGATTGATTAGGATTGAATAGAGTTTTCTCAATGATCATGAACCCTACGTACTCTTGATTCGATTTATTAAAGTTACAAAGGGGATCATGAAAATCAATCAGACATTGGAAAACGGGAACTGTTTTGATTCAGATTTCAACTTCGGTGCATCGGAATAAATATTCGGTTTCAGAATCCAGAGCTGATTCGGGAAATCAGATAAACTGAGCAAAGTGTTGATACCGGTCGAGAACTTTCCAATCTTTGCAGGACGGAATTCCTCCAAGAAATTTTCTCAAGTTTTTTTCTTTTTTTGCTTTGAAAAATAAAGAACAGTTCCCACATTACACGAGCACATTAACCGTACCTCCCGACTTCAAAATTTGCACTTTTTTGTCCTGTTTACCTCCAGTTCGTTCAAATCAAAAGGCCGTATTCGGCACCAATCGTTTTCATTCGAAAAAAAGAGTAGTTTTGTTCAGCGATCATTCAAATTTCAAACAGAACGTTCAAATACAATACATGGTTGAAGACCACTCTGTTTCCTGTATTTTGATAATAAATAACATGAAAAACATCCGAGCCCAACTATTTCTATAAGAAACAAGAAGGAGAGACTTTCATTTCAGTCCAGGCGTTTTTGTATCCAAATTGTTAATATTTTACCTATTCTACAATGTTTTACCCAACTATTTTTTCGTCGTTTCGTGAATCAGAATCCTAGACATAGACATGAATATAATTTGGGACAATCGTTATATTTTTTGCTCCATATTGAGTTTTTGTATCGAATACTCAGTTCTGATTACCAGAACTTTTGTGCGCTCGAATATTATTTTATACTCCCCCCGAATTCAGGAACCACAACTTCAAATCAACAAGAATCCAAGTAATCCAAAAATAACTACTGTGTCATCGGTGTGATCTCTATGTGCTCATTGCTTTAAAAAACCAAATGTTCTGTCTCATTATGACATTGCTTGATTAGATTCAAGTGCGAAACTAATCCATTTTTGCCTATTAGAGCGTGTTGGAAACTAGTGAACACTTTTTTGAAATGTGCCTCATTAAACTTTTCACTTCTCATTTATTCACTATTAAGCCTGTTTTTTTTCATTCTTTCACAAGTTACTCATTTCCTAAATGAATCCTAAAAAAGTGCGCTCCAATTCCAGTCATTTATCTCGTGCTCTTTATTCATAATAATATGAGAAGAGAAGTTTCGACGAAAACAAAAAACATCACTGTCTGATGAACTCATAACCAGACATCGGACATGTACTCATTTGGGAAATTAAGCCCTCTTCTTCTTCGAAGTTTATTGGACGTTTATTGTTCACTTACCTGAAAAACATTCCTTTGAAAATGTCAATCATATCCGGCCAGATAACATAAAACTGGCTATTATCAAGGGAATGTTGTACACATTACTCTCAACGTTTGACATTTCTCAGAATTCCAAAAATGCTATTTTCATTTTTCACTCCCCAATTTGTTAAACGATTTTCGAGCCGAGGAATTAGTTTTCCCACCCATGAAACTTACGTAATCTCGTTTGGTTTGAATTACTCTGGGAGCCTATATTTTGTTACATTTTTTGCAAAAACCTTTGGTTTTTGATCTAGATTCAAAATGTTATTTACGAAGTTCTGTTTTTGGAAACTGTGTGTGTTTTGATAGTGAACATCTGCTTCTAAGGGCCGACGATACAATAAGAGGAAAAATGGAAACAAGAAACAATAATGTTTGTTTCGTTTTTTTTTTGAAAAATAAGAAAAATCGGCAGTGATTCAGATTTTCATGTTTTGCTTCTTGTTTCCCATGAACTATTCGGAACAAAGGTGTTTATTTTTATTGAGGTTTTTGTCACGAGTTGTAGAAAAATTTGACCGGAAATCGCCATTCTCTGCTGTAAATTAGTATTTTTCTTGAGAATTCATCATCCTTGAACGTTTTCATGTATTTTTGTCCTTATTTTGTTTACGAGTAGAAATTTTTTTGGATACTGTCGTGCTCCCTGATGTCCCTACCTGAGAAGAAAACAATTTCAAATCTTACCAAATTCGTATAACATTCTCATAGGAAATCTCACGAGGTATCTTCACGATATCCAAAAAATAAGTTTACTAACTAGCATCCCTCGGAGACACCTTTTGCTTCTTTGATCATTCGAGAAGCTCTAGCCTCATTTCAAAAAGAAAATCCATCCTAATCTTCTAACCTGGCCTCGAAACTAATGAGTGATTTGAAATGTGATCTCTTTAATTACTTTTTCAACCCGGAACAAAACCTTTCAGTTATGGAAAAACAAAATCCGCTTTCATTTCAAGGTTTCATCAATTCACAACAAAACATCTCTTTGAAAATCACGTCGGAAAAATCTTCAAGGACATGCATACATTTTTTTCATAACAAACCCAATTACTACGATTTTTGTTAGTTTTTTACGACACATGTATATTTTATGCTCATTCTGAATTTTTTTTTCATGGTAATCCGAAATAAAACATCTCACATCCATCAATCTGACAACTGTCCCATACCTCTCTTTTCTGGAAATTGGGTCTCAATTTGACATCCAACAAAACCCACATCAGAAAATGAAAACAAGACCACTTAATTTTGTGTTTCATTCTAGATTTGCATTCTCTCCTGACTCATCTATTTCGTTTCTTCGTCACTTGTTCCTTTCTTTTGCCCCAAAAACAAGACTCCTCCTCCTACTACTGTGTTTTCTTCTTCTTCTTGTGACGAACACATACAAAGGTGGGCTCAACGCATGATGTTCCCGCAAGGGCCATCAAGCCCCGCCTCCTTTCTCTGCAGTCTCATTTCCTCTCCACTACCTGTTACCTCATTATATCGTCTAATCGTTGCAGAGCACTCATCCCCTCATCCGGTGTCGAGAGCCAGGAAAATCATGACTGTCGGAGCAAAGAATGAGCCATTCGAGCAATCGGCCTGGCCGATTACCATTAGCGAGTAAGCGGATACAATTTGGTTTTCTATGCTAGAATCATTTCTTGACAATCTGACTGTTAAAAAAACAATCTACTCTTCCTTGAGGACTGCCTTGTTCAGAGCTTTCTTATTTTTGAGCATCCACTCAGAAATCTAGTATCATTAACTCAGCCTCAAACAATCTGTGGTCTAGTTATGCTGTTTTTAGTCTTCCGAAATCAGCTGAGTTTTCACTTTTTGTCATGCACTAAATTACCCCTTTCCTATGAAAATTGTGTTTACTAGATCAAAAACCACCTTAATGTTAGTCACCCGATCCCTAATCACACCTTCCTCACTCACTTATTTTTCCAGCCTCGGAAAAACTCAACTCGCCACTCTCGTCGATACTCTTTGCAAGGAAGCTCTCGAGAAAAACTCCCAAAATGCGATTCATGGATTGGTTAGTTTCAATATGAACCGCTAATCAAAATTTTTCAATTTACAGAAGATCCTTGTCGATCAGGTCTGCCGAATTACCGATGCTTTTCATGTCCAACTCCTTGGAAAAATTCAATGTCTACTTTGTTTCCTCTCGGGCCACATTCAGAACGCCGAAGATATTATCCATGCCGGATTCTTCGACCCAGTTCATCATCCATTCATGCAACAACTCTATAGGGAGATCGTTCAGAAAAAAGGAAAGGTATTCAGTCCGTCTACTATTGTTAAAAACTATAGTCTGAAAATTTCAGGTCTTGTCTCGCGATGACTACTGTCACTTTCCTCCCTCGATCGATCCAATATTCGAGGACGGTCTTCCAAAGAGTCTCTGTGATTACCTGGACTTCCACTATCTCAGCAAACGCACCGAGAAGAAAGCCATGAACGCCGCGTTAATTGCGAAGAAGACCAAGTTATCAGTTCAGATGGTCGATTATCGGTTTAAGAAGAATCGCGAGGCATTGAGTAAGAAGAAAGCTTCGAAGAAAGAGAAGAGAGCCGAAAAGAAAGAAGAGCCGTCGGAAGAAAACGACATTTTCAGCTTTGAATCCACCGAGTATGCTTCAACTCCAGACCTCCCCACTATCTACAACAATCCTTTTTTCATGTGCTATCCAAGCCCACCAGTCGAGACGAGTCATCGTTTTCCATTGGCTCGTGTCCCACTCGACGAGCCATTGACCATTCAGATTCCGGAGGATACTCCGCTTTACATTCCATTCTTCTAAACTTGTAATTAAAACTCTGTGAAATTCTAGTCTTCACCATGACACCCGCCATTGCTTTGTAATCTGCTTGTTCTCAATCATATAACTTCACCCAAATTGAAACTATTATAAAATCATTGAATTAGAAGTGAGCTAATCCTAACCGTTAAAAGGTACTTTGAACCATTTTACCTCAAAAAATCAATTTTTTCTCCAAAGTTCACAACATCTTTCAGATATTCAAGATGGAACCAAACGAATCGATTTGCACACAGGCGGGTAGCATTGGTGAGGTACTCAATGGGAATGTTGATCTCTCGTGTCTGGTAAACTATTAATTGATGTCGCAAATCAGTTCGAAGGTTTCGTTGCAGATGTGGGTTAGTATGTGGCTGGGAAATCAAGATTCATTCAAATGGAACTGCAAAATGGTCAAAGCGATACAGGAGAATGAACCAATGAAAGTTCTACAATTGGCTGGAAGTCATCACTTCCAAGATCCGTTCCAAAATCGTATCGCTTCGATTCTGGTGGAGTGCGCATGCGAAATGATCAACGGTAAAGCCATCGAAGTCCCAAAAGTAGAGATCGAAGAAATCCAAACTGTTCAAAAATCGCCATCAA
The DNA here is from genome assembly GCA_963966625.1 of Caenorhabditis zanzibari. Taxonomy (NCBI): domain Eukaryota; kingdom Metazoa; phylum Nematoda; class Chromadorea; order Rhabditida; family Rhabditidae; genus Caenorhabditis; species Caenorhabditis zanzibari. The sequence goes on along the minus strand of OZ016472.1, from coordinate 8,528,029 downwards.
ACGAGTCTGTGTCAGAGTTGAAACAGGAAAACTTGTTTGATACTTGGCAGCTTCCAACAAAATGCAAGATAAAGGTAACTCTACAGATCCAAACTCAGCCATTTGTGAAATTTCAGCACAACGCTCGTCAAGCTTTATTGAGACACTACAGAGTTCACGGGGAACTATCGGAAGACGCCGTCGATCTATACGCCAAAAGATACAACGAACCAGTCGAGGAGCTTCGTCGCTACTTCGAGGAGATTCCAACGATTCATGGGTATGGATTTTTAACTTATTTTGAAGTGGCCTACGAAATGCAGACAGAACACTAGAATGATTTCAGGAAGTTCCGCTATACTCGACGTTTGAATACGGAAAGTGCTGAATAACAACTCATTCAAATTAATCGGATCCACTCAGCTAGCTCCAATTGAAAATATTCGCATTTTGTTGAAGTTCTCATGTTTTTATCTACCTCGTTTCTAGACATTCAATTTTTTCTGTAACTTTGTATTTTTCAACTCTTGTATGTGTACTTGTGATCTTTTCCTCCTGACAGAAATTATGAAAACATTTTACTCCAGACGTTATAAATCATAGAGTTTTCCGCTTATAGAATTGAGGTCAACCTCAATTTAGCCATCTCCAGATGCCACGTGGCGGGCCGCCCTTTGACGCTGTATGCAAACATTGGGATGCTGTCTTATAATATACACCCGGTTACCGCGCATTCTTTAGGTTAATGGTAATAATTCAGATGGTTGGGTAGAGGAATACCTGAATGGCACAGTGGGTGGTCTGGGGGGAAGGTGTCGGTAGATGTTTTTGAATATTGGAAGATCAATAGATAATAATGGAATTTCGACAGAAAAGGGTGAATAAGAAAAGAAAGAAACGGATAAACCGAAATGTAGTCAGGAAATGGATTTGTATATGAAAATGAGCGGACTGCGTGGACCTTAAAAGTGTGGACTCTGTCTCGAAATAAGAGGATTATCGTCTTCCTCTTGTATTCAATCTCCAAGACGTCAGGTAGTGGATTCAAATTTCGGCTCTCTTATTTTATTCTTTCAATCTCATTCATCTTTCAGAGCTCTTCTGAGTATCTATAAACCATTCGACTGTTTATTTCCCTTCTCTCCGGAGTGTTTTCTTACCAATGATTTCTCTCCGTCTCTCGATTTTTCCTCGCAATCAGAAATATTGAAAAACTATCCCATGGTTTATTGCATGCTTCTGTCCCTCTTGTCCCCTCGCTCTATTCTCCAAGATTCCAGCGTTTAACAGTATTGAGAGAGAGAGAGAGACACAGACGATTTCACTTTTACTTGTCGTTCTCTCAAGACTCCATCTGTTCGTTTCGCGTATTTTTCCGTTTCAAATGTCCCGCGCAGCAACCGACGCGTAAGTTGTTCTTTGCTCTTTTTTTGAACACCTAAAAAGGTTTAGGGCTATTGCCTTGGTGAAACCAACTCTGTTAGCTGCACTTCTCGATGGTCGAGCTCCGATTGGAGAAGTTCGAAAACTATGCGCTGGAATGGCATCAACTGATATGTACAGATGGCAATTGGAAATCGCAATCAAGTTGAGAGATGGAAAAACGAGAGAGGCTCTTGAACTTGCTGATGCTTTCAAAACTGATGGAGAATATCCAGAAGGATTTGATATGCTTGTAAAATGTGCTCGGGAGCACTTGGAAATCGACAATTGGCTTTGGGAAATTTTAAGTTTTTATGGAACATTTTTTTTTGAAAAATTTTAATTTTCAGGGTCTTGTTCCGCCCCCTCCAGTAAGAACTCCATTCAACCACGCGTGCTCCTCTACTCAATCAATTCCAAATCCAATTCCAGAACCAGAATCAAAATCAGAAAACAAAATAATTGGTTGTGAGAAGGATGAAAATGGTCGCACTATGAATCTTCCGGTATGTTTTCTGTTGGTTCACTTCTATGAGTAATTTTTTCAGTACCGTCTTCGAGCCAAGCTCAAAGATCTCATTACCGATCACAAACAGTACTACACTCCGGCAGAAATGACTAAATTTTCGAACATGTATGGAGTATCTGTTCCTCGACTGGAGATGTTTTTCGAGAATCGCAGAAAATGGTTGGCCAAGAAGTGAGTTTCTATTTTGCTCTTTGGATTCAATCTTTACATTATTCAGATTAAGAGCGAAAAATGCCAACGAATTGAAGCGAATGACAGGGAAAGGAGATCCAGAGGAACACTTTGATGTGATGGAAGAGTTTTCGTTTTGAATGTCTACCCTCTATTTTATTTGTTGCCTATTCATTTTCGAATTTCTTTTTTTGAATCATGAATGTGTTTTTGGGTATCCTTTCTATTTGTATTTTCAAATTTCCCCGGGTAATCAGTACTATTCTCTCTGCCACTGTGTCCAACTCATCCTTCGCTGTTTCTGTCGGTTACGCAATCGTTTTTTGGAAGGGCAGTCAATGGTAGCGAGCCACTGGCGAGTCTCGCGCAAAGTATGGTACTTAAATTGCGAAAGAGTGTGTAAGGTGAAGAGACCCAGGCATAATGTATTTCAGTGGCGGGAATTGCGCAAAAAGGAAAGGTGTGAGACGGCAGAGGGAAGATGTTGTAGATGTATTGTTGATGATTAAACGAACAAATGTGAGGGGTCGGATTTCTATTAGCAGTGAGGACAAAAAATCATTTGATCTCCGGAACCCCCAAAGGAAAAGTTTTAGTATCCGCAAAATCACCTTCCGGTCTATAAACTTTTGTACCTAATCCGCGAACTCAGAAATCAAAAGTTTGACAACTCAAGTTAAAACGTTAAAAAATGTATACTTCTAAAAAAGTGCAATGAAATATCATTACCCATATGATAGCGATAATAGTAAGCTAGTGGTGCTGGGTACCTGGAATTAAAGTGCACATGCCGGAAAAGAGAAAAAAGTTTCATCTGATAGCTTCACGTGATAATGGTCTCTGGAGTATAGGATTTGAATATGAAGTGATCAGTCTGCTGACCTTTTCGAAAAATTACTTCAGCTGAATTTCAAAATTTTACAAAATAGACAAAAACATTTTTAATTCTAGAGTGAAATATTTAACTATCCTAGTTTGAACATCTGTTCTCAAAAAATTTCAACACCGTTTCAGCTTATTCTTCAGAAAGTTTTTCTGAATCTCGAAAGTTGAAAAACCTGGGATTACTCCAAATAATGATAATTTTGCACCATGATCTCTAAAACTCATGATTTATGGTCACCCAAAGTTTTCCATTTTCAAAAATCCTTTCCCAGACACATAAACTGTGATATTATTATTTAAAGGTTGTCAATATCCTCCTTTTTACCATTTCAGTTAGCGACATTTAAACACTCTCCTCCATTTCTCTCCTCTTTTTCCATAATACTCCTATTTTTTACCGTCTGATCATGAGGACGCTAGCCCCTCCTTTTTTCTTGTCTGTTTCGATCGACAAAAAGAAAAAAAAGTATTCACCCTAAAAAAGTGAACTGCAGCTGTTGAGAACCTCTAATTCACTCTTATTTTTGTAGACTTTCTCTTCGCTCAACATCGCACAGATTTTCCAAATCTGGTTGCTTTTTCTGTGTACTCTAGCAGAACTCACTTGAGTGTTGTTACTTCACAAATTTTTCTTCATTTTCGTATCGAAAATCATGGATTTTTATGCATTTTCAGATGCCTAGTCCAAACTACTGGGAGGATGACTTCGATTTTGAAATTTGGAATCAACCGAGTTCTTTCGAAACTCCAAAGAAACCTGTCGTTTCTGAACATCCACGAGAGGTTTTGACTCCAGATTTTTTATCGATATGTCCCAAAATTGAGACTCCAAACTACACGATCAGCTCAACTCCACTCGAAAACTTTTCTTCGCCGTCTTTAACCCACCCAACTTCACAACAAACCGATGACTCTGGATATTGGACTCCTCCAAATTCTTCTCTCCTCTCGTTGGATTCTAAAAACAGTTCAATGAAAAATGAAATTCAAACACCAGCAAAAATGGATTCCAATTTTCTGGCGAAGGTTTTGTCCAAAGAAGCAGATTTTATTCCAAAAATGGCGATAATAAATCTAACTGGCTCAATGGAAACAAATTCACCAAGAAAGCCAAAAACTCTTTTGGAACAGCTCATTGATGATGAATCTCCTGATGTGCGTCCCAGAACTCCGGAGCCAAGAATACGATATGAGTCCCCATCAAGAAGAATTCGCAGAGTTTATAAAAGAAGGAAGCGTTCCGATCCGAAACCGGAAAAATCCAAAGGAGTCCCGGGACCGTACCAGAATAGCTGGTTGAATGAAGTGTACTGGTTTCATTTCAACGATTTCATGAAGACGAATTATTATGATGTGATGGCAGCTAGCTATCATGAGATGTTGCAAAAGGTGAGTGTTTTTATTCTTTTTAAGTATTGACATGATCTATTTTGTTTTCAGAAAGCTGATCAAAAAGATCCATCAAATCAGCAACAGTCCGAGAAAGAGGAGAAATCTGAAAATCGCCAAATCGAAGAAGACTCTTCTGACGACGAATCTGTTCAAATCATATCATCCGACGAGGAGCGAGCGAAAGATGAGCAAAACTTTGATGAGTTGATGCAAGGTACAGAAGGTCAACGTTTCTTCAACTTCGAATAACCACCGAATATTTTCACAATCTGTACATGTAACATTGCTTTTCATAATTATGCATTCTTTCTTATCAGATCGAGCCATAAATCTTCACATGTGTTTTTACAAGTCATAAGAAGATTGTCAAAACATAAACTGTTTAGCTTCTCTTTGTATTGTGCCGGCAAGGACATTCAAATGTTTCGTAACATGCCTGAGGAAAAGTAAAAACATAGAAGGGAGATTCCATCAATTTTCCTAGAAACAAATATTGATTCCTTACCGTAATCCATGCGAGTTTTGCATAATCAAATACATTCTTTTATGCGAGACAATAAAAAGAGAGCATAAAAATGAAAACCATTATTTTGTGTTTAGCCATTCATCCCCATTTTTTGAACAAACATTCTCAAAAATGGAGGATGCACCTGTTCAGCCATGGAATGCTATGGGAACATTGTCAGCGTCGCAGAATGCTCAGAACTGCCATAATTTCGAATCTTTTACTTCTGTCTTCCCAATTCAGAATAAGCCTCAAGAGATCGTAACATTAAATGGATCTTCTTATGGAACTTGGAATACTATTACACTTCAAGTTCAGGAACACAAGCTGGCTAGTCATCTCCCTGAAACTTTGAATACAGAATAGTTTTCTTTCCAGGGAGGTCCAACAGGAGTGCAACAACATACTACACCGTTCAAAATGAATAGCCATGTTCTCTCGCCTTTTGAACTTAGAGTTCCACGAGACCAATTTGGCCAACCATTGGCTGTCGTAAGATCTCAAAAGCTGAAAATTTTAGAGAAAAAAGTTTTTGAGTTCCAGAAAGGTGCATCCGAAAAATATCTGGTCTCCCTTCTGGCTGAGGTAACGTGAACGCTAACCTCGATTTTCAGCATATACTTTTTAGTGCGTCAAAGTCGACCCATCAAAGCCTCGTCGGCAGAAACTCCCCCGTCTTCATGTACGAAATTGTTTGCTTGAACTGTTATAATTACAAACTTCAGGGACCCCTCAAGGCCTATCTTCTGAACTTCATCGATTTCAATTGTGACCTCGGTGTTTCCAAGAGAAAGGCTGTTGCTCAGATCTGTATGCGGATTTATTGTAAAACGGGTATTGAAATCGAGGAAAAAATCATCGCTGCTCTGCTCGATAACTGGAAGAGAGAAAGTCGCGACAAGTTCGGAGACTTCAATGATCTCTTATTTGAGGGACTTGAGTTGGTTAATTTTAAAAATATTGACGAGGATTGGCCTCTGCTTTCGAAATGAGTACATTCAACGAACGGATAATTGTGCCCAGAATCAATTTTGAACAATAAACACTTCATTATTCCCTTCAAAAGAAAAAAAAACGAAAACGCGTAAATTCAGTTGATGTTAATCTTAAAAAGAAAGGAAAAGACAACTCCCCTCAAACATATTATCATTAATCTCACCACCACCAACCTCCTGAAATAAACATTCTCTCTTTTTTTCGAATGTGCCATTCGTTCTTTTTTCTCGAAACTTGCCATCCTCTTTTTCACATAATTCCCTCTGTTTTTTCGTATTCTTTTTCTTTCCTTTTCACCCAAAACCACAAACACACCGACATCTAACCACATAATCCTTGAATACATGAGAGAGCTGTACTCTCATAAAATAAAACCCTTTTCTTTTCTCTCTTCTGTCTCGCTGATTGTCTCACTTGTCTGCAATATCAAAACAAGAACTCATATGTCTCGTATGTTTATGAAAAAAAAGAAAGGAGAAAGAGCAAGAGTATAAACGAATAAGAAAAAGAGGTTTTTGTTTTTCTTTGTTCCTCGTTTCACACCACCTGCTCATGCTGTCCGTTTTCTTTCTTTTCTGATGTTTTTTGTTTCTTTTTAATGTGAATTTCACTTGATCACTGGAAGACAAAGTGTGGAGTCAGAAGGTCTGGAGATCTATTTTGATCAACCTGAACTTTAAAACTCCTCTGATTCTGTCAGGTTTTTTCAAGTCAGTTTTTGTTCAGGCTCTTTATTTGGAGACTCCTTTTTTCCTCTTCTCCTTCCAGACTCTTAGATTTCAGTTATAGTATCCTATAGATTCCAGCAAGTTCTCCTGCGCTGCAAATTCTTGGTTGTTCTGAAATCCCTACTTTTCTGCAAGAAAAGTCATCTTCGCTCCATTTCACAGTTGCACTCGGAAAACGAACATTAGTCCGTCATCGTTTCCTTGCATTAGTCTTGAGCCCTCCTGTTTTCCTCTATACAGTGGCGAAAATAGGTGAGTATACCTTTCTATTTTAGTGAATAACTTCGCTCAAACAAGTCCAATCTACTTGAAAATTTGCATGCTTGTAGCCAAAGAGTCTGTGAGTAATACCTATAGTTTTTTGAAAATCAAAATTTGCTCAGGGCTCCAGAATTCTACATGATGTAGGCGTGATTCAAAGTAAAAAACCTAACTTTTTTCTCAGGTGATTTAATCTTTTCAATTCTTTTTTAAAAATGTTGCAAATTGATCAAATAGACACCACAGAAAATTTGGTTTGATTTGGATGATTGGCTCCGGAGATACGGACGTCGGAGCACAAAATGACACGTTCGCCACAATGAGCATATCTCGGCTGAAACTGATCGTAAGTCCTTCAAATTTTCAGAAAATATGTATCTTTAAATGTACCACAAGATAGCGAAAAGAATTTTTGATTTCGAGCAAAAATTATTTTTTCGATACACTGCCTCAATTTGGTCAGAAATGTCCCTGTACTTCGCGAAAAAATTTTTTGCTCGAAATCAAAAATTCTTTTTGCCATCTTGTGGTACATCTAAAGATACACATTTTCTGAAAATTTGAAGGACTTACGATCAGTTTCAGCCGAGATATGCTCATTGTGGCGAACATGTCTTTTTGTGCTCCGACGTCCGTATCTCCGGAGCCAATCATCCAAATCAAACCAAATTTTCTGTGGTGTCTATTTGATCAATTTGCAACATTTTTAAAAAAGAATGGAAAAGATTAAATCACCTGAGAAAAAAGTTGGGTTTTTTACTTTGAATCACGCCTACAACATGTAGAATTCTGGAGCCCTGAGCGAATTTTGATTTTCAAAAAACTATAGGTATTACTCACAGACTCTTTGGCTACAAGCATGCAAATTTTCAAGTAGATTGGACTTGTTTGAGCGAAGTTATTCACTAAAATAGAAAGGTATACTCACCTATTTTCGCCACTGTAGATAAATTTGGATTCCATTCCTATACTTTGAACTTGGGATTATTCTCTTCAATCTCTTCACTTGCATCAATGTTTTCGAATTCCGAATCTTCATCATTGCTTTTTCTTTCTCAAAAGCTCAACTTGTTTATTTCCGATCATTTATCGTCATTTTGATCGGGTAATAATCAAATCAGAAAGAGTTTGAACTCTGGATTACTGTAAGCTCAGAGATTGTGGTTCTTATTTATAAAGACTTGAATCATATGCATCTCAGGAAGTCGATGTACTCTACACTTTCATACTCAATGATTCTATTTTTGGTTTCTATTTCTAAAGTTGAAATAAATATCGTTTGAAGTCCCGCTAACAGTTTTTGAAAAATTCAAGTCATTTAAAAACCTACAATCTTTACTAATCTTCATAAAATTCAGAAGTATAACTTTCGGTACCTGACATACTTTATGAATCCCATTTCCAATCTTTGTGCCTTCGAATGTACGTGCACTTCTCCCAAATATCCTGTTCACCTTCTAGGCTCTCATTCCCCAAATCCCTCTATTTCGGGATTGGATTAGATATCCATTTTCTGATTCTCCATCTCCACCTCTACTCCAAATCCTGGAAACCCAAATCCATTCGCGTATAAATGTATTTTAATCTTCCTAAAAATATGTTTCCGCGTCATAATCTGCTTATTCCTCGCATATCTCGTTCGTTTTCAATTCCGAAAAAAATCAAAAACAAAAGCTTTTTAAACCGAAAAATGTATGATGTGAGAGTATCTCCTTATATCCTTCTTTTTCTTCCTACTAACTCATAAAAAATGATGTTTGCAGGAATGCATAGTTCAATCTCTTTTTTATTTTTTGTCGGTTTCCCGATCCCCTCGTTTTTCTTTTTACCACACACCGGAAATATGTGCATTATCTTGTCTCTTCATATAAATCAGGAAATATGAAATTGTGTTGTCTTCTCCTTCTTCTTCTTCAACCGATTTTTAATTTCTTCCGAATGTGGCTCTCATTTCTCGGTTTTGCTGTTGTGTCCCATGCCTCCTGATGTTTTGATTACTATGATTATATATCCATATGTACGAGTGAAATGGAGCATGCGAAACGACAACGAAAATAGACGGCATCTAGAAGACGTTGTTGAGTTAACGAGAAGACAAATCCCGTAGCAACAAAAGCCACAAGCAATTTTCGTTCTAGAAGCGGCGATGACTCCGCCCATTTTTTGTCGTAACGAGAGCGACAGATTCCATTTCAGCTCTTTGAAGAGATTAACTAGTATTATCTGTTGCTGCTGAAAGTGTGAGCTGCACCTTCTTATTCTGCTGCTGAAAAGTACGGATGTGAGTGCAGACTAAAATTAGCGTAGGGTCAAGAGCGATAGTTCCACAGTGTGCTGACAGGGTTACGGTAGTGTACCTGATTTAGGATTCAGGGGTCCAGGTGCCCTATAATGACATATGGCAGGGTAGAATCAGGAACAGTATCTTTACGGTCAATTATGCCAAGTGGACTTGACTCGACTCTTTTCGTTGGTTCTCAAAAAAGTACGCAGTTTTGGAAGCTTATTTCGAGGATCACTCTTTTTTTCACTGCTGAAGGAAGGTGCTAAAAATTTAGTACTTAAGAACTTATTAAAGTATCTCTCAAGGTTACACTGACGTTTCCTAAATCCCATAATCTTGTGACTGATTACGAGTCCTCAAGTCTTCTATTTTCAAACTCATTACCACTTTAATGTATTCTCAAGGGTCCCAAAAGTATTATAGTTGTACCGCGACAACTTTTAATTAATAAGAGATCAGCATTCTGATAAACGTTTGGATATGAACATTCAGAATTTTTATTGTCTGTAACCGATTCTTACAATAGCGTCTACATAGGAACCGATTTAATCTGGTACGTCACTGTCCTGGGATACGGTAGTTACTATGTCTAGGGCAAAATTTTCCTGAAAGTCTGCGCATTGGAACTTTAGAAAGACAAAATTCTGGCCTTGGTAACCCCCGAATCTTGTGAGATATATACAAATCTCCACATCTGTCGAAATAAGAACACTACAAATACTAAGCATCTTTTTTGCAAACATTTGAAGTTTCCAAAACATCTGCTGGACAGAAGAAAACTTTTCTTGGCCTGCATGTTCCTCGTTTATGATCCGTGTTCATTTTTTACAGTGTAGAGTTTTCAATGTCTCGAATGACGGAGATCAAATTACAAAAGATAATCGTCGTTTTTTTCTAGACATTCAAGTTAAAAAATCATTTTTTCTCAAAATTTTCATACTCAAACTTTGAAGCTGATAGATACGGTAGAATCTAAGTCAATCAGAAAGTTAGTTTCAAGTGAGAATCTCTAGTTTTCAGATAATCTTTTTTGTTAAGAACCCCTATTGAAATCTTAAGTAGAGCAATATATGGCGTTTCCCAGGAACCAAAATTTTCCTTATCCATTGTTTACATCTATTTGAATAGTTTTTGTTTAGTTTGCCAAATAATTATTTCTATGAATCATCACTGCATGTAAAAACACCTTTGCTCCTGTTCCATCACTACCCTCAATTTTTTACACTTCCTTCATTTTTTGCTTCTTCTTCTTCTTTCTCTTGATACTTCATCAATTGCCGTTTGAATTGACAGACGGGTCGAGCTCAAAGTTCTCAATTGTTGGGTTCTTCATTTTCTTTTTCTCTTTTGCTATCATCAATTCATATCCCCGAGTGTGAGTCTCTGTCTTTTTCTAATCATGACACATTCCCCGTCCCATTTTTCTTGTGAATCCGTTCGCCATCTGTCCCATGCGAGTGTTTTTTGTGGCAAAAATGATGATGATGAGAAGATGATGATGATGCTTTGGCCGGCACATGGAGACGGAAAACGAATTGGAGAAGAAACAAGAAGAAGATGGAAACATGCATCACCTCTATTCTCTGAGTGTTGTATGTACGCGTGTGATGTTTCTTTGCGACCAACGTTTTTTCGTCCTTCTTTTTTTTTCGTTTTTGATAACAATTCCGTTGGAGCGCGGGACGCCCGAGAAAAATGCCGGGACAACAAGAAGAAGGAGAAACATGTACAAAACATAAATGAATGTGTATTGGAGAATGTGACAAGGGGAAAGAAAGAATAACTGCTCTTTTTCTCATGAGTTTTTGTTTGGTTGATTCGATAGGAGACTGCTGGTCGGTGTGCTTTTTGTTATTATCGCAGGTGTTGGATGTTTCTGGCAAAAAAAAGTGTTTATGTTTGGAGTTGTTGACGTCGCATTGTTCTCCCAAGTCACTCAGTTTAAAGTTTGACAATGTTCGACGATTTTTGCAACAGTAAGGTTTTGGAGTGAGTTATAGTGTAAAAATGGGTTGTAAAATTGTAGTGTGATCTTGAATACGCGACCGTTCTAGAAATGGTAGCTAGAATCTGAGAGGGAAGTGGTGCGAAAAAAAGGTTGCCTTCCTTGGGTAAATGATCTAAAGACTTCATAAAAACCTTAGGTTAAGATTTACATTTCTAAAATGACCTATCCGAATCTGGAAGCTTCGAAAGTTTTACCACTCAAATAATCTAATGATCAGAGTTTCATGAGTTCGCAGACCTTGGAATCTTGAAGACAGTAATTTCCAACATCTCATCAATGAACTCTCTACTTTCAAAATTGACCTGAGAACTTGAAATTTCCAAAACCGTGAGAATCTTCCTCTTTTTCCTCTTCACCAGTTCAAACTTTTCTCGATTCTAGCTGTTTTTAACTTTCCCTTCTTCTTCTCCAAACCTTGTTCTTCCTGGTTAAGAAGTCTTATTCTCTTCTTCCCATCTACCTTATTGCCAAGAAATTCGTTATGTTATCATGTCATGATCTAATTCGGAAATAGCATCATGTTTCCTTCCCAACCTTATTTTGTCATTTCTTGTTTACTTCTGACATGGAGAATGATAAGGGGGCAACATTTTGTAAACACCTTCTGAAAGTTTTGTTTTCTTTTTTAGAAAGTTTGCAGGCAGAGGTGATACAGTAAGAATCTCAAACCAGAAGGGTTTTTCGGAGATCTTTTTCCTTTTCAACACCCTTTATCTCCATCTAAAAGTACGTGAACACTGCATTACACATCCCTATTCTATCACTTCTTCTACCTACACCTATGTGGACATCAGAAGGGTGTCAAATAGAAAAAGTGATTAGAATAGACCAGAGGACACATATAAATACACGCTCATCAATCACAACGAACTCCTCGCCCTCTGCTTTCTCTTTTTCTTTTTCTCCGATATTTCCGCCCCGGGTTCCGCGGTTCTCCTATTCTCCAGTCGTGCTTATCAACCATTTTCAACCTCTCCATTGTTACAACAATGTTTCTTCGTCTTCCACCCACAATATCTATCATTTTCTTTTTTTCTCATTTTTTTCGATTGCCGTTTTGTTTCTTTATACTGATACGTCCATAAAACGTATTGTGTTGTTCTTCTTTGAACTCGTCACCCGTTCAATTTCTTTATTTCTTTCCAGAATTTTCATTTTAAGATCTTCTCAAAGATCACAATGCCGAAACAAGCAGCTCCCACACTGCTTCCGGATGCGGATCCCATTCTCGTGGAGTTCTATGTGAGCATCTGAAATGTCAGCATCTTCCAGACCCCGATTTTTCAGAACAACTTGCTACGAGCCGCCCAGTTCAAGACTGTAAAGACAAGCGAAGAGGTTCTTCTCAAGGTTCAATGCCTCAAGTATATCCAAGAGTGCAGTGTCATGAGGTATGGTGACCAATAATTTTCGAACTTCATAAAGTGTGCGAATCTGAAAGAAGAGAAACAGGGAGAGAGACAGAAAATGAGACACTCGTTTTTCAAATTTCCTTATCACTCTCGGTTCGCCCGAAAAAGAGAAACACATCATATGACAACATGGATACTGACTCGAAGAACTGTTCTATTATAAATCAAACTGTTTTCCAATTATTTTTCTTATTTGATTTCTCCATTGATGTGTGTATCTGTTTTGAAGAGAGAATAATAGAGAGAAACAAGGCATAGAAAACTGGGCAAAACAGAACTGGTGATATGACAAGGTTCACGAGAACCCATTCAAAATAGTGAGGAGAAGATGATAGGTTTCGTTCGGAGATGAAGTAGAAGACGTTTTTAAGAGAGAGAAAGTTTGAGACAGTCGGAGAAGAGATGGGAAGTAAAAGTTTTGATTACATACCGTAAAACCTGTAATAATTGAATGCGACGCAATCATTCGTCGGTTTCGAGGACGTCTGGGGGTATCATATTTTACACGCCCTTATGATAATGAGAAGGGTGATATCGAAAACACGAACACTCAAAAATCTTCTTTCAAATTGATCACAGATCAGTTGATTTTTTGATAAGGACAAAGTGAAGCTTGGCCATATCTAAAGCTCATCAGATTCACACCGAAAGAAATTGTTTTCAATTTCAGCGCTCTTGCTGCTTTCGCTGCCCAACAACAGCAGCAGCAACAGTCCAGTTCCGATGAGCCATCATGCTCATCAGCTGGCGAATCTTCATCTTTCGACATGGACACTTCTGAACCAGACGATCAAGAGACTCCACAGAGTTCCTTCTCCGACACTCCAGTATTCTTCAACTCAATGACTGCTGTCCTCAACAATCTCAACCAAACCGGTGTCGACCCGATCGTCGCTGAAGGAATAACTTTGGATCGACTCAGCTCAGCGAGTGCCAATCCATTGAGCTTCATAGCTGGAGCCGTACTCAAGGCAAGAGGAATCAAAGTCATCGATGATTTCACAATGCTATTCATTAAGAGTGTCTTGAAGAGACTTCACGATCACGAGAACTTCTCAGTCGACGGTGCTCCATATCCATACGATGTGAAATCGGCACTCCGTTACTCGGAACACCTTCATTCTCTGATTCCGCCACTCGAAGTACGTATGAGAAAATGCTTCAGGGATCATAGTTGCTGATTTTCAGACAATCAATCCACCACATCTCGCACACGAACAATCGATCACTTTCACTGCCATGGCTAGATTTATGGCGATGCACGAAATCGTGAGTTTTAATTACAGGTTTTAGAAAATGTGAATTCTGTTTCAGAACATCGACTTCAAAATCCTATTCCCCGTTAACACGAATGTGCTCGATGAACATGCCTACTACTCGTCCATCTTCTGGACATATCGTGAGGCTATGAAGAAATTCTACTATCCACAGATGCCTGCGCCACTTCCAAAGAAGTTCCAAATGGAGGTATTACTAGTTTTCATGATTGATTTATTAAAAATTTGAGTTTCAGCCAGCTGATCGTCAGATGCTCTGTCGCTACTGGAACGCTGGTAACCGGCATGCAACTGCCTCCGAGTGCATCCTTCTGTCAAAGAGATGCACTGGCTTGGCACCATTCCAGGTGGCTGGATTCTTCGACAAACGTCGCAGACGCGAGTACAACAGATATCGGTTTGTTTCTAAACTACTGATGTGACATTCTAGTTTTACAATTTTCAGTGGTACCAAAGACGAGGAGACTCTTGCTCTGGAAACCGCCCATGTCTGGAGAAAACTAACAGAGATGGGACAGCACGTTGATGATGAGGATGATGATTGCGACGATGATACTATGATTCAGAGAGAGTTCCTTACGGTAAACCCAACATTCAAAGTGATAAATCATTCAGTTTGTTTCAGAAGGAGGAAACTGCCAAGTTGGATTTCATGTGGAGAATCGGCCATCGCAAGCCGAGTCGCAACGAAAGTGAGATACTTGCAGCAGAGCTTGGAATGAACTCTGGAGACCAGGTAGATTTTCAGATATCCTGGATTTGCTATAAGTTTCCAATTTCAGATCTTCGCATATTTCGAGGACCGTCGCTGGCACGAAGAGTATCAGGCACGCAAGCATCGCGCCAGTTCTTCAAGGAGATCATCATAGGATTCCCAGTGATTTCCGATTTCCGGACGACTATCATCAATGATAATTAATAACATGTTCCGTCATAATTGTTCCTACCAAATTCATGCTTACAAAGCTCTCCCATTTTCTCTCTATTTTTAACTGTGTTCCCTGGACACATATCTCGTTCCTTCTGATGTGTACACCCTGTCTGAAAATGATCTTCTCTATTTTTCTTGCTTTCTCCGCTTTTCTTATTCTAGAATTGTAGTCGGTTGCCGTTATATACTGTACCCTAGAGATGTTCTTCTGCTTTCTTGCTTCCCCATATTTTTCTATCGAATGATACTACGAAAATACCCAGAAATAATAAAACCTGTTTGATTGTGAGTTCCAAATTGAAATTAATCGCCTTCCATTACCATTACGATCCTTTTCGTTATCAGTGTGACCAGGTGATGAGAGACAAAAGAAACCCGAGAGAAGAGTGCAGTTTTTTCGTTATCAGTTCATACTTCTGAGTTTGAAAAACCATTGGCGGCTGGTGATGTGCCACTTTCGATTCCGAGTTCCCCTTTTTTCTCTCTTTATTTTCCAAGTTTTTTACATGAGGTTTTCTTAAATGAGTGTTCACTTTACGACTCATCGAATTTTCTCAATTTCTTTCGTTCATGTAGTTAGTTGTTTCAGATATATTTGGAAAAATCTGGAACTAAACGAAAGGAGTAGAACAAAAATGGAGGTGTTGGAAGGCGAGGAGGGCACTTCTTCATCGGTAATCCCTCCTAAAGCCGACGAAAACGATTCCAGAACACCCCCAAAAGACTCGTACGTATTCATTTTCTGACTTCCTCAATTTCAAAATTCTTCTAACCTTCAGAAAATCAGTTCCATCTGTTCCACAGGCTAGACCTGAAATATGGAATCGAATCAGGCAAGGTCATGTGTCCACAGCTATGAGAATTCGAAGCTTACTTTTATTCATATCGTCTACACTAGTCACATTTATTGAAACCATCTCTGAACCGAAACCAGATAAAGTTCCACCAACGGTAAGTCTTTTTGTTGAAGTGAGCAAGGTCTCAGCTGAATCAGCATGTTTCAGGAAATTATCACACGAATAGTCACGAGTTTTATCAATGGAAGTGTTGAGCAAAAGCAGCGGCTGGTGAGTTCTTCTTATAAGTGTTAGTGATACAGTAATCTCATTCGATTTTCAGAGCCACGAAACATTTTTGGATATTCTCCTGGAGAAGATTCCGAATTCAGATGTGGTGAGTATTTGATAGGAGTTTTGAAATATAAAATCAAAGATATTTTCAGAGGGGAATGCATTATCATGAAGTGTACCTAGCGATTTCTCCAATGATCTCCAGCGTGAATTGGGCGCGGATTAAGTTCGATAGGCGGGATGCGATGAGGAGTTATAAGAGTTTATCAGGCGTATTGCATGTCTGTTTTGTGAGTTTTTAATACAAAAAACTGAAAGTCAGATTTTGTATCCAGGAACATGTTGGACTTGCGAATCACGCCGAAGCAGACCAATTACTACTCGCAATCTATGTATCAAGTGTCTGGTGTTCCATTTTAAAGCAGCATCCAGAACTTACTCAGCCAATCTCTGACTATCAAGACTTTGAGTCTTACATGAAGAATTGGATCTTCCATTCACACTTTGAAAACTTTTCCAAAGTCTTTGTGGCGTCGTGCTGTCAAATTATGGAATCGTCTGACCAAATGAAGCAAACCCCACCAAAAGTAGAACCGCCTCGACAAGCTACTCGTACAACACATCCTGAAATGTCTCGCTCGTTATCCATGCCTGCAACAACTTCAGAAAATGCAAACCTGATGCCAAGTCCAGCTATACCTTCCCCTTCTCATATTCATCCATCATGGATCATTCCATCACCACAACCGAATCCATATATGGGGTACAGTAGTCCAGGGATTGCTCATTTCTCACCATTTCCTCCGATGCCTCCTCCAATAGATCCTCACCAAACTCATCCTTTGGTCATGGTACCTGTTCAAATGAAACCAAAACCATCTAGAACTACGAAACGGAAACCCAAAGTTCCGAATACGGAAGAACTGGTAATATAATATTTTCCGAAGGACCCCTTTTCACTATTATACTTTCAGACAGACTCCCCTGCAAAAGGACGTACCAAAAAGGGACCTAAACCAGGTACCAAATACAGGCAGCGAATAACGGTTCATTCACCGTGTCGCCAGACAGTTCAATCATTTGTTTTTCCATTTTCAGACCGAGGCATCGATGATTCTAGAGATCGAGGCGAGTCGACTGGCTATGACTCTTCCGGATAGACATGCGAAGAGAAAAATCAGTGAGAGAACCAATATTTCGCTTTATCAGGTGAGAGATATGTGTGTTTGAGATAAAGAAATTGTTTTAATTTCAGGTTAAAAGCTTCTTCAATCGCATCACTGCTGAGCAGCGACGCTTGAAAATGGGGAAACCAATAAAACGACATAAAAAGAAGAAGAATAGAGCTCACAGTTGATGCTACGCCTTCTCACTGATAATTATCTTTGCATCTCATGTCAAACTTGTAGAATAATTCAACTGTATGATAAAATTGATTGTATTTTGGTCAAAAACTTTTAGGATATCAGTTTCAGGAGATAACCCTCAAAACATGATTTGTAACAGCCTTGTAAACAGAAGAGCATGAAAAGGATACTGTGCTCCTAAAGATTATCTTTATAAAACTAGGATGTGTGTTTCACAACTTCAGATCTTATGAACAAGAGAAGGAACATTTCATTCACTTCAATTTTCATCAAATTTAAAGATTTGAACGGTGGCTCTCGTTTATTTTCAGAAAGTCCACAAAAAGGAACCTGCCCTCGGTCTCTAATGCTACTATCACCCGACCGAATCGTGTTCAATTATCACTTCACATCTACTCCATTTACCCTTATTTCAGACAGTGCCAGGGTCGCTATCATCTTATCATTGTGGTCGGAGAAACTTCATTCGTCCTGGTAGTTCTTTTCATTTTTATGCCTGTTTTTGATTTATTGGATTTTTCAGAAGCAGCCATGAAAGTGATTGTCCAAGAAAGAGAAACGGTGATCCGCCACACTTCCGAATATGAGACCTCATATATTTGTAAAGCAACAGTCGCCAGGAAAAAACGAGCGAAATCTATCACAGTTAGTTATGAATCTACATACTACTCAAAGTCCAAGTTTTAAGAAAGCCGAACGTCACCTGCTGGAGAAGCTCTCTGAAAATGTTGCCCTAATCGATATAACATGGCCCATACTCCAAGGGTACAATGGAAAAGGGTACAACGGGCTTTTAGGGTACATTGACTCAAAGGGTACAATGACTTTTAGGGTACAACGGGGCAGGTTGCTCATAGGGTACATCCGATGAAGTCTCAAAGGGTACAATGAGGAAATACTTAGAGGGTACAATAGTTGGGTCATAGGGTACAACATGACTCACTTTTGAACACTTACCTGTTTATTAAATTTTCAACTTTTTTCATGTTTTCACTGTCTTTTCAGCTGTTTTCTAAGACTAAAGTTTATTCCTTCTAATTTTCATTCTTAATAATCATCAAATCGTTTGATTGTCATTGTTGGATACCGTGCATAATGGAGCACTTCAAAACCTTTCTAAGCCTGAATTTCAGATGAACGAATGATTTGAAAGTGGTGTAGTCAAAGAGAACAATGAAGTTAAAAAGTGTTTGCCGAAAACCCTATTGAAGGATGAGGCGAAAATCTTACCGCCATCATTGCAGTCTCCTGCAGTACCCGACAATGACAATCGAACGATTTGATGAATATTAAGAATGAAAATTGGAAGGAATAAACTTTAGTTTTAGAAAACAGCTGAAAAAACAGTGAAAACATGAAAAAAAGTTGAAAATTTAATAAACAGGTAAGTGTTCAAAAGTGATTCATGTTGTACCCTATGACCCAACTATTGTACCCTCTAAGTTTTTCCTCATTGTACCCTTTGAGACTTCATCGGATGTACCCTATGAGCAACCTGCCCCGTTGTACCCTAAAAGTCATTGTACCCTTTGAGTCAATGTACCCTAAAAGCCCGTTGTACCCTTTTTCATTGTACCCTTGGAGTATGGGCCATATAACATGGTGCAGATACGCTCAAATGTACGCCGAACGTCAGAAAAACATGTACATGAAATTGGATATAGTAATACAGTATGTCTATTTTCCCAATTTCTTCTGAGTTTTTCAGATTCTCAATTTCGCTGCAAGATTGAAAGCTGCCCGTCGTCTACTGGAAGCCCAAGCCAGAAGAGATGGAAAGCAGGTTGGAGATCAAATTGTTAAAGTTCTTCTGGACAAATTGTAATGTAATAATAAAGATTTGAATGGAACCTTGTCTTGTTTTTATTTTTCGAGTTGAGAAATGTAATAATTGCATCGTTGAAGAGAGAATACAGAAATCAGCCATAGTAAGGGATACTCTCGATCAATACTTTCTCTTGAAAATTTGCTCATTGTCCGGCTTTAATAATCTATTTTACACAGAAAGAAATCTTCATTGAATCGCGATTTCAAAAAAAAAAAAACTATTCTTAGTGATTCATTTTTCATCTCCTAAGTCATATTCACATTTCAATTTATCTCAAATGCAGCTTTGTTTATATTCCCAAATTACACGATACTACAATAAATGACTCAGTACCATCTCATTCTTCATCCCACTCTTTCAGTTGCAGAAATAGTAGCAGTATTATTTCATCCATCTTATTCACGCCAACCTTTAAGCGATATCTTTCATTAGCTTTTGGGCTCACGAGGCTATGAGGATACGTTAAGCCCCGCCCACACATTAATTTTCTTCTTGGTTCATACGTCTTCAATCTTTTCTTTTGCACACGCTTTATATATTTTCCTCAATATTTAGATTCTTCCATTTGGATTCATTGCTGCTGCTTCTACCCTTGAATTCAAGGTTGACTATCTTCATGCCCCGTTCAATGATAGGGCATATTCTTTAAGCCCGCCAGTTGGGCAATTTCTGATGAGAACAGGGATCCCGGATATTGTTACAAAGGAAAAAATGCAAGTACCTCAGTCAACCTCCAGACATGAATTTGGATGAAATCTTGTGAACAAGCTCCACCCCTTTGCTCTGGTACACCCTTCACCTCAATTCATCACTTGTACTATTTCATGTTCCTCCTTGAAAACAAAATCATGCAATGACTCCATGCCAATTTCTTCCATCGTATCTCATTAGCTGTTTCACTGATCTTGTTCGCTTTCCTGCTGACATGTATTCTTCCTCTGCTCATACTCTTAAGAAGCTTCATGACAGAAGCCGCGGTAAAGATTTAGAACATTATAATGTCATCCCTTTTCCTACGAACTCCTCGACCGACTACTAAAATATTAATGTCATCCCAAACAAAGGATTTTGCTTTTTCAATTTTGAGCGCGTATCCTCTGTTAGATAGAAATCAAACATGAATCATTTAAGATTAACATTCTCACTTCGAATGCTTGATTGCTCAAAATTTATTTCCTCGCTAATTAGCCTTCGTTAGAGTGTTCACATGATTCTTATCAACGGTTTGGCTTGTCCCATTGTCCCAGTAGAATTCCTAACGAATACGTTGGCATGGAAAATATCAGACTTCCATACATCCATCCATCTCATTTGCCATTACTCCTCTCATATCCTCTCAAAATCCTCTCCTCTCAAAATTGAGAGAGCATTTTTTCACTAACAGAGTATTAAGCAAATTGCCCATTTCATCTACTGTTCGATCAGACTGACTCAACCTAGCGGAGAGATTATCTATAAGAGATCCAAAGAATATTTTCCTATTTCCACCCTCATTCTTTTGATGTATACTATTTTATACACTATTTCCCCATATACTTTCTTCGATATACTATTTTTTTTAAACTTATCCTCATTATCATTATCATTCACACTTATTTCCATTCACGTTCAATAAACGTATTACATAATAATAATAATAATATATTTCTGCATAAAACCATCTTCAAAACTCGCAGTCTTTTGACAGTACAGTGCTCCACATAAAGTTACGCCACCCCTCAAAATTTCGAAAAACTGAAAAATGAGTAATGATGAAAATTCGTCCTTTACGGTATAGAAAACACTCATTCAGTGTATTTTATGGGCCCCCAAACAAAATGGACCCAATGTGAGAAAATGAGAAAAGTTGAAATTTTGAGCTTTTTGGTTTTTTTCCAATCCACAAAATGATACGCCACCCATCAATTTCCGCCGAATTTCGGGGTCCTATGAACTTTTTGTTAAATTTTTGTGTGAGAAAAGACCTAAACGCCCCTGTTAAAGAATTTTGAGTTCGAAATGAGAAAGTCCAAGAAAAATGAGGGCCCTCCAACAATGATTCTTAATTAAGCTGGCATTACGGCCAAAAAGATAATTTTAGCGACCAGGACGATGTCGTAGATTTTGCTTTTGTTGTTATTCTTGTTTGCAAAACATCCTCACACAATTTCCGATGCGTTCATTCCCCAGGAAAAACTTTCTAACCAAGAAAATACGTTCTACGTCTTTATATCCAACTGATTGTGCAGCGAGCGCGATGTTATGGAGCCTTATCTTGCTGGCAGCTGCACTTTTCCTAACTTTTCTTTTTGGAATAATAACGGAAAATCTTCTCTTATTGCGTATCTTAATTAGGCTTCATTCATTTTCTAACAAAACCAGTGGTATTTTGACATGGTGCATGAAAAAAGTTGGCTGCACTTATCCTAACGACTCAACCAGTAAATTTTAGGTGAGAGTATCGTTATTTTCTTTTCCTGAAGTTACCCAAGCTAGCGAAAATATCATCACGGAGGTAACAAAGCAATTTTTTCATTATTGAGGATGACCTGGTACCAAGAAACCAGTTTAAGTAATCTACCGTAATTCTCAACCATGACCAGTAAGTTCTTTGGTTAGTTTTTGCTGATATCATGTGATATTAAATTTCTTTCACGGCGAATATCGTATGAGGAGACGTTTGCCGTTATTATTCCAGAAAGAAAAGTTAGGAAAAGTGCAGCTGCCAGCAAGATAGGGCTCCATAACATCGTGCTCGCTGCACAGTCAGTTGGATATGAAGACGTAAAACGCATTTTCTTGGTTAGAAAGTTTTTCCTGGGAAATGAACGTTATGGAAATTATGTGAGACTTTTTTGCAAACAAGAATAACAACAAAAGCAAAATCTACGATATCATCCTGGTCGCTAAAATTATCTTTTTGGCCGTAATGCCAGCTTAATTAAGAATCATTGTTGGAGGGCCCTCATTTTTCTTGGACTTTCTCATTTCGAACTCAAAATTCTTTAACAGGGGCTTTTAGGTCTTTTCTCACACAAAAATTTTAAAAAAAGTTCAAAGGACCCCGAAATTCGATGGAAATTGATGGGTGGCGTATCATTTTGTGGATTGGAAAAAAACCAAAAATCTCAAAATTTCAACTTTTCTCATTTTCTCACATTGGGTCCATTTTTGTTTGGGGGCCCATAAAATACACTGAATGAGTGTTTTCTATACCGTAAAGGACGAATTTTCATCATTACTCATTTTTCAGTTTTTCGAAATTTTGAGGGGTGGCGTAACTTTATGTGGAGCACTGTACATCATCCCCTCGTGATAATGTGCATCTCCTCACTTCTCCCAATCTCTCTTGCCTTTTCCTTTCCTCCCGAACATTTCTTCTCTTATTTCCCCTCTTGGGAGGTGTGCAGCTGTCTACCCGTGTCGTCGAAAAAAACAATTGTTTACATTATTATTCTTCTTTTCCATGTCTCCTCATTTCCTGTTACTTTCTTGTATATCTGTTACGATTTGCTATGTTTTAGGTAAGCTAATCGAAAACAGCAACAATGTCAACCAATACGTCTCCACGGAAATCTTGGATTCCCGAGGAGGCGTTCGATCGGAATGGATACAAAGTGAGTTTCCAGTCAAATTGTACTTTTACAGAAGAGGGGATTAGATAGGAAACGAGCTCGTTTTGTTGCTGCCCCCGCATTTTTTTCTGGATTTCATTTTCCCGTTGTACTGAATCAGTGTGCCTTATCGATAAAGTTTTATCGGAATTTATCGATAAATTTGACGGTAAATTTATCGAGAATTTATCGATAAATTTATCGATAAATTTATCGACAAATTTATCGATAAATGTCGACAAATTATCGAATTTTATCGATAAATTTGTCGATAAATTTATCGATAAATTTATCGATAAATTTATCGATAAATGCTTTAAATGCGCACAGTCATATTTTTTCACTTTGTTAAATTTTCTTACTAGTCAGTATAATAGTTATGAGTAGATTACTACTGATGATACTACTGATGATGGCTTACATTTGAGCGCTAACGTCGAGAAATGCAGAATCTGATTACTGTTTTCTTTAATTATCGTATACTTATTTTTATCTCAAAAAAAGTAAATCTGCTCAACAATCCTTGGCCCTGCGCCAACTCTCCCTTTTGGCACAGTGCCAGGGAGGTAATAAAACTGCGACGCGGGAAACAGACCTCCATATAAAAAGATTGAAATTACCCCTGCTGTCAAGAACTTTTCGATAACCAGGATGATCAAAAATGAAAATAAAACAAAATCGGGAATATTCAGAGCCTCAAAATGAATGCTCCAACCGCTCATAATCATCAAAACATTCCAATTCAACTTCCACCGGAACCCAAGAAAGAGGAAGAATGGGATGATGGAAACACATACCCGGAGTTTGCAGAGCTTGAGGTAAGAAATAGTTCACACCCAGTTATCTGAGCTGCCCGAGCTTCGTTTCAGATGAAAATGAGTCCTCCGTGGTCTTTTTCCTCAAACGTCTTCTCGTTTCCAACGACACCAGAGCCAAAACATTGTCGTGAAGACAAGATTATGTCTCCAGGATTTGATAAGAACAAAGTATGCTTCAAAACCTTACTTCCCAAGTTCCCAGTGACAATTTTCAGACCCCCAAGAAGATGCATGCCCCATTGGTTTCCTACAATTGCATTTCCTTGATTCCACCGACAATGGATATAAAGCAGGAAGATGAGAAAATGGTGCATATGGTATCGACCAAGGTAAATTTTAGAAACATTTTCAGTTTCAATCTTTACTATTAACAAACGCAAAATTCTGTGTGTCTGTCTGTCTGTCTGTGCTGTGTCTGTCGCCGGCCCTAGCTCAGTCCCTACTGGACCGATTTTTTTCAAATTTTGGCAGACTACCACAAATTCCTTCGAGATGATGCCCGTTTATTTTGTTTTTTGATTAATGAAGAAATGAGGTCACTAGAGCACAAAAGCCTCCATTTTGGGACCATTCAGTATTTTTTCTTTTGGAAGGGGAGAGAGTGACGAGTTCACGAAGATATTTTTGCGCGTCAATCTTTTTTTTTAATTTTGAATTTTTTTTTTGGATCAGCTCTTGAACGTGGATTCTCATTGGGTCATCTTTTCCCATCAGTGGACGTGGTCTACCTATCTAACCATCCACATCAAGATTTAGGCGGCTCGAGAGCTTAATCCACCTTTTGCACTGTTGGCTCTGTTTTTTCTTCAACTTTTTTTGGCCTTTTCAACTTTTTTTTCTTCAAATGTGTTATTACTTAATCTAAACTAATGTCTTCTCTCCCGGTATTACCGGACGTTTTTTCGCAGGATATTTTAGATGAAATGGACGAGAATTTTGTGCTAAGGGTAAGTTGGATTTTGGTTTCGCAGAATGGATCAGATGAGGTGACATCGAATGTCTGCAGTTAGAGTTTAGTCTTATTTGGTGAGTTTAGTTTCAGAATTTTCCACTTTTGCCCCAACAATCGAATCGCGATGTCGGAGGTGTCGACGGAATTGAATCAACCCAACCAATGATACAAGACGCTGACCGACTTCTCGGAGGACCGCACGGAATTGAGCTCACTCAGATGGCATCACAAGAATTAGATGGACTTCCTGAGGGACCCGATGGGATTGAGGAGACGCAATTGATGAGCCAACAATCAGTGAGAAAGAGAGATAAGAAGAAGGTGACTTTCTGCTTGAAATCTACGTAAAATGAGAAGGATTTCAGATGAAAAATGCTTCCGATCTGGCACGACGAACCGCTAAAAGAAAAGCAGAAACTTCGGAAGAAAAAAAGGAGAGATTGAGACAAGAAGCAAATGATACGGCACACAGAAGATCTCTGGGAAGTGATCAAGAGCGTGCTCATGTCAATAGGATAAAACGGACGAGATGGGCTGATTCAAATAGTCAGGAATCTGCTGATCAACGGCGCGAATCGGTTGCTTCGAGAAGAGCTTTACAACAAGAGTCAGAAAGTATGTTCTGCAACGAATTCGGTTAGAAATTACGCGTTTCAATATTTACAGCCTCCGAAGATCGTGCCAAAAGATTACAGGACTGTGCCCAGAAGAAAGCATCAAGAAGAGCAGAAGAAAGTACTGATGAAAAATGTCGAAGAAAAATAGCAGACGCTAGACAAACGGCTTTCAGAAGATCCGCGGAGCCGGATGATGTTGCTCAAAAACGGAAAGAAGCCGATGCTCAGAGTACTGCTGCTGCTAGAGAGAAAGAAACAGAGGATCAGAAGATATCCAGAAACGCTTTAGATGCCAAGAACACTGCTGCTGCCAGAGCCAACGAGACTCTCGATCAGAAGTCGTCTCGAAATAATGCCAACGCGAAGAGCACTGCTGCTGCCAGAGACAAAGAAACGGATGCTCAGAAGACTGCTCGAAAATCTGCTGATAGGCAACGAAAAGCTGATCGACCAGGTGCTCTGCTTGGTGTCGCTGCTTCTGGAATCGAACCGGATCTCCACTACTTTGGAAAGATGGATCAGCTTTGCAAATACTGTGAAGCAACGTATTTCAAAGGTATAGTTATTTTTTCCCATTTTCTGTTTTTCTTGATGTTTTTTTTTCCAGCGGAGACAACCCAGAAAGGAGAATACACCACATGTTGCTCATCAGGCTGCATCCGATTCCAGGCTCCCAAACATCTCCCATCATCTTTGCTAAAGCTGTATTTGACGCCGATAGAAGAGGAATCTGGAGATGATGAGGATAAAAAGAAGCTTCGAAAAGATGCCAAAAACTTCAGAGAAAACATTCGCCAATTCAACAACTCTCTTGCAATGGCATCCATGAAAGCTGAAGTTTCGTTACCATCTGGAGGACCATATACGTATCGAATTCACAAGCAGGTGTACCATTTAGTTGGGGACCTTCACCCTGCTCCTGGAGAGCCAAGAAGATTCGCACAAGTGTTCATCATCGACACTGCTCAAGCTGCTGCTGAATTGGCTGGGATCGAGATGAATTCTGCATGCTCCGAGGAATTGTTTCAGAAGCTTCTAGATCTTCTGAAACAACATCACCCACACGCCCAATCTTTCAAAATGATGCATGAAGTGGAGGAAGAAGAGAAACAGAAAGCAGTGCTTGAAAAACGGGCGGAACGAAATGTCACAATGACATTCCAGATCAGAAGTCAAGATGATCAAAGACGGTAATTTTGTTTTTTTTTTATTCCATTTCAATCTAATACTTTTCAGTTATCAGAATCCTACAGCGAATGAAGTGGCAGTTATTTATGTTGGTGATGATGAAAACATAACGGGGCAGAGAGGATTCACCGTCCATCAGCAGAGCGGACGTTTGAAGTCTCTTCATCTCATCGATCCAAACTGTGACCCAATGTGCTATCCCCTCATCTTCCCGACTGGACAGTTGGGTTGGCACCCGAAAATACCGTATGCAAAGCCAAAAGGAAAGCGAGCCAATGTCACGATGATGGAATTCTACTCCTACAATCTGCACATTCGGAGCCATTTCCATCCTCTATTCCGTTCTGGAAAACTCTTTCAACAATATGTGGTGGATGTTTGGGCTCGGGTAGAACAGAATCGTCTGAATTATCTCCGCCTAAATCAAGATCAACTGAGAGTGGAATCCATGTCCGGACTCCAGGACTACGTTGCCGGTGAAGAAAAAGGTCCAGTTGGGTCACGAATTCTACTTCCTGCATCACACACTGGATCTCCTCGGGATATGGTTCAGCAGTATCAGGATGCGATGTCGGTGGTTTCCAAATATGGCAAACCAGATTATTTCATCACTTTGACGTGCAACCCGAAGTGGAACGAGATTCAAGAGTGTCTGGCAAGAGATCAAACGGCTACTGATCGGCCCGATGTTGTCGCACGAGTCTTCCAAATGAAAGTCGACGAGTTTCGGGAGGATATTGTGAAGAGGCAGATTCTTGGAGAAGTGCAGGCCTACATTTATGTGATCGAGTACCAAAAGAGAGGTCTGCCACACCTTCATATGCTGTTGATCATGAAGACTGGGTCCAAACCAAGGTATAACTGAAATCACTTTCAATTCAAAATACTCATACCACCCATTTCAGAACTGCTACTGACGTTGACAAAGTGATTTCCGCCGAGATTCCGGACAAACTGAAACATCCCCGGCTTCATGAATTGGTTACATCTATGATGATGCACCGCCCTTGCGGTTTGGACAATCCGAATTCTCCATGTATGGTCAATGGATGTTGTAATAAGAACTTCCCGAAAAGCTTTCGAGAGACCACTTCGACTGACAATGACGGATTTTCACTGTATCGGAGAAGAGATGACGGCCGAATCCTCGATAACAAAATGGGAAAGAAGATCGTTCCCCTCTCGAATCAACAAGTCGTTCCACACAATCCATGGCTTCTGCTCAAATACAACTGCCACATCAATGTTGAAGTTTGCGGAGCAATTTCATCAGTAAAGTACCTTTATAAGTATGTTTATAAAGGTACAACAAGAGCATCCATTGTCATCAAGGTTGATGAAAATGGAAAGGAAAGTCGGGAAATTGATGAGATCAAGCAATACTTGGATACCAGATACGTGTGTGCTCCGGAAGCTGCTCATCATCTCTTTGGATTCAAAATGTCCCACAGGAGCGTGTCGGTGGTTCAATTGGCGGTTCATCTTGAAGAAGATCGTTCGATCGTGTTCCAGTCGGGAAAAGAAAAAGAAGCAGTGGAAAGAGCAGAGAGAAGGAACACAAGTTTGATCGCTTGGTTCGAAGTTAATCGCAAATCAAAGGATGCAGTATTGCCGGATGGATCCTTTCCAGCTTCTCTCCGTGACTCCAGAAACTACTACTACCACGAAATGCCAGAACACTTTCGTTTGGTGTCAGGAGTCTGGAACGCCAGAAAAACGAAAGATTTCGCTCTCGGAAGAATGTACTTCGTCTCTCCAAGGAATCGCGAGAAATTCGCTCTTCGTCAACTTCTTCTATACACCAAGGGAGCAACCAGTTTCGAAAATCTTCGAACCGTCAATGGGCACGTATGGCCCACTTTTGTTGAAGCTGCCCGGGCGGCCGGTTATTTGTCAGATGATTCCATATACGAGAAGACACTATTCGAAGCAGCTCAATTCCACACTCCAAGTCAAATGCGAGGATTGTTCGTCACTCTACTCCTTTTTGAAAATATCGATGATTGTGAAACTCTTTGGTTGAAGTAAGAGTTTCTTTTTTTAGTTTTTTTCTTATTCTGAGTTTTTCAGATTCATAAAAGATCTATCCGAAGACTTCCTACACCAAGGCCACTCGGAAACAGATTCACATTCACTTGCTTATTTCGACATGGCAGATCGAATGGAGGCAATGAATGAAGATCTTCAGAAATGGATCAAGTGTAAATATCAAAGGATTCAACAATTTGGACATGTGGTCAACGTGGATGATTGCAAGAAATTAGGAGAGGAGATGAGAGCCCAATTGAATCCAGAGCAAAAAGCTGTTGTAGATGCCATTCTCGAATCGAATGGAGGACTTTTTTTCATTGATGGACCCGGTGGAAGTGGAAAGACATATGTCTACAATACCTTGGCCAATATCTTTATGGGCGATAATAAGATTTTTTTGGGAATGGCGTGGATCGGAATCGCGGCTGCACTTCTGCCAAACGGGAGGACAGTTGCGTCCGTTTGCAAACTGGATATCAACAATGGATGCCGCACTTCCAGAGTCAACCTACGATCTGCACTCGCTAAATGGCTGGCTTCAGTTTCTCTCATTCTTTGGGACGAAGCTCCAATGAGCCCGAAGGCTGCGCTCGAAACAGTGGATACTCTTTTCAGAGAGGTCACTCAGATCGATCTTCCATTTGGCGGAAAAACCGTGGTCTTAGGTGGCGATTTCCGTCAAGTACTTCCGGTCATGGACAAAGGAGGAGCCGACGAACAAATCGCAAATTGCATCAATCGCTCTTCTCTCTGGAAACACTTTCAAATTTTCCACTTGACATCCAACATGCGCGTTCAAGGAGGAGCCGTTGAATGGAGAAAGGATCTTCTGGAAATTGGAAACGGAAACATGCAGAAGAAATATTTGGTGATTTGCTGAATCCCGGCGACGTCGAGAAGCTCGCAAAGGTGGCGATTCTGGCTCCACGAAATAAGGAGGCATTAGAAATCAACAATGAAGTCCTCGATAAGATGCCCGGAACACCTCGACTCTACACTTCCCTGGATGAAATCTCAGACAAGGATGGAAAGCCGGTAGTGTCGGATGCCATGCACTTCACGACGGAGTTTCTTAATAGGATGACTCCGTCGGGGATGCCTCCACATGAGCTCAAGCTCAAGGTAAATATATACTTTTTGAAAAATTTTAAATATTAGTTTTTTTCAGAAAGGAGCAATTGTTATGCTTCTTCGTAACCTCGATGTGAAAAGCTCTATGTGCAATGGAACTCGATTCGTGGTGGAAGCAATGGGCGATCGGGTTCTCCAATGCAAGTTCGTCAGTGGAGCACGTCAAGGACAGATGGTTCTGATTCCACGTATCAAGTTGAATTATGAGAAGAATCTCCCGTTCGTAATGAGTCGCCTACAGTTTCCAATTCGTCTGTCCTTCGCGATGACTGTCAATAAGTCGCAAGGACAGACGTTTGACAAAATTGGACTTCACCTGAATGAGCCAATCTTCAGCCACGGTCAGCTGTACGTTGCTCTTTCAAGAACGACCT
Organism: Caenorhabditis zanzibari; assembly: GCA_963966625.1. Taxonomy (NCBI): domain Eukaryota; kingdom Metazoa; phylum Nematoda; class Chromadorea; order Rhabditida; family Rhabditidae; genus Caenorhabditis; species Caenorhabditis zanzibari. Next base: position 8,498,280 of record OZ016472.1, on the reverse strand, counting down.
CCAAGGAAGGTGTGAAGGTCTATGCACCGTCAGGAATGATCCACAACGTCGTTTACAAAGAAGTATTACTTTAATTGATTCTATTTCATATTTATGATCCTCTCTCATTTGTTTTGATATTAATAAAACCAGATCATTTGCTTCATAAATAAAAACTACTATTTTTTCTGTCTTTTTCGAAGTCAACAAAAAAGCGTATTTCTCTCTATTTTTGAGAGTCACACATTCTAAGTGAAGCCAGGAGATTGTAGCCGCCGACAGGCGGCGGAGATCGACTGGTTTTAATTATTTTCAGACTGTCAAGAAGTCTTACTCTTCTAGTGAATATTTGACTTCGATCCGTTCGCATCATTTGGATAAAAAACGTGCAAAAAAGACAGAAGCCATGAAGATCCAATTGAGAATTAACACTGAGAAGACAGTTTCTTCGGCTGCTTCTTACTATCGCGATCCCTCGTCAAAGTTCAAAGTAAGATACTACTGCAGAAAGAAAATATTAAGATTCGCAGAACACCGAGAAGCCACCAACACCTCTGTCTTCTTCAATTGATCTTCAAAAAATGTCACTCGGTGACAAAATACCTCAAGCTGGGCCCCAAAGAAAACCAGTAAGTTCTTCTTGCTGCAATCCAAAAAACAAATTTATGATGATTAACTCATGAACTAATAAATCACTCTCTGTCTAGCCAGCTATGTTTATTTCCAGCACCCTAGTTTTTATCTGAAACTTTTTTCAGAACTCCAATCAAAGTCACATGAAGTCTGAAAAGAGCATCTTCAAACAGAAGGTAATAAATTGATTACGGCATGGGTCAAGATGTTTTGAATCGGGTCAAGAACAGGAAAATTGGTTTTTCAGAACCAGTCAGTTTTGCGATCCGTTTCGGAGCCAAATGGTCTCGAATATTGTGGGAATTCGAAGCCGATGTCAGCAGTCATCAAAAACCCCAATTACAGCAACGGACTCCGGGTGACAAAATTTGCTGGGATATCATAATTTAGTGTCTTTTTCACTTTTAGGTTTCGAAGATGCATTCAAACAGACCTGTGTTAATGAAAGCCAAGTCGATGGATGAATCAAAAGCTCTCGCGGACGCTGAGTTTCAGAGAAGATTAAAACGAGGAGAACTTCGTTGGTATGAGATAGAGGCTCACAAGAATCGGAAAAGTCGGACAGCTGACGAGGAATGGAAGAAGGAAATCAAGAAGAAGGCATATCGTCCAAAGAGAATACAGAAGCCAAAAATAACGGTAATAAAAACATCAATTCCCGAAGAAATGAAACTTCGAACTTTCACCTTCAGAGAGAACAAAAGAAGTATATCGAGTATGTGAAGAGATCTGAATTCTGGCCACAGGGTACTTTTGATTACGAGAGAATCGCCAAGGCACGGAATCTTTACGACGAACAGGTAAAATATTTGCGAAGGTATACCATTGAGTTCTTCGATTTCAGGTCAGTCGTCAGTTTCAAAGAGATCCAAAAGACAAGATTCGAAAAAATAGAAACCTGAAGAGACAGGTTCGAGAGAGGATTTCGGTGAGTGAAGAGGTTACTAGAGTATATCGATAATTTCATTTTTAGCTAGAGGAACAAATAATGATCGGTAACAAGATTGCCCGAGACAACCCCGATCTATCAACGACCGTTGCTCGTGAAGCATACCGTCTCGCGAACTTTCCCGATATTCGGGGGGCTCAGGTATGAATTTACAGTAAAAACTGTATTAGAAGGGCATGCCTTCCTATTTTTCCATTACCTAAAAAAAATTTTTGAATTCTCACAACGGATCATGAAATCTGTAGGAGAAGATGTTTGAAACATATTTTGTAACCTGTCTAGTCAACTTTTGAGGAGGATTATAATAAGACTAATTTCAATTTTTTTCAAATTTCAAGACTGTGCTCATTTTGATCTCATTGGGGTGCCCTTATGTTAGGGGTGCTCTTCTAATGCAGATTTTGTGGTATAATACAATGAAATAAAAAAAGTTGAATTTCAGTTCGAAGTTTACTGTCGCAGTCATAATTAAATAATCAGCTCTCACCTACCATGATGCCTTCCTGCCAACTTCCATTTCCCAATGATCCTCTATTTTGCCACAGCTCCATCTCATATTTTTACCAGATCTCTTTGAAATGTTCCGCTTCAAGTACTTATCACCAAAATATTGCAGCATTCACAAATATCTCATGTAACGAACTTTGACACTATTTCCTTATTTTTTACACGAAATTTATTCCGACTTATTTTGTGTATGTACAATTAAGAGAAGATTAAAGAGAATAAATCACATCCTCGATTGAACTGAAACAAAACATTTCAATATCGGGTTTCAATTGGCTTGGAGCAACGGGAATCCGAAGTTTCCGTTCTCTTTTTGCCACTTCATAACATTGATATCTGTATATTCGATTATAGGAATAACGGCCAGCAGAGTAAATTGTGTAAACTGAAACTTCAAATAATTAAAGACAATTCTTTATCTATAAATCACCCAGAATTCCAAAAAGAACAACTGATCCAATAATCATGGGCCAAAAATAGTCATCTTTTGGTGCAGGTTTTATGACAGAAAGTGCTTGAATCTGCTCCCCGATTTGAATAGGTTGAATTGAGATGGGTTCCGTAATTGGATGTGATTCGTTACTAAGTTTGAAGAAAAGATTTCCATATATTTCCTCAGGTCCATCGTTTTTGATTAGGATGTTTACAGTATCCGAAAGCCATTCATCCTCACAAGTATGCTCGATCAATTCAATTATAGTTCCAACAGCTTTTTGATCATAGATTTCCCGTCCAGGTAATTCCCATCCACATCTTCGAATTGAGTATTCAACTTTGGAAGAACTATTCACATGAAGAACACTTCCATTGTTTCGAATAACTCTTCTAACTGGAGCTTTCATCTGTATTGGATATGATTTCGAACTGAATGCTTTGATTGCATAATGAACCGCTAATGTATACATAGATCGAACTGAAATTGAATGGAATTTATTCTTTTACATTTTTAGGTAGCGTTACGTTTTGGTGAGATTGCTACGTCTGCAATCGAGTTACTGGGGATTACATTGAAATCTATATCTAACTTTGTGGATACTTTTGAGTGTATGGCAATGTCAAATCTGAAAATATTTCTGGCTAAGAAACCCGGGAATTCCCAACTAACGAATCAGTGTGACTATCACTGGCACAGTTTATGTTTATTAGTCGATCCATGTTCTCCAGTGATTTTCCATTGAATATATACGACGCCTGGCGAATAGGAGATATCGTAGACATACTGTAGACTCCACATTTAATAAACCCAAAATGAATTGGTTCCGTACTCAAAATATCGAACTGCAGCGAGAAATTATTTGCGATTGCTGTAGGTTTCAATTTCCCAGGATATTCTATTCATACATAACCTTCGTCAATTTCATCCTTTATGAACACAGATTTATAGAAAAGTGAAGATGTGTCAGAGACAAAGGAAAGTGATACTTTGCTTTCAGCTGATGGAATATTATCAAATAATAAGAGAAGAATTGAAGAAAACCATGCATTACATGCACGCATTTTGAATGAGAAGTTACATTCAATGAAATGAGAAATGTGACCAGCTGAATGTTTTTTTTCAAAGCCAATTATCATATCACATTGGCCAGTGCTGAGAGAATTTTAATTCGCCCTGGTTTCTGATTTTTTGGTGTTTGCAAAGAGGATACATTGTATCCTATTTTCAAAAAAAGTAAATGACTTTTTTCTGTTTCAAAACTAATCATTTTCCTTTTGAACTCATCATAGTCGCTTTACATAAGTCGGTTTATCAAATGGGATCTCATCTTACGAACCAGCGACTGGAACTTCTTCAATTGAATCGTTTCAATGCTGATTCAGAATCGGTTCTATCTCTGTTTTCCCGAATTTTGAAGCTGAAAATGTGTACCAAATTGACATAGAGCAATCAGGCAATACGTCAGCAAAAAGTCTGGAACCATCAGACCAGATTAATTACATCTCCAAGTATCTGAAAATCCGAAAAGAAGTCTGAAATTACAAAAATTTCCTACAACGATGCTCCGATTTTACGCGCGAGCGGTTTAGCGCCTGGAAAAAGCTAGGCCATCCATTTGTGTACTCCACGAGGAGAAGTGCGCTGAACTTTCAACATGATCACGGTCTCCCGCACGGGAAATGCGCCAAGGTTTTTGCAGTGCGTCTGCGTCTCTGCTCTCTCGCTTTCACCTTCATTTTGCATTACTTCTCTTGTTAATCGAAGAATTAGTGTATAATTTGGGGTTTTAATGGGCTTTTCGATGAAAAAGTTATTTATTGTGAAAAACCAAATGATTTTCTTCAATTTTCGTTTGCGCTTTATTTTCCGCTTCCCATCATTAACTCTAAAAGTTGTATTTCATCCTTGTGATTGAAACTCCCGTTTTAAAAACTTTTTGAGGATGCTCCGTTATTCTTCTCTATAATTTGTTCTCAATCTTTATGAATTCTACGATGACACTGTCTTATTTTTCAGATTCAGCAAATCCTGTAGACAAATCCGAAAGGGAAGGAATTGCGGTTAGTCACTCAAGAACTCAAAATACTTCTCCGATATAACTTTCAGGCTTTTCGTGAAGCCTACCCAATCCAATCAAGTGTCATCAACTTTCATTAAAAAGATAAGAAGGTGGATTCCAATCAACGAGAGCGATAGAATCGAAGAACCAGTTTGGATTTTAAGTTCTTGAAGGTACGTAAGTATACTTTGCTGCCCAATTTTAGTTTCAGGCGCTGATAACTCCCCACGAAGACCTCATGACAGAAGGGATAGCGGTTAGTCACTCAAGAGCTCAAAATTCTTCTCCGATATAACTTTCAGGCTCTTCGTGAAGCCTACCCGATTCAAGAGTCAACAACTATTCATTAAAAGAATGTCAGGTGAGTGAGCATTTTGCTTTTCTCCAAAACTGATTTTTGTGAAATCAGATGCACACATTTTCACGCGAGATCGAGACCTAATTTTTTGCAGAGACATCAGAAAACTCTTTTAATCTGTATGCAAGATTTTAGCTTCTAGTTTTATTTCTCGACAGAGATAAGCGTTTTTTTCCGAATCATACCATCATTTCATTCAACACTAGGTTAAAATTGCCAACTTTGGGAACAGCTTATTAAATTGAAATGTACTCTAGAAAGCTAAAACTTTCTAAAATCCATATATAAACCGTGTTCTAAATTTATGAACCGAAATGAGAACATCTGCAATGTCCTTATGATTATTGTGATCCTCGTAAAAATCTCAGTTCCCACTTGCACGCAACTGTCAAGGGATAGTTACTGCTGGTTAGAAACTGATGTCTAAAAACAATTGGAATGGTTCAAATAATTAGAAACAAGTTTCAGAGAATAAAGTAGATTATTTTATCAACAATAATTTGCAGTAATATAGTTGTTGATGAAGATTTTTATAGACAATTTTATCCTACATCGACTATTTTGGCTACTAGAGCGGATCATTGCGCTAGGACTTTACTAGGAGTGAAAAAAAGTGAGATCCTTGTATTTTCAGAGCTTCTAGTGTCTTGTCATAGAGTGAAAGAATGAAAATATGCTGACACAGAAGAAGTGAATATCGTGGTGTCAGTAGTCACATCAAATCCATTCATCATGATCGTAATCATGTCCAAGATTGTTGATTATGAAGACAAGCATCGCAAAGAAGCGTGGAGTGATTCAAAAGCATGGCGGGGTTGCTGAAGATGATTATCTATATCCTTGAAGCATAAACAACTCCTTATTAAGCTCTGACGGAATTCTCGTACTGTTTCTTCTCTATTCTCGCATACTTTCTCTACTTCTAGAGCTAATACTGTTAGTTTTTCAAATAAAAAAAAGTTACAGCTTACTTACTATTTATCTCACAGGTTTAATGGTATTATTAAAACTCATGAAAAAATTGGTTGATATTTGATTGGAATATTTCAGGTTTATATACTTTCAGAGATGATCGTGCTCAATGAACTATAAATGGACTCAAGTAGTAAGTTCTGAACCAGAAATACAATGAACAATAAAAAAGATACTAGTGGATTAATTGTCTCTAGAACAGGGTTAAAACTTTTTATTGTTATTACAGTTTGAATGAAGTTTTCCAAAACTTTTTGATTGCAAATGTCCTGAGAATGACATAACCTTAACTTGACAACTTTGTTGTCAAGTTTTGAGAAAACTAAATTCATAATATGTAGTTATTGCGTTTTCTCGTAGTTAAGAAAACTTTTTCAAATGATAGAAGTTTAATTGAGACTCCTTTTTTCTCGACTATCATGATCATTTGAAATTACATACCTTGATGATTTTCTAGGTACTCTTTTTTCAGTGGGGAAAATTGATCGATGGCGGATAGATTAAATTTGTTTCAATTCATTTTCAAAATACAAACGGATTTTTATAACCTAGAAATGCATTAAAATAGAAACTAAGATATCGAGCCAATTGAACGAAGTCCCAGACTCTATACCTTAATTAGCGCACATATCGAATGTCTATATTCATTGAGGTAGAGATGGTAAAAACGAGGTTTTCCGAAAAGGAGGCTTGGATTATGAAGTAAATGCTTTAAAAATTCATGCCCCAACGTTTCCTCCAGAATTTGCCTACATTTTTTTCTAACATTCACACGGCTTCTCGTTTGGTGATTGAACCACCTCAATACAATCGAAAAAGAATGTTGAAGGTTGTAGGCATCTTTATAGGAAGTATTGAAAGCATTCATGAGCTACCCCGCAGCACTAGAACAACTTTTGCAACATTGGTAGTTGTGAGAACTAAAATGTACAACTGAGCAGTAAATTGATAAAATAATCACTTTTCAATCTTTAAATGTTTCAATTAATTCCTTCGGAATCAATACGAAACGATTTGGAATGAATTAGCAGCATCCCAAACAACTGCGGTGATTATATGCTCGAGTACAGTACTTCAAGTCGAAAAATTGACGCGCTTCAAACGCTGATAACTTTGTTCATTCTTCACCAAATCATTCAGTCTAAAATGTAAAATAACAATGATTCGAATTGAAAAAAAACTGTCGTTTGCTTTTTTCGAAAAAATGTCTCATTGTTTCACAATCACTAAAAAGGACCTAAAAATCGGTCATTTTTTCGGATTTTCAACTGAATTTTGAAAAGCTGATAACTTTGCTCATACTAAACCAAATTGAGTAAACTAAATTGTAAAATGACAAGCTCGGAATTCTGAACAATCGCTCCGTTTTTGATTTTTCATTTTTTCAGTTGTTCTCCAGAAAATAACCGTCGAACAGTTTTCCCGATTACTTTCTCTAGGATCGAATAGAAAATATTATTGATCTGGAAAATAAGCAGTTGTAGGAGACATTTTGGATAACAGGAAACATCCCCACAGTCATTTCCCTTTTTAAAAAACCAAAATAGAGCCGTATTCATCGAATAATAGTGCTCCGTCTTCGTTGGGCGCCTGTCCATGATTGGATACATTTTGGACCTGGATAAAAAACAGAAACCTAGCTGAACACTTCATCTTTCCATTCAGTCTATTTGTTTGCAGAAAAAACCGTGTCTTTACGTTGTTTCTGTCATTTTCACGGCACCCTCGCCGTGTAGTCACCGGCGTGTAGTCCTCTCGGACTAAACCATCTGCGCCTCTGCGTCTCTCGCACTCACACACTATTTTTCGGGTATTTCAGTATATTGCGATTTTAAGCCAATTGAGATATTTTTTCCAAAAACAAAATCATAACAAAGATAGAACAGATCGTCAGCTTCATTTTAAGGTATGATTCATCATTTTTGGTTCCGAACTCGCTGAGAAAAACTTGGATTTATATTTTTCAGGCCAAAATTTCGAGTCATCGTCAAGGATACGCTTTCGTTGATTGTCATATGCCTTCAAAATCAGTAAAAACGCCTAATGTGCTTCGAATTGTTCGAATTTATTCAGACAATTGCCAAATTCGTACTATCTACGCTGGTTCATTCCGTTTTTAGAAAAGCTTCCCAGTGCCGGTAAAACCAGATAAAATTGATATTTTAGCACATCGTTACTTATTTTGCACCTATTCGGATATGTTCACTCTATATGACAATCAACGAAAGCGTATCCTTGACGATGACTCGAAATTTTGGCCTGAAAAATATAAATCCAAGTTTTTCTCAGCGAGTTCGGAACCAAAAATGATGAATCATACCTTAATATGAAGCTGACGATCTGTTCTATCTTTGTTATGATTTTGTTTTTGGAAAAAATATCTCAATTGGCTGAAAATCGCGATATACTGAAATACCCGAAAAATAGTGTGTGAGTGCGAGAGACGCAGAGGCGCAGACGGTTTAGTCCGAGAGGACTACACGCCGGTGACTACACGGCGAGGGTGCCGTGATTTTTCTGAAAATGTACTAAAAGCGCTGCAATCGCGCTCTATGGGCACGCGTTAGAGACTTGGAGGCAGCTGAGTGGCGCATATCTGGTGCGCCGTTGGCGCATTTCGCGCTCGGGATACCGTGCATGATGTTGCGAACATCAATTCGAATTTCGAAAATGGTTTTCAAATGTTTTCTCTCCGGAAATTTCCGTTTTCGCTGATTTTTTTCGTCTAAATGCAAATTTTGTATTAAATTTCACATTCGATAAGTAATATTTCGACTTTCAGGCTGGTCCTCGCATTAATACCCGCTCGATGTCAGGCGAAGGCGGCAGCAGTTCAGCGGTAGTGGGGGAACGAGAAAAATCGAAAGAAAAAAGGTTTTAAATGAAATTATTTTCTACATGTTCAATTGTAACTTTCCAGAACGTCGTTTTGGTCTAAATTCGATGGTTGGATCGACGAAGAACCGGCAGTACGTCGGCAGAAGTTCGAAATTATTCGATCTGCTCTTTCTGTGCATTGTGAATACACTTCCATTGTTATTAAAAAGATAGACTCGAAAGAAAATGCAATGGTATTAAAAAATCAGTTTTATATACTATGATGTGATATATTTCAGCAAAAATTCACAGCCTTCGTGAATTTAGCCCACGAAACGAAATTCATGACTGTCGAAGTTGGTCTCCCGTGCGCCAACATTTTCCAAATTCTCATAGATCTGTTCTCAACGATTCCGGAGTATCGAGACGAAACGGGTGCAATAAAGGAACATCTAAGGGCGCACCTCAGCAATTTCTTGGATAGTGACGTGCACTGGAATATGATGTATTGCAATCCATTTCTTGTTCGAGGAGTATATTGGCAGTTGCTATTCACACTCCGCTTGGCGCCGCACGGAGAAGAAAATGAAGACACAGGGACTTTGCCGGCAGATCGACCAAAACTGATATTTGGATGCTTCATTCTCGCTGTTCTAGTGGCATTTGCTTTTTCAAACGAACATTCGTTTGCAGAAAAAATTCCAAACTACTTTAAGCGAGATTCAATCGAAGATTTTTTGCTCATGTTGATTTCTTCCGAACATTTTCGTTCACTCTGTCAATTTTTCCTCATCGGCCTCTGGCTTGTGAACGAATATAAAACTAAAGGAGGCAAAGTTACTGGCAACACTGAGGAACTGACACCAGAGGAGATTGAAGAACAAAAGAAAGCAGTAAGTTTTCGTTAAAAAAGTTTATAATCTTGCTTTTGGTGGAACCAATTCTAAAAAACCTGAATTTCAACACATATGCTAGATTCTGAAAAAGGCGGTTTATGAATATTGGAAAAAGCCTGCAAAAAAAGCGTATTCACTCACATTTCGCACACTAAAAATTTCCCTAGTTCCAGCTGAAAATCGCCAATGTGACCGTTGGAGGAGGAGGAGCACAAGAAGATTTCGAGTTTGACGAGAACGGACCTTCTGAGATTCAACGAGAATGGGAGGCGTTCGTTGTCGCTTTAAAAAATAAGGGAGCTCTCGTTTTCCCGGAAGGATACAGAATCGTGGGGAAAGGAGGTCGGAAACCAAAGTTGCCTATCAAAAAGCGAAAAACAGATGAAGCAGCGCCGGTCGTCGAAGAAGAAGAAGAAGCGGAAGAACCTCAACAGCAAGTCCAAGAACCCCAAGAACCCCAAGATCATCCAGCCGTCAAGAAAGGTGGACGTCAACCAAAAAAGACACCAAAGTCTTCACCGAAAAAGCAAGTTAGACCTCGCAGCAACAACAGAAATCCTGATCTTCCATCGCCAAATCAACCATCGACATCTGCGGACATACCCTCTACTTCTGGAGCATCGCAACTAGCACAAGTTCTTTCATCCGCCGAAGACACTGGGCTTCTACCTCCAATCTATTTCATGCACACTAGGCTGCTCGACATTTTCTCAGCAGAGTGCAAACGCCGGAAAGAAGAAGAAAGCAGCGACCCAGAGGTCAATAGGAACCGTGTGGAGGCATCTGTGTATGAAGTTCTAAACGAAGTTAATCATGTGAACAGTAAGATGAAAAATGCACCGACTCGAAAACCCAATCAGGAACAAAAAGCAGTTATGGTACAGTTTCGGAAGCAATGGCGTCGTGGTGATGAGAAAGAAATTGTCCCACCGCTAGTTCGAGCTGTAATGGAGGAACAAAATAAAGTAGAAGATGTGCGAGTAGTAGAGCGAGTATCAGTAAGTTTCTTTTTTTTGTTTGGCTTCAAAATCATTTCGTTTTCAGACCCCACGGAGCGCGAGAGGTGGTAGAAAACCTGCGAAAAAGTGGAAGCGCCAATATTGAATCTCCTTCGAGTTAATGTACTTTTTATATCCTAGACCGATTTCTGTATATACTAATCGTTTATGTTTTCCTATTTGTTGTTAAAGAAACAAACCCTTTAGCTATTCTAATGTAATATAGACGATCTCGAAACCCTTCTGTGGATTTTAGTCTCTCTCCTGGTCATTCATTCTCAGATGTCAGTTTCATGTGTCTTCTAATTTTAGTTAACTAGTCAGTTTGTTCATTTGTTTCATTTCTCTACCTCACTTTAAAAATCAAGCATTTCGGTTAACAGTGATAATGTTCTTGTACATGGATACTCAATCATTTACCATAAATTCTCCTGCGTAAGACTATCAAAATGAACAAAGCAGAAATAAAGCAGTTACTGTGCTTAGGCCTTCGTATGCTAGTCAACAGTGTGATACACATTCAAATTTTTGAACATTCAATTTCCGCTACCTTATCGTGGCGACGTTGTTCGAAAAAAGTCTGTGGCTTGTTCCCTCTGTTTTTGTACACAACGTAAGCGTCGTTAACATACACGAGGAAGTGACGATGAAGTTGTAATAGTGAGGTATAAAAGGAAAAGGTTTGATGGCAGATAACCACTGTCATCTAACAATGTCAGCTAAAACTCTTGTGTACGGTGCTAGCTTCTTGAGCGGCCTCGCTATTCTTGGATGTGTATTCACTGTTGGATACATTTTCAATGATATCAATGAGTTCTACGATCAAACCATGGAGACTATGGATGAGTTCAAGGTAGGATAAGTTTCAGCTGGAAAATCATAGGAAGAAAGTTGAATTCAGATGAACGAGCGTGGCGCCTGGCACGGAATGGTGGAGCGTACTCGTGCTCCATCGGAGATTCTCTTCGGACGTGCAAAGAGACAAGCCGGACAATGCAACTGCGGAGCTCAATCGTCTGGATGCCCAGCTGGACCACCAGGACCACCAGGAGCTCCAGGAGCCCCAGGAGACGATGGACATCCAGGAGAGGCTGGAAAGCCAGGAGCCAGCGGAGTTTCTGTTGGAGTCTCTTCTGAAGCCGGAGGTTGCATCAAGTGCCCAGCTGGAGAGCCAGGACCAGCCGGAGCTCCAGGACCAGACGGACCAGCTGGACCAGACGGACAACCAGGACAAGACGGACCGGCCGGACAACCAGGACCAGCAGGACCAGCCGGACCAGCCGGAGATGCCGGAGCACCAGGAGCACCAGGACAAGATGGACAGCCAGGAGCACCAGGAAAGGACGGACAAAGATCGACTGGAACCCCAGGAGCCGCCGGAGCACCAGGACCAGCTGGACCAGCTGGACAAGACGGACAACCAGGAGCCGCTGGAGGACCAGGAGAGGCTGGAGCACCAGGAGCACCAGGACCAGACGGACAACCAGGACAACCAGGACAAGATGGAGAGGCTGGACAACCAGGACAGGATGGACAACCTGGATCCGATGCTGCTTACTGCCCATGCCCAGCAAGATCTGTGGCTGTTCAACGCAGTGCTTCTCGCAGAAGAGCTTCCAAGGTCGTTGTTGCCTAAACATCTTGATATTTGTATATCAATAAAAATTCCATTTTTCAAAAGTGATTGTTTCCAAGGACTCATTGTAAAATTTCCAAGCTGCTATGTAGGTGTAGTAATATCACCCATGGTCTCAGAAGCAGAAGCCACAAAGGTTTAGTTGTAAAATGGAGTTTACACTTTTTCGGTAATTATAAGAATACTTGCTGTGGTCATTGAGAAAATTGTCTACGATTTGGGAAAATAGAAGTGAAAGCAAACGGAAGAATGGAAGCTAATCATAATTTTAGACTTCGATGTGGAGTAGGTTTATTTTACTAATGAGTGACTAACTTGAAGAAAATAGAACAAATTGAAAAGTAGGTTTACTTTTTCCGGTTCTTTGGAAAACTTGATATACCGTAAAACCTCTAATAGAAGCGCACCCAAGTGAGCTCGAAAAAAGCACATTCACAGATTTTTGTGCATCTGAAAGTAGTCTCAATCGATTCCTTATCAAAAATATACTAGGATCAATATAAAACAGATTCTGAGTTGCTTCTCAAAAATTAGTAATAGATACTTTTGTGAAGTTAGAATTTTGATTTTGAAGAGGTTGAACAATAGAAGGACATGTCCCTCTATTAGAGGTTTTACGGTACTTGTCATTAATCCAAAAATAATTGAAACCTTGAATCATCTTTCCTTGGAAATTTCAATGAAATAATTTTGGTTCCACAACTCAAGAGCGAAGTTCATATATTTCCATGATCGACTTGGCAATCAAGAAAAGCCCTGCAACCAAAACCCATATCACGAGCCTTCACAGAAATAATTGCATTTTCTTTTTTCTTACTCAGACTCTATCAGCAATTTTCCCCTGGATTAATATTTGGTATGGATTGTTCTGTTGTAACTTCAAATGACTTTTTGTGGATTTTACATTCACTTTGTATTATCTCGTTTCCAATTTATGCAATTGCAATTGTTGCACTTTTACGGACAAAGTCAACATACTTCGAGACTTACAAACATTTTCTGATATGGCATACCACAACGTTTGTTTTTGAAACCATCGAGAGTTTTTTTCAACATCAACACTTTCAGAAACTTCATATCCGAAGTCTACAACTCCTGGTTCCTACTGCCAGTTGTTCATCTTCCATATCCCCTGTTGAGATTTACAGGAATTATGACTCAGTTTGGGTTCAGTGGATTGTTTCAATTTTACACCATCAATGCATTAATTCATCGTGAGATACTCACTAATCATCGTTTTTGACTAAAAATAATTCTAGAAACCGCCTACTCAGTTATAGAAATGTACATGTTTCGATTCAAAGCGAGTCTATTCAATTATAAATCCACATTCTTTTACACTTACCTTCGAATCAATGTGTATGTATTTCGAATGACTTTATTTCTCTTTGCAGTTGTCAATATTGCAACCTATTACTATGCACTGGATCAGCAAATTATCAGCAAAAATGATTTATTATTCAATCACCCCGAAGCTCCTCGTGTTATTGCTTGTGACTCCGTAGTGGTCGCTGCTCCTTTTAGAGATCCAATAACTATGTTCAATTTGGCTGTTTGGCTGATTGTGGTCTTTGTTGCTTTCACTTCAACCTCTTCTACTACAATTTATTTATGGAAATATCTCAGAGATAATGAATATCACTCAGCGGTAGTTGTTAGAATGCATAAAATGTTACTCATCACTTTGTTTACTCAGGTAATAATCTTGAACTTAATGGGCAAATTTATTGTTTTCAGACTGCCATCCACGCAATCATGTTAGGTGGCCCGAATCTGATGTTCTTATATGCAGCTATTTTCGGAGCTCAACACGAATGTCAGTCATTTTACAAAAAATCAAAATTGTCTTCTTTAATTATTTCAGTTATGGCAAAATTTGCATTTTACTGCCTCACAACACACGGATTGGTGTCAACTATCGCTATGATGATTCTAACAAAACCAATAAAAATTGTGATTCTTCAAATGTTCAGATGTCCAACTGCTCATTATTCAATTGGTGTTGTGAAGTATTCTGATCATAATAGAAATTGAATTGATGAAAATCCTCATTTCACTAATAATAAAAGTTCAAATTCTGTTAAACTTTTTCTTCGACTCCTTAAAACTCCTACTTGCCAGAACAAGTTCATAATCTGATCACTGCTCAATTCATCAGTTTCTAGCACAAAAATTGTTCGATTTCATTATCTAGCCCTCCGCATAATCTAATTTTCGCACAAAAAAAGTTCATAGGTATCAAAGTTGAATCGATCTTGTTTGCGAAAATCTATCAGATTCAATTAGCCTTTGATCTCATGCGAAGTTATCATTTCAGACTTTTCGAACGTTTTCCAAAAGATAAAGTTTCGTTTAATCCTATCTGTTCATTTTATTTTCCTTTGCCTTCTTCTCAAAATTAAGATATAAACGAATACATATGTATAAAAGTATCTTCTCCTCAATTTTTGAAAAAAAAAACAATTGAACAGCTGAAAATTTCCGAAACTCTTCATGTTCCACGGATTCGTAAAACTCGTCGTGCTAATCTTAAAATAATGATGATAACAATAAAAATTAAAAAAAAATAACACCTGGTAGATTTCCTTGAACTTATAAACTCGAAACTTGCGCACTTTTTCATAATTACCGTTAATCTGAAGTAACCGTCGAAACTAATTTCAACGGTTAGATTAGAATTTTTGTTTTCAATCAAGCTAAAAACTGCGGTGAACTCTGAACAAGTGTTTTTTTCCAGTGTTCTTAGGGACCAATCAGTTGACTAATTTCCATTCGGCTCTTTCCGAGAAAAATTAGCCAACGGACGTAAATTCAATTCATCATCCGAAAATTCAATCTAGATTTTCTTAGTCGACAAACTTATTTTCCTACACAGATCCGTAACAGCATAAAAAGGTCTAAGTTTTCCAGTATATCTAGAAAAATGGATACAACTACTGGTCTTGTTTTCACAGTTACACCATCTACTGAAGACTGTCTGGCTGCTGCTCCAAATCCCTATAGGTTAGATATAGCTATTTCAATGGATTTTTATATTAAGAAGATTTCAGAATGGCCATGCACTTCACCCACTTTTTGACGATACCGATGTACATAATGGCGATCTATTCGCTGATCAATAAATGTCCAAAGACTTTGAAGGAATATCGAAACTACTTGTTGTGGCACACACTGGGGTATTTTTTTGAATTCATCAGCCTCTCAATATACTAAAAATTTCAGCAACTTGATATTCGAATTGTACATATCTCTATTCATGCTACCAGTCACATATCTACCGTACCCAGTTTTCCGTGGAGCTGGATTTTTGAAGTACTTCGATGTTAGTGGGCTGATTCAATTCTATCTTCTCGTCATTTGCTTAATTCGTAAGGTGCAATTGGAATTTTTTGAAAGATTGGAAGTTTCAGATACCGGCTTGTCTATTCTAGAAATGTTCAAATACAGATTCGATGCAACAATTAGTGATGATACATTGAACAAGAAAATTCTTCACAAGATTGTCATTTTCTTCTGGGTTATTGTGATCATCATCCCGATTTTCTGTTTCGCAACTTTACCTAGATGCAGTCCAAAACAAGACCACTACAAAGAAGTTTTATATGAAGTGAGGCTCTGATTTCGGCCCATACTCCCGGGGTACATCAAAATGGGGTACATCGTGCTCATGGGGTACAAAGTCTCAGGGGGTACATAGTCTCATGGGGTACATTTTAGGGATAATCTCATGGGGTACATTTTTGGCTTTCTCATGGGGTACATCTCTGAAATACTCATGGGGTACATCGCTTTGTCTCAGGGGGTACATCGCATTAAATCTCATGTGGTATACACCAAGTCTCATTCTACAGTTTCAGCGCTCTTAGCTGCCTGATTTTTCCAATATTAGTTACACATTATGAGTTTTTTTTGTTTTCCATGTAGTTATTCAAGAATGTTATTTTTCTTCTAATGTGTTTTGGAACAGAGATAACTGTACAACATTATTTCGGCAAAAAATTCGGAGGGTACAACGATTCGGGGGTACAAGGGGATACAAAGGATTTTGGGGTACAAAATAAGTGATTCGGGGGTGCAAAATTCCAGGGTACAAAAATTCGGGGGTACAACGATTCAAGGGTACAAAATAACAATGATTCAGGGGTACCACTAAATTCCTTCAAGGGTACAACGTTTATGATTTTGGGGTACAAAAACTTCAGGGGTACAAAATGTTTTAAAACTAGTTTTTGGATCTAAAATTTTGTGATAGTCGCATGAAATCATGAAGACTCGAGTGATACTTCCGAGAGAGGTAAATTTTTTTCAGAAACTGTATACTTTTAGTAATTGTTGATTTTAGATAGGGGAACCAAGCTAGGGACAAATACTCATTGGCTACAGCTCATGGGGTACACCTCTTGAATACACAGGTGCTACGTCGCACTGAATCTCATTTGATATATACCAAGTGGAATTTCAGTTTCAGCTCTCATGGCTGCCTAATTGTTCTAGCATTCTTTACACATTATGAGTTTTTTTGTTTTCCATGGAATTATTCATGATTGTATTTACGCTTTTAATATGGTTTTTGAAATGAGATAACTGTCAGCATTATCATTTTTCAGACATAATTCAGCAACAAATTGCTGATTAAAAAACAAATTGCCTATTGCAAATAGTAGGAAGTTCTCGTTGAGTTGATCAAAGCCAACACAGCGAGACTTGTTGCACTTTCAGTGATTTTGATAAAAAATGAGGAATCGTAAGTATAGTAATAAGAAAGACAGCATAAAATAATCTTTATTTCATTTATTATGGATTTTTCGAAAAGTGGCCCTAAAGAGGGCCGTTGGGATCGACGTGGAGTTGCGACGGGGGCTTCAACGGACGAGTGTTCCTGAAAAAAAAAACAGATTTCGTGTCGGAAGGATAATAAAAATATGCAAATTTGCGACGAAGAGGACAAAAATATACGTTTAAAAACTGAGAAAGCGGGAAAAATGAAAAAATAGAATATATAGAATTTTGAGCAGCAAAAATAGAATTTTGAGCAGCAAAAACAGCAGAATTCTTCATATTTTCGCATTAAAAATTTTTTAAGTGAGAAATTTAGTAGAAATTTTTAAAAAATCGATGTACCAATGAAAAAACTGTTTTACAAAGTTCGCGGCCTAGGGCTCACATGCATTAACGTAGAATACTCAGTCAACAATTCGCTTCGTAACGAACATCGCTTCGAGACCATGCAGTGTGTCGATTTACGACAGCCTAAAAATTCGGCATTTTTCCGCGAGTTCTATTGAAAATTTATATTTTGACCATCGCAAAACGAAACATTGGAATAATTCAACTAAATTTCTCACTTAAAAAATTTTTAATGCAAAAATATGAAGAATTCTGCTGTTTTTGCTGCTCAAAATTCCATTTTTTCACTTTTCCCGCTTTCTCAGTTTTTAAACGTATATTTTTGTCCTCTTCGTCGCAAATTTGCATATTTTTATTATCCTTCCGACACGAAATCTGTTTTTTTTCAGGAACACTCGTCCGTTGAAGCCCCCGTCGCAACTCCACGTCGATCCCAACGGCCCTCTTTAGGGCCACTTTTCGACAAATCCATAATAAATGAAATAAAGATTATTTTATGCTGTCTTTCTTATTACTATACTTACGATTCCTCATTTTTTATCAAAATCACTGAAAGTGCAACAAGTCTCGCTGTGTTGGCTTTGATCAACTCAACGAGAACTTCCTACTATTTGCAATAGGCAATTTGTTTTTTAATCAGCAATTTGTTGCTGAATTATGTCTGAAAAATGATAATGCTGACAGTTATCTCATTTCAAAAACCATATTAAAAGCGTAAATACAATCATGAATAATTCCATGGAAATCAAAAAAACTCATAATGTGTAAAGAATGCTAGAACAATTAGGCAGCCATGAGAGCTGAAACTGAAATTCCACTTGGTATATATCAAATGAGATTCAGTGCGACGTAGCACCTGTGTATTCAAGAGGTGTAACCCATGAGCTGTAGCCAATGAGTATTTGTCCCTAGCTTGGTTCCCCTATCTAAAATCAACAATTACTAAAAGTATACAGTTTCTGAAAAAAATTTACCTCTCTCGGAAGTATCACTCGAGTCTTCATGATTTCATGCGACTATCACAAAATTTTAGATCCAAAAACTAGTTTTAAAACATTTTGTACCCCTGAAGTTTTTGTACCCCAAAATCATAAACGTTGTACCCTTGAAGGAATTTAGTGGTACCCCTGAATCATTGTTATTTTGTACCCTTGAATCGTTGTACCCCCGAATTTTTGTACCCTGGAATTTTGTACCCCCGAATCACTTATTTTGTACCCCAAAATCCTTTGTATCCCCTTGTACCCCCGAATCGTTGTACCCTCCGAATTTTTTGCCGAAATAATGTTGTACAGTTATCTCTGTTCCAAAACACATTAGAAGAAAAATAACATTCTTGAATAACTACATGGAAAACAAAAAAAACTCATAATGTGTAACTAATATTGGAAAAATCAGGCAGCTAAGAGCGCTGAAACTGTAGAATGAGACTTGGTGTATACCACATGAGATTTAATGCGATGTACCCCCTGAGACAAAGCGATGTACCCCATGAGTATTTCAGAGATGTACCCCATGAGAAAGCCAAAAATGTACCCCATGAGATTATCCCTAAAATGTACCCCATGAGACTATGTACCCCCTGAGACTTTGTACCCCATGAGCACGATGTACCCCCGATGTACCCCATTCTGATGTACCCCGGGAGTATGGGCCTCTGATTTCAGATTCTGTCTACATATTCAAATTTTCAGGAAAACATGAAAGATGGAATATCAATTCACGTTCTTTGCAATACCGTAGTCACAGCTCCCCCTCTCTTGGATCCCGTGTTTACCCCACTTATGACTCTAATTGTCACTGCAATGCTGACAGCAGGAATTATCATCCCTCAAACTTTTCTGACGATTTGGAAGAAATTGAATGAGCTGTCTAGTCATCTTTCAAAACGGACCATACAACTTCAGAAGATGTTACTTACGAGTCTTTTCATTCAAGCAGTTATTCATGGAGTTATGTTAGGAGCTCCATTGCTTGGATTCATTTATGCTATCGTTTTTGTTCTACCGTATGACAGTGAGTTAGACAAACAAAACGATAAATTTAAAGATCTATGTATCTCAGGTGTCGCCTATTTCCTTCTCCTTCTAATTTCCTTCCATGGATCCTTTTCCACGATTGCAATGATAGCTTTCACAAAACCTGTGCGGGATGGTGTCAAGTCGATTCTCAAATTTTTTCTGCCTTTTCTTGATTCCAACCGTAGCCCTCCTGATACTCTTTTGATATCTTCTGTAACCAGTTCCCGATTATCCTTCCACAAGGATATTTCATTGGCAAACAGAAATAGTTTTTGAGAAATGAACAATTTTATACATAACATTACAATTAGGCCTTATCAACAATGCAACTTCCCGATCCCCATGTGAATACATTGACAGCTCCACATTTCGCAATATGGTTGATAGATGAGAATGGAGCAGATCCTCCGACAGCTCCAGTGCATGATCCTTGTTTGATATCACTCTCCCATCCGATATCCGGAGATTCATATCCTTTAACTTCAAACCAACCTTGCTCGGCCTTCGAGCAGTCCATTTTGAGAACAGCCATCCAATATCCTGGTCCATATTTGTTGTATGGTTGATATTCAACTGCAGTGTTATCATTTGTAGAATAAGCCAATGGAGTTCCGAATGCCGCTGCTCCATCATGAGTTCCTTGTTTCTCTTCGGCACCTTCGAAATCTAGATAGTTGTCTTGTTGGCTCCAAGATAGGTATTCAGCGTAAACAAATGGTACGGTAGTGTTGTGGTAGATTGGAATAGCACACGGATCATTGGTTTGTTGATAGGGTCCAGTTGAGCACTCTAAAAATGCCACAAGTTTCAAGGTCTAATTGAAAAAAGCACTTACTTCCACTATGAGAGCTGCTAGTTCCTCCTCTAATAAACAAATTCTGTCCTGGTTGAGTGTCTTTTTTGAGGAAAATCACGGTGGTACTGTAGCCAGATGGAGCAGATGGTTGAGTGTATGGAATGAGTTTGGAGCCAAGAGAGAATGCGATGACAGAATTGGATGGGACATTCAAGTAAGCTGTTTCTAAAAAAATACAAACACTGGAGAACTTCTTAAGGTAGGGACTCACGATCATCTCTCACTGTGACCTTAGTTCCAACACACTTTCCATTATCAATGCCACCAGAAAAGTGATCACAGTAGTCACCAGCTGGGAGAGTTGTAGCGAAGATTCTGAACTTTTGAAATAAATTATTTTCGAGTTCGAAATACTGACTTATTCCATGTTCCTCCTTGCTGATTCAATGCGAAGAATCCAGCTCCATCTCTTGCAAATGCAATTCTCATGTTATCAGTGACAATTTCAGCAGCGGCAGTTCCCTGAACAGAACTTCGGAATTTGGCCATTTGTCTTATTGCAGGCCAACGATGCTCGCAGACCCATCCAGAGCTACTTGCGCAAGTGTTATCTGGGTTGAATGTAGGGCTGGTGGTCTGAAAATTGTGACTTTCAAGAAGGAATTCTTATAAAGAGCATTTTACCGCATAATCATTTGAGGCCCCGGAGTTTGGAGGACTTTGATCAGAATAACTGAAGTCGAAACTGCTCATGACTCTTGGATATCCATATGGCCAGGCCAACATGAAAGCGACAGCAAGGTTATACTTCTGACCATCTTTGTATGTTACCTAAACTTCTAATCGTATTATTGCTCACAAAGAGGAAGCTTAAACTCACAACATAAGGACTTGAGTCTCTTTGATTGTCATGGTTGTCAATGAAGTTGAGAACATCATGATCCTCATTGTTACCGTATCCATACCCGGGCCCCAAGTTTGCCAAATACCTCCAGTCGGATTGTTGTTTGGCAGCTGATGATACAGCAGCTCCAAAGTTGAAGTTTGTATATCTTCCGTTTCCAAGATAGTCTCCACATTTGACAGCTTCACCTCCTCGATCGATGACTTCATGAACAGCGAATGGACGTTGGTTTGCTCCAAACAACTGAAAACAGTCGAAATCAAAGGAATCGTTTATAATAAGTATCCCTACATCAGCTCTCAAATCCTTGACATCATTCAAAATGTCCAAAATATCCTGCGGCCACATGTGCTTCGAAGCATCATGTCTGAATCCAGCAACTCCCATGTCGATAAGTTTATTCAAATATGCAACAATCTTAGCTCGGACTGTGGGGGAGGCTTGATTCAAGTCGAGGAGTCCAACGAGACGACAATTTTTCACCTGAACTCAAATTCATATATTTTGAAGGAATGGGAAACCTCACATGTTCCGCGCTATTCTGGTAGTCGGATCCCTGAATATCTCCGTCACACTTTGGATTGTTGAAATCTCCAAAAGAATACGGAACATCAGGGAATGATTGAACTCCGTGGGTTCCGTCGAAACTGGAACTTCCACTGGAGCGCACTCCGGATCCACTCTTCTGGCCAATTCCAACCATATGATTCATGACGATGTCGACGATGATTCTTCAAATTTAAGTGTTCAGTACCATCTACTTTAGATCCGCATACCTAACTCCAACCTTGTTGCATCGATTCACCATATCTTGAAACTCTTGCTCATTTCCACTTCTCGAATCTAACTTATAACTAACTGGCTGATATCTAACCCACCATGGATAATTGTTGTTTGGGAACGCCTTCAAGTGTTCCATTGGCGGAGAAACTTGAACTGCTCCATATCCGTAGTATTGCAAAAAGTTCTCACACTCTTTGGCAACATCGGTCCATTTCCATTCAAACAAATGAACCATAGTTTGCCGGTTTTGGAGAGTTTGCGTCTTGTCATACCAGTAGAAATTGTAGGAGAGGGAACTCCCCACGAAGAGGAGAAGCAAGAGTTGTTTGAGCATGGTGGTGCTGAAAATCAAAAGAAATCAATCTTTGCAGAAGAAATAGAAGAGAAGAGACAAGGAAAACAAAAGAAGAACAAGATCTGCCAAAAAAAAAAAACAAAACAAAGTCTTCAATTGTTCTTTTGCAACAAAAAGAAAAAGAAACCCTCCAGGTCATGATGTCCATTTTCACCGACAATCTAAAGTAATTAAAAGAATGATAGTTTGCACCTCGAAGTGTTTTTCACGTGCTGCTCTCTTCCTTTTATAGCCAGAATGATCGTAAACTCACTTGTATAATTCCTCCCGGAAAGAGAGATGACACCTAAACACAACCTATAATTATGATAAGAATTAAGACACAACATTCTAGTCTCAAGATGGAGAGTTCAACGGATGCAAATCTGAAAATAGGAACACAAAAATCGCCAAAAGTTTTGCAGGAAATTTAGGCAAAAAAGTAGAGCAGTAAAACAATTCATTCAATTTTGCTACTGTGTTTTCCACTTTTTGATCTATTTGACCATGCCGTTTCCGCGTGGTTTCCAGTCTTGATAGTCGTGGTGTCATCAAGACAGAAATTTTTGAGATGCTGATAATGAAGAAAAGGGTAAATTGTTTTTAACGTCACAAAGTGGTTTAGAGAAAGTGAATGGTTATCATATTTGTTGATGATGTGAAAAAGGCAAGCATTTAGGGTTTTCGAACATAGGAGCTCATTTTTATTGGCGCCGTGCCAATAAGCGGTTGTGATTCATTTTCAATATTTTGGATTCCAACGATCTTTCTCAAAACTCTCCGGAAGGGTTCACACTGAAGTTTGTAAGGACAATGTTGATAAAATAGGTTTTCGAACTTAAAAACAACTTTCGGGGAAAATTTTTTAAAAAATCGAAGGCAAAATTTTGTAGCCCTGTCAATGTCTATTGGGGTTCCGGAGTCGAATACTTTTACCAAATATGCTTCTTTTTTGGTTACCCATGATCGTCCGTCCAATGTCCGAATGGGGGGTTCGAGCACTTTCGAACTCCAGGTTCTGGACACAGAAATAGTTTCCTGTCATTCTCAGGGAACGTGATATAGCAGATGTTTCTGTTTCGTTTAAATGTTTCTCACTAACATTTCCCGAGTATTCGAACTAAATATAAACTCCAATGAACATTTCACCTGACCTATGATTATCGAGACGAACACATGTTTGTGGCTAGACACTCAATCCCTCTGGAATTCTATCAAACCTCGTGTTTCGGCGATGGCGCTAACAAAAGAAACTATACGATTCTATCTTGAGATGCTTGACGCGGATCAGATAATTATCCTTGTCGGATTTCTTTGTGCTCTTTTCATCAACTCTTTTCTGATATACATGACTGTGTGTCATGTGACTTATATCAAAGGTACTTATAAGTACATGATAGTTATGTTCGCTTCTGCTTGTATTCTTTTTGATGCCACCGAATTTCTCTCTCGTCCACACCTTCATAACTTCAATGGAAGTTTGACCTATTTCAGTCATAACTCTATCTCGAAAGAATATATATTTTCTTACGTAGTATTTATTGATGCATATGCGGGACTATACTGTTCTCTGATTGCTTTTGTTGCTCTTCAATTCATCTTTCGATATGCGACTCTTTTAGGTCACAAGAAACTTTTGAAAAGTTTCAAAGGAATCATAAGTTTGATTTGGGTCCCAGTTGTGGTGACACCAGGAATCCTATTCTGTGTTATCGGGATGATTCTAATGCAACCAGACGATTATTCAGATGAATATATTGCTGACGAGTTTCAAAGAGTTTATGGGAGAAATGTTAAAGAAATGGCAAGACTCATTCTCGTAGCATACGTAAGCCAGAAGGCAATTTTACTTTTTCCAATCGTTTTTCCAGGATGAAAATAAAAATATACGATGGAAGAATCTATCCTATTGCTTTGTTGGCTCATTTATCCTTTCTATTATCTACTCAACTATCATATTTTGCGCGATCCGAATGCAGCTAAACATTACCGAGCAACTAAAACACGTTTCCACTCGACATCGTGACCTAGAAATGCAATTCTTCAAAACTATTTTGATACAGATTGCTCTACCCACTGTTTTCCTTACGTTTCCAATGATGCCCATGCTGGTGACGCCGATTTTCGATCTTGAAATCAGTTTTCATTCGAGTATATTCTATTGGGCACTCAGTCTTTACCCCTCTATGGATAGTATTGCGGTAATGATGATTGTTTCAGAATACAGAGTTTGTATACGAAGTGAGTTACTTGATCTTAAAGATTTTTCAGTATCGAATTTCAGAGATCTTCAAACGGAACACCGAGGTCACCGCTAGCAACCCAGTTTCTACGTCAAATGTCGTCTGATTAAAAGAAAGAGAAGAATAAAGCTTTATGAATCCATGACATCATCAATAATTTGAATCGCAAGGTGTTTTGGGGCTTTCGCGACAAGTGGTGCAATATGCAATAAATGTAGATCTTTCTGTATTCTCTGTTGACGTTCCAACACATCAATAATTCCAATCAGGTCTGAAAAGTGACTCGGTCCATTTTTTCGATTTCGAAGGCAATGATCAAAAAGTGCTTCCGCGAATTGCTGGCGTTCTTTCGCCAGAAGGTTTTGAGCATGTTCAGAGAGATCCGGAACAGCTAAAAACAGAGAACATAAAGAATAGCGATACCAAGAACAAGAATATTACCTGGGTTACATAAACATATCGCTTTCAGTAAAACATATTCAATGGACTGCACTTGGTACCGAATTAGTGGAACAATAGACATTACAGAGTTTTCGTAGTGCTCCTCGCTGAAAACGGAATGTTGTTATCAACAGTCTAGTCTTCGTGAATTGAAAGAAAGTTGAGAGTCTCAAGAGGAAGTTTGGATTCCTAGTCTTGTACCAAAACTCACTCTTTGAACGGTTGCTTCAACCCATCCGGTTGTATTCTACAGTCAAACTTCTTTGCAACCGATTGGAATGAAATGTGAAGATTCATACACGCGAGAGTAACATATCTGGTTAGAATGTACTGATCTCTTCCATTCAATCTATGGAAAAATCCGAAAGTTTTAGCATACTCTACCGTAGTCAACAAGTTGAAATACAGCCAGTGTTTCCTGAAAATTGTCTATTTTCAGAGAAAATCTATAAAAAACGACTCACTTGTCTGTAGAGTAGGGAGGTGGTCCTTTTCCTAAATTCGATGAAATAGGAGGGGAGTTGGAGGTGAACTGCTCATCTAGTAACGGCCATCCGGGCATTGGCTGCAATTGAGAGACATCTAAATTATCTTTAAATGAACAACTCACTCCATATCTATCTGCTAAACTGATCTTGTTGGTGCTTCGAATCAGGAACTCGAGACCCTGGATGGTACTCCAATGAGGGTTGTATGAAGAAAGTTGAAATTGGTCGAGCTTCACTTCTAGATAAGTCAACATATCCGTTATTTTTTGCATCTTTTCATAAATTGATTCTACTTTTTTGATGATTAATTGTTTGGATTTATTGTCATCCTCTTCTTCTTCAACGTCTTCGTCTTTAATTCGTTTTGTCAACTTCTTGAAACTTTCTTTTTCAGCTTGCTTCTCGTCATTTTCCAAAGCCAAGGGATTCATTCCGACGTCTAGACACTTTTGATATCGACAAGGTCGACATTTTATTGGTTTTTCTGGAATATTTTGAGTTCTGATTGTAGTGAAATTTAAAACCCTCACCTCGTTTCGTTAGATCAAAACATTCTTGATTATTTTTACATTTGAAATTTCTTTCTGTATGCGATATTACGTATCTTCTAAAGTAAGCTTTACATCCATTACATGCGGGTACATCGTAGTGAAATCCGGATGCCGATCCTCCGCAAATTGAACAAACTCTGGGTCGCTCTTTTTCGCGTTTTGGTTTGGATTGTAGGTCTATCTGGAAAACTTTACAAATCGATGGTTAATATGTGACAGTTCTCTTTTAATACAAAAGTGTGAGCTTTTCTGAGTCAAAACCTTGATTTTCATATCCAGCAAGCAACTGTCTTGAACTTCAAAAAACTACCTCTGGGAGCTCAATTGATGGACTTTGTATACTTGTCGAACAACCGGGTTCATTCATGAGAGATCCTAAAATATTAGAAAACTGTAAAATCCGAATAACAACAGAAACATTAAAGTATAACCATTTCGAGGGTGTGGTTTGGATGAATAACCAATTATAAGAAAACATAAGTTTATTCGATATTGAGAATAATTAAGAATCCCAGGTGAAAGTGATTTTTTTTCTATTTGAGATCATACTACATACACGATGAGTCACGGAAGTTGAGTCACAGTAGGCAATAAATATGTGGGAGAAATCACAGAAAATAAATAATTACTACGAAAAGGTTGTAGTCGGAAGAAGAGTTTTTAGTTTCATTGTTAATTAAAAATAATCGCAAGAAAGCAAATATTTGTGAGTATCATATCTTTGAAGCTCGCGATCATTTTTTTGCCCGCGATCTTTTAAGAATACTCGGAAAAAACTAATCATAAAAAAGTAAAAATTTCTAAGTTTAAACTGTCCATGAGTCCAAAAATTAAATAGAATCAATCATTCATAATATCGTCGACGAGCCGCATTTTTTGCTCTTTGGGAATTTTAGCAACAAACGGGGCAATACAGAGCAGATGTAGGTCTTTCTGCATCCTTTGTTGACGCT
Source organism: Caenorhabditis zanzibari (assembly GCA_963966625.1). Taxonomy (NCBI): domain Eukaryota; kingdom Metazoa; phylum Nematoda; class Chromadorea; order Rhabditida; family Rhabditidae; genus Caenorhabditis; species Caenorhabditis zanzibari. The sequence goes on along the minus strand of OZ016472.1, from coordinate 8,471,399 downwards.
CCAGCAGGTCGACCATTCCAATCAGCTCGGCAAACTGACTCGGCCCGTCCTTTCGGTTTCGGAGGCAATGATCAAACAGAGCGTCGGCGTATTTCTGCCGTTGAATGGCAAGAATCGTTTGTGCATGTTCGGAGAGGTCAGGGACCGCTAAAACATGTGTATGGAACATGAGATTTCCGGTATTGGGTTTCCCGTGAAAAAGGGAGAGAGGGAGAGGTCAACTTACCAGGGTTGCAGAGGCAAATTGCTTTGAGTAATATAAATTCCGTTTTTTGAATATCACATCGAATCAGTGGGGCTATTGAAATCACCATATCCGTGTACACCATTCCTCTGAAATCAAAAATAAGATTATTGTATTGTATTGTATTGTATTTATTGACAAGTAAATAAACAGAAGAAGAGAACAATAGTTCTAGATAGGATCCCTCACGAGATCAACCTAGATAAAAGGGAAAATATAAGACTATAACCGAAGAATTAGGGAGGCAAGAGGACATCAGAACCGGGTGATGGAAACAAGGATTAAACTAGAGAATTGACTGGGGGATAAGAAAACGGGAACGGGATGAACTATGGCATTCCAGATAGGGACGGTGGTACTAAAGAAATCATCAGAACAATTGGAAGAGAGGATAAGGGACATTGGTCTTCTAGGACAGTCCGAAAACTTTAGGAATGTCGATAAGTTAGGACAATAAGAGGTGCCGCTGAGCATATTATAAAGAAGAAGAAGTTTAGATCTGAGTCTACGATGTCTCATAGAGAAGAAATTTAGTTGAGAGAGGCGATCATGATAAGAAGAGTAAGGTATATTGCATTTTTGGAAGACTTTTCTTGTATAGTAACGAAGTGGAGATTCAAGTAGGAGAGAGAGTTTAGAGTTTGGAGAAGGGGAGTAGATGGGAGAACAGTATTCAAGCAATGGAATAACATAGGTTTTGAAGAGGTGGAGATAAAACTCGGGGTTGGTAGATTTAAAGGATTTCAAGAGTTGCTTACTGCGAAGGAGAGAAACAGCGACAGATTTATTGATGTGATGAGAGAACTTAAGCTTGATGTCAGTAATTAAGCCAAGGTCACGGATGATGTCGGAGGATTCGATGTTGGTAGAGGCGATATGTAAAGGAGTAAGAGGGTTCCGAGAGCCAAGACGGAGGAGTGAAGTCTTTGCATGAGCTAGAGGGAGTTTATTTTGAGTGGCCCAGGTGTCAATAGTGTTGATACCCGCTTGGAGAAGAATGGGGTCATGAGAGTATAGTTTAATGTCGTCAGCGAAAGCAGTGAAATGAAGACTACCAGGGATACTCATGAGAAGGTCGTTGATGAAGATGAGGAAGAGTAGAGGACCGACTACTGAGCCTTGAGGGACTCCCGAAGGTACCGAGACGGAAAGAGGATCAATATGATTGTTGACTTTAACTGAAAAGGAGCGATTAGAAAGGTAGTCCCCCAGCCAACTGATTAGAGGGGGTGCAATACCAAAGGAGTGGAGTTTCTGAAGCAGGAGATCGTGAGGAACCATATCAAAAGCTTTTTTAAAGTCGAAGAAAACAATGTCGAGAGTTTTATGATCTTTGAGAATAGACTTATACATAGATGTAGAATAGATTAGGGCATTGGTGCAAGAACGATGGGAGAGGAACCCAAACTGGTAGGGGGAAAATTTGTGACTAAAGTCACTACGGATTCTGGAGCAGATGATTCGTTCGAAAATTCTGGCGAAAGGATCGGTAATAGAGATTGGTCTGTAGTTGTCAGGGGAGCAAGGATTCCCCTTTTTGTGGACAGGGATTACATACGAATGCTTCCAGGAGAGAGGAACAGAAGATGTTTCGAGGGAGCGCGAGAATATTAAAGACAATGGAAACGCCAGCGTTGTGGCACACCTTTTGATGAGGTAGTAGTTGGCCGGGTGGGTGAAAAATCCGCATTTGGAGGGGAGTTTCTCGAGGGTATGTTCTATTGTCCAAGGTGGAAAATAATCATCGGCAGGGAGGGTCGAGCCAAGATGCTTGGAAGTGGAGGAATATCCAGGATTGGAAGCAAGATGGGATGGAAAGTTGTTTTTGAAAGTTTGGGCGAATGCTGCGGCTTTATCGGAATCAGAGGTGAGGAGACTGTTGTTATATTTGAGGGATGGGATGGATGCTACCGACTTGACACGCTTCGAAATGAGCGCTCGAGTTTTGTTGGAATGAGGGTCCGCGAGTAGTAACTTCTCCTTCCTGGCAGTAGACCTACTTATATTGCGAGAAATACATTTAATCCGGCTACGAAGCAAAGAAGTATGACTGGGCACAGAGGGATTCCTTTTCAGTGCAGCTGAAAGTTTTCTGCGTACTCTGCGAAGCTGTCTGAGTGGGTTCGAGTGGGAAAGGGTTCGTGGACCAGTATGGTCAAGAGAGGGGGTGTGATTTGTGATTAGGCTGGAAAGGAGTGTGATAAACTCATCATACATGGCAGAAGATGAGGGAAGAGGATTTAGATACGAGGCCCAGTCTACGGAAGCCAGATCAGAGTTGAGCTCACGAAAATTGCACAACTTGTAGTTGAGGCGGGAAGTAGAGGGAGAAGAAGAGGAGGAGTTGGCAGACGGAGGAGGAGAACGGGAGATTATGATGTTGACCGAGATTATCTTTTCAAAATTTAACAGATTATCTTTTCAAAATTTAACAATCTTTCATTTTTCAGGAAACACAACTGCATCGAAATTTTTGGAACTGATCTACTGAAGTTTGTTGTAACTCAGCAAAAAAAGAGCACAGATGACAAAACTCACCGTTTTTCAGGAGGCTCGCTTCCATCAGGGTGAATAACCTTATCAAACTTGCTCGAAATCGAGAAGTATGAAACTTGAAGATTCATCAGAGCCAGTGTCATGTATTTCATGAGAATCAATCGATCTCTCATGAGCAATTGAGAAAAGAATGGAAACGTCTTGGCGTATTCTATAGTTATCATCAAGTCGTAAATGAGCCATGATTTCCTGAAAAAAATTTTTTGTTAATTAAAACCGTAATGCACTCACTTATCCGGAGAGTATTGAGGTCCTTTTGCCTTGTCGAAATCCGGTGGTGGGCCTTTGGGATCCTTAGATTTTAGAGGCCATCCAGGCATAGGACCAGATTTATCAGCAATACTGATTTTGTTTTCCGCGGTCAAAAATCCTTCCAATCCAGGAAACGTATTCCAATGTGGGTTGTAAGAAGACATCCGGAACTTATGAACCTTATATTCTAGATAGCTCAACATATCAATAATGCTTTGGATTTTGTTTCCCTCGGCCACCAAATCTCGAATCACTTGCTTTTTGACAACGAGTTCTACTTGTTTTCCCTCGATTTCTTCTTCGTCATCTTCATCATTTGGTGTCGTTCGATTGACTCTCTTTTTGAGTTTGTTGAAGTTTCCAGCAGTAGCTTCTTTTTCGGTAACTTGCATTGCCATCGGATTCATTCCAGCCAGAATACACTTTTCATAACGACAAGCACGACACTTCATTGGCGGATCTAGAAGGACAATAGACAATTAGCATCTTTCCAAAACTGAAATTTACCATGCTTGCCCAAGTCAAAGCAATCTCCATTCGCTTTACAGGAAAAATTCTTTTCCGATATACAAAGTCTCCTGAAAAACGTCTTGCATCCATTACAAGATGGAACGTCGTAGTGATATCCGTTTGCTGGTTTCGCACATATCGAGCATTGCGTGGGTCTTTCGTGTCGTACAACGGCAGGTGAATCTGAGAGCTTTTCAGCTATTTGAGGCTCGTTTTGGGGTACTGATGGCAGCTGGAAACCATGAAAATAATAAAGAATTCACTAATATAGACTCACTTCTGGAAAATCAAATTCTGCAGAATCGTTACTAATTCTTGTAGAACACCCTGGTAAGTCCATCCTGAAAAAAATTTCATTTCGATTTGAAGTAAAGAAGGTCAGTTGGCTGAGAAAGGACAAGTAGGAAGTGAAGTGAAAAAGAACAAAAAGAAGAATGAACTGAATGTGTTTCTCGGTGAATCAAGAAGAAAAAGGTCTTCACCTACTACGTCACAAAACATCGTCCTTTGGGACCGCCATTGAAGATTGGAATCGGCGATAATCTTTGACCGAATCGGGATCCTCCCGAATGAGTGTAATATGAGTGCGAAGGTTTGCAAAATCAGTTAGAATGATCGAAAAATGGGAGGCATCGAGTACATGAAAGGAGATACAGAAGTGTTTGGATGAAGTCTACTATCTGGTTTACGGATCACAAAGACAAAACAATAGTAAAGAAGGAAGTTAAACTATTTTGTTTGAAATAGTTCAAACATCTAGAATTCAAACAATACGATATGCGGTGTATTAATGAAGAAGGAAAAATCCAGAACGTCTCATCTGATTTCTAGTTTTTCTCTGCCCATATTCTGAACAACATCTTCGATTTTGATTAATCGACAAGTTTGGGAAGTTGTGAATAAACACAGAATAGCTTTTAAAAAGTTTTATGTGAACTAACCCAACTATCGAAGTTCAATGAAACCAAACTGGAACTCAAAGACGAGCAGAAAAAGTTACTTGTACCAACGAAAATATCTAATCAGCAAACAGAACCTTGCTTGCCGCTACCACCTAGCAGACTTTACCCTAACAAATGTTTTAGTCTTTGTAATTTTTTTTCAAAAACGCGTAGAACGTCTTCTTGACTCAAATTGTTATCAGTTTCGATCAGCTCAAAAATTTGAGTTTCCGGATACCCATTTTTTTCGGGTAATGACGCATTTGCATCAATGAAATTTGGTCTCAAAATTACGAAGTTTTATCAGTAGTTCGTAATGACTATGAATAGGTCTTTGTCACGCCCAAAACCACCGAAAACAGGTCGAAAAGCTTTATAAATGAGTTAAAAACGGCAGATTTCGGAGGATTAAATTCAAAATTTTGTAGTGTATGGATTAAAACAGTTTTGCTAAAAAGGGTGAAGAACAGGAACGAGGCAATTGAACTTGAAAAAATATTAAACTTCAAAAGTTTGCTAATTCGATCTCAATGCTCTTGAACGCAAGCATTAAAAAATCGGCGTAGGAACTTCGAAATAGCGAAGGCGTAAAAAGAGAAAACTTGGTTAACTGGAAACATAACGAAAAATCAGTTAAAACAGAAGAGAAAGAGACAAGTAAGGGATACTTTTAACGGACAGAATCATGTGTAATCTAAAGAATCAAAAATGAGGGAGAGAGATGTCTGGGGAAGTGTACTTTGCTATTCTGTAACTTTTGAAATACGGTTTTCGTTGTACAGATGATTTTGAAAAGTATATAAAATACTACAGTAGTTGAAGCATCAACTGATCTAGATGAAAATTATGAAGATCGAGAGCAAATTTTTGCCTGTTAATCCAGCTTTTTCGTATTCGGAAAGATTCATTGTTGATTTTTCTGACGCGTTGGATTCACATTAGATTTACTAGTGGGTGACTTTTTGGTTGGGGAAAGTAACCCTTTTTTTAATGGGGATAATCATCACATAAAACTTAACCAATAAACTTTTAGAAGCAACGAAACAACACTTTACAAACGTTGTACAAACATGTCCAACAATAGACACCAAATAAATTTTTTAAAAGAAAGATGAAATACTTCGAATAGTTTGGACGGCGGGGAGTTTTGTATGCAATAATTCAAGCCAATCATAATATTCTTTGACCTATAATTGCGAACACTTTTCGCTTTTTCGTCTCCATTTTCACAACAAAAGACGATGACATGGCAACAAATAGAGAGAACCGCACGTGCACTCTCGGACAGACGGGACGCGTAGGAGGAAAAATTGGTGATGTAGATCAAACGGTTTTAGAATTTTGTATTTGTTTGCGTTTTCATTGTCTGCGAGCAAGAATCGAAAATCAAGAAAGCCACGATGGGGGGTCTTCAGAAGACTTGAGCATAGCAACGTGGAAAGTGAGAGATAGGTGTGAACCGAAGAGGAACACAGAAAATAGAAGGAAAACGAAAAGAAAAGGCGAAAAAGGCCAATGACCGAAATGTTTGAATAGAGAGCAGACAAGCAGGCAAATAATAAAAAATGTTGCACGAAAGGTTTCCGGAGGGTTTGAATGGACCTAAAAGGTCTATTTTAGAATCTAGAATACCTTGTAATTTTCATTTTGAGACGATAGTAGAGAATTGGACTCAAAAACAGAAAGTTTGTTAACCAGAGAGTTCGTTAGGTTCAGTTAGTTGAACTTTCCGTTTGTGAAAACTTTCATTCTAGAAAACTCAAGCTCGCTGATGTGTTGGTTTTTTTTCAGAGCGAGAACAATCTTTAGGCATAATTGCAATCTGAATCTGTGTTTTGCAAAAAGCGGCAATTCGAAGCTACGAAAACTACACCTGCTGGGGAAAAATGAAATCACGGAGCACAAACTCTATAGAAAGAATCATAGGGATCTCTTTGCAATGTGAAACTTCTGTATGCTATGATGAGTTCACGACATCCAACTTTCAAAATCACAAACCACATGGAAAAGAGCGGAAGTTTAAAAATTCCCACGCCTGCTCTTATCTTCTGGTCTCTAATGAAGTGTGAATACTTACCATAGACATGGGCTCCAGATAACAAAAAATTATGATCTTTGAACAAAATCTGATCAACTGTAATCAAGGGTTTCCTCGTTCACTTGCTCAGATGATCAAACACCTCACTATCGATGCGTTTCAATCATCGTCATATTTTCAGATTATCAACGCAGGGACCAGGAGAAAAAAAATAGACAATGTACCCATCCTATTTGTTTGTTCCTGAACGTAGTCTTACGTGTTGCCCAGGAGGCGAGAGAGTAAATGATTGTGAAGAGACATAGACGATAAAGAAGACAAAACTGACCACCAAGTTCTTCTCTCTTCCGATGACCACTAGACAAAACAAACGGGTTTTTTGTTCGTTTTATATTATTTGCCGGGAATCTATCCGACGATTCTTTTTCGATGGATTTTCGAGCGATTTTTTGAAGTAGTCGTGTTGCAGATCTCTATAAAGTGCTTTTTTGCAGCTCGTCACCTCGATTCAAAGTTTAATTGTATGCTGATACATTTTGTGTCAATCGATTAGTTGAATCAACATTCGTCTCCTAAACTTTTACATTTTTGTATTTTTAAATGCGAACTCTTCTTTTATCCTTAAAAAACTAGAGATGCCAACTCAGTCAGCAGTTTTTGAATCTTTGCAGGTCCTATGACTTTCCTCAAAAAGCTGAATGTTTTATATTGTCATGGACTCGGATCGTCGATAAATTGCCGCCATGCTACTCAACTGCAAGCTTTCTTTGAAAAACATAAAGATGTCTATTTTGAAAGGTATAGGTTCTTTATAGATTATTTTCTGAAACCGGAAATTTCAGATTCCTCTACAAAAACCCAGGATCCTACGATTATGTGTGGAATGTCAATGAGTGGCGGAGAGATATCGAGGAGAGAATTGGTAAGTCGAATTTTTTGGAAAATCAAGAATTGCTGGTATTATTGAGAAGGTGGCGCCCTAGGTTATCTAGCCGACGCTTGTTATGTTACTATGTGAAAAAAAGGAGTCTGATTTGTGATCATAATGTTGGTCTTCTTGGACTTTGCAGAGCCTAACTTTACAAATTTGATGATGTATTGCTGTTCAAATATCTTGTTGAAAAAATGGAAGCATCAAAAACCTTGACCAAATTAATTTCCGGTAAATCATGTAAAGCGAGTTTGAATAGCTGCTATGAATTCCTATAAGTTCATTTTCACACGAAGACCTTAAACAAAATGGGCGTGGTCAAAATCGTTCATTGATATTCGTGTTTGATCAGCCGTCCGGGTGTCCTATGCGAAGAAGAGTAATCCGATGGTCTGACAGAAATAGGGAAAGTAGGGGAAGAGAGAAGGGAGAGACAATGGTTGGTAGTTTTTGAAGTAAAATTAGGAAATATACATTTTTGTTGGCTTGAGGTTGCAGAAACCGCATAGAACTGACTTCTGATTCTGAAAACATCTGAATCGTTTGAAATTTGATAAACAAGACTTGGATAAAAAACTCGAATTAGAACACAATATATTTTTTACAAAAATGTTTTCTCGAATGCTAATGAAAGGTTTTGAATCTTTTTGCATTCACTGAAAAAAATTGAAAACACTTACAATTTGAAATAACTTCTATAACATAATTTTGTTCCGCTGATTTTGGGAAAGTTCATAACATCATTTCACTTTTATGACAATGGGAATCTTTAGAATCCTCACAGAAAATAAAATGGCATGCATATCGTGCCGTTTCTTTAATTTTGAATGTATGTTTTTGAAGATTCAAACTCTGACAAATGGATTCTGATGGCCACAAGCGGAGCCTGTCATCCTGCCCTCAACATCGCCAAACATCGGAAAGAAAAAATCTCGGGCCTTTTTCTGATGTGTCCCGGTACCGGACTCGACATGAATTTCGTGGATACAATTCAACCTGGAGCACTGAAATATCTAATGAAAACAGGATCCATCAAGTATCCTCCGTCGAAACATGGACACCCGGCGCTTCTGAATATCGAGTGCCTTCAGGAGTTTTTGAAGGTAAAAGAAAATGTTAAAGAAGCAAAGAAATATCAAAATTTTCAGACGGATATCTGTAATAGCACAGTCAACACGATTGATATTACTTGTCCAGTTCTTACGGTTCATGGAATCGAAGACAACGTGGGTTGAAGCATAGAGACTTTTGGGAAAATTTTTTGAATTTTCAGATCGTACCAGTTGAAAACTCCCACAAACTAATGCAACGTATCTCTTCTTCGTTCAAGGATTTCTACCGGATTCCTGGAGTGGATCATTATTTCGATTTGGATGATGAAGTATTGAGAAGACTTGAGAAGTTTATGGATGTCATACGGGAAAATGAGAGACAAACAGAAAAAATCAGTGCCAAACTTTAAACTTTATGATTGTATTAAACATTTTATTGAAAACGTTAAAAAAAACCAAGAGTAAAAATATCACAAGTTTCATTCCAATGTACCCGCTAACAATAGACCCGCAAAGGAGAAAAATCAAAAACTGGAAACTGTCTGTCTGGAACTCGCAGCAGCTACTCGATTAGAGCGACCAACTGTATTCCCCTCTCCGGTCCCCATGGCTCCACTAACCGAGAAATCGTACTTTTGAGTTTGAAATAGCTTGACTCTCCCGCATGTTACACGATGGACCAGTCGACGTAAGATGTCTGAAATTAAGACGTAATTCTAGACAATTTGATTCAGAAAGTACAAGTTTAGTGGAAGTTTGAACTTACCTAAGGCAGCTTTTCGATAGTCAGAAACAATGCATATCACAATTAGTCCGTCGATAAATGGATATAAGGATAGTGCGCATAATATAGGTCCCGTTGGTATTCCAAGTTGTAAATCAAAGAATGGGATCACAAACATGATAAGAACTGGAGAGAAGATTGTGAACGTTGGAACGGTGATTTGAATGACGAGTGTTTTGAATAATTGAGTGTGCATTTTCCGATTAGTAATCGAGAATTGTTCCATCTTCTCCGCCATTTTCCGATGCATTCGGACACCGCAAAAAACCATTACAGCGTATTGAATGAACTGAAAAAAAAACAGAATCACAAGATGAGTAATAACTTCCTAGTTAACTTACCAACACCTTCGAGACACTTCCCATGACCATAACACTACGCCATCTGATGTTATATTCTGAATCCTGAAACGACAGTCACATTGAATATTCTGACAGAGATCACCTGTAAAACTTACATAGACAACAGCTGCAAAGTAGGCGAGACGAGAGATATTCAAATTGTAGTGATCACTGATTTCCCTTCTGAAACAGTTGAGGAATGGATCTCTGGTTTTCATGAAGCTATAGCTTACCTCAAATAATCCTCAGAGACCTGACCTGGCATTCCTAGGAAGTATACCGATGAACTCCAGTCTACACCGAACATCATTGCGATAGACACCCAAAACAAAACTCGGAATCCTTTGAAGAAACTCAAACGGCGGGTACTAAAAATAAGTATTGTTCAGAAGAATTCTCACGAAATCCAAACTTACTGGAAAATGGCCCAGTACCGATAGACAAACTGTACTGCCAATAGCGATATGGTGGCAGCATAGGTGCTAGAGTAGGCAGCTGAAATTTGGAGGGCTAAGCAATTTGCAATGAGTTTTTACGTGCTAAATAAAACTATTGGTAGAAATGGCAACTTTTCGAGCAAAGTCTGAGATAAGTTCGCAGGTGGAATCAAAAGTCTGGGTGCACGGAAACTGTAAGTTCGGGAAGAGAATCGATGTAACAAAAAAAATAAGGAATTTGAATCTAGGTTCTCATTTTTAAAAGGTGAAATCAGATAAAAACTAATTTCTCAAACTCACCTAGCAATACCATCGCCACTTCCTTGGAGCACCCAAACGGGCGAGCTAATGTGAAGAATGTGAAGCTCGCTTTGTAATTGTGAGTCATCTGAATCTTCGTTTACAAAAAACCCGCTTTCCTCTCGAAAACTCACCGGTTTCACTATAAACTCAGCAGTGGCAAAAAGGATTCCCATAAGTGAAAATGACAGGATCAGATATTTGTATGCTCCGAAGACTTGTTTCGTGTGGAACACAATAAGATATGCTAGGAAGGAATTGACTATGAGTGTGGAGAAAAACCCGATTTCAGAGGCCAAGAATGACCTTTCAACCCAAACCATTGACGACATGTTTTGCTGAAAATCGAGGGTAAAAATAAACAAAGAAGAAAAAGAGAGCTCAAAAAGTGACGGAAGGGTTTAAATTTCAGACTCTTATAATTGAGCTGAATTACAGAGATTGAATGAGACTATAATGAAAACCCCCAACGGGGAAAAATGGGCGGGATTTTTTGAGAAAAAAACAAGTTCCTCCCTTGTGCATGCTTTTTCTGACTACTCATGTAGTAGTCTACGATTAAGGGAAAATAGTTTTAGGGTCTTGAAAAATCTGAAAGAAGAACAGGTGATTTGAATACAGCTACACTGGCTCCAGGATCGCAGAAATGACATCTGGAACTTCGGGGAAAGAATACATTAATTTCTGGATAAAGTTCATCCTTTGGTATCAGGTTTCATGTTTGTTAGACTCATTTCATAATGAATTCAATTCTCATTCGGTTCACTTTTTCTTCGTTCAAAATTTTCTCGACTTCTTTTGGTCCTGAATCAAAACAACGACTTCCCTTCTTTCCCCATTTCCTGTTTCGTGGAGTCCTCCCCTTCCAATTTCATATTTTGGAGGTTTTGAGAAAGGCGAATAAAAAAGAAAGCTCATTCTTTTCCATTCACAATGCTCCTTTTTCTATTATTTTTGAACCTTCTGGTTCTACGGACTTTTGGAATCCCCCATGAAATCCATGAGCTACGGTCAGAATGTTTGAATGAAGCACAACTAATGGACACTTTGATAAACAAACGAGATTACAGTAAACACAAATTGCCAAGTGAGTTTTCATGGTTTCAGAAAAGAGTATTAGCTGAAAATGGAAAAAAAGTGCTGGATCTCATAACTGGACTCAATATCAATTTTTAATCAATCAACTCATAAAAGTCAGAAACCAGACACAAACAAATTCACTTCAGAAAAGAGTGGAATCACTGTGAGTGTCGAGTTTTGGATTCAGGAAATCAATTCAATTTCTGAAATGACAAATGATTTCGAGTTGGAATTGTTCATTAACGAGATGTGGACGGACCCGAATTTGAGGTATGACACTTGTTTTGGTTTCAATAATTTGAGTCTCAAAGATCACAAGTTCATCCAACTGTGCATTTTGAGTGGGTTCCAGCTGAGAATGTTTTCAATGAGCACAATGTTTGACAAATTTTTCTTTTGCTCCAAAAAAATATGGAATCCTAAAATCAATTCTTACCTTATTGCGAGCTCATAAGGAAGCTAAAAGAAGAGACTCACGATACAATAACCTAATGCAGTCAAAGTTATAATTAATTGAAAACACTCGAAATCGTAGACACAAAGTTTGTACCATCTTCTAAATCTCCAAGGCATAAAATTCATAGAAACAAATCCTATTCAAAACAAGTGAGCGTTGAACCAATTCAGATAAAGTGCTGACATCACAGTACGGTTTCTAGGGATAAAAATAATAAAAAATTTAGAAAACCCTTATTTTGTTCAGGGCAGAACAAAGACAAAGAGAAATCTTCGAACTCAAACCCACCGGGATACTTTTAGTACAATGAAACCAAAAACTATTTAAATCTAGACTATGCAATTATGCATCTATGTAACAATTTCACCTTGTCAGTTTTGATATTTCCGATTCTCGAAAGATCACATTTTTCATTTCAGATTCACACACCTCGGTGCATGTAAAGCCAACTTGACATTGGACCAACAGACACTTACCAAGTGGGTTTAACAAAAGGAAGTATAATCGTTCGTTTCCTTTTTGTAATTGCAGGTTATGGACACCGAATACATGTTTCGTGAATTCGAAATTCGCGGAAATTTATGAGTCACCATTTCAGAATGTGTTCCTGACTCTGTTCGATAATGGAACCGTTTGGGTTAACTATGTGAGTCACTTTGATGAGAATAAACACGGAACTAAGGTTTCAGAGAGTTCGTGTCAAGGGACCATGCAATATGGATTTGGAGGATTTCCCGATGGATACACAGTCATGCAGGCTCAACTATCAGAGGTGAGTTTTCAAGAAGAGAGCCTTGCTCTCAAATGTTGCAATCCTATCTTGAGATGTGGCATTATTACTGATAATAAAACTATGATGACGAATTCATGGGGGTTTGTTGTTTCGTCTAGTTTTTTTTTTCATTTTTGGAACGTTAATCAGTTTTTTTTAATGTTGCAAACGAGAATAACAATGGCTCCTTGAGCTCAAAGAGCGACAACGCCTACTTGTTTTTTTTGAGTTTCACAAGTTTTCTGTTCCATTTTCGAATGGTAGACCATTCGGATCAGATTTACAAAGCGTTCGCTGACCAGACATTTTCAATCTTAGCATTCCATCTACCGTATCTCACTCTCATTTTTCAGTTTTTCCTACAATAATGACGAAGTTAGACTCCAATGGAACAACCAACGCTCGCCAGTTTTCGCCCTGCAAGAAGTCTGTAAACTAGATTTGATCTCCGTAAAACTTCGGTTTTTTTTTTCAGATAAGAATCGCAGACTTCTGGCTCAAGGACATTACGCCGGCTGTCATTAAAAGAGTACGAAGAGAATTTTCTGATTTGAAGTCTGTTTTCGCATGGGAATGTAAAGTAAAGTGTAAATGTCTTCTGGGAGTATAATTATCAGAAAAAGAAAGATTACTGAAATAGAATTTGAACTTGATGTCAGATAGATCCGGTACAAAACCATTTTGGACTACGAACAATGATCAAATTACGCTGAGTGTTAATTTGACATGGAATTTTCAGGACTACCCAGCTGGAAATTGGGATGAATTGGTTGTCACCTTTGTATTCGAACGAAGATACATGTGGTACTTCCTTCAAGCCTATCTACCCACCTTCTTCTCAATCTTTATCAGGTTTCCATTATTCCAAAACCTCTAGAACTTCCCTAACTTTCAGTTGGATCGCCTTCTCCCTCGGACCTCAAGCCATCACCCCTCGAACAATGATCGGTGTCAACGCCCTGCTCTCCATGATTTTTCATTTTGGTTCCATAATGAAAAACTTGCCGAGAGTATCGTATATCAAAGCAATTGGTGGGCCACTTTGATTCTTTGCTCTCTCTAGTCATACTATGTTCCAGATGTGTGGATGCTTAGCTCGATGACATTTGTCTTTTTGTCACTAATTGAGTTGGCTATTGTCGGATACAAGCTTCAGATGCAGAGGGAAAAAGAACATGTCATTGAAAGAGTTGACAAGATTGCCAGATTCGCATTTCCAGCGGGTTTCAGTATCTTTAATGTAAGAATGGTGATCTGATCATAACACAAAGAATATCAGAATCAAAACAAAAACCACTTGTGCTGTGAAAAACAGGTAGACTACCAGTTCTGAATGTTTTTGAAGGTCCTGTAATTTGTTTTGGCTTTGGTTTAAATTATATATTGAGAATCTGGAGCACAAAACAAATGGGTGATTTTGGTATATCTGAAAACTGGGATCCCCTTTTTCTTATAAACAGTAAACACCTCAAAATCTTTCCAATTCTTGTACTTTCTTCAGATAATCTACTGGGCGCGATACGGTTTCAAAGTGGGATGATCTACGAATAATTCTTGTCTCCAAATATTTTTCATCCGTTCGATTGTATCTTTCAAAAGTTGTACCCCGATCCCTGTTCCCAGGCGTATCGGTTTCCCTTTGCTCTCTCATTCATCCATTTTTGCTCACTTCCTCCCAGTCAGTTCAGTCAGTCAGTTATATATATTTTTGCTTCGGATGCTTTATTCTCAGATAGATTATACTTTCTACTCTCTCCTCCTTCATAATAATAATATTTTGGTTTGGTTTCGAATAAATGCTGACGTAAATAAAAGCTTTTCACTTTTCACACACTTTTCTGCTCAATTTCAAACAATCGGCATATACATAATTCGTCTCTGTTTGTTCTTGTTGTTATTTTTTAATACTTTTTGTTTTCTTCTCTTATCCAAAACCAAAATATGTTCCATATGTCTGTGTGCCCATACATTCATCTTCCCAACGACGGTTCGGTTCTTCTCGACATTCGAAACGTGTCATCATCTCTCCTCGTGTGTAGACAAGACCACCCGTAGACATCTTCTTTTTCGTTTATTTTTGAAGTCTGGAGCCTGAAAAATAATATAAACCCGAACACGTTTTTCTTCGAAGCAAGGTTTATTGCATTTCATTTTCCGAGGAGGGCCACTGAAAATATGAATTTTGATGAGTTGTTGGTTTAGATTGAACGTCAAGGAAAATAGGCGCAGTGGTATTGGATTCGTTGTTTTTGAAGCATTCCGATATCTCGTCTCAAATGAATGTAGCATTTTTCAGTAGGGAATATTACTTTTGATTGCGGACCAATAACGGGTTTCGTTCTGTTTGTACTGCATGGCCAAGGTTGGTCGAAAATGTATAGCTCCTAATAAGTTCTGAACCTGAGATCTATCAAGACGTGGCGTATTGGGAGACTGAGCCATTTCCATCTTTTTTCAAAGTTTCTCTGTATAACTTCATGAACATTTTGATAATCGATGCCGTGGACTTGAATCAGCAAAAATCGATTTCTCACAAAATAAGCAGCTGAAACCGCAAACGTTGATGATGTCTACTGACATCATTATAATCGGGGAAAGTCGATCATTTAAACCATGACACAGACTTGCATTTTTTTTTTGAAAACTCGGTTTCTCTTCACATATCCGAAGACTAATTCATCTCCCATAATCAACTGTGTAATAATACAAACAATTTATTGATCCATAAATCATCGTTATCAGATTCTCACACCTCCTCTCCAGACCTCCCAGTCCACTGCTCATTTGTTCCTCATACTCTGCTCCCACCAATCGCGTGTATTCGGTCATTGAGATTGAAGGTCCGCAACTTGTATTAGAAATGTATATATGTGACGGACATATTCAATTTCCTCTTCATTTTTGACACCTTCCTACGCTCACTTGGTCGAAATTTATTCCTGTCTGTATTCCTAAAAAAAAAAGAAAAGAAAAAGTGATGATTGAGGAGTTGGACATCGATGAAGATGATGAACAAAACTACGACGATAGAGTGAGGTGGGTCGTAAATTTTTGAATTCTCGAGTAGTTTTTTTTTTCTTTTGTGTCTCTGTTAGTCTTGATCATTCCAACTTTAATATCCCAACTCTTCTCGAGGAGGCTCCAAAGACCCCAAGCCATTTTCTCTCGTAATCCATTAATTGTCCCATTTCAAGAGATTTCTTTTTTTCAAAGTCAGCTGTGGGGCAGAGGTTCTCTTTTGAAGATATAAAGAATCTTCTCGGACGGTAACGACCTCTTTTACTACATTGTTCCTCACGGACATTATTTATTGCTTCCGTGACTTCATTTCAATCATCTTATTTCTGATTTCTTTAAAAACAAGAGAAATCTGAAATTCCTGAAATCTCTCTGGGAAGGCTCGAAATTTAAGAATGTAAGTTTTCACTGTGACAAAAAAAAGAAAAGGAAGAGAGTCGTATGTTGCATTGTTGGTAGTAGACAACGATCCCATTTTCGGGTGCAATAAATGGTTTTTTGTGCATCGGGAATCAAGAGGCAAGTGCTATACATGTGCGGGCATTTCAAGCATTTTCGGATCAGAACTAGATCATGTAGAAAAAAGTGCCGGGTGCAACTAGAATCTGACTTATTATGTACCTTATCTACGATTGATTTGAATATTTTTTTAAGTTTCAATCAGCACAAATCATGTAAGATTTGGTATCGAAAAATTGTAAAATCAGAATCTTCTGAGAAGGCGTAGCAAAATAATGGATCGAGAACTCTACGTAAATCTTTTAAGCATCATGGCAAAACTTACCACCCTAAATTTTTGAGTACTTGATTTTTGAACAATTTGAAATTTCGAAATTCCATCCAACTAATTTCACCTGGATTTTTGACATTTCACCTCCTCGGAAATTACTCATCTTTGAGACCTTTCTCCTCACCTTCAATTTATTTTTATATCTCGGAGCTCAATTTTATGTCTTTTTTCAACCTTCGACGTTTCTTTACGACTTTCACCAAAAACCCTATCATTTACCAATCTCTATCAGTATCACCTCCTCTTCTGCAAAAGATGATCCATTGGCTCTTCGGCAAGACTCTATAAATCTTATCGAAAGGTCAATACACACAAAAAAAGTGGGGTGGCTCTGTGAGCAAGTGTCCATCACAACATGAGATGTGTAATCAAATGATGTTTCTATTGTTTCAAGACATCAGAAGAATGAGATGTGCCCACCACAATGATTAATGAGGTTTCTGTGTTATCCTCCCTCGCCCTTTGTTATCATAAGATAGAAAGAGATAACACAATGTTGCGAACTTCCTCTTTGACATCTGGCAAAAGCCACGATTCCACGAAATCATCTGATTCTACTGTTATTGAAGACTATGAAATGGTGAATTTAGTAGCGAAGCAAAAACCGAAAAAGTAAATTGATTATCATTCTCACTTTGGCGAATTGAAAATATAGAAAATTGAAATATTGCGTTTCGATAGGGGTGGTCCATTATCCGAAAACGCCAAAGATGAGTGGATCCTTGAATTTAGAGGGGTCACTAAGTATTTGTTTGTTTTTAAATGAGTCTGGAGAATAGTGTCTGACTAATGTGAGTTTATTTTTTGGTTTGATTTTCGGAAGATGATTTCGGATTTTTTCTCGTTGTATGTTTTATGAGTTGTTCCCTCTAAAAACTATGCTATTGATAAAAACGCGCCAAATCAATATTCAAGAACCTTAAAATTTATCTCTTTTCCAGAACCCAAAATAGTGCTTCTCACATTGTTTTCATCCATTTTCCTTCTACTTCGTACGTGTGTCCTTCTCTATTCTTCTATTTTATCATTCATGTCCTTTTCATAACTTTTTGTCTTCTTCCTTCCATCCTCCTTCAACTTTCCGATCCTGACCCTCTTATCCAAGTGCAACATGTCAGACTCATGGCTCATTGAGCCTCAAAAAAACTCAAAAACTTTTGTCTTCCGGGAAGAACCTATCTAATTATATAACCCTCCCTTTTCCTGACCCCCAGTTATTCTTCTTCATGTTTTTCTACCCTCCGTTATGTTTTCAGGTTCGTGACCATTAACGAACTCGAGGAGGAGGTATGCGAAATGGGAACGTTCAAGGATCGTTTTGAGAAAGTGAGTTGCTTTTTCTTTATTGTAGTTTTGGCCCTTTTTTGGGAGGAAAAAATGGGTCCACCCACGGAAAACATGGTCGTAACTCATCGGGAAGGATTATCTGCTAATACCTAGTTTGATGGGAGGAGAAGTCGGGAAAAGGGGTTTTTGAGAAGTTGCAGATGGAAAACTGAAAGAATGATATAATGATGACAATGAGTAATGGAGGTGGCTCTGAATTTGACCATTTTTTGTTAGTGGGGAAAGGATCGAAGAGTTGTTGGAAAATTAGATGACAAAAATGGATCAAGAAGGATTTTGGATGTTTAGAGGATTCGGGGTACGGTAATGATAAAATTAGCTTTAATAAAGTGCAAAAAACATTTGATCAACTCACGGTTCAACTTAGATAAATAATTTTATAAACTTGCACTTGAACAAAGCTGAAACCCTAATCCTGAAATGAGACTCTCACAATTTCCGACTTCAGGACTTTTCAGAATCTGCCATTCATCTTTCTTTTGTAAAGATTCGAATTCCCACTTGACTTCAGATTTATAAATCACTTTCTTGATTTTCACACCTTTCATTCTAAATTCCCTCTACATATTTTTTTGAATACCGAAAATGCAAGAAAGTAGAAATATGAGATTCTGCAAACGCGTCAGATTTATCTTCCCCGCCTACCTTCCGTAAGTAAAAAACCTCTTCCTTCCGCAAATTTTCTTTCTCCTTGACCTTTATCTCTCCGCAGAAAAGTAATTTTTCATCTGCTCCGCACATTCTTCTTCTCAAAAAAGAACACGTGGTGAAAACGGGAATTCGTTTTCCTTTCTTCTCGGAATACACACGTTTCTATGATGTTTGGTCCCACGAGATAGATACGGAGGGGACAAGCGCATCACTGTTTTCAAATTCATTGTTTTTGGTTGAAGAAGAAGTGCTTGGATCTACTTCATCATCTAGCAACAACAACATAGATCAACACGTTTTAAATGATGATGGACCACTGAGTACGTATGTGAAATCGGATACCATATGTGGTGGGTGCACCGGAGAGGGGCTTCTTCCTAGACGTAACCAACGATTCATGCTCTCATAATAACGTGCCAAAACCATCAAAGCCTCTGTGTGTACTTATGCTCCTCACCCTTTTATGCAATTCAATACGGGGCGCTTCTTCTAAAAAAGAAGAAGAGTCTCTCCTGGGTGGTTTTTGTGTACTTTTTTAAGTGGTTCCGATGGTGGTTGAGCTGATTGATAATTGGGTAACCAATTTCGGTGGCAGTTGAAAGAGTAAAAAGCAAATACCACGTGGTCCGGTGGTAGATGAGGAGAGAGAAAAAGAAGATACGGTCTGCAGACGGGGAAATTAGAAATTGCTGAAGGGCTCACACTGTTTGGAATGGGGTGCAAGATTACCTGAACAAATAAGACAAGTCAATGCATATTTTCAACAACAGAAAGGTTTTTAGTGTACCGATTTTGAAGAAATCGATCAAACGGATATCACTAGTTGATGTTGGACGAGTTTTCTGAAATATTCAACCTGATATTTTACAAAACTGTCTTCAAGTATGAATTGTTGATTCTGTTTCCAAAAACCTGTTCGAATTCTCAAGAGGCTTTGGCACTGCTTTAAGCTCTTCTGCACTCGTTCAAACTACAGTATTTTGGCACTTCACTCTTACCGAAGAAAAAAGTCAAAAGCCCAAATTCTCACACTTTCCATAAACAATTTATGAACGGGAGGTCTGTTATCTTGTTTTGTTCCTGACACTTTCGTCTCAACTTTCCAAAAAAACAAGGTATTATCTTCTCACACTGTCACCCAGGATTACCTTTCCCTTTTTTCGTTACCCATTTTGTGAATACTTAAAACCAATACTCAAAAAAGTGAAAACGATGACATGGGCAAAGTGGACCTCTTCTATACATACGCTCTAACACTGGGACGTCTTCTTCTTGAACTCCGCCCCTTTGGGCTGGCCCTGCTTCACAGCTTTTCACATCACATTTGTGTCTTTTGGAGCATCATTTTTGTGTGCACACGGGCAGATTTTATTACTAATATATAAAATTTTTCAATCTGATTTTGAATATTCGAAATGGTGTTCCATTCGAGGTCGGCGAAGACGTCAAAGAAGAAAATTGATCTAGCGAAGGTAAGAAAAGAGGAAGGGTCTGAATCGCTCGTAAGATCGATGGTTGCTTCAAAGTTTTGAATTTTGGTCAAGGGGAACTTAGCTTTTCAACTTTGCCAAATTTCCTGTCATTCCATGCAGTTTCCTTTCCTAAACGAACATGGGAAATTTTTCAAAATCCTTCAGTTTATTAAGATTATTCTAAAATTAGCGTTTTCTCAGTTTTTTTAGTTTAAAATTGCTAATGATCTTTCTGGTGAAATAATTATAGAAGGTTAACTTTGTAATCGGCGATGGTCTCCTTGAAAACCAAGAACTTGACCATCCTGACTAAAATAAAGTTTTTGAGTTCTCAAGCCTCCATCCAAAAAACAACTCAAAGCTTTCCTATTCAGCTCATAAAATTTGAAAACAACCATTGACCCAGAAACGAACTCCTCGAAATCAACTACCCCCCAGTTCCCTAGACTCTATTGTCTTCCTATAGCTTTTCCTCATGAAAAATTCAAATGTATTTCTTGGTGTTTTTGAGCACTAGGTTCGATTATAAGGAACCTTTTGAACTATTTTCCAACAAATTTTTGCACATTTCAAGAGAGAGAGAAAAGCACTGAATCTGTCATGGTCAAACGAGAGACAGAAAAGAGCACACGGCCTAATCGACAACTCAATTTCAAAGACAAGTCTGTGACTTTTGTCTCTCCGCGTCGTTTCGCATTTATCCCTTCTCTCACCACCTAATCCATTTTTCCTCGAAAATCCAGCTAGGGATGCCACGGCTTTAGAAGAGAGTCCAGTTGAGATAACACCCCCATTTTCGGGTCTACCCGAACGACGAGAAAAGTGTTCGATTCGTGTATGTTTGCCGCCACAAGAATTTATCATCTCAAATTGAGCTTGATTAGATGCTCAGATAGGGACGACGGGACGGCGCTCTTCTCTTCGTTGTGTTTTGACATACCAACATCTGAGAATATAAGGGAGCATTGGAAAAAGGAGAAGACGTGGTTCCTTAGGGAGGAGAAGAGTCTTCTGAATTCCTCAACCCAAATTTCTTTGAATACTGGGTGTTCTTCTCTATATGAAACAATTGAGTGCGTGTGTGGTTATATTGTGGTTCTTGGCCCCCATGAATGGACACACGAACATTTTGAGATTGTTCTCAAAGAAGAAGACATGTCCGGGTCGCCAAACGGCTCCTCAGGGGACAGTGGACATCACCGAGACATCCACAAAACGATTGAGAAACAATCTCCGGGAATAGTTTTGTGACAAAGTGTCACTACTCTGTCACACTTATTTACTACTCACTGCCGGGCACAGATCCAAAACTTTCTTGCCTTAGACCAACATGTGTGTGTGTTGTGTATGCTTACAAAACAACAATTGGGGCTAACCTAGTTTAGTTAAGGACGGAGAGAAGGGGGGTCTTCGAGTTGTCTATCATCAATTTTACTTCCTTTCCAAATTCTAAGCCAGTGGAGGCAAAAAAAACAAAAGAGGAATCACGTGGTTTGGTATAAAACAATAGGTTGCAAGTGAAAATCATGAAATTTGGAATAGTAAAATGGGGGACTCTTTTCGAAGAAAGGATAAGATCTATCGTTTGAGAAGCAGTAAACTATTGCATTTGAAAACCAACCTGTAAAACTGTCTTTCATGCTGGAATTCATAGACATCATTACATTTCTCTTTTTATCAAACTTATTTTTATTCAAAATTGTGATGCATTGATCTATGGCACTAGTTTAGCCGACTTTTTCGGAAATTTGAAACTTCAATTGGAAATTCACTTTGTGGAACACAACCTTCCCGAAAGAATGTAGAACATGTGAACGAAAAATTGAGTTCGAGTCAAAGATCAGGGTCATCAGATTCAAAGGTCTTTCAAAGAAAGAATCTCAAAACCAAAGTTCACAAATATCATTTTTCAGTTCAAACCGTACCTCCTAAATGCGGGTATCGTAATATTTGTTGGAATCTATGTGTATGCCGGAGCACTTCTCATCCAGTACATCGAGCGAATCCCTGTCAAGGTGAGAATCAACTAGACAACTCGACTCTTGGGATTTCCCAAGAATTGAAGGTGTTATCTCTTGTCTAGTCCGACAATTCTGGCATTCATCAAACTTTTGTAAATCTCCCGAGACCTTTTCTCTAAAAATTTCAGGTAGAAGAATCGTTCCGACTTCGACGGAATAGCAGAGATGACATGCCAATAATTCCTTGTGAGTCAGTTTTTTTCCCTAGTCTAAAGATCCTATCAATCTCCTCTCAATCTAATACAAATGTTGCTCTCTTGCTCTTCTGAGATTCAGGGAAAAGGGGGAGTGAGACATCAAACTACGCAGCACAGAAAAAAGTGAGAAGAAATGTTAAAAGTTAGATAGTGACGACATAAGACAAATGGTCTAGATTATGAAGACATGAGAAAGGACATTCTAGAAGATTTGTGTTCTGGAGATGAAAAAGTATAAAAATAAGGAAAAAGGAAACTCGAAAAACATTGAAATACTTCACAAACTTTCTCGATTTTTCAGTAGATCGATCGAAGGAATGCGTGCTGCAAGCTCTTCGAAAAATGGCTCACCTCTCCAAGGGGAACTGTTCTCATCTTCATGTACGTTTGCTGAACACCTTTCTCAACTACCCGGAACACCAAAATTTACAGACAAATGTGAATCTTCTCGACGAATGCTACTCTTCTGATCTCCAAAAACTCAAAGCTATTTATGATAGCCATGGTCCAGAAGGTCAGTTATTCCCACTTCCAAAATCTACTCTCTTTTTTTTACAAAGTCAAAAAAGTAGTGGTTATCTATTCTCTCCTATTCTCCCCGGGGGAATTCTTATTGGCAACTTTCTCGCTCATTTTTCTGCGGGAGTTGTTCGATCAAATCGAGCTTTGATTTCAACACTTTTTTGTGACTCTTTCCATATTTTTGCCTTGTTTCTCTCCCACGTCCATCTGAAAAATAATCATGTCCCGGGGGACTAATGAAAACGTTTTGGAGTGGGAAGAAGGGGGGCACATTGAGGTTTGAAACGTTTCGGTGTGGATATAAATTATGATTTGTTATAGGGTCATCGACGGAGTCACAAGAACAAGAGCCAAAGTCGGCGGTCGCTTTGAAGAAGTTTGAGGTCGTTGATGGTTTTGAACAATGGACAAAGACTGATGCGATTCTGTTTTGTTTCACGGTCATCACCACTATTGGTGCGTTTTCACCCAATACTTTGGATGGAAAAAGGGATTGGAAATGCTCATACTTTCCAGGTTACGGTAACGTTGCTCCACAATCTTTTTGGGGACGAGTCTTCGTTATCATCTACGGTACCATCGGGATCCCTACAGCCATGATGGCGATTGCCAACGTCGGAAAGTTTTTGGCGACTCTTCTGAAATCTTGGACTCGACCGTTTTTACTTTTATGCAGAAGGATGAAGAAGAAGATGAGTAAGAAGGATCAAAATGGGAATGAAGTGAAAGAAACACAAAGATTGATGGAGAGTTCGAAGAAAAAAGCGAAAAGAATTGAGGACGATATTTCATCTCATGACGATGAAGAGCAGGAAGAAGAGATTGAAGAAAGTGATGGTAAGTATTCTTTGAATTTGAAAACAAAATTTGGATAATTATTCTGACAAACCAGAAATAACCATAATCTAGGTCAAAATGAAAGTCGTGAGACTGAAACTCACGAAAGTTCTGAAAGTCAAGAAGAAGAAACTGATGATGATGATGAAGATGATAGTGTCATCACAGGTAAGTTTAAAGCGCAGTTCACATTCTTCGCTCACTTTCAAATTTGCTATATTTTCACATATTCTGCTAGAAGTTTTCACTATTCGCCACATCCCATTTTATTCTTCGCGTTTTCAATTTTTCCAAAAATATTCTTCTTCGCCAATCTTGAATTTTTCAGTCACCGAAACCATCGTCTTGTTTTTGGCATTTCTGATCTACATCATCGCTGGATCGTTTCTGATGAGTTATTATGAAGAAGGAATGACATTTGGTTTGGCGATTTACTTCAATTTCGTCACTCTGACAACGATTGGTCTGGGAGATTTGGTACCCCAGTCGACGGATTGGCTGGTGAGAAATAAATTGCTTGAAAATAAATGAAACCTTTTCTTTCAGTTCGTGACACTTGTCTACTGTGCAATCGGATTGGCGTTAACCACGATTGCCATCGAAATTGCTGCTGACACTTTGAAAAAGTTGCACTATTTCGGAAGGAAATTAGATAATGTGCATAATGTACAGATTTGGTTTGGAGGACAAAAGTGAGTATTTTGCATATAAGGAAAATTAAAATGAAAATTTGAAGGCTGTCAATGAAAGCGTTGGTGAAGAATTTGGGTGACCAACTGAATGTTCCAGTTGAAGATTTGGAAAATTTGGATTTGGCCAAGTTTGTGGACGATGCTATAAAAGTGGAGGCGGGAGAGTTGACGACGTTAAGAGTAAGTGCTTTTGAGAATTTCGGCAACTGAAAAAAAAGAAACACGAAATGGTATGAGCTTCAACACTATTGACAAAAATTCTGAAAAAAAAGAGTGAATACATATATTTTCAATTCAAGTAAAGTTCATTCCAATCAGTTCACTGTGCATCGAACTATAATAAAAAGAGTGCCCACAAAAGCATCTTAAGCATTTTCCAGAATGACCGAGCGTGGATGAACTCCAACTACTGGAGAGCCATTGAAAGTGGCTCAATGCACTATGTGGATGATGATGATCTAGTGACATTGCAATCCAACCGTAATTATTATTCTGAATTTTAACCCCCCGTGCTTGGATGGTTTGATTTTTTCTGTTGTCGATATTTGTCAAAATATGCGGGTTACCTGTTTCCTTCCCAAAAACTCGATTATCAATTTGAAATTTTCGTGTGATTGTGGGTGCAATTCGAAGGTGTGCACTTGCATTCCATATTCTGTTTATATTGTCTATTTTGATTTTTCATACAATTGATCCCTTTTCCCCCACCCTCCCATACAATTCACATCACCCAAGTGCAATTAAATAAGTGTTGTATCTTACAAAAAGAAACAAAAAAAAACTATGAATTATTGTTTTGAGCATGGTGAATCTCTTACCCCGAATCGAAAGTTGTTGAGTTCTTGGGCCAAAACCCAAAAAAAGAGACTGAAATTTGAAACGGAATTAGTTGGAACCGGAGCACTTGCACTCCCGATAAATCATTCCAGCATGATTGCAGTCACCGATTTGTGTTTGCTGTGTGATGCAACCAAACTACCAACCAACGTCTGAGATTCTGGTTACTTTCATTTTTATTTCTAATCCATGAGTTTTCCATTTCAGTATCATGTGGATCACAACAAATGCTCATCAGAGTTCCATACTCTAGATCTTCGGACTCCAGAATGATTACTGTGAATCACGAACCATTGACAGAGACTTCTGATGAAACTTATAAACTTCATAGTGTCAATGAGCAATATGAAACTGTAGAGGATCAATTTGCAGATATATCGGCATCCATTACAGATAGACCTGTTAGTAGATCGAGCATAGCCCTAGATATAATTTAATTTCCAGCACGTCAACCAAAATGAAGGTGCCAGAAAAACATCTCAATGCATTGAGCTTCAGAAGCTTCTGAAGGCCTTGAACGATTTGAATAATGGTAGAATGAAAAATAAATTTTCTAAATTTCAACTGTTGGGTTTCAGAAGTCGTCTCCCAGGATGGACGATGGAGTGAAGAAGCACGACGGAGGTATTTAGAGTATCAAAGGATATGGAGTCGGTTTAGGACTCCCAAGAATAACTGATGATTTCGAACGAAATTTAAGAATGGAATGTACCGTATGATCTTTGTTTGTATAAATTGATGTGATTCGAATGAAAATGTTCATTTTAATCTCAGGAGATTCTAGGGGGTTTTTTTTTCTAAAAACGTATTCAAGAACATAAGAACTGTAGAAGAACTACCCTTAAGTGATATGTTGTAGACCGATGGTGGGATCCACTGTGGATGTTTTATCGAAAAACATTTCTGAAAAGCAAAACATCGAATTCCCAACTCTTCCTTACACTATCTCACTTTTCAAGGTGGTCCTGAATCCTTTGAAGCAAATCAAGATAATCAAAGTATCGACAATAGGGAAGAATGAAATCAGAAACGGTTGGATTTCTTCAATCTTGATCTTATTTGCATCAACATCGAACAAAGGCAAAACTATTAATGTCACACCCGGTACATATATCATGAGACATGGAGCAATAGTCTGAAATCTAATTGAGTAACAGCTGAAAAATTGTGATGTGTCTCACTTGCAAAACAAGTGTTCGAAACAGATCTCTGTGGACTTTTGCCATGACTCCAGATGAGAAATTGCTCGCATCTTTGATACTTTTGTAAAGATAATATCCACATGTTCCAATCAAATAGCTCGTGAGAAGTTGGCAAAGGGCAACTAATCCCAAGCAGAAAATACTGGGAAAATAATATGTCGATTGTCCCGTCTGGAGATTCTCTTTTATGTAGACCACTGCATAATAACCTGTGTCTAGGATATCCACTCCGTACTTTTCGAACACACTGTCTCTGAAAGCTTGGTCTTCAAAGTCTTCGACTTACTGAATGATACTGTATCTATAAACAAAGTTAATGGATAGAAGAGTCATGCATACTCCTTGACTCAAAGATTGGAGGACAGCGAGAATAGTTCCGAAAGGACGATACCTGAATATGCTTGTACCGAAGTAAATGAAACCATTTTCGTGAATGTGGACAGCCTGAAAAACCAGATCGTCATATGGTAAAGTTTCGAAGTTTGTTACCGGTAACATGATGAAATCCAAAAAATTGTATGAAAGTAAAAAGCAACTGTACACAGTCAACAGATATCGATAACTTCCAATGAGCTTTTTGGTCTTGCTCAATAGGAAAATCAGCAACGAATTGAGAATAAGAGAACCAAGCAAACATAACGCCGCCACCTTCATAATAAGCGTCATTGGCATATTTCCAGACATTGTATTTACAGAATACTAGACGGCTGAAAAAAGTAAACTATTTGAAAAGTCTCGGGAGAAACCAGTACGGGGGAAGTACCGAGAAAAAACTATGACAACAAAAATGGCACAACACAAAGAACGAAAAGAGATAGCATTTGAATGCTCAGAAAATGTTAATTACATACTTCTCTGCGACCTTCAAGGAACTTTCGAAATTGCGAATAACGCTTTTAGGGGTGTTTTTGAAGAAAGCCGAAAAATATTGTGAATTGAAATGCGTAGGTATTGAATGAGAAATTAACAGGAAGTGACGACGTCTTCTTTAGAATTAGGAACGTCTCCGGGGAGCGTATGGTGATGTGTTGGGTTATTATTGAGACTAGAAAATAATCAAAGCACAAAAATGTATGGGAGAATTTCAATGTCTTTATGAAACTGTCTGAATAAAATCATTCGAAAAGTTTCATTGGAATTGTAATCCGGTCCGGCGATTTTCTCCCCTCTAAATTGTGATTTTCATGTCAAAATTTATATGAAAATGTAGAACTCACTAGTCAATGAGATCTACAGAATGGTAGTTAGAGTATCCAAATCCGATATCTATATTTTCCATAAAAAGTCAAAGAGCGCCCGGTGCGGAGATTTCGACCCCTATGAGCTCGGTCAGGCCGTTTTCATTTGAATCTCTTGAGAAATCCTAATTGTGTTTCATTGATAAAAAAATTAATTGAAAACATACATGTTTTTATGAACTTTATTATGAAGTTCTAAAAAAGTTCAATTACATTTTCTATTCTTCGAACACTCCAAAAAAAACAGAACACTTCATTCGAAAACACTTCTCCTTTTCAATTATGTTTATCCAAATCTGGTAGGGCAGCCAGTACTTGATGCTCAATGTTGATCTCATTCACACCACGAAGAATTCTTATAAATCCTAAAACTCTCTATTAGATTTCAAAAATTAACAGTCATCTTACCATTCTCTCCAAAATCAGTTCCCCATTGATGCACGCAGAGCCAATATGGAACACCATTATCCACACCCCATCCAATGATCTTTGTGTCCATTCCTCCTTCTTGATCTCCAGCTGTGTGAACGTAGATTCCTGATTTGTAATCCCAGAAATCTTCGTAGATAATGAAAGAGGCAATCACTGGTCCGTTCGTCATGATTTCAGTCTGGATATCGGTCATCTTTTTTCCAACATTATAATGTGCCTTTCCGAAATGTTTGTCTTGTTTGTAAGCAATTGGCCAAGTGATATTAGAAGTGCAATGATCCTCACAAGTTGGGGTGTAGTATCCGGGGCATGGTACGGAAGTGGTCCCATTCGGATATTTCTTATCGCAAGGGTAGATGGAGTACGGTTTGCATCCAAACTGGTCGTCGTAGTTGCCTCCAGTACAGAGTCCATGAGTTTGCCACCATTTCAGAATGTCCTTTGGCCAGCTACCATCACATCTGGCAAAAAGTTTCGATTGGAATCAGTCCGAACCACTTAGACTTACCCCCAACCATCGCCACAAATCGACATGAGACCAACACAACAAGACAATGGATCCTGTGCTGAAAGTGGCCAGTTGAAAGTTTGATTTGAGAAAATGCATGTTCTATCAGTGGCGATCTCGACAGCGACAAGATGAGCGGCGGATCCTGAAAACTTTTATTGTCGTAATTTCCGAAATTCCGACCCCTTTCAAGAAAGTTTCAGTATCCTTGAAGAACCCTGACTTCTAATCGTATTCTGAACTCTCACGTGTGTGTGTACTGTGTCACATTCCTAGACACCGAACAGTCGCACCCAAAAATAAAGTTCCTCGTACGGCACCTCGTCACGTTTTTAGCCTTTTCGGCCGGTCACAACTGACTCATTTTTCATCACCTAATGTTCTATGTTTTGATACATTTTCGATAAATTAAACAGTTTTCGGTGTCGCAAATCGACAAAAAATAGACACAAAAATGATAGATCGCTATCACTCTTTTCCTCTGTTTCTATCTTTTTTTGGGGATGGTTTTTCTTCTCCGAATCACGTCACTGTCCATTTTTCGGCAAGACGAAAAGAGAAGAGATAAAATGAATAACAAGTCGGTATCAAAACCGACTACATACCACAATCGGACTGATCACGAACGGCTCCAATTTGAGAACATCCTGGCCATCGTTGTCGCGAATCGAAACTGGCTGGAATGTCCAGAAGAGTTTGAGAGTTCTCAGTTTCTTGATCTTCTTCGTGAGACTTGACGAACTTGATATCTTTGACACGCGCCTAGAACAGATCAGAATACGAAAACGACCATCAATAACCATTAAAAATGTACCATTTTCTCTTGGAAAGTCATGCGGGACGTTTCCGCTCTCCACAGTTTTTGTTGTTTGTTGACGAACGAAGTGAGATCAACACCCGATAGTTTACGAGCATTCTCAGAAATTGTGGGACGATAGGTGACCGGATGTAGTGGTTGAGTGGTTAGAGATAAAGGAATAAGTAAGGAGAGTAAAAGTATGAGGTGCATAGTTAGGAAATTATTTAAAAGTGGGAAATTGATCAGGAAGAACCCGGAAAGGAGTTGGGAAAGAGCAGAACTGATGATAAGCATTTAAAAAGATAAGAGAGCTGTTAATTTCATCATTTGATTAACGATGAAACTGATTGAAGAGTGGATTAGATTTAAACTGGAAGTTAAGGTCGAAGGGGGGGGGGGGGGGTTTCCTTGATACAATCTACAACCGTTGTATCACTTTCAGAAATCCGATTTCGCGAGAAGATTGTTTTGTAGTTTCTGAATCCCTCTCCGAACTTTTCTTGGTATCTAACCAGTATCCATTTTTATCAGAATTTTCACTTATTCTCGACGTTGTGGCACATATCACCCTGAACTTTAGTCCCATTGTTAGTGATCCAGTTTCTCATTTCATTCTTCGACTACAATAATGACAATAATACTACTAATAATAATCTGAAACCATTCATCCTACTTGACCACTAGTTCTTCCTTCATCTGTCACTTTTGATTTTCGCACATTCACTCAATGAGAACAATTCTTCTTTGTCCATCCACTTCTTCGTTGAAATCACGAAACTTCATTGTAATCAGAATGAACATATTCTCTTGATTTTTCCTTCTGCAAAAAAGAAAAACTCAAAGCAACCCGACGATATTATGTCAAAAGGGGATGGGTTGAGAGAAGATTAATGACCGTTGTCGTCGTCTTTCGTGTCACTTTTAAAGAACATTCCACTTCTCATCTCGTACACAGTTTTTGCAAAAGTACCTGTATCTTTGAAGAATGTGAAAAGATATAAGGAAGCAGAGAGAAGACATGGATGATGGTGTTTGATGTGTTTGATATATTAACAAAACTACGGTAGCAGTTATTTGCGATTCGTATGTATGCGTGTGTGTTCCCAAACGAAGAGGTACCGAAGAAGAAGATGTACATGTGACTTTGACTTCTGAAGAAATGCCAAGAATAGCATGGTGTGATTTATATGTAGATGTTAATGATGATGATGCCACGAATCGGGGTACAGTAGTCCCCTCACTTCCGATCCTTCTGTTACCAAGACCCTTGGTACGATTCTCTCTCCAAATGTACACGTTCGCCCGAAATAGACTTCTTTCGAAAATCAAGAAGATAGATAGAGGGGAAGAGGAGGGTATCAATTACTGTTGTCTCTCGTTTCTCTAACCCTTCGCTTCTTTTTATCTCTACGACAAGAAAAGGAGAAAAAAGACGAAGGTGCCGCCCCTCGAAGGAAGATTTTGAAAGTCGACCAATCAGTCTTACATTTGTCTTCATTCCATTCCAACAACAAATCTTCATAATGGCCTCTGTAAACTTCATCTACGTTTTACTTTTGGTTATTATTTCCGTACTAGCCGTCTCCGCTGCTCCCCTCCGTTCTGAGCTTGAAGGTAAGGGATTTTTTCTGGATTTTTATTAGTTTCTTCAACTCGAACATATCTAAAATTCATTGATTTCAGCTCCACGAAAAGAATGGAACACTCTCCGAGAGCACATTCCAGAGGATGCCCTAGACTACGATGATACTGGTCGCGATGCTATCAATGGTGACATCTTCTACCTTTTCGCTGATGGTGTGGATCTCTCAAAAGTGATCGACGATTCCAAGCGAGGCGGATTCTAAACGCTGGAATTTCCTTGTTTTCCTTCTTTCCCTTACGAGTACAACAACAATAATGTTGTAGTGCATAAAACATCCCGGTAATAATAATAACTTTCCCATATTGGGTCACCCCTTTATCTCTCGATCTCTTCTCGATTCCCCGTTGCTATTTTCATCTTTTTGAAAATCAACGATGTGTTATCGTCTCTGATATGTGTATCTCTTTTTCCGTCTCCGTTTAGCTCTTAATGTTTGAGGCAATTCCGTCACTGTCATCGTCACCCCTTTCGATTCTTTGTACATTATGTCGTTTCCTATGAACAGTGGCACTTGTAAATAAAGTTTTTGGATAATCAGATGAATTTTGGTGTTGAAAGAGAGCAAAAAGCGGAGGGCAATATTCAGATTTGGATGAGGAAAGATTATCAAAAAGGAGGGTATTTCAAAAGTAGCAGCAACACATGCAAACTTGGGATAAACTTGGTTTTATTGACATTTTTCGACAATTGAATTGGAAATTTTCAGAGTTTTTGGTCTGCATTGAATTGATCGAAAAACAATTGGGTCCCTGGCGCTGAGCGTTATGGTGAACTCAAAAAATAGTAGCTGGCTTCTCAAATTCAAAAAAATGATTTCAGATATCCCTAACCATAAACTTTCGAACCAATTTCCTCATCTAATGATTATCTTATTTCACCAACGTCCTCAAACTATGATGAATACTAGACAAGGAAAGGTCCACAATCGAAAACTTTCCTCACTTTTTTCCATAAATCAGTTCCAATAAGATCACATCACTTTTTTGTGCTTTGCCATCATTTCTGCTACATTCTTTCCTTCATTCATACTCAATTTGAAACTGGTGTGTATGTATGCACATAGTTTACGTCCAAAACAGGACAAAAGGCAGTACTTATTTATGCAAATCTTCCACAGAGAGAGGTAGTCTTTGCTGCCATTTACCATTCGTATCTTTTTGTTCGGTTTTTCATATTCAATCAATTATTTTTTTATAGGGAAGATGTCCTTTTTAGGTTCCTGGACGCTTCTTCATTTGCAACTATCTTTATTTGTTGAACTTCAAATCTATATAGTTTGACGTTCACTATGCCGTAGATCAGGTGCATTTAGTGATGTCTCATATGTATCAAAATAGTTCTTTTGATCTTGAATTTTTGTCTGTTTTCGATTCCTCGTGTTGGTTATTACTGGGTATCCCTTTTCTTTTTTCACACCATTTAGGTTGACGGCTGAGAGCGCATCGACCAAACATTCATGCGTCCATCTTGTCAAGTTTTTTTTCGTTCCTTTCCGTGATAATAATGATCAAAAGGTGTGACAAAAAAGGAATTCCGATATCTGTCTCGCATGATATTTTCAAAAATATGAAGAAACAATCACAGGTCATTCAATTTCAGGATGGCTTCCACAGCCACCTTATCACTGGGACCAAACCAGGAAAATGAAGTGCAACTCTTACCGCCGAAAGAGGAAAAAACATTAGATAATTTTATGAAACTAGGAAAATATTGTTGGCTCATTCTTCTCTTCTCAGAATTTATGCTCTTGTCTGGAGCAGGAAACACACTTTATATGATGTATGCAGGTGGGTTGAGTTGAAATTGGACACTGAAAAACAACAAGAGTTTCTGAATAGGTGCATATCCAAAACTAGTCAGCTGTGAAGGGCCGGATATCTTCATAAAGGACATTTGCAAATCCTCGTATGATTTCCATAATCCTCCAAATTGTACTCTCACTGCGAAATATGACTTCTACTCAATTAATGTTGATGTAATATTTTGGGATTTTGAAGTGCTCATAATCGTTTTCATTGTTACAGTTCGGTCATTTCTGCGGAGAAGGAGCATGGGTGAAAACGAGTATTTCTGTGCAAATGGTTGGAGTTTTGATTGGTTCCGTCACTTCGGGAGCGGTCGCGGACCGATATGGAAGGTTGAAGGTAAGTGAAGAATTCGTTTGAAATGGGTTTTTGGATTGGGAATTTTAGAAGTTCAAAAAGTCACATGACAACTGTTCATCGTAAAAAATAGTTTTTAGGGCGTTGCCAAGGAAAATATTTGGGAACGAAGGGAACGAGTAGTGATAAAAGAGAATCTTTGAATTTATAAGTTTTAGAAAGACAAATCAAAAACTCCATTATGATTAGATGAGAATCGGGAAAAAACGTCAAAAATACGAGAGAAAGCGTCAATATTTGGTAGTTGAATTAGGTCTTTTGAGCCTTCCCAAGATCCGGAATCCAGAAAAACTCATAATCACAAACTCATTTCAGGTCCTCTCAGTCTGCTTCTTCATGGTATCAGCTCTAAGTATCATCAACACATTCGTCAAAGACCTGATCTTCTTCACAATTGTCCGAACCTTATTATCCGTATTCAAGGGTGGTCTACTCAGCACTTATGGAGTCTACAAAATGGAACATGTTCCCCGTCAACATCGTTTTTGGATCGCAACTATGATCAGTTGGGCTCCAAACTACATGCTGCTCAGTTTAGTTGCATATCTTTGTCAAGACTGGATCACTTATCAGTATGCAATTTTTGCCCTTTCAATGCCTGGAGCAATTGTTTTCTTGTTCGTTCAAGAATCACCGAGATGGCTGATTCAAGCTGGTAAAATTGATGATGCTCGTGCAGTTTTGAAAAGGATAATGGAAGTTGATGGTAATACATCAGATCACTCATGGTCTGAAATTGAGGAAATGCTGCGGACAGAACGAAAAAGACAAGAAGAACGAACAGAGAAGAGGAAAAATTACGATTTCCGTCACTTATTCTGGAACAAATACATGGCATCGGTGACTGTGATCATGTGGTTGGGAATGTTTTCCACATCATTCACAAACTACGGATTCGTTTTTAATATTGAAAAGTTGTCCGGCTCATTGTATATAAATGCATTGCTCATGGGATCGCTTCGATGGTTGCTCAATATTGTGTTTGGATTGGCAGATTTGAAATTCAAAAGTTTGGGCAGAAAGCATATTCATTTGATCTCAAAATTGACGATCACAGTTTGTGTGTTCTCTATTTTTATGACATATTATTTCGGTCAGTTTTCATATTTTTTTCAGCTCGATTCTAAAACAGTTTTTTGTTCAGAACACGAAGATGAATATCCCTTCATCATCCGAGCAGCCACGCTGATAGCTTCAGCTACGGCATCCCAAGTATTCATTACAAAATCGATGGTTCTGATGGAGTTTTATCCAACAGTTATTCGAAACTCTGCAGTTTCATTCAAATCTAGTGCAAGTCGGATTGGAACTATTTTGGGACCCCAACTTTTTATTTTGGTAATACATCCGACTCGTTTTAGTCAAAAACCAAAAAGTTTCCAGTGCCCCTACAAAAGTTTGCCGTATGCAGTGCTAACAGGAATGTGTCTGTTTGATGCCATCGCATTCCAAATTCAACTACCAGAGACCAAAGGCAAACCATTACCGGAAGCAATGCCAGAAAGGCATAAAAATGGCAGAACAGCTCTACCCACTAGTGATCCTGAACAGCAGAAGTAGATACCTAGAAGTTTTATTATCAATTGTGTACATATCATTTTTTATGATTATTCTCAAAGATCCCATTAGTTTTCATGTTACGACCCAAGTTTCTTGACTTCGCATTATCGATTTTGATTTTTGTTAATGAAAAGGAAACGATTGAGACGGTACATGTCAAATCTGAACTTTACTCAAATCGAACTGATGTACGATGTAGTCCTCAAAAATCAAAACCGGTCGAACTTGCAAAGAAACGGTATTTTCGTTCAAATGTTTTTGATGAAATTGATAAGGAGAATGGTTGCTAAAGAGACGTAGAAAAAGGATGGGCATGTTGGGTGATGCAACAGTAAAACGGGTAACAAGTTGGACGGAAGTAGAATTTTTCTCCAAAAATTAAGAAGATAGAAGAGGACAACGAGGTACGTTATTAATAGGCGGACATTCAAAGGTTATAGAATCCAATGGACAAACTTAAGATTCTAATTTCGAGCAAACTGAGGTATCTCCTAGAGCTGACACTGAAAACAATAGATGGAACTTCTGTGGTTTCCGGCGATTTCCCCTTGTTAAATTCCGATTTTCATGTCAAAATTTATATGAAAATGTAGAACTCGATGAGATCTACACAATGGTTTTTAAAATATCTGAATTCCATATCTATATTTTTCATGAAACGTCAGAAAGCGCCCGGGCCGAGCTCACACTTGCCGAAATCTGCTGCCCGAGTGCTTAACAAACATTTGAGAAAACCCGAGTAGTGTAACCTCATTTAATTTAACATCGTTCTGTAGATCCTATCGAGTTCTACATTTTCATATAAATTTTTTCTTGAAAATCAAAATTTAGAAAGAAAATCGCTGAGTTGTGGCCGGACCGTTTCGGCCAGGTTCGCAACCCCGGTTCATAATCTCGTCATGTCAAAGTGTATTATTTCTCGAAAACCTTCGAAAACCAGACTTCCTTCTCCCTGCACAGACGGAAATCAGATCTTCAAAATCTCCGTTAAAGTGCTTATTTGATTTTTTCATGGTTTGGACACTCCCTTCCAAAATACAAAACACACGATTATGAATATGAGATAGATACATTGAAATCCTAATGAGATCAAATCTATCAGAAAATACAGAATAATTCAAGAGAGATCATTCCATTTATACTCGTTATAAGTTTCCGTTTGCATCTGTTTCCATGTGAACCGTCCATTGTCTACAGCATTTCTTGCTTTGTTCCAGGTGTACTTAGAAGAGTTCTCATCTAGATACCAGTAGTCACCGTATTCTTTCTGAAAATTAACTGGTTCACAATTTGAAAATTCAATGTTTTCATACTTTTATTTTGTCCTCCGGAGTACAAGTAACCCAAAAAAGATGACCCAACAAATCTGCTGCACACCATGGATCATATTCTGGGTAGATGTATTTGTACTTGATTCCGGTTGCTGAAAATGTGTCGTTTTGAAAAGTGTCCCGAAATCATAAATAATTCTCACAGAATCCGTTGTGACTCGACTACAAGAAAACTTGTTAGATTGTCAATACGGATAAGCTGACATTGTGTTTCAGTCTATTTGAAAATGGGAAAATTGCACTAATAAAAATTAATCAAGATTCGTAGCGGAGATCTAGGCGTAGGTCTAGTTTGAGTGAGGCATCAAGCTACGTTCCAACGGTGGAAACATTAAAAATAGAGTGTAAAGAGGATGTCTATCGAAACCGCGAATCGACCACAAAATCAAATGGACAAATGGAAGAAGAAGATGGATATGTGGGTTTCAGTATTCAAGAAAACGGTCGAAGGAGTTTTAAAGAAGTCCTTATCTGTCTATCAATTAACAGAAAGGATACCGTAAAATCTGTATTAGAAGGGCATGCGCTTCTATTTTTCCATCACCTAAAAAAAATTTTGAATTCTCAAAATGAATCATAAAATCTGTTGGAGAAGAGATTTGCAACATACTTTGTAACCTGTCTAGTCAACTTCTAATAGGACTAATTTCAATTTGTTTTAATATCAAGAATGTGCTCATTTTGAGCTCATTGGGGTGCCCTTCTATTAGTGGTGTCCTTCTATTAAAGGTGCCCTTCTAATACAGATTTTACGGTAACTGGATTTCAAATTTTCAAAACTCACTTGTCAGTCCTCCCACCCATCGATTATTTCCTCTTCCTTTATCTTTGTACATCAGAAACACATCAATCGGTGTCTTGAACCCTGTCTTTGGTATCAAAGTCAACTCATAAGAGTCATCCATCTGAAATCCAAATATTTAATCTGAAATCATCAAAACACCTCACCAATCCCAACTGCCTCTTCACTCGGAAACTAGAATTATGACTCCACAAGAAATCGGAAAATTCGGAATTCCAATTCTCCCCCAATATCGCTATATCCATATCGGTTGTATGGGGAATCACTGAACATTCTCGATACCAACCAAGAAAAGTTCCTCCGTTTATGAAAGGAAACATTCCAAAGTTTAGCATTTCATCGCTAAGTTTTGCCAAAGTTTCCACAGATTCCATAATCGGGATCGGTTCTCTGGGTGGAAATAGAGAATTCATGATTGGAGTGAAAAGACTCTTCTTTGACGAGTCTCGATGCATCGTCAAGTTTCGGCATTCCACGAATCTTCCGCGGTTCCAAAATTCCATAAAAACAGGTATTTGGCTCGGTACCATCAAGTTACCAATTATTTGAAATTTGAATTTTCTGAAATTCTTTATGCTTAATCAAAAATTAATTGGGCACTCACTTCGGTAGTATTATTTTCCCTTCTGTGTCTGACCCGAATTCAAGGTAATCTTTATCAGTTTGGTTTCTGAATGAAACGATTTCCATAAACTTGTTAGCCAGACGAGCTGCTGAGTAAACCTCTGCATCTACAGCTATCTGAAAATTAATAAATTTAGAGTTAATGAAACTCCGAAAAGAAACTCACTTTTATAGGTTCTTCCATATTCATTTGTTCACAATTGTTCTGCTCCAGATGAGACAAAACAAACTTGTCTATTAGCAAAGCAGGTACAGGAACAAAAACATTATCTCGTATCCATAGTTCGCAGTTTTCTGATAGAATCTAAAATTTACTAGTTGGTCACACAAATTAGAATATTTGCACCTCACCAAGTTTGTTAAAAATCCAGATCCATTGTAATAAATAAGCGGTCTAGGACTTTTTAGCGGAGGTCTCCATGTTGTTTTCCATAGCGCCAAACTGATAAATATCAGTGATATCAAACCAAAGCTCAAGATAACACGACGAAAACTGAAAATTAAATCTGAAGTTGTTTAACATGTGGACTTTTACCTATACAGTAGCATTAGAGAGGAGACAAGATAAGTGCGAAGAAGCAAATCGGTGAATCACAGAACACACTTTTGTGGCGGAGTCAAATTAGATGGTTATCTGAGACAAGCATGGAAGAAAGTACGAAAAAGACGACGGGTTTTGTTGGGTGCGTGTAGAGAGGATGGTCACAAAATCAACGGGTCGTTTGCACCCAGAGAAAATGAATGGATGTCTTGAAATGAGAGGAATTTTTTTTTGGAAAGTGAATGTTCTAGTATGATCAAAATCTACTTTTACCTGCATATTCTGTTCCACAATGTGAACCGGCTCAATTTAGTTCACATACTCAATTCTACTCAAAACGAACTCGGATGTCGAGTTGAAACTTTTGGTCGGAAGTTGGGTAGGGTTCGGCTTTAGCT
Source organism: Caenorhabditis zanzibari (assembly GCA_963966625.1). Classification (NCBI taxonomy): domain Eukaryota; kingdom Metazoa; phylum Nematoda; class Chromadorea; order Rhabditida; family Rhabditidae; genus Caenorhabditis; species Caenorhabditis zanzibari. Next base: position 8,433,078 of record OZ016472.1, on the reverse strand, counting down.
CGGATCTTAGTCAGCTTTAGGTCAGAAGTTGACCATTTTGGTGGTGTCGACGCACGCTTTGGTCGGCTCCAGGTCAGAACAAAAAACAATGAATTAAAACGGACAGACAGTGATTTCAGTAATTCCACCTGACAACTAACAATCAATAACTTTTCAGAGATCTTGTTTTGTCTGCTACTCTCATTAAATGCGGAAAGTAAGGGTCGCGAAAAAAGGGGGCGGAGTTTTGTCCAAAAAAATGGCGATTTTTTTGGCGATTTTTTGGCGATTTTTTCGGCGATTTTTTTCGGTTAATTTTTGAACGCTTATAACTTTGCTCAAAATCAACGTTTTTGAGAAATTCTTTTTTGGTTGAATTGACCGTATTAAGCCGCTTGTGCAGACTTAAAAAACAGTGTTATCCGATTATTTTGAGCCAAAAAATGCTCCGTTTTCCAAAAGTCGTTTTTTTGGTCAAAAAAGTTGGCTTGGAAAAAACTGAATTTTTTTGTTCCAATCGTTACAGTTTCTCGTGGAATTGAGCTACAAACTTGAAATTTGGAATATATATTGGTAGTATAACTGGCTAGGGGAAGAAAAAAGAACAAAATTAATATCTTGAAAAATAAAAATTCCAGCCATAAAAATATGAGTATCATCTTTTTCAGCCATTTTTTCACTTTTTTGCGTTTTCTGAGAGAACGGTAAAAGGTATCGAGCTGATTTTTGGTGAACATAGAAATAGAAGCACTATAATTCGAGTGAAAAAATCAAATTTTAAAAATTCGCAAAATTGACCGAGATGAGCTCAAAAAACTGTCGAAAAATGGCTCTTTCCCTCCCCAAATTAGGCTCCGCCCACTTTTAGTTTTTCGCCTGTATCTCGGCCAGTTTTGGGAGTAGGAAGGAAATTTTTTTTGGAGAGATGTGCAAAAAAAATACGGAATGGAACATATAAATTTTGTAAATTTTTTAGTGGAAAAATTTTTGGAAAATCACGAAAAACATGGTTCAGGCAAACATCAAAAATATTTTTGAAAGTTTCACATTTTTCCATTAGCGAATTTCACACAGATACAGAAAATGTATGTTGCTTTGCTAAAAAATAACTAAAACTCGAGATATTTTGCGATTTCTCCAAAATTTCCATAAAACATTTGGTGAATGTATTTTTCATTTTCAATCGTACTCTCGCCCTTCGAACTGCGTTCCTCTTCCCCCACTTTCCTCTATCCCATGATGAAGCGCGTACTGCGTGCAGTGAGTGGAGTAGTGGATAGCGGGGTGGGTCAGTAATCTCGAGGTCCTGGTTCGATTCCGTTGTTAGTCATTTTTTTTTTAATTTTTTTCTACATTGTATTCATCTCATTAAAAGTTAATTTGGGCCAAAGGCGCACCCAGTGAGGGGTCGTAGGGCCCAAATCCAATTTCAAATAGGGAACACAAATCGAGCAGCTTTTTTGATTGGCAGTGGTTTATTAATTTATACCGCTCAGCATTTTTGGAAATATGCGCGGTACGCGCATCAGATTGCGTTCGGATAAAATGAAATAGAAAATGAATGAAAAAGTCGTTGTAGGTGCGAAGCACCTGCAACGACTTTTTCATTCATTTTCTATTTCATTTTATCGAAGGCTACAACGATGAACTGATTTTTCGTTCATTTCAGCTTTCAGATTTTGAGTGCAATAGAGGTTAAGACGGAATATCTGACAGACTCGACTTCATGCCTATAGGAGCATGCTCCACTTTGATCAAGCTTAACCGATTGAGCTGATTTTTCGCATAGGGGTTACCTATAGTTAACTAATCAATATACAAGTTAGCATGTTAAGCTCCGCCCCTTTTGGAGAAAGTGAGGCCATAGAATAGGTAAAATAACAATTTTTTTTTCAATGATAGAGTCCAAATATTCTTAGAAATGATTTTTTCACATGCTTTTGAGCATTTTATTAGTTTACACCAACTTCTTTCCAACTCTGACCCTCTGACCCATATTGGAGAAAAATTGCAATTTCTTCGAATTTTTTCTCACTTTTGTCAAAATTTTTAGATTTTCGAAAGAGGTTAAGCCGTATAATTCTCTAACAAGTCACTACAATAACAGATATGACAGGTTTTTCGTCGCACTCTTCCGTATTTTGAATTTTTTGATAAAAAAAGAGCCCCGAAGCATCCATTCAGAGATCACGTTGGTGTTGTGACTGAAGTTTTTAAACGTGTTGTGACTTAACGTGTTGTGACTAAAGTTTATGAGCTTCACTATGCGCGGAACGCGCATCAGATTGCGTTTGGATAAAATGGAATAGAAAATGAATAAAAAAGTCGTTGTAGGTGCGAAGCACCTGCAACGACTTTTTCATTCATTTTCTATTCCATTTTATCGAAGGCTACAATAATGATTTATCTGTAATTTAGGCAATGACAAATGAAGCTGGATGATCCGCTCTTTTGAGCCGCCGGCCCTGAGGAATGGAATGGGCCTTCGGCCCAAATTTAAATCGCATTCGGCTCCTAAGGCCCCTCACTACAAGGGCCTTCGGCCCAAATTGAGATCGGGTTCGGGGTCTACTGCCCCTCAATCTTTGAGCCTTTCGGCCCAAATTGAAATGAGGTTCAGGGCCTACAGCCCCTCACTATATCGGCCTTCGGCCCAAATTGAAATCGGGTTCGGGGCCTACCGTCTTTCACTATGTGGGCCTTCGGCCCGAATACAATTCGGATTCGGGACCTACGGACCCACGTTCTATGGGCTTTCGGCACAAACTGAGATTGGGTTTGGGGCCTACAGCCCCTCACTATTTGGCCCTTCGGCCTAAATAAACATTAGGGTTCGGGGCCACCGTCCCTCACTGATGTGCCTTCGGTCCGAGTTAGAATAGTTTTTGGGACCTGCGGCCCCTGGATGGGCATTCGGCCGAAATTGAAATCGGGTTCGGGGCCTACGGTCCCTAACCGGATGGGCCTTCGGCCCAAATTAAAATTGCGTTCGGGGCCTACAACTTCTCAATAACTTAGCCTGCAGTCCGAATTTAAATCACCTCCGGATCCTACGGCGCTTCACTGGATGGGCCTTCTAACCAAATTACATTCGCAAAAATCTCCACCCAAACTGTTCTTTGTCAAAAGCCTTTATCAAGCGGACACTTCTTAATACGAAATCAGTTTCGGGGCCCACGGCCCCTCACTGGATGGGCCTGCGGTCCAAGCCTTATTTCAGTTTTTGCATTTTGAGTGCTGTATTCTCAAAAAAATCTAAACATAAACTGCTCTTTGTTAAAACCCTTACTTCTTTTAAGCGAGCACTTATTAGTAAGTAACACGGCGCAGCCGTGTCCAGCGACGCGAAGCGGCGCTAGTCTAGAACATTTAAGCACTATTTTCGTCAATTTCTCATTTCCTTGTCTTCGAAATGCCACTATGGATATATTATGGACCCTTTTCTCTTATTTTGAGTTTGATTTTGTCCATTGTCATGATGAAAAATTCAAAGTTCAAGTCGTTGTTCTATAAATTTGTCCAAATAGACATGGTTGTTGTAAGTCAACCTGTCGCCTTTAGAACCAAACAATCTTGGTTTCAGAACATTCTGATTTATGTTAATTTCGCTACATACAAGTTGGTGGCAAGTGATATATGGAGAGAAGAAATTATGGGTTTCATGGAAAAACATTACGTTATTCGAATTATTAGAGATTTCATCTGTAACTGGTGTTACCATTTTCAAAGTTCCAGCATCCTCATGAAATGTGTCTTCCGATACACTCTTGCGAAATATCCGAATGCTCCAGAAGTATCTAACTCTTGATAGAATTGTACGTTTTAGTTTTTTTTCAGATTTGGAGTATGTATTTTCCAATTGTCGTGATTGGGATGTTTATCTATAGTGTTGTTGTTGCAATTCCTTACCAAATCGTGTTATATGATGATACAGAAACTCACTTGTACTCAATATTCATGAATGTGGAAACAACTGTGTACTTCATCTGTACTCTTACAGTAGGATACCTCACTCATAAAGCATTGAAATATCGGTCAGCAGAGTTTACAAAAACTATCAGGAAAATGAATCGATATTTGTTTTTCGATTTACTTATCCATGTGGCTGTTTTCTTGGGTGTTTTGCTGCCAGCATTTATATTTCATAAGTTTGAGAAGTACATCAAAGAAAATATCATGATGCTTCTCGTGGACTTGGTTATTTTCCGAGTAGTATTTCAATTGTATTTTTTTTTGATTTCAGGTTGCTCTGTCTCCTCCGTACATACTGATATTCTGTGACAACAATATTCGAGATTTAGTGAAATGTCGTAAAAGGAATCAAGTTGTTCATGTAATGCCAAGTGAATTCCACTCCACAGTGAAATAACAATTAATTGTGTTGTTCCAATAAAATTTTTTAGTATGATCAACTAATTCTATGACTAATAGTAAAACGTCCCAGTAGAACAATAATAACAGAAAAAATAACGAATAACAAACTAGCGACAGTGATTTCAGTAATTTAAGCTGTTAACTAGTAATCAAGCACTTCTCAGAGATCTTGTTTTGAACAGAAGAACTTAGAATTCTTCTCGTCATTTCCTCAATTTTTCGTTGTTCAAATGGCTCTGTGGTTATTTTATGGGCCGTTTTCATTAGTGTTGAGTTTGATTTTATTCATTGTGATGGCCAAAAATCAAAAGTTCAAGTCATTATTTTATAGATTTGTCCAGTTTGATATTCTTGTCGTAAGTCATCCTTTCCGCGGAAAAAGGAAGTATGATTTCAGAACATCTTGATATATCTTAGTTTTTCCACATTCAAACTGGTGGCAAATGATATATGGAGGGAAGAAGTTTTATCGTTTTTAGAAGAAAACCAGGTTATAAGGACCATCAGAAATTTCATTTGTGATTGGTGTTACCATATTCAAAGTGCCAGTATTACATTCAAATGCGTTTTCAGGTTTACTCTTGCAAAGTATCATAACGCTCCAGAGGTATGCGAGTCATCAAGAGTCGTGAAGAAACTAAGTTTCCAGATTTGGAGAGTTTATTTACCCGTTTTTATGGTTGGAATCATCTTTTATAGCTGTATAGTTACTATTCCCTATCAAATAGTTATGATTTACAATCCAACAAAAGAAGTTCTATATGCATTTTTTATGAACATCGAGACATCCGTATACATGTTTCTAACTCTCTCAATTGGATATCTCACACAAAAAGCTCTGAAGAATCGATCAGCTGAATTTGCAAAGAGCATTCAAAAAATGAATCGGTATTTATTTTTTGATTTGTGCATCCATGCTACAGTCTTTCTTGGAGTATTGATTCCGACTTTTGTGTTTCCCAGCTCGCATCAGTTCTTCAAAGATTATATCGTAATGTTTTTGGTGGATTTGGTAACAATTGAAGCTTCTTTTATTCTATTAAATTTTCTGTTTCAGGTTGCTTTGAGTCCTTCATACATTTTGATAATTTGTGATAACAATATTCGAGACTTGTTTCGCTGTCGTAAGAAAAGTGAAGTGGTTCATGTGATGCCAAGCGAGTTTTACTCCACTATGAAATAGTTTCCGTTGAAGTTATTTTTTATTTCCTTATTTTTCGAGTTTATTCAAATAATTTTTCTCTGGTTGCTGACTTGTTTACATCTTTGCTTGCAAATAAAACTTCACTCCTAACACTTTCCGATGTGTCTTGTTCGAAATTCTGATTTCATCCTTCATAGATCAAAAGCACGAAAAAAATTAGTCACAGAAAAATTATGAACGAATCAAGGTGTTTCCTCCGGAGATTGCAATCTGCGCGAGTGAGACTCTTCCCAGTTTAATGCTTTTTTAGTTGAATTATTTCCTATTTTGTTACTTGGTAATCCATATCATTTTATTTGTTCTTTCTTTCTCTGACCTTTATTCTGTGATTTTCATACAAGACTATAGTTATAACTTCTTTTTGAGTAGCATTAAATTAATCTATAAATTAGTTAAAACACTTTTGAAGTGAAATGCGACAATGAAATGTATTTGATTCTACTGGATGAGTATTGAAAATCAGCAGACCGAGTATCTTTTCTCTCGTCTTATTAGGAAGTGCAAACAATGAAGCGTGCAAATGTGCCGAGCTTCTCGGCATCATTGCTCTATTTGAATTCCAATAAAAGTTAATCTAACAATGAGCCAGTTATTTGTTATTTGGGGCACCCATCTTGGATCGACTACTCCGTTTTTGAGGTTATTTTTGAAAAAAGCTTTCCACGTGGGTAACAATGTTATCCAGTTGTTTCCAATGCTGATATTGAAAGTAGACACATCGAGCCCACATTTGTTGAATCGAAAGACCAAAAGTTTATATTAGTCATTTTCTCACAAAGCGGATTTCTTTTTCAGAAGATTATCAAAGTACATACGCTGCTCTTTTTTCGTGACTCCGCTTTTGGAGAATATTCTGTTCTAAGTTGACGTGATTTTTTAAAAACCTTCCACTCAAATAATAATGTTATCTAACTGTTTTGAATGCTGATAAGTAAAGAAGAGAATCGAAAAAATTTTTAAAAAAAATTTATATTTATCATCATCCCACGAAGCGGATTTTCTCAGACAGCTTATCAAAGTACACTCCTTTTTTTTGAAAACTAACTAGATTTTTGCTCGATTAGATTGGGCTGAGATGACATTGCAGATAAGTACAACGAACTAGATGAGAGGTTAGATCAAAGAGTCAGACTTTCACAGAATAGAAGTAGAGAAGATGTGTCTAACACTGCCTGTGAGTAATACATTAATTTCACAATGATCAACTAAAAATAAGTATCAATTTCCTTCTTCTTTTCATCTTTTGATTTTCAATATTGAATTGTTTTGTGGTCATTTTCCTTTTTTTCGGAGGGGAAACCGAAAACAGATATTTGCACTGAGCGGTAGGGGTACCAGACATAATTATTGATTTTCGCTTTTTTCTTTTCCTTTTTCTGTTGAATGAAATTAAAGCGTTTTTCCAGGTAGATTATTTTGTCGTCTAGAAAATCTGGTCATCGCCGAAATGGACATAGCAAGCTCATCCAGATCTCCTGGAGAATCCGGAAACAGTTCGGAAAGAGTAAGTTGATTGAAACAATTTTGTACGGATGTTACGGAATTCTTAACTTTCCGATGTTTGCACTCCACAATATTCATTTTTCAGAGACAACGCCCATCAGAATGCAAAATTTGTCACCGTCCAGCCAACGGATATCATTGTGGAGTTCCATCTTGTAAGGCTTGCAAAACCTTCTTTCGAAGAGTTTGCGTTTTGAGTGAGGAATACGAATGTAAATTTGAGAACAATTGTTTCGATCTGACAAAACCAGGTGAGCTATTTTATCAAATTTTATAGAAAAACTTCAATCACTTTCAGACGAGATCCGACTTCGATGTCAAGCATGTCGCTATAAAAAGTGCGTTGAAGTTGGAATGGATCCGGCCATGTTGGAATTGAGCAGTGAAGAAGAGAACGCGGAGAACCTGAAGAAACTTTTGAAACGAGCAGCTAAGCCAGAAGTGACGGATGAAAATAAGCAATCACCGGTTAATGATAACAGAAAAATATGTATCCTGAAGTCGAAAGAAAACAAAGTGAAAAATGTCATTGACATGCTTGTATACTTGGAATTCAAAGTTGAGCAGTTCCGAATGTCAGCATACAATCCGATGTTTTCCGATTTTGGAACGTTTGATGAAATTATTTTGAGAAAGGACCGATTCGGTTTAGCAGATCGATTCGGACCGATGCCAGATTGGCCCTTCCCAAGAGACACAATTATTTATGAACCCGTAACTGGATCTTCCGGGATCCGACATGTTCCTGACAAACCAGACCCGTCATTTTTCTCGCCAAATAAGTAAGTTTTTCAAAAATACATAAAAATCGCATGAAGCCAGAAAACATTATTTAAGATTTTCAGAAAAATATGGATGATGATAAACACTCTCGTTAGCATTGAGTATGCCAAAACTTTTGAGTTCTTCCATAAAATTGATCTCTACGACCAGAAAGTCTTGATCTCCCATATCACGTTGATATGTATGAACTTGAATAACACATTCTTCGCATTATCAAGAAAAGTTGATGGATGTCTGCAACCGGATGGTACTGAGTGCCCGAACAAAGAGTTAGTATTATATTTTTTAAATCCAAAAATTGAAAGTTAATCCATTTCCAGTGAAATCAACTATCCGGTATTCTCAATGGCTTTTGCTCCAATGATGAGAGTTCAAGTGCAGCCAACGGAATACGTTCTTTTAAAAGCCATTTGTCTATGCAATCCGAGTAAGTTCATGAAACTAAAAATAGGCAAGAATAGCTGTAGCTATAGTGAGTTCTAATTGGGTCATATTTAATACAAATTCATTGAAGATCACCTAAAACTCACTGAAATCTCATATTCAAAAACATTTTCATTTATTTTCTTCGCAGCTATCCATGGACTCTCGGAACATGCTCAAACGATCATCACCAAGGAACGGCAAAAGTATGGAGATGCTCTTTTTGACTACTGTCAAAAACAAGGCACGGAGGGACCGAGTAGATTCGCGGAGCTTCTTGGCATTATCCCGATTCTCGAAAAACAACAACAAGCTCAAAAGAATCTCCATGTTTATCACATCTCACCGATCATTGCAAAATATAGCAGAGTTTTAACTTATTTGGACGATATTATGTTTTCATAATTGATATTCGCAATTGAATAAATGAAACATTCACTTTCAGCCGGTCTATACTACGCATTAAAAATTTTCAGAACTTGATTAGATAGAAAGAATCGTGGTCGAATTGTGTCTCCGGTTCTTCTCTCATCTGATGATTGAATACGTGTAAACGCTGTTTGGTCGTTTTCGCTGTCTCTTTCGCCAAGTAAGCTCAAATTTCTTCATGAGATAATGTCATTGGAAAACTGTTCATGATTAGGAGCAGAATAAACATGTGTCTTTTGTTTTTCACTTTCCGATCTTCCGTATGTTTCCGATAATAAAGAAAATTGGTTAATACTACGTTCTCCCCTGCAAACCACGGAATCCACCACACACTCAATATGTCATTTTATTCGTCCTCCATTCCGTTAATTGCTAGAGACCAACAATCTTTCCCTGTCTGTTTTCATTATCTTATTGGTTTCTTTATCTCTCCCGGCGATTTGGCAGAGTTGATGGAAGAAATTCGGGATTATATATTTAGTCTACTTCAACTGAAAACTGCTTCAATCAGAAAATTTTTATTAAGGATGTATAACATCCTTTCGAAAAATATATGTCGCGTTTTTTAATTTTTTGACGAATACCGAGCATATTGAACCTTTGAACTCTTTCATAAACTCAGCTCATCAGGTCTATGCATATTTTCTCGGTATGTTATACTACTGTACCATTTGTATACACAGTTATGCATGAAGTTAGTTTGAAACTATTATTGAATGGATTTATTTTTTTGAATGAAAAACAAGCCACTTACCCAAACTGCTTCTCACATCTAATCAAATTGAAACTCAATAAGTTGTATTGAATTTTATAGAATCCATTGCACTTAAGATTATACGAATGAAAAGTGAATTTAGCCATATAATTGTTCAGCACTCTTCTGTCTTCTGACCTTTTTAATCGAATCACAAACATTCCTGTCATTTGACCATTGAAAATTGAAATCCTCTGTTCTCAAAACTGAAGATAATCTTTCTCTGATTCGAACACTTTTATTATGGAAGAATCTAGTATTGATGCTGTAAATCAAGACAAGGAAGCGCAATCACAAGTAAGAAGTTTGTATTAAATATGCTATAAATTTAAAAAGTTTAGAGACCTAGACCATCCGAATGTAAAATTTGTTATCGTCCTGGACATGGACACCATTATGGAGTGGCTTCCTGTAAAGGGTGCAAAACGTTTTTTCGAAGAATTAGTATCTCTAATGTCGTTTTGAAGTGTCAGTTGAACAATGATTGTTTTGACTCTGCAAAGAGAGGTACTCAGACTTGTTTAACTTTTTATCCTAATTTGAATTATTCTCAGCTCAATTGCAATATCGCTGCCAATATTGTAGATACCAAAAGTGTATTGAAGTTGGAATGAATCTGCTTGAGCTCCAGCTGAGAGGAGACGAAGATCAATCACTCAACTATAAGGAAACTTCCGAAAAACGGAAGGAAAAGGAAGGCTCAAAAACCCCAAAAATACAAACGATAGTACCAAAGGGGACTCTTTACAAACACATCATAGACATGCTATCCCATCTAGAATTGAAAATCGATCTGTTCAAAAATTGTGCTTATAATCCGCCGTTCATAGACTGGCGAAGAACCACTGAAATTCTCATCACTTGTGGCAGTAAACTGTCGTTGGCAGACAGACTCGGAGTGAGTTTCAAATATTCGAAATTCGACGAATTGTCAATTATTTAGCCAATGACTGGTTGGCCACTCACGAACAAGTCAGAACTTCCGGAATTGTCAAGAATGAGAGATGTTCCAGATTTGAAGCCTCGATTCCGGGGTCCGAATTTCGTTCCAGAGCCAATTCCTACGAATGAGTATTATTCTGAACATTGTTTCGAAAAAAAATAGAGTTGATTTCAGAAAAATGTGGATGCTTTTCAACATGATGACTACGGTCGAATACGCCAAGACTTTTTCATTCTTTCAAGATTTAGATCTGAAAGATCAGGTTATTCTAATTTACCACGTAACCTTGATATGTATGAATCTCCACAACTCCTATTTTGCGGTGTCCAGGAAAATGGATAAGTGTATGCATCCGGACGGTATAGAGCTTCCACAACCAGAGTGAGTCTTGTGAGAGGGGAAATTCGAGCATGATGTTTTTTTTTCAGTGAGTTCCACTACACAGCCGTCTCTATGGCGATGGCTCCATTGATACGATGTGACATTCAGCCAGTCGAGTATCTCTTACTCAAAGCAATATGTCTTTGCAATCCTAGTAAGAAACAAGTTTCTAGAACACTTTTATATAAATAATTTTCAGCGGTTCATGGTCTCTCGGAACATGCACAGACTGTAATTGCCAAGGAACGTCAAAATTATGCAGATGCTCTTTTAGATACATGTTTGCGAAATGGAACAGATGGCCCAAGTAGATTTGTCGAGCTTCTTGGTATCATATCAATCTTGATGTACCAGCAAAAACTTTTAAAGGATATTCATATTTATCACATTGCACCAATAATATCCAAATACCCATTTGCTGTACCCTTTCTAGATGAGATAATGTACTCTTAATGAATTTTTATGGTACCCTTGATTAGCTCCATACACAATCCTTCAATATCCGTAATGGACCAATGTGTACAACATCTATTCACAAATTAGGCAACGTGATGTTTTCCGATCAAGGCCATTTGTACAATGAGGGAAGTTCCTTTCTTGACCTTTTGATTAGATCATTTTGGTGGTTTCCCGACAGATGGTTTTCTCATCTTCATCATTTTGATCCACTCAGTTTTCCTCATTCTGAATGGAACTTTCTTTAACTCCTTCTCCACCTTCGTTATCTATAAATACACTTCCCGGGAAATGTATGATTTGTGATCGTCCGGCACATGGTTTTCATTGTGAAATCGCCACGTGTAAGGGATGCAAAACGTTCTTTCGAAGACAAGTGTTATCTGGAGAAAAAGTTGAATGCAATGCGAGCAAAGATTGTTATGATCTAACGAAAAGAAGTGAGTAATAATGCCTATGATTCATTCAATCAACAACCAATTCATTTGAATAGGGACACCAGTTCTACGATGTCGAGCTTGTCGGTTCAAAAAGTGTATTGTTGTCGGTATGAACCCATCGGCTCTGGAGTTTAAGAATGACGAAGAAAAAATTGCAAAAATAGAAAGCTTGAAATCTACTGAAAACATAACATGCCAACTTCTGGAAATGCTAGTACATCTAGATTCAAAAGTGGAGAAGTTTCGGAAATGTGCGTACAATCCAAATTGGAATGAAATAGAAAAACTGGAACCACTTATAAATTCCACAAATAAACTTAGCCTAGCTGATCAATATCAGGTAAAATGTTAATTTGTTGCATTTTTCAGAACAAAAAATTTTCAGCCGTTCCCGAATTGGCCTGTGAATGTAAACCCACTTGCAAAGTTCCAACACAACTATTTTCAAAGCTACTCACCTGATAAAAAACACTGGTGGTTCTTTAACGTACTCACCATTATTGAATACATCAGAACTTTTTGGTTTTTCAACTCATTGGATATCAGGGATCAGTTGATTCTAATAAAACATGCCTCAGTTGGGCTTACAATATTCCATATAACTTATTTTACTATGCAAAATAAGTTTCAGTATCTCACTCAACCGGATGGATCACAACATCCTCATAGAACGTAAGTTTGTGAATCAAAACTTTCAGGAAGACTGAATTTTTAGTGAAACCGATTACGGAATAGTTTCGATGCTTTTGGCTCCATTATATCGAACTGAAATCCGTCATGATGAGTTTCTTCTCTTGAAAGCAATCTGTGTTTGTAATTCAGGTGAGTGGTAAACTTCCGCAAATTTTCAAAGTTCCCTAATTCCTATTTTCAGCTATTTCTGGTCTGTCTAAACGTGCTCAAATACTTCTGGACAAGGAGAGATGTCGCCTTGCAAAAGTTCTTTCTGATCATTGTGTTCGAAACAGGAATAATGGTCCGACTAGATTCGTGGAACTGGTTTCGCTGCTGGGACTGATTGAAGTACAACAGAAGAAGTTGCGAGATATTTATTTGTATTCATTTGGACCAGTGCTGGCAAAACTTCCTAGAGAGTTTACTATAAGTTTGATCGAAGATGTATTTCTTTAACTGTAGTTGCCCTGAACCCTCTGATCTCTGAATCTAATAAAACTTCATTTCTCGAAATCTTCAAAAGTTTCATCATACATTCCAGACTCTTTTTTTCATTAAGCCTTCTATTCCTCCTAACCAAATATCTGACACAAAAAATGAATAAAAACCGGTGATTTATTTCTTTCTCATGAAAAGTGTTCTACAGCGGAATTCATTAGAAAAGAGGAAAACAACAGGGTACTCAAAATCAAAACTCGAACTTCCATATTTTCATTATTTTTTTACCTAATTTCAAATATCCTACCAAAACCCGAAGTTTTCTGGTCAGACTGACTCGGTAATAAGATTTTTCTTCTGGCTAAATACCTTATAGAAACGAGAGAAAAAATAGGAAGAAGAAGTTAGCGAGATTTTTCATTTGTGCGCATTTATGCCGCTCGCTTTGAATTTTTCTGATTAACTTTTTTTCTGTTCTTCTTTTTTGAAGTCTACAGTGAGATGATATTTAACTTCTCCGTCGTGGCTACTCTTATATTGGTAATGGTAATTATTATTTTGAAAACTTAATATTCTTGTCTCTTATTATTTTCAGATCAGTTTGCCTGGTTTCTTAGTCAATCTTTATGTATTCTTCAAGCTTTCTACTAGAAAAAGGCCATTCAGTGGATTCCACAAACTATGCATCATGAAGTCGATTCCGAATTCTATAGTTTGTTTGACTTTTTTGATTTGGTCCACTCCTTTATGTGCATTGTAAGTTATTCCGGAGCACGGAATTATTTCTGAACTTTGAGTTTTCAGTCACCCAAAATATGAAACGATTCCGAGAAGTTTGAACGTGGCATTCGGGCAAGTTGCAGGTTGGGGAGCCTATATTTTGGGTGAGTTGTTCGATAGTTCAAGGTTTTTGAAATTTGAAGAATTGTACCGGAAAATATTTCCTGATCTTGAATCTGGAAATATTCCTGCGTCATCTGAAAATTTGAAATATTTTGTGCTAGTTTGAGCAATATTACAGAATTTGTGCTCTTCTTTTTTGACAATACTCTTCCATTCAATAGGAAGTTGGTGAATCAGACTTGTTATTCCGGATCTTAAAAACATCGCTAGCGAAGGGAGTCGGAACTTTAAAGTTCAGGATCGTCTTTTCATCAAATTCTGTAATGTAGTTAATAATTTATTTTCGCTTTTTGATACAAGTTTGAGCTCGTTAATTTCCAAAAAATGTTCAGAAAGTTCAGAACATAAATTTTGCAACTTTAAAATGTTCACTGAATCTCACAAAAGTCTAGCCAACAATAACTGAGCCCACTGAACCCAATAACATGTTATAATCTAATATCAATATTACTTCCAGGTCCACTTCTCCAAGTATGCATGTCTTTCAATCGGTTCTACGTTCTCTACTTTCCAGTTTCTTCGATAAAAGTTTCCAGATTTCCAATCACTAATATGGCTATAATAGTAGCTTTGTGTGTTGCTGTTATCTACACAGTAATTGGAATTCCAGGTGAGTAGGAAGTGTTTTCTGCTCATAATCACACATCATAAGAAATCGAGTGTGATCTCTGAAAATCGAAAATAACAACTCTATGCTGGAATTGAGTTAAGACCAAGATGAAAACTAGAAACATGTGGTGATTCAAGTAAATGAAATCGGGACTCCCAGACATCAGTCACTATTTAATCATAGCCTACCTCCCACTCAAAAACTAAATATGCCACCAAAAATAAAAACACAATTTCAGACCAATGCGGATTCGTTTTCGACCCAGACATACTGTCATGGCGACCGGAAGAGTTTGATTGTGCCGAGTGGTTGGCTGATTTCATTTTCTATTCCATTCTTAGCCTATCAATCACTTCGAATTCACTCAATTTTGCCACTTTCTTGAAACTAGTTTCTAGTCGGGTGAGTTTGGAGCATATGACATTCGGTATGATGTTATATCGGTCAGAAGTCGGAAGTTTAAAAATTTGACTGAAATTTGAGAGATTTTTTCAGGTGGAAGGAGTATCATCTGGAGATAGTATTAGTAGAAGGAAGAGGAGAATCAGTATGTATATTCAGGTAAGTTTATTAATTATTTAAAAAAAAACAGAACATTTTTGAACTTCTTGACCATTTCATTTTCCTAATCATAGTCACTATGCAAATAATAAATTTTACGATCCATTTTTCTTGGGCCACCCTATCTTCAGTCTGCTAATTACAACCTCTTTGCATTCTTTGACCGAAACCTCGTTGTTTACCAATAATAAGTCAATATTTTAACTTTCTTTTGGAATCACCCCATTTTCCAGAGCGTAATGCAGGACACACTTCACTTGATCGACATGATCAACTGCACAATACTCTTCAAACTCAATTCAGCAGTTTGGTATCAGTTCATTTTTCTGTCCGTCAGTTTTCTCCTAATTCACGCGCTTGATGGGTGAGTGGACGTTGGTTGAACAGTGAAATGATAAGCAGTTTCCGGGAACGATGCATCTTTTTCAGAAGCGTCATGTTGTATTTCCATACGGAAATTCATCCGCAATGGTGTCGAAAGATGAATAAGCCAAACACGAGGACGGATACTATTTTCGTGCATCGATCCAAGATTTCATCGTTTCATCCGTCAACTTAACTCTATACTGTAGATCTGAAACTGGTGCTATATCTGTATTTTCATTCCAAATTCCGGGTATTCAAATTCGATTCAAAGCTTTATTCAAAGAATGAAAATTTATAAGAAAATGAAAGCTTTGGTGGGATTTTTGTTGTTTTTTTTTGTAGGTTTTCCGGGGAGTGTGTGAGAGGAATATGACGACAAAAGAGACTGAAAAATTATAAAAAATTGTGTGTGAAACCGTAATTCCCAGAAGCAGTGATGAGGAGGAGGAGAGTCTCTATGCCTAGAATTATTAGAAATCCCATAAAACGAGAAAATTTGGAGACAGAAGAGAGATAGTCGCACCGGAAAATTTGGGACCATAATCGAGAGTAAAGACAGAAAGTTTCAAAGGGGAAGTTGATGTGGAACGAGATCGTATTGAAGCATAGAAAAGCATTGCGAGCAGAGCTTTGAACAAGGTCAAACGAAAAGTATTATATTGGTGCCTATTTGGACGACGTCATCTAGTTTTGTGGTGACGTGGCGGCAGAAGTGGACGAAGCCGCAGAAGTCGTCGTTGAGGCAGGAGATGTTTGGGTGGTACCATTCTGAAAATTAGAAGAGTTAATGATTCTGAACTCTTTTTTTCTACCGTGAAGATTATAGTGTTAGTTGGTGACTTACAAGACTAGAAGTGGAAGAAGTAGAAGAGGAAGTAGTGTTAATTGAGGATCTGGTGATTGAACGTTGGTTTCTCTGAGCATGCTGTCTCCGTCTCAACTGAAACCAAAGAAGAAAGTGCAAGTGATAGATTAAAAGTACAATACAAGTCATCACAAAAACAAAACAAAACGAGTGTCAGATGCTCACACGTGATAGTGGGTTAGATTCAAAAATAATAATGATGATGAGCATTCACTGTTTAATGACCAACCTGTGCGGCAGCGGCGGCGGCCAGGGTGGCAGAGTTGGCTCCCATTGGTGGAGCAAGTCCATGAGCCTCTCGGGTCTTCTTGAAGTCTTCATACTCGTCTCCGAGGATCTGAGCAATCTCTCCTTGCATGAAAGCCCATGGCATGGCGGCTCCAACCAATGGACACTTGTCTCCTGATGGACAGTACATATCACTGCTTCTACATTGATCTTTGATACTATTCCGAGAGCATGGGAAACAGAATTTGTGCATTGCGACACTTGGACATTGTACAAAGTGGGTGTCTTCGAGACGTTCGTTGCAAAGTGTGCATCTCAAGATTCTCTCAATTGGAGCAACTGCTCTCCGATCTTTGAGTCCCGGGTGTTCGGGAGAATGGGTGGACGTTGGCGAGGCTGTTGTAGTTTGGGCATCTCCTGGAAAAAAGTAGATGATGAGGGGATGATGACCCTGGGTGCCAGGCGCCGCCATAGACACTACTACTACTACCATTCGAAAACCGGTTCCGTTTTTTTTCTACCAATGGTGACCCCATATCTAGCCCTTTGATTCTCTCGAGGTCACTCATTCTATTCTCTCTTCGTTTTTTCCCTTCTAATTCTTCTAAATTCGGCTGGTTTTTGTCGCTCTCCGGCGGTGTTACGCAATTCGAGAGGAAAAAAGAGACACGGGCTAATCGTAGGAGAATTGGTGGCGGATGAAGGGGGCATCACCACTACTTTACGCAACAACCGGTTTTCTAGGACGGTGTCAACTTTTTTTCATATTAATTTCTAACCTAGAACCTTTTACTGACAACGCCTACTACCATACCTCGTTGTACTTTTCCGTAGATTTCTGGCTTTTGTTCCTCATCGGATTCTCGCTTTCTTGGATTTGGATAAGATGTGGTTGTTGGAATCATCATGAATGGAGCCAACAGATGAGAATTCTGCGCTCCTAGGGTTCTGAGGGATTGTTGAATGAGATCATCAACGGCACGTGGGTTGGCATGGGTCATCTGGAGGAGTCTCTGATGAGCCAACGCTTGCTCCAAATTGTTCATATTTGGCATTTGGAATGGAGAAGTGGGAAGTGCCGGTGGTTGAGGCGTTCTTTGGGGACTTATCCTTCCGATGCCATTCTGTGGAGGGACTGGAGTTGTCTGTAGTGATGGATGTTGAGGAAGTTGGTGGGAGGTTTTGGCATTTGTAGGATCTGTTATTCCAACACCTTGCAGTTTCTTTTGTTGACGCGTTTCTTCGAGGACAAGTTCTATTCTGAAAAGAAAAAGTAAAGCGAAAGTCTTATCAGAAATAATGTCAAAAACTTGTGACCTGTGATTGGTTCGAATTTCAATCAAAATTAAATTTTAACTTATCAAACTGACCTATCCGATCCTTCATAATTGACACATCCTCTGCATACTGGTTCTATATAATCATTGATGATTGCCCATGGCCAGCGTGGTAGATCACAAAGGTAGCATTGTTGTCTTGGTACTTTATCACTTGTGTTGTTATTGGATTTCAATCCGGCGGAGGAAGCAGTGAGAAGCGATGCAGCTCCGTTTGCAGCAGCTAGGGATACGGCGTTGGGTGCCGCGAGCATCTGTAGAGATAGAGAATTGTAGTCGACAGTACTACTGTTATTATTGTTCGTAGGAGTTGTTGAGTTGATGACAGTAGTTGAAGGAATTGGAGAAAGGGGAGAAATGTTCATAGTGGCTTGTAGAAGAGCCGCCGACTCGGCGAACGTGCTCATTTTTGGAAATGATTTAGGAGGTGACGATGGAAGACGAATGATGATTGGAAAAGAGGGGAAGGAAATAGGGAATGGCGCGTTTTAAGTTCGCTCCGAAACACCGCCGAGAGGAGGGGGAAATTCTAGAGATAAGAGAGATTCCTTGGAAGAAGACGAATAGGGTCGAGAGGTGAAAAAACTAGGCACGGCTGGCTCTTTGCCTCAAAATTGATAAAAGAAAACGAGGGAAACGCCGGCAGCTGATAACAGAACGCTTTTGCTCCGATTCTTGTGCAGGAAAGTAGAAAGAAAGGTTGAAGTGAATGAAAGAATAGTCCGGATTCTTGAATTCAAAAAATGCAGATAAGTTTGAATGGCAACGAACCATTGGTATGTGTAATACTTTTTGGGGATGATGATGACGAAGCAAACTCTATGAATAATCTTACGAATAGAAAGCGACTGTAAGGACACGTGCTGACGCATCGACCTCCCCTTAAGAAGACGGAGCACATTGTATTACTATAGTTGTTGTGTACAAGAGAATTGGTGTAGAATAAGAAAACTGAAGAAGAGGGCCTTCTTCTTCTTCTTCAGGCAGTCCATTCTCTCCTTCGACCTCTTCTTCTTTTTCTTCTCATTCATATTCCACAAGACGTATTGAGGGAGTGCATTTCATTTGCATTGGATCTGCATCTCAATCGAAGGAATTGAAATGGAAGGGAGAGAAGTCAAAATTGGTATGGAATGTTTTTTCCATCGTTCAAAAAATGCAAAATGAAGGTCCATGGATGGGGGAGGGAGTAAAGGATCTGGGAAGATCATAAGACTCTTTTGCTGAATACTGTGTTCTAACCTTTGAAAATAAGTTCCAGGTTTCTCTAAATATCAAAAGATGACGATGAGATGCTCAAACTAGACTTCAACCTGTCAATCTTCAATCAATTTTCTGAATTTTCTTTTCTTCTCTTTGTTTCATGAATTGTTTTCTGGACCTTTCACTCTACCTACCGTATCCCTATCTCCTAGAACTAGACATCATCTGTGAGGTTCTAAATCCCAGGTGTGAAAGGTCACCGCCCCGCCCATTATTCACAGAGAAACGCGTCAACTGATAAGAGAGGTACGAAGACCAAAGTAGAATTGTGATTGGGGGAAAAGTGAAAGTCTCTTCGAGAGTCATGAAAGTTAGAAGAGAGGTTTCCCCCTCTTCCATCAGATAAGACCATCATCGGGGTTGTGCCGACAAATATTTATTGGTGCATAGTTCACGAGAGCTGTTGGTGGTGTTAATTGATAACACAAAAAAGTGATGATTGAGGAGAGAGAAAAAGGGCTTAAACTGGAAAAAAGAGACTTTGGTGTCCTGGTTCTTCTTTCCAGCTTGCATCATAACTATGAATAAAAGTGAAGAAACGAGGGCCCAAGGGGATATGCAAATTCCATGGGGAGCCTTCAACAATAGATATGCTAAATAATAGAGAACAGTTTTTCTTCTTTTTTGGTTGCTCGTTGGGTTGCAGAAAAATGTGTTTATCAAATGATTCATCTGCAAAAGGAATTCGAAACTTTCAAAGTGATACTTTGACCAAAACGAATCGGGGAGATACACCTCTAGACACATCAAACGACTACTGAGACAAAAAAACAGGAAGATTGAAATGGTGACCTAGTATTCAGAATCCAACGACAGAAGGACTACTACTACAGAAATTGACTGAAGGTCTTCTTCCTCTACTTCTTTTTGCCTCGAAGAACGGCGAAAAATGGGAAAACGATGGATGGGGATTGCAAAGAAGCGCAGACGCGTAGAGGTCAGTCGGGAGCGGAAGAATCGGTCCTGCACGCGGAAAAACGACAGTGAGGATATTGACCTTGATGGTATATGAATTGGAAGAGGAAAAATGAAGAAAAAAGGTACGGTTCAGCACATAAGTAGTGGCAACGCAAATAGAGTTACTGGATAAGTTTGAACTTTAACTTTTTTTTTCTAACTTACTTTTTACAAACATTATAAAATAGAAACTCCACTATCTCTAACGTCTTGTTTTAGTTTTCCTTTGCTTACTCCTCCTCTCATTTTCTTTTTGGCTCAGCTAATATTGACACGTGGAAAACGACGAAAACCGAGAGTGTCGAGAGCCAGAGAGACGGAGGGACAACTATAGGTAAGTTATTCTTGGCGCCTTGGGAAAAGAGTTATAGGTTAAAGAGAGAAGTTTGCGTTTGACTAGAGCTCCTCCGCGCACAATGTATGCTCTGGGAGCATGTGTGTACGGTTCATTTCTCAAACTCTTGAACCTACCGGGAGAAGGAGCTTGATCTGGATTTCCGTATTTACATACATGCATATAGTATACCATTGAACATGTGTTCTTTCTTGGGGGAATTCGTAGATTTTCGATGAAATCGAGGAACTACTCTTTAGAAAACAATAATGACCAGAATATCTCAAGGATCATAGGAAAAATGCGGGATTCATGGGAAAAGAGAAAACTTATGCAGATAGAGACAACTTTCAAAAGTTATACATGAATGGGATCAGAAAACTTGAAAAGATACAAAATATTGAATTGAAGAGAGCTACAGATAACTTTGAGGTCCAGAGTATATAAGAGTTCTAAGAAGTAAAAAACCGTTTTGAACCCTTTCAAAAAAATCCGAACTAATCCGAACTCAATGAACCAAATCGAGAATAGAGAAAGAAGACTCAAATAAATCGAGACCCCGTGGCAACAAAAAAAAATTTGAGGGTCGATACGGGGGGAGGCGCGCGGGCGGTACACAAACAAGAAACTGGTAACTGGTTACCAAGGTAGACCTGAAGAACAATATTGAGAAGAGAGAGAAAGAGAGCTCCGCAAAGTTTACTTCTTGTCTATAAATTGCTCTAACCGCGAATATTTTTAGAATCAAATGCAGAAAAAAAAGGACTAGATTCTGCAATCGGAGCAAAATGTGTTCTACTACTACTACTAGAACTGGATCGATGCAAAGTGCAGACGAGACACATAACCTCGTTTTTCTTTTCTCACCCATAGCAGAGGCGGTCCGATTGCGCAACCTTCGACGGCGTAAACCGGTTGATCGAAATTGTGAACGGAGAAGAAGGAGAAGAAGGAAACAAGGAAGAAAATGAATAGACGCCGTGCCAAAAATAAATAGAGTCTGAGACGAAGAGACGCAGATAAAAATGGATATCGAGTAATTGAATCTGACCTTTTGGAATACTGTAGATAGTGATGGTAACGAAGAAGAGTAAAAATGGAAGGACAAACCGTTTTGAAAAGTGGATGGAAAGTAGGTTACGAAGGAAGATATGAAAAAATTGGGAAGTTCAGAAAACAGTTGAAGTCTGAGGGTTACGGTAGACTGAAGAATTTGAGAAGTAGAATGAATCGGTTATCTAATGGGTAAGTGGCTGGAATTCTAGCTAATAGTAAGTTTGAACGTGAAGCTTTCAACGAAGTTCCTGGGGCCTGGAGCATTCGTCATCTATAAACCGTATAATTTATCTACCAATGAAAGCTGAAAATCTAGAAACTAGTCAGAACAACAGGTTGACTCATGTTAGAGCTCTAAGCTTAGAAGAATCCCTAGTCAGCAACATCCACAAGAAAAAAGCAACAATGAAGAATTTCAAAAAGTGAGGTGTAAATCCAAACACCTTGATGATCAACATCATAAAGTATGTTGTCCTTCTTTTCAAAGAACGACTCTTCACTAAAAACGTCTGAATGAATGAAGAGACATAGAGTGAGAAAGAATACAAGCTTCAGATATTATATGAAATCCAGTCACTTCTTCTTCCACTTCTCTTCTCATTTTGCAATTCGTAGAGAAGAAGCTGGCTAGCTGTCCAGTCAGATCACTTTGTCTCCACTGATCTTCACACTCTTTTCCATTCCCTCCATTCACCACCTCGCTTCCCCTCACCAATATCCTCATCTTCTGCCCCGTTTTCGCTCCCTCCGCCAGAAGTTGCCATCGTCGTGGAGAAGACAGTCCGGTCGTCGTCATCGAGTGAGAAGGCGTGGAGAGAGTGGGGGGAGATACCAGTCAAACGAGTTGGCACGATTCCAGGCGCAATCTTCTCTCACTTCCACCTCTACAGTCGAAAAAGGACAGGAATACACATACACATACAGAAAGAAACACTCTTACACCTGGACCCAAAAGCGTCGTCCAGTTTTGGTGTAGTGGTTTGGTGGTGAAAGGAATACGATAGGACAAAAAACCCGGGGAGAAGACGGGGTGAAGACGAACTTCCAGTTTTACAACACTCAATTACCCAAGTTTTTTGTTGGCTACTATAAATTTTTGTTATCCATCCCACACCAGTTATGTATGTTTTTTAATCGAACCTAATGTTATTCAATTTCGCTTTTTATCATGTTACCTCTCCAGCCACAAACGCACTTTGTACTTCACCCTCATCATTCTTATCAGTTTTCTCCACTTATCAAGTTTCCGATGATCATGGGACTTTTTGCTCCAAAAGAGTCTCAGTTTTTTTTGAGCACATGTTATCATACAGTGTGTATTAAATATTCAAAGGGGAAAAATGTCCGTGTCTGGTACGGACAATGGTGTGACGGAATAGGTTTCTAGGCTGGAGAAGCGACCTTGATAGAGGGGTTAAAATGAGGGTGAACTTGAAAATGGTGATGACGATTCGATGAAATGAACATCGCTCGAACAAAGGAATTTGCGATTTTGAACGGGAAAACTAGGAGTAAAGAATTTGAATAGGAGGATTTTGGTTTGGTCTGAAAATTGGAAACGTTGGTCGATCTGGAGAGATCAAGACATACTAGAATAAGAGGATGAAATTGCGAGATTCTAATCTTGATTCCAAAGCTTACAGTAAGGTTATATTGCAATCAAATAGGTTGGTCAAAAAGTTTTGGTTTTCGAAAATTTGAAATTTTTTGGTCGATATGGAGAGTTCAGGAATCTAGGCTTATTAACTACGAGCTTAAGGTTGCGAGCTTTGCTTTTATTTGATTCCGAAGCTTACAGTAAGAACATAAAAGATTTATTGATATTGCTATAAAATCTTCATTCTGTGCCTAACATTGAGCATCTAGAGATGAATAGTAAAATGAACTTGAGGTGGAATAAAAATACAAAAAGTATTGCTACGGTGACATAAAGCTTCCAGAATCTAGACCCAGCTCAACTAAACAGTTTCTCTGATAGTACCTTTATCTGAAAACCAACTTCAAAATTGAAAACCAAATGCCTCCGACTCAAGCCTAGAAACCTGTGACCCTAACTTTTTCAAAATTTTGAAAAGATGAAACACTACTTGCAGAAAAAAAAGTTACTGATGAAGTTTTACTTCTTTCTTGTGAATGTTTCTGTGGACGTGTGATCAAACTGGTTATGGAATTTAAAATATACTCTCTGCCTCAACCATCTTCACCTGCCAACAACCTACTGTCTTAAGATTGCTGTAATGTCTCCGATTCTCGCATACTCTCGAGAATCGGAAGGAATCACTAGGTAGGAGTCAGAAAGAATGAGATGATAGCGAAATTCGAAATGAAAGACAGTTTTCAAGTTCAACGCATAGGTACAAACAACAATGCATTGCGTTTTAAAACTGGAACAGGTTATCACCCTATATCAATCGACCAACTTAACTTCTTGGTTTTTCGATGAAAAGAAGACGGTAATCAAAAACCTTCACTACTTACAATAGGCAAAGGACAATGGCATAAGCGTAAAGTGAATCGAAACCGGACACACAAGACGACGAAGAGGCAGAAGCCTTCTTCTTGTCTCCAGATGGCCTAAATGGCAGAAACCGGACCGATTGAAATGGCATCGATGACTGACATAGAAAAGGAAAAAGAAGAAATTTCGACGGGGGCTAATGATGAGCCTACTGATCCACGGAAAAGTGGTAGAGACCTTGAAAACGGAAAGAAAATGACAAGGACACCTGCCCTTGGAAGTAAAAAAACTATTGCACTTATTCTTCGTCGTTCTACTGGTTTCGTATACTAATTATTAGGCGGTGGATGAGCCGGAAAATGCCAAACGACGCGGCATTGGAAGTTCAGAAGTGGAAAAAACAGAAGGACATATTAAATTGATCTCCAACAAAAAACGGAAGGAAACCGAAAGTGACACCTGTTCTTCGGAGAATCTAGAGACTTGCATACATTACAAATAAATGTACATATTCCAGTTGTTTTGTGCTAGGAGCAAACTGGAACCACACGTGCATCGTGTGTTTTATAGCGAAATAGGTACGGTAAAAACTATGAAGTCATATTTGTGAAACATCGACATTCTTCTACGGGTGAGCACTTAGCAAAAAGGAGAAAAGGACTTTTGTCCCTGGGCGGAATCCCATAAATCTCAATGATTTTTTCCCGACTTTCCATTAAGATTCGAGAGAAAAGTTCATCGGGGTTGAGGGGGAGCCATATGTTGAGTGAGGAGGCTTGGAACTTGTGATTAATGGGATTTCGACAGAGTTTATCAACACCTGTTGGTGCAACTCTGAACTCGATGTAGCTTCAAATAGTGGAGAATGTTTTGAGATTGATGAAAAAAGTTATTTACGATTATGAGCAAGTGTTAGACATCAGTTTTTCTATAAGCTCGAACAGTCAGGAACGTTGTGTTTTCAAGGTTTCCAAGATCATCAAAAGAATTGACAAAGGTTACAGTTTTTCTTTATTGGTATAGAAATTAGGAATTGAAGTCTTCTTCCAAGTTTTAATAGAAATTCATCCGACTTCAAAATCATAATTTTGGTTTTCAAAATGTTGTATTCAAGGTTTCCAAATCATTGAGTTCGGCCACTGTCAAACTTTGGTTACATTTAAATCATTGGCTTATGTATTGGGGTTTTTTCAAAAGATTCAGAATTCGAATTCTGAATAAGTTAGTTATAAAAATCTAGTGGACAAAGTACTCATATGAAAATAAGTCACCTCTTAAGTCTCACAAAACTAAAAAACTCAGATTTTGCTTCAAAAATCGAAAATTAAAAATCCAGGAACCATTAGTTCTAAACAAATTCGAGACCGTGACGGATTCGACCTATTTCCAGAACTTTGAACTCTTCTATTCAAATCAAAAATAAACATCTTCCAGTCAAAATGTAAATGCTCCCCCTCAACAAACAATATCCAATTTCAAAGTCTCAAAACTTCGGGGGGATCGAAAAATCCGCTGTCAATATAGAGTTGGTCTGAAAATAAAAATGCAAAATACAAAAACTCTCTGTCACCAAAAGAGACAATATAAGTAATCGGATCGGACCGGTTTGACCCCTCTAGCGGTGACATTTTGAATTTACATTCGATTTAAATGACATTTGTTTCATCAATTTTGCGAATTTTCAATGAGCACTAAATGGCTGTGGGAGGTCACTAAAAATCGATGGTAAAAAATATTTATTTTTTTTCGAAAAAACCACATGGTGAAGGGCGTTGCAAAGAAAACGACATAGTAGTAAATTGGAGACTAGGATTCAGGTTCTTGATTCAGAATTCAGGTTTTCAGGTGTATGTATGTATGTCCATCCCTTCTAAGGAATGTAATTGGTGTACTTACCGGTGGTGTGATCCACTGAAACAGGCTCATTCCTTCAGAAGAAAACCAGAAGAGTCGTCTTTGATGTCGTCGGGATGAATGATGTTGCCTTCTGTGATGCCACGTCGACTCCGATCGTCAGTCGGCATCGGGGTTGAAGTTGATTCGGCCATAGAGGCTGCAGGTTCGAACTGGTTCTTATTCTCGAGGACAGATCACTCTCTACTTGTACCACTCTTTCTCTTATTCTCGCGTGCTTCCCTCTCTCCAAAAAGTTGCGAAACTAATTAATACTGTGTATATGTCAGATTGGGTACGTGTCCCATACACACACACACATACTCTCGAGGTCAAAACCAAACATAACTGTGAATGTTTGAAACCGGTTGCCAACGGGGACGAATTGCCCCGATTTTTGATCTAGAGTGGTTGCGGTTATCTAGTAAAGGGAGAGAGTGATTTTGGAATGTTACCTTTTTTTGAAATATCTGTAATGACACTCTTGAGAACAACCAGTGTGGAATTCGGAAAACTGGGAAAGAACTGAGGGGGTGGCGGAAATTTTTAGAAAGGAAACTATAAAAATTTTCGAACCAGCAGAACCGGAATCAGAGAAATTTGGTCCCGATTACAGACCCAAACTTGTCAACAGTATCTTATATTTCTGATGAAGATCATATTTTTCAAAAAAATTGCAGCTTTTGATTACACTTTTCTGCAAATAAAAACCTTGCTAAAAGCTATGTTAGCGAATACTTATTATCCATTTTCAATAACTTCATTTTCATCCTAATATTTCAAAAACAACGATAATTACTATCTCTTTCTCTCCTACTCCTACTTTTTTCAATTCGATTCCAAACTTTTAGAAGAACAACTCTCTCTTTTCTCCACACACTATTACTTCTTAATTTATCAGTGCTCCACAGTTTTCAGCGCCAACGATGACAATGATAAGAACATTTGCGCTCTCGTTTCGACTTTCCTTGTATTTACCATCTTCTTGCCTACTCAATCAGTGGCTGGTGAAACAATGAATTTGAAACTGTTGGGACTTTTTTTGGTCCTTGGTTTGTGCCAGGTATGAATTCATTAGATTCCAGTGTTCATCAAAAGACATAGTTTTTAGGCCAATATTTTCAACATGCCAAGTGCTGCTCTGCGTATGACTAGAAAGTTCACTGGAATGGAGAAGCTCCAAGCTCCTGAAGAGTTGGGTGGTGAAGACTATGAAATGGTGATCGAGGTCAACCAGATTGTAGAAGATATCGTTGACAATGTACCAGAAGAAGAGAAGGAGGAAAAAGTTGTTCCTAGAAATCTAGTAAGTTTTCCTTGGTCTGAAACTAAAAGTCTCAATATTCCCTTCCAGAACATGGTGATTCACACATTGCCACCCAACTACAAGAAGATGACGAACTTTGACATTCCAAGAAAAGAGATTGTCTATCCAGAAGACATTCCAAGAAGGGAGATCGTTTACCCAGAAGACTTCCATGAAAACGTTATTGAGATTATGGATTCTAGCAACGAGAGGGAAATTGACTTGGAGCCAATGCTCAAGGCTAAGGTTGAAAAAGGATACTATGAGGTATTTACGAAGTAACATTCCACTTGACCTACATAAATAATGATTTTAGCAACTCGACTCTGATGAGTCTATTGAGGATCTTATGGACGAGGGATCATGGAAAGACATCATGTCTTCTGATGAGGACGAAGATTCAGATGAATCTCCAGAGTGGGAGGAAGAACGCCCATACCTGAAGTGCGGATGTTTGAAGAAATCGGGAAAGGTCTTCGAATCCAAGACGGCTCCAAGAGAATGGGAATCCGCAGAGTTCAAGTCCAACGACCTTCCAACCGCCTGGGACTGGAGAAATGTCAGCGGAAAGAACTATTGCTCGCCAACCAGAAACCAACACATTCCGGTCTACTGTGGATCTTGCTGGGTGTTCGGAACCACTGGTGATAAATACATTTGGACACTCTTTGTGTTAACTGATTTCTTATAGGAGCACTCAATGATCGTTTCAATGTTGCTCGCGAGGGAAGATGGCCAATGACTCAATTGTCTCCACAGGAGATTATTGATTGTAACGGAAAAGGAAATTGTCAGGGAGGAGAGATTGGAAACGTTTTGGAGCATGCCAAGATTCAAGGACTTGTTGAGGAAGGATGCAATGTTTACAGAGCTACTAATGGAGGTATGTTTTTTTTCTCTCAAAATATAGTACTTATGCCTAACATTATTCAGAATGCAACCCATACCATCGTTGCGGATCCTGCTGGCCAAATGAGTGCTTCTCCCTCAACAACTACACCCGCTACTACGTCAAGGACTACGGACAAGTAAAGGGACGCGAGAGCATTATGGCTGAAATCAAGAAGGGAGGACCAATCGCTTGCGCCATTGGAGCTACCAAGAAGTTTGAATACGAGTACGTCAATGGAGTTTATTCGGAGAAGAGTGATCTTGAATCGAACCATATCATTTCTCTCACTGGATGGGGAGTTGATGAGAATGGAGTCGAGTATTGGATTGCTAGAAACAGTTGGGGAGAGGCATGGGGAGAGCTTGGATGGTTCCGTGTGGTCACTTCGAAATTCAAGGATGGAACTGGAGATCAGTACAATATGGGAATCGAGAGAGATTGCTATTTTGCTGATGTGGATGTCTCTAACTTGAACTTCTAAATATTTATCGGAATTTTGGAATTATTAGTTCTGATGAATAAAATTTTTGTAGTTGAATAGTAATTCAAGCAATAACACATGCTACTGAATTATTATGAGATCCTTTTGGCTTATCGTGCTTCACGGCGGCTTGTGCACTTTCAATCGAGGTCTCGAGCTCTTCATATCCCTCGATACTGTTCACGTTTACATCTGAAATTTTGAATTCAAAAATCAATTAGGGCAACCTTATAAACCTCTCTCATGATCCGTGATCTCCCATATACTTTTCTTCAAACTTCTCGTCAAGAAGTATGTCTCCACTTCTCCTCTTCCCTTCACATTGATTCTTCCTCTTGGGGCGAACTCGAATCGTCCAGTTTCCATCGCTTTCGAGTACGTCCATTTACTGCATTGTATCTTTCCTGGCAAGCCGAGTGATTCCATTTGAGAAGCCAATGTTACAGTCTCTCCGAAAAGACAATAACGAGGCATCTTGGTTCCAACGACTCCTGCAATGATGGTTCCGGAGTGAAGACCAATCCGGAGTAAAAATGGAGTTTTGTTGACCGGATCCATCACACTTCTTGCTTCCCACATCATTCCCAATGCCACGTGGCACATTGTTTCAGAGTGTTCTGATGTGTAATCAGGGATTCCGGATACTGTCATGTAGCTGTCGGAAACAGTCTCTACTTTGTAGACTCCACGAAGCACTACAATACGATCCAGCTTGTGGAATACCTCATTTAGCAGAAGAACGATATTTTTGGGTTGGCAGACTGGAATGATTTGCTGAAACGCTGGAAGGTCGCAAAACATGACCGTAGCTTCGTATTCGCACGGTTCAATGTGTTCTCCACTGAGCAGCTGTTGAGCAATCTTCCTGGGAAGCATGTCTTTGAGAATGGAATCTGTCTTCTTTCTCTCAATTTCCAGTTCACGAGTCATTGCTTCTAACTGCTCATTATTGGCTTCCAATTGCAAACTGAAAAGTGAACACGAATCTGATAATTTTCTTTTAGATTTCAACTCACTTCACTTCAACATCTGTCAATCTTTGTTGGTTCAGAAGGATCAAGTCACGGGTGGCGTCGTGGAGGGGCATTGCGGTGAGACGCATTCCGAACTGCATCAATTCATTTATGGAGGTAACGTATGGAGAGCAAAGATATATTATGTGCTTCTTGGTAGAAAGCATCATCATCTGCCCTTTCAATTTCAGATGGCATCCTTGAGTCAACTCGTTGGAAGTGCTCTCGGCTTCCATGGCTTCACTGAAAACTATAATAAATAGAAGTTCTCGAATTTGTGACCTACGCTTCCTGTTGTTGTTCTTCTTTCGTCATTGCATCCATATGCTTCTTCTTCAAGGGAGATGTTTTCACCTGAAGTACAAACACCGCATTGATGAAGTTGCAAATGTTCTCGAAATCCAATGGTATCTGAGGACGATTGATCTCGAAGATTCTTAGGATTGGAGTTCCTGGCTTCAAAAGCTCATTTGGAATGTGATTGCTGGAATAATAAAGTTTTCATTTTCGTACGCGTTTTCCAATACTTACTAGAGCTCATCTCCACATTGAACAAGTTTGCAAGACTCATCGAGAACAAAATGATAAGGCAGAGCCTTCGAGAAATCTTGAAGTGACATTCGCAAGTTATCATCTATGATCTCTCCGAAATCTGGAGCAGCTGACGTCATCAAACTGGCACCGGAGGCTTCTGAGTCACGTCTGTTTTCCCCGACATTCTGAAAAACTCTGTTGACTTCTCGAAACCACTCTCAACTCCATCACCTTGACCAAGAAAATAACATGTTCCTCAACTCGTTCTCCGTTATTCATGTGCACACTTCTCTGAGTTCTACCTTGAACCACGAGAGTGATATCCAAATTGAACACCAGTTTCGCAACTTCTTTTACCACTCCTTTCACAATATGATAAAGTCCAGGACGTCCAGTAAAGTAATGAAGCATGAGGGTCCCATCTGGATTCTCTTCACAACGGAAAGACGGACCACGGAGGTTCGCTTTGTAAACCACATGATCAATGAAGTAGTGAAGACTATCAAGGTTGTCCAGAAATCCTTTGAGATTCGGACTCATGCTTCTTACCAATTCATCCCATCCGATCTCCATGGAATAGGTAATGAGGAATCCACCGTACATCTCCCACACTTGGTCTTTGGTTACTTCTGAACAAGGGGGATAGAGATTCGGAATTGAAAGTAGTAACTTACTCAAGACAATTGAGACACTGTCAACGAGGACGTAGGTGTCTGTGTCCGAGTAGTAGTGGTTGACGATGTTCTCTTTTCCATTTTCGAATCCGGAACGTTCACTGAAAATGTATACACAGTCTAGATTCAAGAACAAACATTCAAATTGTAGTTTTGCAAAGATCTATCTCAAAAGTAATAAAACTCGCATCAACGACAAGATAAAAGACACGAATGAACGGTTCAAATTATTGTCAAATTTCCGAAAAAGGAAAGCTTGTGAACCTGTCCTTGAACTTAAATCCACCACTTACAGTACTTGAAGCCACGTCTCTTCTCCATACTTTCGAATCACAAGTTGTCGAATACTTTCATGAATGAATCCGAACTGAAAGTTATCAACCAAAAAAACTATAATTTATCTTCAAAACTAACCATACTCAAGCACGACTGCAATCGCTAGTCTCTAGTCTCATTGAATGGCAACTGACTATCAAACATTAAACGAAGAAGTCGCGTGCGAAACCATCCTCTGAATATTCTAGTTGTTGTGGTTACTAGGAATTTTGAATTTTGAATTCTCGATTTCTCGTGCCCACCCATATGTTCTTGATGTTGACATAGAGTTAGAAGTTGTATGAGAAAATTTTTCATTTTTTGTGATTTTCGCTTTAGAGTTTGATTCATAGGATCATTATGGCAAATCAATCAAAAAATCGTTTCCTATTTGCATGAATAGAGACTGAGGCGAAAGAAAGTTGGCATATTTTCTGGGGAAAAGGTTGCAAATCGTATATTAAAGTAGCACCTGAGCAGGTAAAAGTAGTTTTGGAGGGGAGGGAAAGAATAATGGGAAAGAGAAAGATACAGTAAGCCGGGAAAAGAAAACAAGAAGAGGTTGTGGGGATTTTGTGTGAAATGTGTGGACCAAGCGAGAAAATGAAAACAATGAAAAAAGAAAAAAACGATATTAGGCTGAAAACATAAAAATCTAGACATTTATCTCTGTTTTAAGCACGCTAACTAGACGATTCGATGCTAATCACAAAACATGGCACTGGTCATCATTGGAGGAAAATTATGGAGCAAGAAGATGACGTGGCAGGGGGAAAGAAGGTGAAGAAGACGTCATGAGCACTTTTGAAGAGAGAGAGAATGGAACATGGAATGAGATATGTTGGGGGGACAAAATCGTTGTCTGTGTCGGGGTGAACTAGAAAAAACTGAAAACAAGGAAAAACAAGTATTGATAGGGCATGGAAGTGAGATATTTACAGAAGCATTGGTGGGGGCGGAGGCGGTGGCGGAGGTTGGAAGTTGTTTCCATTTTGGTATCCATCCATTACAGATGACGTGGCACTTAGTACTTCGAGAAGGGTATCGGGCTCGATTTTGAGGATATTCTTGAAATCCATGGATTCGCTCTGGAAAATTGGTAGTTGAGAATGAGGATTCTGGATTCATAGAACATGGTGACAATTTTTCTAAAAAGGATATAAAACATATATCGATCCAAGATTGTTATCCTACACTTTAGTTCACCTAGCTATTGAAAGTTACACACAAGTACGGTAATAGTGGTTTTTGAACACAATACGTGAAGTTATCGGGACACGTGACTGTGATATCTATAACCTCGATAGTGTCAACTTTACAAACGAAACTATGAAAGTAACGCGTTCTTTGGAATTTAATTATTATGGTGAAAGTTAGATTGAAATGATAACCCAGCAAACGTTTCGCAGAAAGCGTTCTCGAGAATAAATCAAGAAATGTTTCGATTTTTAAAGCCGGAAGTTCATGAACCATATGATCTTCATAAGTTCTAACAATTTTTAGCTCAACTCACTTCTTCTGTGCTGTTCTCCTTCTTCTTCCTTGGCTTTCTTCCTCTCGATGAATTTGCCTTATGTGCTGCCAATCTCTCTTGTAACCGATCTCCGCTGATTCCAAGATTCGACGCACGCATTCCTTCGAGCTTTGAGTCCCACTCTGAAATGAATCAATATTCAGATCGACATCTTCCGAGTACCTCGCAAACTTTTACAATCGGGCTGCGGGTGACACGTGTTTAGATGACGTTTCATGTTTCCCTTGTAGACCGTCACAAAGTCACAGTCTTCACAAATGTAGGCATCTTGAAGAACTTGAGTCTCTCGGGGAGAGGCGGCTGCTGGAGCATGCCCATTCAATGGATATGGTTCATAGGCATTCGCGGAGTAATCTGTTGGAGAGCACATCTCAGAGGAGTTGGTGCTTCCGTAGAAGGATGAGGATGGTGGCGACATTTTCGGAGAATTCATGACGGGTCCTCCATTAATTGGCGATGAATCATGGTCAGGGTACTCATGGGTATACCCATTTGAGTTGATCTCCTTTTTAATTTTCTTTTTTGGTGTATGCTTCTCTCCATTCTCTATCCTCTGTCGTTTGATTGGTTCAGCACTTTTACAACATTGGTTAATATGTCTCCTAATGTTTCCCTTGTAATGACTAATAAATCGATCACAATATGGACAAACAGGTGACATGCCATCGGCTCCTGTGGTGATTGCTCCTGACTTGATAGCGGCGTCTGTTCCAGGAATCGGTGGATTCACTCCATTTGCCAATGCATCCAGATAGTTTCTTCCAATGATTTCCCGGCACTTTTCATTCCGACCGATGTGACCGGTTAGGCTACGACGAGATGGGTAGACACCTCGACACGCCATACACATGACACGTTCCTCATCGGCACTCTCGAGATCTGTATTATTCAGATCACTTCCTAGCGGAGGTGTTCCTGATGCTGCAGATCCAGAAGACGTAAGAGCAGGACTGTTGAGGGAATTCTGAAAATGAAGGATTTTTGTTGCATGTCATAATGATTTTTCAGTACTTTTCGGTTCTGGCAAAATGTCGATAAAATTCCCGCGGCTAGAAGTTGAGACTCGTTCTTTAAAAGGTTTGCTTTTAGATGTTTTTTCGCAAACATTCGAATAAATCTAAACGATCTAATATAAATAGATCTTATCATGAAAACGTCAAATCTGACGAATTCATTAGTTTTTTTAGATAGGAACTATGAATCTATCTTTTGGTGTACTACAATTATAAAAACTCACATCTTCAGATGCTGATACGGTAGCCACTGAAACGGAATTGTTCCTTTGTGTTTCCGCACTACTGTTACTCGCACTCCTATTCAATCCATTCCCATTTTTCTGATTTCCAGGTCGAAGAGGCTCGGGTCGGAGAACTTGGGTCTGAATAGTCGGCCCGGTGACTTGAGCAGCTTGAGCAGCCAAAAGAAGTTGTTGAGGATTAGTTACTCCAAAAGTGGGTGGATAGAACTGTGGACCGTTTACATATCCATTCCTAGGTGGATAACACTGAGCTGCAGTGGCGGCTAGGCCTGGCATAGCTGACATGTAGCTTCCTGCTGCTCTGTATGCATACGGTGGATCGAATCGAACTGGAGGATCGTACGAGTTCCCCACTAATGGTTGGATTTGGGGCTGCTCGAAGAGTATAGATGAAGTGAGCTGCTTTCCTGACCAACTATCTGGATAGGAAGCATGATCACTCAACATCGCGTACGTCGATCCGAAAAGTTCTGATGTTCCGGTGACCGACGACGACGATGTTGCTTGCCAAGGTGAGAAAGTGTCAATCTGCTGGCCAGACATTGTCTCCTGAAACATTTCAATTAGTACTCTAACATTGACCTAGATCAGTTTGTCTGTCCCAAAAGTACGTTTTTGGAAAGTCTAATTCTATTCGAAGGTGTCGCGCGAGGCAAGTGGCCACAAAGATTCTAGAGAAAGATAAGGCATGAAGGATGGTCAAAAGATAGTACTGGATTGAGTAGAGACATGGAGAAATGGAAGAGACAAAGAGACGATTAATGAATCAATCAATTGAGGAGGGGGAGAAAAGTAAATCAGACGTGATAAAAGTGACCATGGAAATGAAATGACTGGTGTCACAGAAAAAATAAAGAAGACTCGAAAAAAATGGAAAGCTGAGCGTGTGTGTTGATTGTGGGGGAAGACGCGCGAAGGGACATTGATAAGACGTTAAGAAAATTTCGATGAACTTTTTTAGCAAAAAAATTGCGACGACGATTACCGTAGTCAACGTTGGCAATGTTATCAGTTCAAAAGTACAGCAGTGTAAACCGGACGATTTTAGTGGCATCGAAATTCGAAAAAATCAAATCAAGTGAAAAAGAAAATGTTTATCTAACGGAAGAAGATTGATAAAAGAACGCTTGATGAAAAATATTTGAAAAGTTTGTAAAATTAAAAGTATCCAGATGAAAAGTGTTATTGTTTTAGGAGAGTTTCCAGATTGTAGAGCTAGTGGATTCTAGATTTGACTGATTGAACTTTCTCAAAAATACGAAAATCTTGATCAATATCTTCTTAACATAATCGCTGGCTTATAACATTAGGACCACCAAAAAATCAAGTTCTAGAAATCAGGCTGCAAAATTAAGTTGGAAATTCCGATCGTCACGAGACCAAATTTCTCGTAATTTAAAATTTCCCTTCTCGACCCAGTGTACAGAAAACTAAAATAGTGGGCAAAAGGTCAAATTAACTGATTCCAATTGGTCTGGGTTTGAAAAAATTTGAAACCGCAAAGGGTCAATGTTCTACTCTTGGCTTCCGGTCAAAACCGAGATGATTGAAAAACTTGAAATGAAAGATTCTTGATTGTATTAACCTGTAGTACTACTTGGTTTACTTACGCACGGAGACAGAGACGAATGTTGCGAGATGGTATCACATTTCCTTACCCTAACGATGCATGCTATCGGTTCAAGGTCTTACTCTCCACCCTCCTTTCTCACCCCTCCAACTACGACTACAGTAACCTACTGGAGACTTAGAGATATACGTATTGGAGGGAGCGCCGTGGCTCGCTTCTCTTCGCAATCTTTATCAGTGAATGGGCGGAGCTTTCAAAGAGATTTCCAGAAGAAGATCCTACCTTATTCAACTCATTCAAGTTTTCGACTTGATTCGAATTGTTATTGTCCGCAATAGTGGTGGAGATTGGCGGCTTGAGCATGCAAGCTTCCTGTAAATCTATCATCTTTAATTTTTTTTTTGTTGTTTCCTATCATCTTTTTCAGGAGAGAACGGATAAGAAGAAAAAAGAAGAAGGGTCAAGAAAGGGATAGAGAGAGAATGAAAATAAAAAGAGAAATAGAGGAAGAGTGACCAACTTGAAGATGAAAGGGAAAATGGAGAAAAAGAGAAGAAAGAAAAACACAGATGATGAACATTTTTCCGATTTCTCCCTTTTTTTCCCACCGCCGCGATTTTCCCACGGTCTTAGAGAAGAAAAAGAGAATGGTTTCCCTGGTATCTTGAGACTCCGCCCCCGGCAAAAAAAAACGAAATTTCGAGACTTTTGGTGGAAGCTTCTAGCGATGACTTCTTTCAACAACCAAATCAGTCTCTAGAATTGCATGGCGGCCTCCGGATGTAGATGTAGCGTCAACGACGATGTCTTCTGCTTCTTATTTCTACAACAACTGCCCCGAAGACTCGTCCCGAAAACTAAATTTGTGTTAGACGCGTGTGTGTGGCTCCTCTTGTCGAGACGAACAAACTCACTTATTTGACATTTTGTGCCCATGCCATCCGCTAGTGCTTTTCCCCCAACACATTCATCCAAAAATGTCTTCACCCCAAAAAGCCACGGACTGCAAGACCTTTTTTACAGTAGTGACGGATTGGAATGGGGAAACTAGGGGGGAGGGGGCGAAATCGTGAAAAGGTGAAACATTTCGCGCAAAAAGTCATGGTGTATGGACACAGGCCTGGTCACATGAAATGTTGAAAAAAAGGAATTCAAGGTTGGGGGTTAAGTTAGAGACACGACGATAGAATTTGGCTACTGGTCAAATAGAAAAAGCAAAAAAAGAATTGTTCAACCCCTATCATGCATTTGTTGCACGATCAAGGGTTTACTGATGTTTCTTTGGGTAGTTCAAGCCAAAAAAATGTTGCAATGGGAACTTTCGTCTCTTTCATTTCGAATGCCGCTAAGCAACTAATGACCAGAACACTACAAGAACCTAGAATGCAAAAAGGTAGAAAAATTAGGATTTGTGGAATTTCAGCGCTCAGAAGTATTCCATTCTGATTACAGAGGAATCTATTTGCTCGATAGTCTAAACTATTTTTCACTAACCCATGAGGTCATTGATATCATTTTTCATAAATGAATACAAACTATGGGTTCCATCGAGCCACCAGTAAAATTAGAAATGTTTTTCCGCTATCTTAGAAATATATCTTGAACTAACGATCTTCCTAATTTTTGCCTCTCAATTCCAAAAAGTTCGACATTCGAAGAAGGGGTGTGTTCATAAAGTGTTATAGGACTTTAAGTTCAGTTTCTGTTTTTTTTTTCGGAAAAATCGCCACTGGGCGTCTGTATGAAACCGGTTCACATCCCACGACCATCTTCCTCCTCAATCCCATTGCTTCCCCTTTGAAACTGAACCATAAAACTTACTACTCGCCATCATCCAATCAAAGTTTGGAAACACACTTAAGGGCATGCGTTCAGGTAAAAAGAGAAGATAGATAGAGAGAGAAAGTGAAAAAAATAACAGAAAACAAAAGAAAAACCAACATAAAAAGTGAGAAGATAAGAAGAGAGAAGATATGAGAAGAGTACGGGAATGTAACTTATAGGAAGGTGGATGGTGGATTGAGACGGGAGGAGGAGAGGTAGAGTGATGATGGCAGTTGGCAACATTGAGCGGTCCCGACGGGAAGGGGACAGCAAAAACTCGAGAGAGAAAGACTGAAGGCGAGGGACACAGACCGACGCAACAGTTGCATTCGGAGACGAGGCCAACGACGATGGACGACCCGACGATGCGACGGTGGTGGTGGTTTCTGGGGGTAGCTGCTGCTGTAGTAGCAACACAGGAGGAATGATGTAGTGATAGCGGAGGGAAGGGAGACAATATTCGGACGTGTTAGAATGCTAGTTGTCTTAGAGAGAGCGATTGGGACGGCGGCGGTGACCGTGGGGTCCCCCTGGCCAGTACTCTCCGACGAGAATCAGAGAAAACGGACTGAGGCTCCATGGCGTCGTTGTTGTAATCTAAACCGCACGCACATACAAACAGACAGAAATACATACACACCTCGAAAACTACGCAAGATGATGTTGGAATTGATAGGGGTGAAAAGTGGAATCCAAAAGTCATACGGTAGTCATGATCATGATAGTGGTTGTTAAGGATTTTATAATAACGAAAATAAAATCAAGGTTTAACTAAATCTAGTCTACAAGTTCTAGGAGGAACAGTTTGCCATGCCATACTTTCGATTTCCATCTAAAATCTGTTCATGTTCAATGAGATCAAATAGAAAAAAGTTTAAAAAATACGGAATGTTCAAGATGTCGATCATCAGCGCTAGTCTTGCTTCTGACCACATCCTATCCTACGTACATTCAGGTTCCTCACTTTCAAAATCTTTGAAAATCCACTTGGTCACACATCTATGATTTTCGCAGGTCAAAAAACGAAAGAGATTATCTCTTCACACCAAAAAAATCGCACAGATGACCTATCCCAACAGCTGAAGCGCAGGTTTTTGGTTCAAAAAATAGAGACGTTCCTTGCGAAAGAAAGACAAATAGAGATGGTTTACCAGTTACGAACACTAGCAAAAAAATCGAAAGTGCAATGTTCTACAGCTGTGAAAAAATTCGACGACCACCATCAATTTTTTAAAACAATAAACAAACCGAATATAAATTGAAAGACTATTAGTTTTCAGTCTCGTTTCAAAAAGTTCAGTAGCGGAAATTGGAAATTTTCAAAAGTCTGGAGGGGAGCGGATGTCTGCGCCATATAATCCTCCGTGCCAAAACCAGAATAGACACTTTTTGAGCCGCTAACATTTTCAGACAGCAAAAATATACATATTTTTGGATAATAAGTCATGTTAAGGACCATGTAGGAGGACGGTTGACTATTTGGGCAGTATAGGGACCACTGATGCATAAATTGGCTTTGACTCGCGCGCCGCCGGAGGGCTCGTTTTCAAGTCGGACCTGTCACTCAACCTTCATGTTCAGGCAGGTTCACCAAAAGAGAGAAATAGCCAATGAAAAAGCACCTCGTAGTGCTATTTGGTAAGATGATGGATATGATTCAGGATACTGAGAGAGGGAGGAAGGAAAATAATATAAAAGGGACGATGAATTGACAGGTTGTCAAATATTAGTGGGGGATAACGACGACGAAAATGGGACGATGAAAGAGGGTCCGCAACGCTTCGGTAGTTTTTCCAGAATGAATAGAAACGATGATCGATGGAAAATGAAATATTCTAGACTGACTCGTCTGGCCTTGTTCACTCTCACTAATAACCAAACATTTTGGTTGAAAATTTCAGTAAAAACGTAGTGTATTATCGAAGCGAAAAGTTTTCGAAGAGGAGCAGAAAGAAGAGAAAAAGGGACCCCCGAAAAGTTGTAAAGCATATAACCAGGTGGCATGTCGTAAAAGCCAGCTGTGTGCATGCGAGTGTGTGTATCCCAAGGTTTGGGTACCTGGAGGGTTTTTTAGTGAAGACAAGGACAAAAAGTTGTTGTTAGAGTGTTAACAAGAAATTATAGTAGTCAGATCAGTACACAATTCTTGGGGTGTTCTAATTTCTGAAAAAATTTGTTATTTTATTATACTGTCTGGCTGCCGGACGGAAAAGAAGACCTGTACTTTTTTGAGCGTTGTGACTAATCACTAATAGGTATGTTCTGATTCATTCTCAAAAATAGAAAAAGATTTCGAAACTTTGGAGTCATTGGTATGATTCGAAAGTTGGTGTTCCTGGTTGGAAACAAAAACGCCCAATTAGTAATTATCTAATTTCAAAGTTTTTCTCGATTGATAGTTCCAACTAAAAAATATATACAGAATCTGAACTTCAGTGGATCCTGAAGTATATAGCAGCTAAAATCTGGAAAATTCGATTTCCTGAACAAAAAGCTTCTGCGAACAACTTCATGGGACATTCATACATAAACATGAAAGTGATAAACATACGTAACGGATTAGTATGAGATTATCCTATAAAAATCAGTCTTCTCGTGAGCGGTGCCAACTTTTTTTCTTTAAAAATAAGAATGTCTGAGAAACGTTCAGATAAACCGAAGGACTCCATCTTGTATTCAAGTTGCCCACAATATATGGAAATTAGGTTCATTTGTGAATGCTACGAACCTAATGACCCATGGGTCTCGAGTCGGCGAAGACTGAGGGGTTTTGGACTCTGAAAAAATCGGAAATTTGGGACACGAGAGGACGACACGACTTCGATGGCGACCAAAGGACCATTGGGGCCCCGGGGCTGCTCCATCGTAGAGCAGCCAAAACCAATTTGCGCCCATCTGCTCTAATACATACATATAGACAGAGCCCCTCCTCCCCGTTTTTGCCCATCCCCATACACACATACGCATACACAGAAGCGAAGATGGGGGACACATCTTATGCGACGGGGGCATCTTTCGACAAGTGCGGGAATTGAGGGGACGCCGGGTGCACACACTTATAGGAGGACGAATGGACGCTGCTTAGACTGCAAATACTCAGGAAATGCCTTAGGAGTAGAATGAGAATAAGCAACGACGATGCGAAATGAGAATTTTGAAAAAAAAAACACATCGTTTTTGCAAAAAAATTGAACAGCTTTTGATGGCAGTGGTGGTGATGGTAGTAGTATGCGTGTCATCAAAAATATGAGGGGAATCGGGGGGTTTGACAAGAACATAGAGGTTGTTCCAGATTTAGGTGGATATAGAAACCGAGTCTAAGATCAGAAAATGCCTTGGGCTTTGATAAGGTGATAGACAAAAATGAAAATTATCGAAAACTTGCTTAGTAAGGCGGAACTAGACTTTATGATTCTGTTATTTTTCAAAGAATTACTATCGACATTAAACGAGAAGTATCTTAAGGATTCTCGGTATTTGGAGCAGATTCAAGAGGGCTTCAGATTCTTGAATTCGAACGTTCCAGCCAAGTTCATACAAGACAAATAATCCTAAACAGATTACAGAGAGCCTGATAAAATATAATCGAAAAAAAGAGAATGGGCGAATACAAAAATCTTCGACAACAGTTCATAGAGTAAATCGAAAATTCAAACTGTAAAAATACTAATTATTGGATGTTAGAGATTATTCGTTCAAAACTTGCAAAAATGAAAAATACTATTTTCGATATTAAGTACAGTAAGCTTCAAAAGTTTGAGCTTTTTCTTAAACCTCTTGAATTAATCGGAACCGTATGAATTCTTAGAAAATCTCAGAAAACTTTTTGGCTGACCTTACTCTTTCTCGAAAGCTCAATCTGTCATAGACTTTGGTTTAACATTACAAAGAAAAAAGACGCATGAGGAGGAATGGGATCATATTCCTTCAGGCAACTTTGTGAGACATATCTCTCTCAATGACAAGGCTCACCCACTTTACCTATACACTTTTTACAAGAATAGTACAACTTGAGGTGGATGATTAGAGATTAGAGGTTGAAGAGAAATAGAAAGGTGTGAATGATGAGTTCTTTTTTTTGCTGTTTCCCACTGCTCTTCTCCGTTTCCACCATAAAACAAAATCATATTGCCTATGGGCACTTCACCTCTTCACACAGCGTTTTCTCATCGTCGAACGCAATAATTGCTCTTCCTCTGCTCTTTTCAAAACGAAGCTGTTTTTTTCTATTTCTTGTGTCTCTAGAAAAATGCTTTTTAGTAATATCCGACGTTCAGAAATTATACACTTTTAATGGGAGCCTCCCTTAAATTGGATAGAAATTATACTATCTTCGGAAAACAAAGTTATTACAAGGAACAGAAGCAAAAGTAATACGGAAATATGTTAGGGGTGTGTACACCAACAGGGGTCATTCAGGGTCACTTTCTCTTTGATCTGATTGCCAATTGCCTATAGTCCAATTCGTTATTGGCAACCTGCTGTCAGTCAAAAGAAAGAAAATCGAATAACAGTTTCGATTCGACATTATGGAAACAAGAAACATATTAGCATATTCTGACGCCGATGGTAGAGGAGGTGTGAGAGAAAAAAAGTAGTGTGTGATTCTGAAATTGGAAAAAAAAGTAGAACGTTGTCATCGTACAGTTTCGAAATGTGTACAGAGCAAGAGGAACTATGACTAATAACTGTGTATGATGGAGAAGCCAATTTTTGAAATTAGGTTTCTGAATTCAGAAACCAACCGAATCTAGAGAAGAGGGGTATTGGTGGGTGACTGAAATGCAGATGGATGGGAAAACGAAGTGGAGGCGCGAGTATGGTCCCAGGAGAGCGATAGCAAAATAATTCCGAAACCCGAGATCCATATGTGGCCCCGTGGCCTTCTGGCGAAATGGTAAGTGAGACTGCCTATGTGGACCTATTTTCTATATAACCCACACAAACACACACACACACACACACACATGTGCGCTTCACTATAATTGGTGTACCTCGACTCGATGCGATGGGCTCCACACGGAGCACATTGAAATTTATATCGCTTTGAGAGAGAAAGAAAGTGGTTCGGGGTGGTGGTGGTGCTGGTAGTGGAGCCGGTGTGGTGTTGGCTATAAAACGAAATGAGGTTCTCGCCATACCCCCACTCCAGAAGGCACCGACTAGATTACTGTTGTTTTTCATAGTGAGCTTATTCGGAAGGGAGAATGGGGAAGAGGAGTAGTTTCAATAATATTGAAAATAGAGTCAGCTAGGTTGAAGAAGTCGTATGGAATGTATATTTTTCGAAGTCGGCGAAAAAATACAAAAAAAATCAAAATTTGAAATGAAGTTAAGCAACTAAAACTAGACTGAAATCATCTCTACAGAAACAAGTTTCCCCAAAATCTTTGCAAAAAAAAAAATCAACAAAATTTTTGAAGTTTTGGGTTTTTGGAGGTGGTGGTTTCTTTTTTCGTGCACACTCACATAAGTAGCATGAGGTAAAAGCTCTGCCTCCCAACCACACCAGCACATTCTAAAACACCAAGGGGTATGGGGAGGAGAGCGAGTAAACACAGTGTGAGAGTTTGCGTAACTCCTACTGATAACCTCTCGCGGTCCCCGCAAAATATATGAACTCCTCGAGGCTATAGAGAGAGAGAGTTGGTTGAACCTACTGACAGTAAGCATACACAAACACTCTGTACTACTGATCCAAAAGCCTACGGCATAAAAGAGACGAAGACAGTGGGTAAAGAAGGTAACCGTTTTGAAATTAACACACACTCGAATGGCGTTCAAACAGGCGATGCTGTATGTTTGAATAGATTCAGATGGAAGATTCTGAATTTCATAAGCGAAAAGGAATAAATTCATGAAAGCGTGTCAGGGTGTGGTCAAGAGAGATGGGACACGATAGCGGGGCGGCGGTACGTCTTTCAGGTGTTTTTACTAGCTGAGAAAATTCCGGACGTCGACCCAACCCATTTTGATGGTTCGGAAAACTTTGAGGAAATGGGTGGACAAAAAAAGTTTTTACGGCCAAATATGCTGAGGTGCCCTAGTCGTGGGAACTTGGGACACAAGAGGAAGGATTAGGGTTTCGAGGGGAGAGGGGGCACTTGAACTTTGAGATTGGCGTTTGAATTAATATGACCGTAGGGTGTTGTAATGGGGTTTTTGTAAAGGTTAGGTTATGCTAAATCATGCAATGGAGGTAAACAATGTATTGTCAATTTTGGAAAGACTAGAGAGGGGCTGGGGAGAAGAATTTCCCAATTTCAAAATTTTTGCAATCTGCATGAATTCTAACAAAATTATTCTGGATTTGATATAAAAAAAAGCTAATCTTAAAATTGCTTTGACAAATGTCTTAATTCTGACAAATGTTTTAATTTTTTTCAACTTTTTTTCACTTTTTTTTCAACTTTTACAAATTTTTCAACTAACGAAAAACTCAATAGCTAAAATACCGGTTAATCAGAAATCTTGGAATCCGAATCTTATTAAACACTAATTGAAAGGCTAATCGTCCTAACAATGGAACCCTTTAATTATTTAACAGAACGCGTTATTAAATTTTCATCCCCAGCTATAGGAAAAATTATAGGAATTTTTGAAAAGTCGCCTTGTTCTAGACATGCTTATTAAAAATCAAGTTTTGAAATCACGATTTTCGCATTACACAATTCTAAAAAAACCGTCTACAGAGAATTTTTTTTCAGCAATCCGGAAAAGAAACCCGATTGAAAATCAACTAAATCAGAAAGAATACCAAAAAGGCAAAATTATACTATTTCCAAAAAACGACTAGATAAAAAGTCCTAGACAGAGAAAGAGAGTGCAAAAATCCAGAGAAAAAAAAAGAGTTGGCATGAGGTGGGGTGTGGGACGACGGACGGACTACAGGGGGCCATAGAGGTATATAGAGAGAATATTCATGAATAATCATGGTGAGGAGCATCATTTGAATAATTTATATTCGCCGAGAGGACGACGCCCCGACCCACACACTTCTACATTCTCGTACGGACGGTTGACACTCCCTGCCAAACAACTGTTAATCTTCAGTTTTTGAGCATGTGAACGTTTTGGAATTTCGAAACTTTTTACTATTGAAACTAGGATGGTTTTTCGACACATTTTTAACTGGCAATTACAAGCATTCAAGTGAAATTTTGGACAAGTATGAAATCGGGCAAAGTGGTGTGGAAGAGTGGTGGGAAACGACGGAAAAAGGGGGGGGGTGCTCGGAATTCATTACGCGTGATTGATGCAGAACCAAACATGTGGGGCCATTGGCGACGACGACGAGAGCAACATCGTCGTCCATGAACATCCGGACAAGTTTACTACGCTAACGAGGAAGAGTCGAAGAAGTCAATGATGATGATGACAGCGTTTAGGAGGAACTTTTTGGAAGAAGCACTTTTGGAAGGGACTGATTGGGATAAACGGGATATTTTACTTATTGAGTCTATCATTTATTTGAATGGTTAGGAAAGGTGGGAAAGGCTAGACGAAAGTAAGATTTTGGCATACTGGACTAGATAATGTAAGAGAAGCTTTCAGTTTGGGAGATTCTTGTTTAGAATCAATTTTTTCTATTTGGTGACGGTACCTTGAAGCTAAAGAAGCCTTCAAGCCTTCTCGAGAATATAATTATTCTTGGTTAAATGCTTCAAAATCGACAGTTTGGCGTGTGGCAGCTAAAACTAATAGTCATATTTCCAACAGTCCAACCTCTTTTAAATATTTTCAAATATCTTCTAGCCATCCTCCCATTTTTTCAAATTTTTGAAGGCCTTCGCTCTCAATAATACAATTTGAAACAATGCATAGTTTTTGAATCGACTGCAAATCGTTTCGTTGATGTTT
The DNA here is from genome assembly GCA_963966625.1 of Caenorhabditis zanzibari. Classification (NCBI taxonomy): domain Eukaryota; kingdom Metazoa; phylum Nematoda; class Chromadorea; order Rhabditida; family Rhabditidae; genus Caenorhabditis; species Caenorhabditis zanzibari. The sequence goes on along the minus strand of OZ016472.1, from coordinate 8,388,204 downwards.
ATTTTCACATTCTTGAGATTTCAGACTTCTGACGAACTTCTATTTCGAAATAGTGTTAAGATACTACCCGTAACTTTCATATGATTGAATTTTTCCATTTCCACAGACAAACGATTGCTACAACAAAAATAAAAGTGTAAATTGCGAATCCCGATTGAAAAATGAAAATCGAAAACGAATTGAAACACCTAACGCGCGACGGCCTGCAGGAAGGACAACGGTGACTGATGGTGTTGTCACATGACTTTGATAAAGTGAAAAAGCAAAGAGGACGGAGAGCATGATTGATACAAAGTCCGAACACACGCATACTAGAGGGTCCACTGCAAGGAAGTGTAGTAGTGATGCTCACACTCGCTTCCTCCTCTATTACAACAAACTGTTTCTCGTATTCCGTTACTCTCTCCGTCCCCCTAGTACTATTTCCACGATCGTCTTGGGTGTGTCGAAACGTGAAAGCAGATGGTGTGGTCGGGACCTCGGGAAAAATGAACTATAAGAAATGGGTAGTAAAATTGATTCGTACTCTTGTTGTAAATGAGATGGTTTACAATATGGACTCTCAATGTTTGGTAAAATGTTTCTTTGAAGATAGTGATGACATACGTGATTAGTTGAAGACTTTATCGGTTTGTTTAATTAAATTTTTGGTTTGATTGCGAGTCATCAATCATTGGTTTCATTTCAAGAGGGAAGCTTCAGGGAAAAGTAGAAACGAAATCGCAAAAGTGACAGTTATGATCATAAGATACATCAAAAGACAAGGTATTGAGATAGATGATAACAAGACACACGTATCTTGAGACTGTTTTTCAAAGTAATTCCCCACTGAGAATCGAGTTCGAACATCTAGAATATGTTCAGTCGGACTTCGTTTTGATCGAGTATTGAATTTAGCCACTTTCTTTTGGGAGGATCCTGAAGTTTTCGAACATTTTAAATTGTCTTCATTTTGCTACAAACCATAAGGTGGGTTGCCAACAGGTGCTCCACCACCTTCTGGTCTATCCTCTGTGCATATTGGTCTAATACACTCTTCTCCTGGTTCTCTTACGGTAATTGATATTTGACACTGGAAGAACAAAGCGTCCCTATCTGCAAATTTGTAAACGTGAGCTTCTTGGCCAGCCAGAAGATTTTCAGGATATTCTAGATTGGAGAGTAAGAACTTGTCGATGGCGCATCCATTGGAATCAATCAAAAATGCACGATCTCCTTTCCCATCGTCGGCGGAACAAGTGTGAACAACCATGCAAAATGAGTCTTCTGAAATCTTACAGAAAACTGTGGAAAATTCCAGATAACGTGAAATCTGTATTATAAGGGCACATGTAATAGAAGGGCACCTCTAATAGAAGGGCACCCCAATGAGCTCAAAATGAGCACATTCTTGAAATTTAAACATTGAAATTAGTCCTATTTGAATCCTCGTCAAAAGTTGACTAGACAGGTTACAAAATAATTTTCAAATCTCTTCTCCAACAGATGTTTTAATCCATTTTGAGAATTGAAATAAAACATTTTTGGGCGATGGAAAAATGGAAGGGCATGCCCTTCTAATTCAGATTTTACGGTAACTTACCATTGTCGCTTTCACATTTCCATTGATGATAAACTTGTTGTCCAACGAGTCCAAATTGAACTGGTTCTCCAAATGGACCACCTTCCAAAATCTGAAAAAAAAACTTTGAAACTAATCAATTTCCATCCCTAATTTCACCTGATAAGTGCAGTCTGGCATTGTTAGATTCTCGCGAACACTGGCTGTGTTTATTTCAGCTACTTCAATGTTATTGCGTACTGTAGTCTCCGTTTCTTTGTATAAACATAATATATTGTAAGATCGATCTACTTTTGTGACGAAGTAGGGCTGGAATTTTCAAATTCATTAAAAGTTTCGATAAAGAAAACTCTAACATGAAAAGAAATAGTGATAATTGTCCTGACCACAGTGCCTCTTGGGTTCAAAATCCGTTGTCTTAGTGCTCCACATAATCCAATTTCAAATTCGAGGAAAGCTGAAAGCCTTCCAGTCCCTTTTGCAACACAAACTGGTTCCGATGCAAAATCTTTGACAAAAATAGTTCCAACAAAAGGCTTTTCAGTTTTGATTTGAATTGAGATGGTTCGAGAATCACATTCCACTTGAACTTCTCCTTGAATATTTATGAAGTCATGAGTATTTCAATAGGAGAGAAATCACCAAACAAGGAATTGTCTACTGGAATAGAATTAACTGGAAGGATAATGAGAAGAATCTGAAATAGAGAATACATCCAACTAGCCGCATTGAGAAACTATCACGGTGTCTTATTCTGTTGTCAAGTGGATTCTGAAGTGTTCCTGTTTTATTTGAGATTGCAACTTGGAAAACATAATTTATTAATAAGAGTAAAAGAAGTAGCCAATCCTAGTAATACAAAGAAATACATTTCCTTTGTTGTAGACTTTATCAGTTTTGTTAATTAAATTGTTGGGTTGATTGCAAGTCATCAATCATTGGATTCATTTCAAGAGGGAAGCTTCAGGGAAAAGTAAAAATGACATCGCAAAAGTGACAGTTATGATCATAAGATACATCAGAAGACAAGGTATTGAAATAGATGATAACAAGACACACGTATCTTGAGATGGTTTTTCAAAGTAATTCCCCACTGAGAATCGAGTTCGAACATCTAGAATATGTTCAGTCGGACTTCGTTTTGATCGAGTATTGAATTTAGACACTTTCTTTTGGGAGGATCCTGAAATTTTCGGAAACGTTGAATTGTCTCTATTTTTTGAATTGTCTCTATACATACCATAAGGTGGGTTGCCAACAGGTGCTCCACCACCTTCTGGCCTATCCTCTCCGCATATTGGTCTAATACATTCTTCTCCTGGTTTTCTCACGGTATTGATATCTGACACTGGAAAAACAGGGCGTCTCTATCTGCGAATTTGTAAACGTGAGCTTCTTGACCAGGGTATTCTAGATTGGAGAGTAAGAACTTGTCGATTGCACATCCATTGGAATCAATTAAAAATGCTCGATCTCCTTTTCCATCGTCGGCGGAACAAGTGTGAACAACCATGCAAAATGAGTCATCTGAAATCTTACAACAATCGTTGAAAAAATCAGATACCGTAAAATCTGTATTAGAAGGGCACCTGTAATAGAAGGACACCTCTAGTAGAAGGGCACCCCGATGAGCTGGACTTCAATAAGAGACACAGTAATACATATAACTGATATAAGAAACAGTTTATTCAAACGAAACATTTATTAAATTGAGACGTTTTACAGTGCGTGACATAAGTAAATGTAACATCTGCTTCTGAATTGACTGAAAATCACTTTTTGGGAAAACTAACATTAGTGTTACGCGTAGCAGTAGGTCTTTTTCAGACTTTACCGCGCCATTCGGTCAGTTTTTGAAATTGGGTCCCCAAAACTTGTGTGATTTTCGATGCCAAACACGACCCGAATGTTAGGTTTCTTGAAAAGGTAACTTCAGTCGATTTAGAAGTTGAGCTCTACATTTTTTTTCAGACGGTTTTGAACAACTTCGAGCTTCAATTTTATATCGCATTAAAATCGATGAAGCTCGAGAAAATCGAATTTCAAATCGCGAACTTTTATTTTTTCTAATCTATTCCAAAAAATCAGAATTTTACACTGATTCGAATGCACCTAATATCGCTGCTCGAAACGCTATAGAACAATTTTTATGAACAAAATAGCATTTTGTCGCGCTCGCTGCAGACAGAAAATGGACTAACAATATTTCTACACCGTTTTGAGCTGCGAGATCATGTGCGTTTGGATCAGCAAAAATTCTCCATTTTTTTGAAATAGGGGCTCTATTCAACTTTGATGGCCCCAAGCGAAAGTTTCATGGCCCGAAAGTTTTTTATGGCACCAAGAAATTAAATATGGTCCCAAAAAATTAATTGTGGCCCCAAAAAATCAAATGTGGCCCAAGTGTAGGTCAGAATAGTTTTATGGCCCCGAAAAAAATTTGATAGCCCCAAAAATTTTTGCCGAATAGAATTACGGGCTCTCCGATTAACCTTGTTGAGAATTTCACTCAACAGCATTTTAGTATGTATTTATGAAGATTTTGTATGAAAAGGAGTATTTGAAAACCATCAAAGAGTCCATAAAAGAGCAGAATTGTAACCTTCTGAAATTATTGGGACCATCAATTTTTTTTTGGGGCCATAAAACTAATCTGACCTTCTCTTTGGGCCACATTTGATTTTTTGGGGCCACAATTAGTTTTTTGGGGCCACATTTAATTCCTTGGGGCCATAAATTATTCTGAGGCCATGAAACTTTTGCTTGGGGCTATCAAAGTCGAATAGAGCCAAATATTGTTATTTTCGTAAATAATGGAGCTTGTGACTCTAAACTATATGCTCATCCTCCGGCAATTTCCGCTTTCCATCCATAGTTGCGTCTATCCGAAATAGAGTTGGTAGCAGGCACCAATCAACAAGGCAGCTTGTAATTGTGCCAAAATACAGCTGTCCGACACCCTGGGAAACAAGAATATACTTTTCAAAGTGGAAGTTTTTTGATTTTTAATTTAAACTCAAATGATCGTCCCGATTCCAGTTTTAAAGAGGAGAACAATATTTATACATAAAAAATCGTTAAAACTCAAAAAAATCGATTTTCAATTTTCAATTACGAACTTACTTTTTTTTTTCTAATCACCATCCGGTTCTCTCGAATGTCCTGTTACATACGAGTTTGATGAGTTAGACTACGTTGATGAAATGTATGATTGCCACATCGATTTTTGATGTAGGAATCAGAAAAACTATTACAGGATCTCTGGGTTCATATCAGCACTATATTCATAGGACCATAGAACTCATACAACAAATAAGACCACAGTGATAGTAAGGGATCCTACTCAGTAGAGTGTCGTCTTGCGAGACATTTCTTGCAAGAAACACTAATTCTCGCAATTGTCTCGGCTCGCCTCGTCTCGCCTCGTCTCGCATTTTTTCATTCTCGCAAATGCTCGCGTGTTCTCGTTTCTCGCAAATTTCTCGCAAGTCTTGTGCGAGTCTTGCGAGACTCGAATTGCGAGTACGTGTCCTCATTTTCCCTCACATTCCTAAAAGATTTTCGAAGTTTTCATTTTTTCCGAGTTTTTGGAAATCCACGTTCCAAAAAAAAATAGAATCCAAATTTTAAAAATGAAGAATTTTCTGAAAAATCGTTGAAATGTGAGGGAAAATGAGGACACGTACTCGCGATTCGAGTCTCGCAAGACTCGCACAAGACTTGCGAGAAATTTTCGAGAAACGAGAACACGCGAGCATTTGCGAGAATGAAAAATGCGAGACGAGCATTTTTCGAGTAATTGCGAGAACGAGACGAGCCGAGACGAGACACGCGATTTCCTGCGAGTCTCGCAAAGATTTCTCGTGCTCGCCGAGCATTGATGCTCGCGAGACGACACTTTACTACTCAGGTAATTTTCGGGCATTTAGCCGTGGAAAATGGCTATTAGCCAAGCAAAATGGGAGGATGCCAACTGCAGTTAGCACTCTCCCGTTTTGCATGGCTAATAGCCATTTTCCACGGCTAAATGCCCGATTTGATCTCGTGTTCCGAATGCGAAGCCTAGGCAGGAATGTGGCATGTGTTCGGCCCATTATTGGCATATAGTTGGCACGTTTCAGGCTGATTCGCATTCGGATCACGAGATCAGATCGGGCATTTAGCCGTGGAAAATGGCTATAAGCCATGCATGCATCCCATTTTGCATGGCTAATAGCCATTTTCCACGGCTAAATGCCCGAAAATTACCTGAGTAGTTTGCTTTTAATTGGTTACAACCCCAAAGCCCCCGATAATTCTTAAAACCCCCGTTAAATCATAAAGAACCAAACATTTTAGTCAACTTTTTGTCGGAGCGCGAAGAAGTGAAAATTTGTTTATCAAAATTTTTCAAAAATGAAGAATTTTTCGAATGCACCTCATATTGCCACTCAAAACTAATTTTTAGCAATGTTATGAGCATTTGAGTCTAGAAATCGGTTCCTAGGCCACCAACTTCAAATCTGAATGTAAAGATTGTAGCTCACAATCAGGCTTTCACAAGTTTCAGTGTACATGGCTCCAGTGAAGAACCAACCGTGACGGTAGAACACGAATGAGCATTTTCCTGAATTCAATGGAGCACGTTTTCAAAACAACACGTACGTAGCCTTTATGAGCGTTGGTGGTCTAGAAATCCAAAATTTGCGTTTTTTTAACCAAAACTTTTTACAGTTATTATAAGAGAAGTCCTAAGAGAAGTCCGATGCACTATTTAGCACAGGCTGACAAACGGGCTACTCGCGCAAAAAGCGCTCTGTCGCATTACTGTTGGCTCAGTGCCAAAAAAGGTTTGATGTGCAGGTTATCTAAATGTTTTTCAATCCTAAATTGAAACTCCGTATCGCGCAAAATCCGTATACCGTGACTGAGCCGATATGCAGCCAATATTTTGGCTCCGCCCCTTTTTTCCCGCCAATTCAAATTAAAAAATATTGAGTAGCCCGTTCGTGACCCTGTGTTTAGATCTCAGAAATATTGATTTTAAGCCCAGTTTCAAGCTGTTAAAGTTGGTGGCCTAGAAATCTGTTTCTAGGCCACCAACTTCAAATTGTCATCACATAACGAAAAAATGGTTTTGAGCAGCGACACTAAATGCGTTCGAGTCAGCGAAAAATTCTACATTTTTTGAAATAGCTTAGAAAAAAATGTAAGTTCGAAATTTGCAATCGTTTTTCTCGAGTTCGATTTTTTTAATGACGATTTTATGACGAAATACTGAAATTGGGACGATAATTTGAATACAGATAGAAAATTACTGAACCTTTGAAAAACACTCTACAGGGTGCGCCATAAGTATGGTAACACAACTTTGAGGCCTAGTAATTCAGTCAAACAAAAACCAAAAGTTGTGAAATTTATATGATAGTTATACTAATTAAGAAGAATATTTCGACAAAGTTTCAAGTATCAATGCCAACTCTGCGCAAAACGGCATAGAGAGTTCTGCGGGTCACATTACAGAGAAATGAAGAAAAGGGTCTCTACTTCCTTGTAACCTCCAGAAAGTTCGCAATGACATTTTTCTTTTATATTTTTTGTAGTAGGTTTGTTGATGATTGTCAGGTCTACTAGTTGCATATCAAAAGAATTCGTAATTAGACAGATTTTGCGTTTTGGGAGCTACTTTTATCCATGTGCTAAAATATCTATTTTTCCACATTATTGGTTGTCGTTACGTTCGAGACATTCCATATTTCCTAAAATTTGGCATTTATGTAGGCCTAACCGTCTTAAATCATTGTTAGAAAAATCTTGTTTCTCAGTCGACGCTGAAATTTTTCCTGGGGTATTATGTGTAAGTGTGAGTACTCTGGCACGCACTCCTCCACTGGGAAATCTCGAAATGTCCAGAACAACAAGACTTGTTTTGGGAGGGATTTCGTTCACTAAAAAGTAGTCTCAAATGTTTTATACAAGCTTAATTTGTTTATCTAGAACCAAAATTATTTTCCTAGATAAAAATATCAGCTGGGACAATGGATGAAAGTCAAAAACCTTCTCCAGTGGCAAAATATCGTTTTTATTGTTTAAAACGAAAATTTTAATCTCAAGCTTCCAATTTTTTGTATTAATTATAAGTGTCAAGGCGCACACCCTCGCAAAGTGTCTGGTCGAGGAAAACGCGCTCGGCTGAAATTTTAGCTGCGTCTCTCGTTTTTGGTTGCTATTTTCGCAAAAAAAAACACCCGCCAATTCGAAAAAAAAGTCACTTGACCAGACACTTTGCGACCCTGTGAAGGCGTAAGTCTCCGCCTCAACTTTTCTCCGAACCAACCTGATAAGCGACTCTATAAAAGGCGTTATCAGGGAGGTGAGGGGCTCTTTCTCTGATTTTCTTGTCAATTATTATTGACTTTGAGTTTTTGAATTTACCTTCTCCCAAGAGGGAGATGGTATAATAAAGTAATGTTATTAAGTCTTAAGTACACAGAATGAAAACCGCTACACAGTCATTAAAGATCCTGAATCAAGTCAGGAGTAACAGTTAGATTATTACCGGGATTAGGGTTATCGGAACCCCCTAATCCTTGTGTAATAACATAAGGAAACTGCGTTATTGACCTAAAAAACAAATTGGACTTACTCTCAATACCAAAACCTTACTAAAATACTATGTTTTCATTTTCATGGCAACAAAATGCGTTTTTGCCGTTTGGATCAATTGTACAAAAACAATCATATCTGAAGAACTAAGATAGATTGAAGTTTAAAATTTGTTGCATTGTGAAGCCAGAAATTCAAAGTATATGTTTAGCAAAAATAAAAGTGCTGAAGACACCAGATCATTTAATACGAGACGCTTCTTTTCAGAAATTGGGGCGTGCCGAACTGACAAAGAGTCGGGTAACATTTTTATATATGCATGGCACCAAACTCAAATTTACTGAATGAAACTTTTGTAGAATAAAAACTGGCGTTTCACAATTATGTGTGCCAATTTTCAAAACAATTGGTCGCCGGTGACCATTTTTATGATAGCTTAAAGTTGTTACCATACTTTTGGCGCACCCTGTAATCCAAAAAAAAAAACGAACCCGCACTCCATACTGACGCAAAATTTCCGTTGCGTAAAAGACAGTGGCCATGTGACCGAAGACATACAAATGTACGTGATTCGTTTGACAAAACGACCATACAAGCCAAGTGTGTTTGTAGTAAAAAACTACAAAACATATGGCGCAAAAACAATGTAAGGCATAGTTGATCTGAAAAAAAAGAAACAATTGTTTGAAAGGGAAGAAATAAAAAAACTAACATTGTATTTGAAATTCAGATTCATACAGAGCGTCCATTGAAGCAATGAATGAACGATTCCTCCAAGTATGGCACACTTCATATGGTACCTATAGTAGTTGCTCGAGTGTGTAGGGCCCTTATAAGTCATTGAACAAAAATAATTAGCGAGAACGTAAATCGCCATTAGAGCTGTGAAAATTAGAATTGCAGCGTCTCGAATATACGAATTTTTATCGTCAAACCGCAAAACAACTATAGTGAATATAGAAGTTAGCATGAACCAAAGACACAAAGGATAGGGACCCATTTTTTTGAATGAAGTATCGGTTGACTGTGTGCTGTGCATCAATGGTGACCTGAGACGATGGGAAACGCGATTTCTCTTCTGTATCGTGTACTCCTCGTGGACAAGAGACAGCTGGCTGGACCACCCTGGCTGCACGATTGACTAGTGAGAAGAAGACCGTTTATTGTGTTTTTGTGTACAGAGACATCGTGGGAAAATGCGTGATTCGCCAATCTCTCGGGGCCCGACTTAATAAAGAGTCGAGTATCTCGTGTTATGACTATTTGAAGTTGGTGGCCTAGAAAACCAAAATTTGAATTCCTAGGCTACCAATATTTTTAAAAGATCAAGATTAATATAAGAAATCGATTAATGGCAGTTCAAGTTCTGTATCTCAATTTTAAGCAGAGTTATGACGTTTTGAAGTTGGTGGCCTAGAAAAAGGTTTCTTTGTTTTCCACCAACTTCAAATGCTCATAACATGGCTAAAAATTAGTTTTGAGTTGCAATATCAGCTGCATTCAAATCAACAAAAAATTCTACATTTTTTGAAATAGGTAAGAAAAAACGTGTTCAGAATTTGAAAATCGATTTCATCGAGTTTTAAAGGTGGTGGCTCGGGTATCGCCGGCAACTTTAGGTCGGAGGTTGGTCGGGTTCCGGACAAGACCGCTACTAAAGCCGACCAAGGTCCGACAAACTTCAAATTTGAACGGGTCGGAAGTTGCAACTTCCGACCAAAAGCTGACAAACGTGTGCGCTAAAGCCGACGGACGGTCAACGTCTGACCAAAAGCTGATCAAGGTCCGACCTAAAGCCGAACCCCCCTCAACTTTCGACCAAAAGTTGCAACTCGACACCTGAGGGGACAGCAAAATTTTAATTTTTCTGAAACTTCTGTGAATCGAAGCAACAGTTAGTGTAAGCGGATTCTGATATGCCAACTGTTCTATTTTGGTTGAATTCCGTGAGAAAATCACCCTTAAATTAGAAATGTCGTAAGCTACACAAAAACTAATAAAAATGTTTATGAATATTTCAGCAAACTCCGCCGCCTTTTGGCTAAAATATGCATACCCACTAGTGGGTCCAAAAGTCAAAATTATTCCCTGAATGAGATAATGGTTAAATGATGTCAGGAATTCGTAGAGGGCACTATTTTGACAATTTTTCGTGTTCTAGACCATATTTCAAAAAACGATTTACTGGAAATATTTTTGGAAATTTCGAGAAAAGTGTCATTTTGGACATGAATCTCGATATGTAGCTTCATGGAGGCTCAAAGTGAACGAGTTCTTTTCAGTATACCTTGTCAGTTTCACTAATTTCATTTTTAATCTTTAGAGCACATTTTATTTTGTTGAATATGAGCAAAAATGGACCAGACTGTGATCGTTTGAAGCTGAAATTTCAACATGTGGGAAATTTTTGTTTAAGTTTTGTTGGTTGACCCCGATTTTCAGAAAAAAAACGTATCCAATGGTAGCAAAAATGGTTTCGCATTCTCACATAACGTTTCATGCTTCTTTTAATGAGCCTTTTTTCGGACCACTACAGGTTTGAACAGCACTTCCTCAATCCTTTCTTGCGGACTGACATAAGGTAGTACCACCTGCCCTAATCTTAGCGACCCCACCTCTATAAATTGACCCACAGAAGCAATTTGTCCCCTACACCGGCCCCTTCTCCCTGTTCTGTTTTCAGAGTTCAACTTCTCGGAATTCAAAAAGAAGCTCTTTCGACCTTCCCGTATGATTTCGTCAGAACTCACAATGTCATGGTGTATGTTTGTTGTTTTGGTGCCAAAATCCGTAAAAGAAAATGCCGAATTGGTATTGATTAGAATCCCGATACTAGCTGTATTGAGAGTATTGAATCTGCACAACCATCTACAGTACGAAATCATCCGGATAGCTACTACAAAAATCACTTAAAGGTGGTAGGACACCTCAAAAAAAGTTTTACTCTAATTTTGCCAGAATGTTCCTTAGGTGGGCTCGAACCTGTGGGCGCATTTCTATGGGCACTGCGCCACTACCGGCTGCGCCACGCGGACGCAAACGGGGGCGCCGACCGAGGGCGTATAAAAGGAGGCATGAAAATCGCCCCCCATTCTGCCCCCCATTTTGCGAGCTGTCTCACCCCCTTTAAATTATTTACTAGCCGGGGCAATGGTCTTCTTCGCCGTTCAGTTTTTGATTTTGTGGGCTTTGGATTGCAACTATTGGGTAAGTTATACTGCAGAATTCCTGAATCTATAACATTTTTCAGTACAACTACACTTTGTTCTGCCTCTCAGCTATCTTCTATGAGTATCATTCATGGCACGTTATCGATTGTTGCCGAATGAAACACCTATTTCTGTATATTTTCATTCACCTATCCGCCATTGTTTTGTTCTTCTCCGTGCATCCGATCATGTTGAAATGGATAATACAAAGAGACATCCTGTTTCGGGATCTTTCCAGAGACTTTCAAATTATTCCATTCCTCTTCTGTTTCATTGATTGGGTTCTGATTCAGTTTTGGTTGTGTGTGGAACCGTCGATGGATGGGAAGAGGACGGCTGCTGGACAAGTTTGAACGGATTTGGTTGTGCTTTTCGATCGTTATGACTTAATAAATTATGAGACTTTCTAGAAATGTGTGTTTTTGTATCTTTGTTGCAAGGGCCGTAACGTCGGCCTCCAATTATGTTCATCTAACCGTCATCACTTTTGGTACAGCGTTTATTGCCGCAAATGATGATGGAAGGAGACCTACAGCAATGGTCAGAAAGAATGCACGGACTGTTGCAATAGGTCAACTTTGAAGGTCTGAAAAGTGGTCTCCAGATCTCCGATTACTCTGAAATTTTGCAAAAGTTTAGAGGAACTCTAGAACTCTATTTCTATAGTTGACACATTTTTTAAAAGAACCCGGTCCAGTTAGTAAGGTCGAGTGGCAAGTGGCAAACTAATCGAAATTCGATGTAACGTCAGTCAAATTGGCCTAACTAACTTGAACGAAGACTAACTCGGGTATCGCCGGCAACTTTAGGTCGGAGGTTGGTCGGGTTCCGGACAAGACCGCTACTAAAGCCGACCAAGGTCCGACAAACTTCAAATTTGAACGGGTCGGAAGTTGCAACTTCCGACCAAAAGCTGACAAACGTGTGCGCTAAAGCCGACGGACGGTCAACGTCTGACCAAAAGCTGATCAAGGTCCGACCTAAAGCCGAACCCCCCTCAACTTTCGACCAAAAGTTGCAACTCGACACCTGAGAATGACAAAAAAGGGTTCTTAAATTGCTCTATCCATTCGCAAAACTACAGAAAATCGGAAATCTGGAAACCGTTTTCAGACACTCAAAGTTGACCTACCTGTTTCAACTGACGAAGCCAGTGCTTTTTGTCAGTACTGGATCTCTATTGTCTGTTCAATAAAACGTCGGCAACTCGGTTGAAAACTTGCAACTTTTGGTCGGAAGTTGAGGGGGGTTCGGCTTTAGGTCGGAAGTTAGTCTGCTTTAGGTCAGAAGTTGACCACTTTCAAGCTGTCAACACACACTTTGGTCAGAAGTTGGTCGGAAGTTGGACAGAAGTTTAAAACTTTGAGACAATTCTTAGCTGGTCAGCTTCTGGTTGGAAGTTAGTCAGATCTTGGTCGGATCTTGGTCGGCGTTTAAGCGCGATGCGTGTCAAGCAACGCGTGCTTTTTTTCTTTTTTCGAAATACTTTATTTTATTTTTCATCGCATTTTATAGTATTGAGTCTTCAATGTATGTATGTGTTAGAACAATTTACAGGTACCAAAACTCTTTCGGTCGATGCCATCTCAATCAAAAGGTCCCGAAATGGATAAGGTATTAATTCAATTTAATTTCCATGAATTCAGATTATGTTTTCAGATTTTCCACAGATGCACATTTCGAAAACAGAAAAGGATTTTTTCAATTGGACTCAATATAAGGTGAGATTGCTTAAACTATGTATATCGGTAATAATCATGAAAAATTTCAGGAAAAATTCGAAACTTCCGAGACTCGTTCAAAAATCAATTGGACGATTTTGGCCTCGGGAACAAGGACAACAGGACAACTACAATAATTGAGATAAATTTACCATGTATTTTTTAAAATATTTTCCTTGTTTTATTGTACTTATAGTTAGTTCATATAATAAAATATTATTTAAAAAAAACATTTTTTGTTTTGTTTTGATTGGTTAAAACACCGAAAGTGCGCAAGCAACCTGGCCGGTCGCTGAAAGGGTCGGAAGCAGTGTGTGTTCTCGAGAAAAAATTTCTCGAGAAATGCCTTAACGAGAAATTCCTCGAGAAATTCGAAAATTTAAAAAGTTGGTTTTTTATACTTTTTAATATATCATTCGACGCAGAATTCGCTGACAAACAAGATGGTAATATTTTTTTAACGCGAAAAAAGCTAATTCTCGAAATATGGTTCGAAAAATGCCAATAATGCATTTTTCTGAATATATACTTTGGAAAAAGAGAAAATGGATTTTAATGAACAAATATTAGCTTGATAAGAGATTTTGAAAATGTTTTTCACTGAAAGTGTTTATAAATCTGTTTCTCTCGCATCGGCACAAGACAAAACACACTAATTTTTCTTCAGCTCTTTCATATTACACGTTTTCCATACAACTATTGAAATTATACCCATAGTAATCACCTATTTCACTCTTTTAAGCTAGAAAATAAGTGAAAAATTGAAAAACAACAACACTGCGCCATTACGGTAGCGCATTGTTTAGCAGCATTTCTCGAGAAATTTCTCGAGAAAATTCTCGAGAAAATTCTCGAGAAAATTCTCGAGAAAATTCTCGAGAAATTCCTCGAGAAAATTCTCGAGAAAATTCTCGAGAAAATTCTCGAGAAATTTCTCGAGGAATTCTCGAGAAAATTCTCGAGAAATTTCTCGAGAATTCCTCGAGAAATTTCTCGAGATCGTCTCGAGAACACACACTGGTCGGAAGTTAGTCGGATGTTGGTCGGAGCTTGGGTCGGGGCAAATACTCACTTGCTTTGGTATTATTTGCTATTTTCCCGTTTGCTATTTTGTCTCACTTGCTATAGCTATGCTCACTTGCTATAATGGATTACGTGCTGGATATCATTTGCTATCTCTGGCTCGTTTACTAGTTTACCCCCCATTTCCAAAATATCATTTGCTATCGGCAAACTCATTTACTATGGGGTTTCTCATTTGCTAGATTGATCTCAAATGCTATAGATCTTTTGCTAGATTTGTCTCATCTGCTATAAGGAAACGTCCTTCATGTCAAAGTTTACTATCAACCGGTGCTTATTGATGTGATGGGAGATGTGTAGGGAGTCGGTACTTACCACTGCCACTTGGCTCTTTTGCTATTTTTGTCTCGTTTGCTATGGTGGATTTCGGCAACCCGTGCTTAACAATTTAAAAAAGAAACCAAGTCAATGGGCTTCCTTGAACACTTGAGTTGATTTTTTGCCTGAAACTTTGGTCCTAGACTAAATTGACCTTGAAAAGCCCAAATCTGCAATAAGAAGTAGCCTGAATTCCTTTTTTTCTCAGTAAGCTTCTTTTTAATTTAGTCTAGGACCAAAGTTTCAGGCAAAAAATCAACTCAAGTGTTCAAGGAAGCCCATTGACTTGGTTTCTTTTTTAAATTGTTAAGCACGGGTAGCCAAAATCCACCATAGCAAACGAGACAAAAATAGCAAATGAGCCAAGTGACAGTGGTAAGTACCGACTCCCTACACATCTCCCATCACATCAATAAGCACCGGTTGATAGTAAACTTTGACATGAAGGACGTTTCCTTATAACAGATGAGACAAATCTAGCAAAAGATCTATAGCATTTGAGATCAATCTAGCAAATGAGAAACCCCATAGCAAATGAGTTTGCCGATAGCAAATGATATTTTGGAAATGGGGGGGGGGGGGGGGGGGGGTAAACTAGCAAACGAGCCAGAGATAGCAAATGATATCCAGCAAGTAATCCATTATAGCAAGTGAGCATAGCTATAGCAAGTGAGACAAAATAGCAAACGGGAAAATAGCAAATAATACCAAAGCAAGTGAGTATTTGCCCTTGGTCGGCTTTAGTAGCGGTCTTGTCCGGAATCCGACCAAGCAGCGTGCTAAAGCCGACCAACCTCCGACCTAAAGTTGCCGGCGACACCCGAGAAGACACGCCCCTTTTTCACGTTTGCTTGTAGGTTTAGCTTCAGGCGTTTCAGACGGCAAACTACTGGTTCACTTTTCTCGAAAACGGGCACAATTGCGCAGACAACAATTTCAGAATTTTTTCAGGAGGGGCAGAATGTACTAGTTTGAACGTTCCAATACCATCTCAGATGAACTCCCTTGTCAGAAAGCTACCAAAAATTAGAGAAAAAGTTTAGTTTCTTTTCTGAAATACTGATGCCATCGGAAAATATCATCGGGCACCGAGTGTTAGAAATAAATGTATGAAAACTTCCATCAAGAATGAGGGTATTTCCATGTTAAAACTCGTCACTTTACAGAGTTCAGAACCACAGGTGGAAGACGTTTTTTTTTTTGGAATATTTCAGATACTTTTTGTGCTTCATTTTAGATTCAAACAGGTAACAGATGCAACGTAAATCGAGATCAACTGAAACTCCGGTGTTCATAACACCAACTGAAGAATCCTTACAAATAAATGATCAAAATTGGACCATGCTCCCAGGTATGCTTATATTATACATACAGATTTTTGAATCGATCTTAATCTGATCCAAAATTTTGGAGCGAAGTTTTTCATTTCATTCAGAAGGTTTTAGTGATTCAGATCATTTCGATCAAATTTCTAGGTTTTTAAAAACATTTTTTTGAGAATTAAATTCACTGTTTTCAGTAAGGGTCGATGTTGTTACCGTTTCACCAGGATAACACACGAAACCGTGTGGTGTTCAGAGGAACCCACAATTTGTTTATAGTGTTGTGGAGTGGCTTGATGCCACTTTTGATGTGAGTTGTAGATACAGCAGCCTGGTGAATGTGAAATAAACGAACTCAAAATTACAGAATCCTTCGTAACCTGTCGTTGCAGTTGTCTGTAGCGTTGTGTATTTCGATGGAACTGTTGAGTGAGGGAAAAGGTCAACCAAAAATTCCAGGGACCATTGCGGAGTTCTTGTCGACAATTCAGTACGAAAAGATTGTACTTCTAATTGTAAATTTAACAAAAAAACTATTCAGAAATGCCACGCCACTGACAATCATATGCCTGGTTTGTCTGTTGTCAGTATATTGGATCCAGAAAATGTTGAAAAATAGGGGATTCGTGGACGTCGAGTTCAAGATAGTACGTGGATCCGCTTCAGTGAGCGTCTGTGCATTGTTGGTTCAATTTGGTCTTGCCTTAGTCGATATAAACTCCATCAACTATTATCTTCTCTCCATGGTGTTCTGTGAGTTTTCATAATCAAACAAAGCTATCACAATCATGTTTCAGCATTTTCTCAGATTATTACGGCAAATATGTTTTCAACATATTCGGTATTAATTATTGAATTATTGTGCCACGTCGTTTCTCCGTTAATCTACATCGGCTTCTCGAGAATCGTCACCACCATTTACTATCAAAGACTTTGGCTGATTGGCGTTTCTCTCGCTTGCTCTCTTCCTTCTCTGCTCATCAACGAGAAACACTTCAAAAGCAGGTATTACTTTTTAATTTAACTCAACTAATATGAATAGGCAACAATGACAAAAAAGTTTTATCAGCGAACTCAGAATTTAGAACGGAAAAGTTTCATCTTGCTTTCCTTCCTTGAAGACATCTGAAAAAATCAAATTAATGCCGAAGAAACTTTGTGCCGGATTTCTCTTCCTTTTTATCTTTGATGAACCTATTTTTAGCAGTTCTTCAACTGAAGTCAAGCCGAAGACCAAGTGAGCGGATTGAGAATGGGTTTTCCTCACTTTCTGTAATATTTTTAATATACCACCATGATTATTTTTTTCTACACCATCATCCTTTTTTCAGTTCTGAAGTTGAAATTTGAATCGTGATTTCTTTTTCGCCGAGTCTGACTCCCTCCAGATTCGGTTCGGGCTTCATTTTCTTTTGTGAACTTCGGAAGTGAAGATCTAATTGAGGTGGCCAATTAGACCGGAACTTCCGAACAAAATTTTGAAAGCCCAGAAAAAAAGGAATCACGATTCATTTTTCATCTTCAAAACTGATTTTCCTCTCATACCCTTTTCAACTTTTACGCGTTTTTCCAGAGTCTCGTCCTCTCTGTTTTACTCATGTTTTCGTTCTAGATCCATTCAGAAACTTCTCATTTTTCGCAGAAAAAGTGAACTTGACATTAGTACCCACTCTTCTGAAGGAAATGATTCGGAATAAGAGAAACGAGGTGGACGTTTCTATTTATTTCGATGATTTTAATTTGGAAGATGTGAGAGGAAAATGTCGAGTTTGCTCGAACTGTGAAAATTGAAAGGTTTTTGAAAACTAAACATGACTAAAATTGAGAGGAATAAAGGGGGAAGATGAGGACGGACCGACGGGCAAAAGTTGAAAAGGGTATTTTGTATCCTATATTTCCACTCTTTCTTCAATTTTCAATGAAACTTTTTCAAACAGCACCCCTTCAATACACGCACACGCACACACACTAACCGTATGGTCACTCACCACTTAATCGTTTTTTTCCGTCGAATCCACAACATCCACATCCTTTGTCGTTGTATCCTTGATCCTAGAGCATGCCACGAAATCTGAAAAATTTCAGCAAAGAGAGCACACAGAAGAGTATCAACCAGTGTTGTCGCTGATGCTCCACCACACCCCAATACGTACCTGGGATCAATACTTTTCGATGCTATCTTTCCTCCTTCCCTTTCACCATTGATGCTCTTCCATTTCTGAAAATTTTCACAAAGACAGCACGAAAAAACCTTCATCACGAACCTATGTTCTTTCTTAATCCAAATTTCCTTGCATTGGTTGTTGCCGCTTTTCCGATTATCTGAAAACTGGGCAAAGAGAGCACGAAAAGATTTCGCTATTTACAATTTTTGTTGGATATTGTGGCGGTAAAATGCAGCTGAACTTGCGCCGCCGCACTCCAGTGGAAAAATCACCGTGTCGCGACCGTTTACCACAGGAGTACGGTGGCGCAAGTTCAGCTGCATTTTACCGCCACAATACTGAACAACGAAAACTCCCTATTTTTAGAATACCCCAACACGTACCTGGGCCCCGATGAATTCGTTAGCTCCGATGCAGCGTGGCAGAAGAAACTCCTGAAAAATTGGAAATTATTCAGAAGACAAAAAAACGAGGAGAATTGAGCGAAAATTGCCAGCGAACGATTGGAAAAACACGGGAATTTTCAGAGGAAAAAAACAGACCGAATTTCTGAATTTACATGAAAAATTTGGAGTGAAAAAAATCAATAATTTCCCTTTCAAAATTGAAAAAATTAGCGGAAAATCAGGAAGAATGACAGATTTTTGAAGGAGGCGGAGCTTAAAAATAGAATAAATGACGATTTTGGGCGCCAGCGGGGGACGAGAAGCTGAAAAACTGAATACTGAGAAAATGATAATTGAAAAGTAGATCAAAAATTATTTAACTAATTTTTGATAACTTTTAATAGATTTGGGGCATAAATTTCGCCTGCAATAATACGAAAAAATAATGTAATCGATAGTTTTCAGTGTAAAATATTAAATTTCTGAAAAAAATCAATAATTCCTCTTCAAACTTTGGAAAAATTAGCGAAAAATCAAGAAGAATGACAGATTTTCGCAGGAGGCGGAGCCAAAAAATAGAAAAAATGACGAGTTTGGGCGCCAGCGGGGGGCGAGAAGCTGAAAAACTGAATACTGAGAAAATGATAATTGAAAAGTAGATCAAAAATTATTTCACTAACTTTTGATAACTTTTAATAGATTTGGGGCATAAATTTCGCCTGAAACAATACGAAAAAATAATCTAATCGATAGTTTTCTAGTAGCCATCCGGATGATTTGGTAGTGTAGATGATTGTGTAGAGAATAGATTCAAAATTCTCAATACAGCCACTATGGGGATTATAATCAATATCAATTCTTCTTTCCTTTCGCGGGTTTTGGCACAAAAGCAACAAAACAACACCACGCCATTGTGAGTTCTGACGAAATCATAGGGGATGGTCGAAAGAGTTTCTTTTTGAATTCCGAGAAGTTGAACTCAGCCATCGAAAAAGAAACAAATGAGGATAGTATTAGGGGCGAATTGCTTATGTGGGTCAATGTATGGAGGTGGGGTCGCAAAGGATAAGACAGGTGGTACTACCTTATGTCAGTCCGTAAGAAAAGGAGGAATACTCTTCTAACCTGTAGTGTACCAAAAAAGGCTCATTAATGGAAGTGTGAACAGTTATATGAGAATCCGGAACCATTTTTGATACCATTGGATACTTTTACTGAAAATCGTGCTCACAGTGTTCTTCATTTTCCTTCAAATTCAACAAAAAAAAAAGAAATTCATGAAACTGTCAAAATTTTTGAAAATACTTCGTGGCCCAAAATGTAAAAAAAATGCCTCTACAGAGGTGCACCAACGATTAAAAGTTTTGAAAACATCCCTTAAATGATTTACCATTTTTGGATTACTGTGCATGCAAAATTTCAATAAATTCTAACTGTCAGAACTGATCTTTGTAAGAAGTTTGAAAAAATAAAATTTTGAAGTCGACTCACTTCTGAAACATCTTTTGTACTTCGATACACACCGTACATACGCCATAAATGAAATCTATAACTGGGTATACTGTAGATGCTCAGCCAAAAAAGCTCGATGGGAAACTGAGTTTTTCTTCTGTGTCGTGTACTCCTCGTGGACAAAAGACAACTGGATGGCCCAGCCAGTAAGACGAAACAAAAGAGAGAATGCATTTATAAAGATGTGTGAAAATTCATTTTGTAATTTTTATAAAGAAACAACAACAAAATTTTAATTATGATTAGTACAATGTTTAGTACAGTAAACGTGCATCAATATCGTAGTCGGTCTGAAAACGATTTCCTTCAAAACAACTGCAATCCTAAAATTTCTTCAACTAACCTTTAACAATATTCAGTTCAAACTCCTTTATACAGCTTGCTCGTCTTCGGTGGTTCCGGGCACACGAAAGGTACGCTAACAGAAGGCAACTTCTGGTGTTTCTGCCCCGCTTGAAGCGGATTTTCGCGGTGTCATAGCCATTTTAAAACGTTTTCTTTGTGATATTTAAAATCAGCGCAAAGTTTTGCATATTACGAGACCTACCCAAAGATTATAATCCAACACTGTGCCCAACCACAAACGAAATACAGAATAAACCATACCACTCAACAAAAATAAAATTTATATGTCTTCTGTTCGTTCGAACATGTTCCAACATCTAGAATATGTTCAGTCAGACTACGTTTTGATCGAGTGTTGAAATTTGCTACTTTCTTTTGGGAGGACCCTGAAGTTTTCGGAATTTTCAAATTGTCTTTTTTGCTACAAACCATAAGGTGGGCTGCCAACAGGTGCTCCACCGAGGATCCTGAAATTTTCGGAAACGTTGAATTGTCTCTATTTTTTGAATTGTCTCTATACATACCATAAGGTGGGTTGCCAACAGGTGCTCCACCACCTTCTGGTCTATCCTCTGTGCATATTGGTCTAATACACTCTTCTCCTGGTTCTCTTACGGTAATTGATATTTGACACTGGAAGAACAAAGCGTCCCTATCTGCAAATTTGTAAACGTGAGCTTCTTGGCCAGCCAGAAGATTTTCAGGGTATTCTAGATCGGAGAGTAAAAACTTGTCGATTGCACATCCATTGGAATCAATCAAAAATGCACGATCTCCTTTCCCATCATCGGCGGAACAAGTGTGTACAACCATGCAAAATGAGTCTTCTGAAATCTTACAAAAATTGTCGAAAAATAAGAAAACTTACCATTGGTGCTTTCACATTTCCATTGATGATAAACTTGTTGTCCAACGAGTCCAAATTGAACTGGTTCTCCAAATGGACCACCTTCCAAAATCTGAAAAAAAACTTTGAAACTAATCAATTTCCATCCCTAATTTTACCTGATAAGTGCAGTCTGGCATTGTTAGATTCTCGCGAACACTGGCTGTGTTTATTTCAGCTACTTCAATGTCATTGCGTACTGTAGTCTCCGCTTCTTTGTATAAACATAATATATTGTAAGATCGATCTACTTTTGTGACGAAGTAGGGCTGGAATTTTCAAATTCATTAAAAGTTTCGATAAAGAAAACTCTAACATGAAAAGAAATAGTGATAATTGTCCTGACCACAGTGCCTCTTGGGTTCAAAATCCGTTGTCTTAGTGCTCCATATAATCCAATTTCAAATTCGAGGAAAGCTGAAAGCCTTCCAGTCCCTTTTGCAACACAAACTGGTTCCGATGCAAAATCTTTGACAAAAATAGTTCCAACAAAAGGCTTTTCAGTTTTGATTTGAATTGAGATGGTTCGAGAATCACATTCCACTTGAACTTCTCCTTAAAGATTTATGAAGTCATGAGTATTTCAATAGGAGAGAAATCACCAAACAAGGAATTGTCTACTGGAATAGAATTAACTGGAAGGATAATGAGAAGAATCTGAAATAGAGAATACATCCAACTAGCCGCATTGAGAAACTATCACGGTGTCTTATTCTGTTGTCAAGTGGATTCTGAAGTGTTCCTGTTTTATTTGAGATTGCAACTTGGAAAACACAGTTTATTAATGAGAGTAAAAGAAGTAGTCAATCCTAGTAATAAAAAGACATACATTTCCAAAAATACACAATGAAGGGAAGTTTCTTTCAGTTTCCTCGAATCCATCCACCGATCACACCGAAAATATACTGAAAAGCAATGGTGATTGCCAATGATACTGGGAAAATGAGAATTATGAACCTGAAATTGAATAGTATGCGATCAATTGTCGATTAAAACTAACCAAGTTTTGGAAGATTTTTCAGGAACTTTTTCGGAGACTTCTTTTGATTCGACAGTTGCTTTCGAGACTTCCGATTCCAAATTTTTGTTCACTTCGTGGATGGATTCCTCGCTAACATTATCATTTGCTTCTCTTTCTGTTGTTTCCAATTCCTTGCCAACTGTTTCGTTTTTCATCGCACCCACTGCTAATTCATATTCTTGGGGATATAAACTATGCTTGAAGAACAGATCTGCACGCGTACTTATTTCAGCCGCCATAAGGTCGCTGAGTCGAATCACGGATTGCAAGATGTCCCCTATGGCGTCAATTGAAGTCGAATTGGATGATTGCAGAAGGAGTTTCAGCAACACCCCTCTCATTTTTCCAATGTCCAATGGCCAAATGGGAACTTGCTCGTGAGCTGTAGCATACAGAAGAAAACCGTGAAGATCATCGGATGATTCTGGTATTTTCGGAAACTTCGAAATGAGCTCGCTAAGATCTTCCAATGATTCCACCAAAACGGAGTGATGGGTCCAGCCTTTTCGGATCTCCAATCGATCTTTGGCACTAGAATTACTCCGTTCAAAACGTCTTCAATTACAAATCTCACCTTAATTTAGAAATCTCTTCGTCCAAAATTGGACCGTTATCCCGGATTATTGCAATTTCTTGTTGATTCTTGATCAGATACTGATAAATTTCTGCTCTTCTAACAAAGATTTTGTGGATTTCTACGCCATGTTCCATGGATGCTTCGAGCAAACGAACATCGTCTGCACTGAACAATTCTTCTTGAACTGCAGGCGTTAGAATGGTGCAGAAGATTAGCAGATTTAGGAACATCGTCGATAAGGAAGTGTCGGCATCTCCAGTGAGCTTCGCCTACGCATCAGATACTTGGACAGATACGTCAGCATGCTAGACAGTGTCACGCAGATAAATTGTTTATATACTTAAAATTTTACATGAATTTACGCACTTTTTGATTTCTACTTCAAACTTTCAACTTTCAATCTAATTTAATAGGATTTTGAGCATGTTTTTTAAACGGCGTCTTGTTCAATAATGTTACTACAACTCCAACTGAAGCTTCAGGCATGAATATGTATTCATAATATTTACTAAAAATTTCAGAATTATGCATAATTCTGAAATTTTTAGAAAAAGTTTTTTTGAAACTTCAGGTTTTCAAATTTTTGTTTTTCGCTCCGATTTTCATCTCTGTGTCTCCAATCTCTTCTATACACCGATGAGGCGCGATTGCATTTCCCCAATTTTTTTGAAATTTTTCCGCGCGCGATATTTTCAGCACCGATTTTTTCAACCCATTGATCTGCTTAATCCGATTTTTCCCCCATTTTTTCTTAAGATGGATTTCGAGGAAGATTTCTACATGGTGAGTGTTCAATCATTCTATTTATCGCCGTTTTTGTTTTCAGGAAATAACACCAAATGAACCGTCCAGTTCAGGCGAATATTCGCGCGAGTCAGATGATTCCGACATTGGCAAAAATTGGACGGAATTCTGTGAGTATGTCAAACATTTCGCTTTTCAGCAAACTGATTTCAGCCAAAAAAGATCCGTTTCTCAAGCTGTTCGTTGGTCACACAAAATTTAGTCCGCCAAGGGAGACGATGTCAAAGAAACAAAAAAAGATCGCCGAAATGGATGAAAAATTCGGAAAACAACTTCGTGTATGTATCCAGACGAGATTGGTTCTACAGTATGTTTTTAGAAACGCTGAAAAACATCATCCTTTGGTATTCTCAGGAATTTCTTCATGGATCGACTGACTGAGGAACAGAAGAAGATGGAAGAATTAGAATTTTGTGAGGGAGAATTACTGAAAAAGGTGAATAAACGATGCCAGCAATACGAAGTGTCTTTTTTGTCGATGTTTTACTCTTTGGCAAATCAAGACCAATTTTGAACGGAAATGTTCACCATTTCTCAGCAAATTTTTATTCTGATGTTTTGAGAATGTCACTGCCCGATCAAAGAAACAAAACAGTGATATTTGTTTAAGAATCTGTTCAATGAACAGCTTTGTATAACCTTCAAAAGGTAAACTGCGACTGTTTCATCGAGGATACCATCTCACCTCGCTCTTCTCGTTGACCCCATTTCTCTCTATATCGATCCTATTATATTTCTTTTCCACCTCTTCCCCTCTCTCGTTCTCTACCATTCTTCCCTTTCATATCGTTCTTCATTCAGTGAATGTTCCGTCTTTCCACGGAGCTCTTCGTAACTGTCACTCTCGCTCTTCTCTCAATAACCTATTTTTCTATTCAGAGAATGGAACTTCGAGATGCTCCTGGAGGAACTCACGTGCTCAACTCTGGTTACCACATCCCTCTCGTTGGTTTTGGAACCTATAAAGTGATTGGAAAAGATGTTTTGCCAGCGGTCGAAGCTGCATTGGTTGCCGGTTATCGCATGTTCGACACTGCGAAGTATTATAATAATGAAAAAGAGTTGGGAGCGGCTCTCAATGTAGTTTTGATATTTTTGAAACCAAAAATAATCAACGTTTTTTCAGGAGCTTCTTCCAAAGTATGGACTGACGCGCAAAAACATCTTCCTCACTACGAAATTCTTCCCGGAAAGCGAAAATGCACGCGAAACATGTCAGAGATATGTAGAAGAGTCGTTAGAAAATCTACAAACTAATTACATCGACATGTATTTGGTTCATTATCCTAAACCAAATGACACGGATAACGAAGATCCGAAGAATGCAGAGTACCGAAAAATTGCGTATCAAGTGTTGGAAGAGGCACAAGGTGATAGATCTTTCGAAACTTATACGAATATTCTATCTTTCAGCTGATGGAAAAATCCGCTCCGTAGGTGTCTCCAACTACGAAATCGAACATTTAAAAGAACTCGATGAATATGCGTCCGTACCACCATGTGCTAATCAAGTTGAATTTCATCCACACTTCACTCGTCCAGAGCTTCACGAGTATTGCAATACGCATAACATTTTCTTCCAGGTTTTAACTGTTTCATACTCCTCAAGAACATTCCATTAATTTTCAGGCGTTCTCTTCTCTCGCCAGACACGAGAAGGCTCTGATCGAAGATCCAGTTGTTGTTGAATTAGCAAAGACACACCAGACGACTGTGCCGGTATGTCGATTCCTAAGTGTCTCGTGTATAGTTTTACTGTTACAGCTCATTCTTCTTGCCTGGGCTCGTTGTCAAAACGTCGGAATTGTGCCAAAGTCTATTACACCAGAAAGAATTGCTGAGAACTTCAAGGTCACAGAAATCGAACTCACACCTGAGGAAGTAAAATCGTTGTCATCTCTCAACAAAGATCAGCACTACATTCGATGCACGGGCTGGCTCGTTAAGTAAAATGCTATCAGTTTTTTTTTTTTTTTGAGTTGCATGTGCTATCAGTTAATTTTCACTTGCTGACGATATTTATTCATCACTTTTTTTTCGAAATAAACCAAAATTTTTAGATTGTTTTTTTTTCTGCATTATTGCACGCACAGCTTCGCTATTTCTATACCTGGATTCTGCGAATGCTTTCATAAATATTTCAGCGTTTTTATAGATGTCGGTAAAGTTGAATACGGGTTTCGAGTGTCCGTTGATTGGATTCGGAACATACAAAATCGTAGGAGCAGAAGAGGTTTCTCGAGTGATTGATGAAGCTCTGAAAGCAGGTTATAGATTGTTCGATACTGCCAAAGTTTATAATAACGAAGCGGAAATCGGTGCGGCTTTGGAGGTTCTTCTACCGAAACATAATTTGAAGAGAGAAGACGTTTTCATCACTACGAAATTCCACGCGAGCACTGAACAAGAAGCCAAGAAAATGGTTGACGAATCGTTGGCTTTGTTGAGAACAAAGTATGTTATTTAACCAAAGAATTGAAAAAAACAGTAATATTCCAGCTATATCGACATGTACCTCATTCATTATCCAAAATCGATCAAATGCGAAAACGAGGATCCGCTCAACAAAACTCATAGAATAGAAACGTGGAATGCTCTGTGCGAATGTAAAGCAGCAGGGAAAATCCGATCGGTCGGAGTTTCGAATTATGAAATTCGTCACCTGGAAGAGATCAGAGAGTTTGGAAAGGTATTGAAAACGGTGCGCTGATTCTAAGCAGTTCGAAATTTTCAGAGCTTCCCACCATGCTGTAATCAAGTTGAATATCATCCACACTTCACAAGAGTTGCGCTGAAAAAGTATTGCGATCAGAATAAGATCTTCTTCCAGGTTCGTTTCCTCATTTTTTTATGTTTCCCACATAAAAACTTCAGGCATTCTCTTCATTAGCCAGACACAATGAAGATCTTCTCTTCTCGCCGGTAATCACAGAAATGTCCGATAAGTATCGAGTACCAAAGACTGTTAGTTTTTCCTCCACCGACAATTTGCTGGACTTATTATTTTCAGAGAATTCTTCTCTCCTGGGCCACTAGTCAAGGTGTTGGAGTGATTCCCAAGTCAGGAAATCCAGAGAGGATGATTGAAAATCGACAAACGATTCAGTTGGAGCCAGAAGACGTGGCGAAGATTTCCGAGCTGAACTTGGACAAGAATTACGTACGACCCACTCCATGGCTTGTTTATTGAAACTCTTTTTCTTTTTGCTTATGTCTTTTAGATAAAACTTTGATTTTAAATGAAACAAAGTTGGAGATAAAGGAAAGAAGGAAGATAAAGTTTATCTTCTCCGTCTTATCACACTTGTCTTTCTCTTGAAAACGTTTTGCAACACAAATTCTTTTGCTTATTCAAGGTTGAACCTATCGCGGTGGATAAGGCGGATATCTTTTTTGCGATGAGAGGTCAAGAGTTTAGAATTTTTATGGGTGTAACCATAAAGTCTTCGGGAATTACTAGTAGAGTGGAGAGATTTTACTACGTAATCGGAAATAGTTGGTCACACGAAGATAACTCTGCAAGATCTTGGGATAAACTTGGAGAAATCGAGACGAAGAATGCCAAGAGACTGAGAAGAGTTTGGGAAAATAGGAGTGTCCCGGTTCGCAGAGCCCAATATAGACATTGAACAAAATACTGTAACATCTGTATTAGAAGGGCACCTCTAACCGAAGGCCACCCCGATGAGCTCAAAAGGAGCACATTCTTGAAGTTCGAACGGATTGAAACCCGTCCTATTAGAATCCTCGTCAAAAGTTGGCTGGACAAGTCGAACAATATTTTTCAAATCTCTTATCCAACAGATTTTGTGATCCATTTTGAAAATTCAAAAATATTTTTTAGATGCCTTTAGATGTTTTAGATGCATATAAGGCTTTCTAGTACAGATTTTACAGTAAGAGAAAGTGTAGTCGAATTTACAGTAAACTTTTGTATACACTCATAACAGAAAGTCAATACACCTCTTGATAAAACTTCACAGGATTCTAAAATATCGTTTGAAATTAAGAAACAACTCGGGAATAACGAAACTCACATTAACCGACTGAACTAAAAATCTAATCCTAAAACGCTCAACGTGCCTCCAGGAATAGTTCCCACTCTCATTTCAGTTCTTCTCGCACTTTCTTCCACCTAATTGATTTCATCACATTCATCATACAGTCTCAAATGCCATTCTTCCCAATTGATGAAGCTTCAACTTCAAATGCAATAGATATTGCGCCAGAACTGGTACTGCACTTCTCTCGCCACATTGACCACCACTATCCATAACACAATGCACTTTTTTCCATCATCCTAATCACTTTTTCCGCCGCCCGTCGTTCGCGTCTTATGGAGTCGTTAGGAGAAAACGCTTGCGTAACGAAAACGTGTCTGATGCATACCGCAGACACCCCAAAGGCTACAGAAAGCCAGAATTTGATGAATTATCGGCGACGATAAGCTTTCACCGAAAAAATTACGTGTACGTAAGGTGTCAGTGTCTGTGTATCTCTTTTCAAATAGTGGGCGGAGCTTGTCGCTTCAGAGTATTGTTTCAAAAGTTGTAGATGGCATGTACTCTCTGGGGAATGCACACTATCTTCACACCGCCCACTGTTCAGGTTTTGCCACACGAAATGAAGTGTGTATAAAAGGTTCGAGTTGAAGCTGGAAAAAGTATAGTCCTCTTCGACTTTCGACACTTTCTTTCAACATGCAAAAGATCGTTCTCTTCTTCACCACCATCGCCGTCGCTCAGGCTTTCCTTCTTCCATCCGGAGGAGGCGGATGTGGATGCGCGTAAGTTTCATTTTCAATATCTTTTGGAAGGTTCAGTAGCTCAAATCAATCCTCTCATTTTCAGTCCACCACCACCACCACCACCATGCGGATGCGGAGGACCATCTCTCCCACCACTCCAACTCCCAAGATTCGAGCTTCCAAGACTCTCTCTCCCATCCTTCGGAGGAGGCTGCGGAGGACCAGCTCCATGCGGAGGAGCCCCAGCTCCAGCCTACGCTGCTCCACCACCAGCCGCCGGATACGCCGCTCCACCACCACCACCAGCTGGATACGCCACCGCTGGACGCAAGTAAACAGTGTGAACAATAGGAATTATCTCATTCAACCGTTTTTATTTTGAATTTTCCCCCTTGAATTACCGTCACATGTGTCTGTACATCTATGACAGCTTTGCTCTCCTCATTCATCATTCCAATCGTTCTCAATTCCTTCACCTGTTTAGCAATCTTCTCCAACGTTTTCTCTGAATAAATGGATAACCCATATGAATTTGTCTTGAATTTCTATCCGAAAATTCGTTGAACTTGAGATGTTCACCATGGAGATTGATCATCGGATGATGTTTTAATGAACAGCTTCTCTAAGGGATCATGTTCAGATTTGTTCCTCATTCCCTCGAACCCATCGTAATCTTTAAGTGTTGCTATCTTGCTATCTACGCATCAATCTTACGCAATTTCAATTTTTTTCTCCCTCCGAAAGGAATGCTATTCTGGGTGGTATTTTTCAATGTTCACTCATCACAATGGCATTTCGTCAAGAATGATATTGTAATAAGTACGAACATAATGAAACATTTCGTGGGTGATTAGGTTTCTCAAATTACCTTGAGGCCATACAGTTTTAATTGCAATTCTGGGTGAGGTGAGGACTTTCGGCTTCACGTGAAACAAAGAGGAAGTTAGAGAGATCTGAGTGTAAAAAAGTGAGAAGAAGCATTGAACGCACAATGATTAGAATATAAGATTGGAAAAAATCGGGTTTCATTTCTGTGTTGTGTTTTGTTGAAGATGGATTTGAAACAGTTTCAGATGGGTTGCAGAAGGATTCATTTGGCTGGAGATGTTAGAATCCTCTGCTATTTGTTCATCTCCTGTCTACAGCTCTCCAAAGTTCTGACGGTCACGAGTTCTGAAACACACCGTCCCATTTTATGGCACATCGGAAGTATGCTTCATCATTCACTTGAAAACTGTTCCCCGTCCTCTCGATTTCTTTTAAAACAATAAGAATCATGTGAAAGTATCCCGCATGATACCTCACATGGTCTACAACTGGATTTTGTGTGCTTCATCATTCCGGTCAGATTGCGTAAGACAACAGAAGCATGCCTTGGATGATTTCGAATGGTTGGCTATAGGGTTCAATATTACGATGAAGAAGTTCGTAAAGTTTTTCAGGTATCAATTCAAACCAAAAAAAACGCATTTCTATTTTTCCATCACCTAAAAAATATTTCAGAAATCTTAAAATAGATAATACAATCTGTTTAAGAAGAGATTTTGTGGCGTGTCCAGACAACTTTTGACGAAGATTCTAATAAGAATAATTTCAATCCGTTTTCACTTCATGAATGTGTTCATTTTGATCTCATCGGAGTGCATTTCTCTTAAAGGTGCTATTCTATTAGAACTGCCCTTCTAATACAGATTTTACGGTGCATATTTCTTCATTGTTGTATTTAACACTAACCTGTACTTGCCGCCAAGTCCCGAACTCCTTGATCTTTGCAAATCATATCCGAATGTTGCCATCTTATCCCTCTCTTCTCCTCCTCCAATTGTTATAATTATATTATCCTCATCCATTGATTATCTTTTTTTACATCAATCGTCTACTCCCTTTTCACTACGCCATCACTACATCTCTGGATGAAGCATAATGTTGTTTGTTGTTTGTTTATTCAAAAAGGGTATATCATAAGAAATAATATAATCTACAAAATCCCCTTTTTTCAACAAAAGAATAAAAATGTATGGATAAGAAGAAGGGGGAGGCTTAGAATATCAAAATGCCTTTCGATGGATTGAGACTAGCAGAGATATATGCCAACCGATGCTTATCGTATTTCGGCCAATTTTCCAATGGAGATATTAGGAAAAGAAAAGACTTTTTCTTGGAGGTCACTGCGCATCAACTTAAACGCAACGTCTGGTTCGTATCGGGTACTGAGAAGCTTCTGGCGACAAAGGGCATTTCGTGACGCATCGATGAAGAATGAAGAGGAAATTGATCTCCTCAACCACAATATTATGCAACGTGAGGTAACCGAAAGGAGAAAGTTGATGAAGAAGCTGATGATATTGAGATTGATGATGAAATTTATTAAACCGTACTTTGACCGGAAATAAGGGAAAAGCTTGAGGAATGCGGTTTGGAGCGGTTTTGAAAGATTTTGAAACATGAAGACAAATTGATAGTAAAGATCCAGATCACCAGGAACAGTGGTGTGTGTTTTTGATTTCAGATGGAAAGTACCAGACTGGAAAAAGGTCCGAATTTGCTGGTTTTCGAATTTGAATATGCTGGTTTTCAGTATTTGCTGGTTTTCAGATTTGAGGAATCAGAAAAATCTAAATATAGCTCATTTGATCACAGAATAAAGCGGCGGTTCTTCAAAAGAGTCAGGTTCTTCAATCCACTGCACAAGCCGTTTTTGTTTTCAGGAAATAACACCAAATGAACCGTCCAGTTCAGGCGAATATTCGCGCGAGTCAGATGATTCCGACATTGGCAAAAATTGGACGGAATTCTGTGAGTATGTCAAACATTTCGCTTTTCAGCAAACTGATTTCAGCCAAAAAAGATCCGTTTCTCAAGCTGTTCGTTGGTCACACAAAATTTAGTCCGCCAAGGGAGACGATGTCAAAGAAACAAAAAAAGATCGCCGAAATGGATGAAAAATTCGGAAAACAACTTCGTGTATGTATCCAGACGAGATTGGTTCTACAGTATGTTTTTAGAAACGCTGAAAAACATCATCCTTTGGTATTCTCAGGAATTTCTTCATGGATCGACTGACTGAGGAACAGAAGAAGATGGAAGAATTAGAATTTTGTGAGGGAGAATTACTGAAAAAGGTGAATAAACGATGCCAGCAATACGAAGTGTCTTTTTTGTCGATGTTTTACTCTTTGGCAAATCAAGACCAATTTTGAACGGAAATGTTCACCATTTCTCAGCAAATTTTTATTCTGATGTTTTGAGAATGTCACTGCCCGATCAAAGAAACAAAACAGTGATATTTGTTTAAGAATCTGTTCAATGAACAGCTTTGTATAACCTTCAAAAGGTAAACTGCGACTGTTTCATCGAGGATACCATCTCACCTCGCTCTTCTCGTTGACCCCATTTCTCTCTATATCGATCCTATTATATTTCTTTTCCACCTCTTCCCCTCTCTCGTTCTCTACCATTCTTCCCTTTCATATCGTTCTTCATTCAGTGAATGTTCCGTCTTTCCACGGAGCTCTTCGTAACTGTCACTCTCGCTCTTCTCTCAATAACCTATTTTTCTATTCAGAGAATGGAACTTCGAGATGCTCCTGGAGGAACTCACGTGCTCAACTCTGGTTACCACATCCCTCTCGTTGGTTTTGGAACCTATAAAGTGATTGGAAAAGATGTTTTGCCAGCGGTCGAAGCTGCATTGGTTGCCGGTTATCGCATGTTCGACACTGCGAAGTATTATAATAATGAAAAAGAGTTGGGAGCGGCTCTCAATGTAGTTTTGATATTTTTGAAACCAAAAATAATCAACGTTTTTTCAGGAGCTTCTTCCAAAGTATGGACTGACGCGCAAAAACATCTTCCTCACTACGAAATTCTTCCCGGAAAGCGAAAATGCACGCGAAACATGTCAGAGATATGTAGAAGAGTCGTTAGAAAATCTACAAACTAATTACATCGACATGTATTTGGTTCATTATCCTAAACCAAATGACACGGATAACGAAGATCCGAAGAATGCAGAGTACCGAAAAATTGCGTATCAAGTGTTGGAAGAGGCACAAGGTGATAGATCTTTCGAAACTTATACGAATATTCTATCTTTCAGCTGATGGAAAAATCCGCTCCGTAGGTGTCTCCAACTACGAAATCGAACATTTAAAAGAACTCGATGAATATGCGTCCGTACCACCATGTGCTAATCAAGTTGAATTTCATCCACACTTCACTCGTCCAGAGCTTCACGAGTATTGCAATACGCATAACATTTTCTTCCAGGTTTTAACTGTTTCATACTCCTCAAGAACATTCCATTAATTTTCAGGCGTTCTCTTCTCTCGCCAGACACGAGAAGGCTCTGATCGAAGATCCAGTTGTTGTTGAATTAGCAAAGACACACCAGACGACTGTGCCGGTATGTCGATTCCTAAGTGTCTCGTGTATAGTTTTACTGTTACAGCTCATT
This sequence comes from Caenorhabditis zanzibari, assembly GCA_963966625.1. Taxonomy (NCBI): domain Eukaryota; kingdom Metazoa; phylum Nematoda; class Chromadorea; order Rhabditida; family Rhabditidae; genus Caenorhabditis; species Caenorhabditis zanzibari. The sequence goes on along the minus strand of OZ016472.1, from coordinate 8,355,506 downwards.
CTTCTTGCCTGGGCTCGTTGTCAAAACGTCGGAATTGTGCCAAAGTCTATTACACCAGAAAGAATTGCTGAGAACTTCAAGGTCACAGAAATCGAACTCACACCTGAGGAAGTAAAATCGTTGTCATCTCTCAACAAAGATCAGCACTACATTCGATGCACGGGCTGGCTCGTTAAGTAAAATGCTATCAGTTTTTTTTTTTTTTTGAGTTGCATGTGCTATCAGTTAATTTTCACTTGCTGACGATATTTATTCATCACTTTTTTTTCGAAATAAACCAAAATTTTTAGATTGTTTTTTTTTCTGCATTATTGCACGCACAGCTTCGCTATTTCTATACCTGGATTCTGCGAATGCTTTCATAAATATTTCAGCGTTTTTATAGATGTCGGTAAAGTTGAATACGGGTTTCGAGTGTCCGTTGATTGGATTCGGAACATACAAAATCGTAGGAGCAGAAGAGGTTTCTCGAGTGATTGATGAAGCTCTGAAAGCAGGTTATAGATTGTTCGATACTGCCAAAGTTTATAATAACGAAGCGGAAATCGGTGCGGCTTTGGAGGTTCTTCTACCGAAACATAATTTGAAGAGAGAAGACGTTTTCATCACTACGAAATTCCACGCGAGCACTGAACAAGAAGCCAAGAAAATGGTTGACGAATCGTTGGCTTTGTTGAGAACAAAGTATGTTATTTAACCAAAGAATTGAAAAAAACAGTAATATTCCAGCTATATCGACATGTACCTCATTCATTATCCAAAATCGATCAAATGCGAAAACGAGGATCCGCTCAACAAAACTCATAGAATAGAAACGTGGAATGCTCTGTGCGAATGTAAAGCAGCAGGGAAAATCCGATCGGTCGGAGTTTCGAATTATGAAATTCGTCACCTGGAAGAGATCAGAGAGTTTGGAAAGGTATTGAAAACGGTGCGCTGATTCTAAGCAGTTCGAAATTTTCAGAGCTTCCCACCATGCTGTAATCAAGTTGAATATCATCCACACTTCACAAGAGTTGCGCTGAAAAAGTATTGCGATCAGAATAAGATCTTCTTCCAGGTTCGTTTCCTCATTTTTTTATGTTTCCCACATAAAAACTTCAGGCATTCTCTTCATTAGCCAGACACAATGAAGATCTTCTCTTCTCGCCGGTAATCACAGAAATGTCCGATAAGTATCGAGTACCAAAGACTGTTAGTTTTTCCTCCACCGACAATTTGCTGGACTTATTATTTTCAGAGAATTCTTCTCTCCTGGGCCACTAGTCAAGGTGTTGGAGTGATTCCCAAGTCAGGAAATCCAGAGAGGATGATTGAAAATCGACAAACGATTCAGTTGGAGCCAGAAGACGTGGCGAAGATTTCCGAGCTGAACTTGGACAAGAATTACGTACGACCCACTCCATGGCTTGTTTATTGAAACTCTTTTTCTTTTTGCTTATGTCTTTTAGATAAAACTTTGATTTTAAATGAAACAAAGTTGGAGATAAAGGAAAGAAGGAAGATAAAGTTTATCTTCTCCGTCTTATCACACTTGTCTTTCTCTTGAAAACGTTTTGCAACACAAATTCTTTTGCTTATTCAAGGTTGAACCTATCGCGGTGGATAAGGCGGATATCTTTTTTGCGATGAGAGGTCAAGAGTTTAGAATTTTTATGGGTGTAACCATAAAGTCTTCGGGAATTACTAGTAGAGTGGAGAGATTTTACTACGTAATCGGAAATAGTTGGTCACACGAAGATAACTCTGCAAGATCTTGGGATAAACTTGGAGAAATCGAGACGAAGAATGCCAAGAGACTGAGAAGAGTTTGGGAAAATAGGAGTGTCCCGGTTCGCAGAGCCCAATATAGACATTGAACAAAATACTGTAACATCTGTATTAGAAGGGCACCTCTAACCGAAGGCCACCCCGATGAGCTCAAAAGGAGCACATTCTTGAAGTTCGAACGGATTGAAACCCGTCCTATTAGAATCCTCGTCAAAAGTTGGCTGGACAAGTCGAACAATATTTTTCAAATCTCTTATCCAACAGATTTTGTGATCCATTTTGAAAATTCAAAAATATTTTTTAGATGCCTTTAGATGTTTTAGATGCATATAAGGCTTTCTAGTACAGATTTTACAGTAAGAGAAAGTGTAGTCGAATTTACAGTAAACTTTTGTATACACTCATAACAGAAAGTCAATACACCTCTTGATAAAACTTCACAGGATTCTAAAATATCGTTTGAAATTAAGAAACAACTCGGGAATAACGAAACTCACATTAACCGACTGAACTAAAAATCTAATCCTAAAACGCTCAACGTGCCTCCAGGAATAGTTCCCACTCTCATTTCAGTTCTTCTCGCACTTTCTTCCACCTAATTGATTTCATCACATTCATCATACAGTCTCAAATGCCATTCTTCCCAATTGATGAAGCTTCAACTTCAAATGCAATAGATATTGCGCCAGAACTGGTACTGCACTTCTCTCGCCACATTGACCACCACTATCCATAACACAATGCACTTTTTTCCATCATCCTAATCACTTTTTCCGCCGCCCGTCGTTCGCGTCTTATGGAGTCGTTAGGAGAAAACGCTTGCGTAACGAAAACGTGTCTGATGCATACCGCAGACACCCCAAAGGCTACAGAAAGCCAGAATTTGATGAATTATCGGCGACGATAAGCTTTCACCGAAAAAATTACGTGTACGTAAGGTGTCAGTGTCTGTGTATCTCTTTTCAAATAGTGGGCGGAGCTTGTCGCTTCAGAGTATTGTTTCAAAAGTTGTAGATGGCATGTACTCTCTGGGGAATGCACACTATCTTCACACCGCCCACTGTTCAGGTTTTGCCACACGAAATGAAGTGTGTATAAAAGGTTCGAGTTGAAGCTGGAAAAAGTATAGTCCTCTTCGACTTTCGACACTTTCTTTCAACATGCAAAAGATCGTTCTCTTCTTCACCACCATCGCCGTCGCTCAGGCTTTCCTTCTTCCATCCGGAGGAGGCGGATGTGGATGCGCGTAAGTTTCATTTTCAATATCTTTTGGAAGGTTCAGTAGCTCAAATCAATCCTCTCATTTTCAGTCCACCACCACCACCACCACCATGCGGATGCGGAGGACCATCTCTCCCACCACTCCAACTCCCAAGATTCGAGCTTCCAAGACTCTCTCTCCCATCCTTCGGAGGAGGCTGCGGAGGACCAGCTCCATGCGGAGGAGCCCCAGCTCCAGCCTACGCTGCTCCACCACCAGCCGCCGGATACGCCGCTCCACCACCACCACCAGCTGGATACGCCACCGCTGGACGCAAGTAAACAGTGTGAACAATAGGAATTATCTCATTCAACCGTTTTTATTTTGAATTTTCCCCCTTGAATTACCGTCACATGTGTCTGTACATCTATGACAGCTTTGCTCTCCTCATTCATCATTCCAATCGTTCTCAATTCCTTCACCTGTTTAGCAATCTTCTCCAACGTTTTCTCTGAATAAATGGATAACCCATATGAATTTGTCTTGAATTTCTATCCGAAAATTCGTTGAACTTGAGATGTTCACCATGGAGATTGATCATCGGATGATGTTTTAATGAACAGCTTCTCTAAGGGATCATGTTCAGATTTGTTCCTCATTCCCTCGAACCCATCGTAATCTTTAAGTGTTGCTATCTTGCTATCTACGCATCAATCTTACGCAATTTCAATTTTTTTCTCCCTCCGAAAGGAATGCTATTCTGGGTGGTATTTTTCAATGTTCACTCATCACAATGGCATTTCGTCAAGAATGATATTGTAATAAGTACGAACATAATGAAACATTTCGTGGGTGATTAGGTTTCTCAAATTACCTTGAGGCCATACAGTTTTAATTGCAATTCTGGGTGAGGTGAGGACTTTCGGCTTCACGTGAAACAAAGAGGAAGTTAGAGAGATCTGAGTGTAAAAAAGTGAGAAGAAGCATTGAACGCACAATGATTAGAATATAAGATTGGAAAAAATCGGGTTTCATTTCTGTGTTGTGTTTTGTTGAAGATGGATTTGAAACAGTTTCAGATGGGTTGCAGAAGGATTCATTTGGCTGGAGATGTTAGAATCCTCTGCTATTTGTTCATCTCCTGTCTACAGCTCTCCAAAGTTCTGACGGTCACGAGTTCTGAAACACACCGTCCCATTTTATGGCACATCGGAAGTATGCTTCATCATTCACTTGAAAACTGTTCCCCGTCCTCTCGATTTCTTTTAAAACAATAAGAATCATGTGAAAGTATCCCGCATGATACCTCACATGGTCTACAACTGGATTTTGTGTGCTTCATCATTCCGGTCAGATTGCGTAAGACAACAGAAGCATGCCTTGGATGATTTCGAATGGTTGGCTATAGGGTTCAATATTACGATGAAGAAGTTCGTAAAGTTTTTCAGGTATCAATTCAAACCAAAAAAAACGCATTTCTATTTTTCCATCACCTAAAAAATATTTCAGAAATCTTAAAATAGATAATACAATCTGTTTAAGAAGAGATTTTGTGGCGTGTCCAGACAACTTTTGACGAAGATTCTAATAAGAATAATTTCAATCCGTTTTCACTTCATGAATGTGTTCATTTTGATCTCATCGGAGTGCATTTCTCTTAAAGGTGCTATTCTATTAGAACTGCCCTTCTAATACAGATTTTACGGTGCATATTTCTTCATTGTTGTATTTAACACTAACCTGTACTTGCCGCCAAGTCCCGAACTCCTTGATCTTTGCAAATCATATCCGAATGTTGCCATCTTATCCCTCTCTTCTCCTCCTCCAATTGTTATAATTATATTATCCTCATCCATTGATTATCTTTTTTTACATCAATCGTCTACTCCCTTTTCACTACGCCATCACTACATCTCTGGATGAAGCATAATGTTGTTTGTTGTTTGTTTATTCAAAAAGGGTATATCATAAGAAATAATATAATCTACAAAATCCCCTTTTTTCAACAAAAGAATAAAAATGTATGGATAAGAAGAAGGGGGAGGCTTAGAATATCAAAATGCCTTTCGATGGATTGAGACTAGCAGAGATATATGCCAACCGATGCTTATCGTATTTCGGCCAATTTTCCAATGGAGATATTAGGAAAAGAAAAGACTTTTTCTTGGAGGTCACTGCGCATCAACTTAAACGCAACGTCTGGTTCGTATCGGGTACTGAGAAGCTTCTGGCGACAAAGGGCATTTCGTGACGCATCGATGAAGAATGAAGAGGAAATTGATCTCCTCAACCACAATATTATGCAACGTGAGGTAACCGAAAGGAGAAAGTTGATGAAGAAGCTGATGATATTGAGATTGATGATGAAATTTATTAAACCGTACTTTGACCGGAAATAAGGGAAAAGCTTGAGGAATGCGGTTTGGAGCGGTTTTGAAAGATTTTGAAACATGAAGACAAATTGATAGTAAAGATCCAGATCACCAGGAACAGTGGTGTGTGTTTTTGATTTCAGATGGAAAGTACCAGACTGGAAAAAGGTCCGAATTTGCTGGTTTTCGAATTTGAATATGCTGGTTTTCAGTATTTGCTGGTTTTCAGATTTGAGGAATCAGAAAAATCTAAATATAGCTCATTTGATCACAGAATAAAGCGGCGGTTCTTCAAAAGAGTCAGGTTCTTCAATCCACTGTATTCATAGATTTTGAAGATCTTCGAGGTTTCCCCATTCCAGATTCGGATCAACTCAAATACAATTTTGTTGATCTTTGGATATTTCTCCTACAATTCGCGCATTCTAATGAATATCGAGTCTAAAAAATCATCCGATCCTGTTCAAAAACTTATCAAATCTCTTGCTCTGAAGTGATCTACTGTGAGTAGGCCCATTTTTCACAAAGATCTAGGATAGCAAAAAAAATGAGAAATTCTCAGCCAACTAGTCAAACTAAACCATAATTCTTCGAATTCTCACAATAAAAAAATTCCATCAATCCTTGTACTTTCCGTTTCGCCACACGCCTCATTTGACACGAAACGTATGCTTCACCGTAAAATCCTGATAATCCTAATTTCGCTTTTTCTTCTCCGACGCCTGCTGCCATTCTTCTCTCTCCATTTTCTCATATCTGTCACTGTATCCGATGAAAATCATTATCCGAATCCGTGGTCTCTTCTGTGTCCCGTTGTCTGGCATCAGGTGAAGCGAGGAAAAAAGATGAAAAAGCGGAGAAGCCGAAGACGTTGAGGGGAGACACATTGTTGCAGAACTCGTCATATCAATTGTCCTTTTCCGCGCGTCCCTCTGTCCCACAACCGTGCCGTTTTGCCTTCGTCATCTCTCTCTTTTCAATGTCGCAATTTCTGGTTTTGACCGATGTCTCGCCCAAAAGGCAAGCTCCTTTGGCATTTTCATCCGATGACGACTCCGCCCACTATGCGAAACGTATTTAAGGAGGTGAATGCCATTGGAAAAGGTATCCAATTCATTTGGTTCTAACACTTCTCTAAACATGCAGAAGCTCATCGTTTTCTTCACCACAATCGCCGCCGCTCAGGCTTTCCTTCTTCCATCCGGAGGAGGTGGATGTGGATGCGCGTAAGTCTTTCAATTCGTTTCAAATCATTTGAACCTTCCTTTCCAATTCCTTCACTATTTTGAAACCTCCTTGAAATGTGTCTAAAACATCAAAATTCCTAGTCAACGACATTCGAGTTTATCATCTGATCCTTCTGCTTCTTTCAGTCCACCACCACCACCACCACCATGCGGATGCGGAGGACCATCCCTCCCACCACTCCAACTCCCAAGATTTGAACTCCCAAGACTCGCTCTTCCATCCCTCGGAGGAGGATGCGGAGGACCAGCTCCATGCGCCGCCCCAGCTCCAGCCTACGTTGCTCCACCACCAGCCGCCGGATACGCCACCGCCCCAGCTGCCCCAGCCGGAGGATACGCCACTGGACCAGTCGGAGGACCAATCGGAGGACCAATCGGAGGACCAATCGGAGGAGGATACCAAGCCGCCCCAGCTTTCGGAGGAGCCGCCGCCGGAGGAAACTACCAAGCCGCCCCAGCCCTCGGAGGAGCCGGACCAATCGCCGGAGGAAACTACCAAGCCGGACCAGCCCCAGCCGGACCAGCCCCAGGAGGATACCAAGCTCAAGCCCCAGTTGAGTCTGCCCCAGTCGAGCAAGCCGCTCCAGCTCAAGGAGGATACCAAGGAGCCGCCCCAGCTCAAGGAGGAGCTTACTCTGAGGGACACAAGAACTAGACGATCTAATAACGTTTAGATAATTATTTATTCGTTGTTATTGTTGAATCATCTCTTTCTTTGTATATCAGACCAATTTGTTTTCCCCCCGACTCTCATTTTTCGAAATGAAGTTTTGACACACTAATTTCATCGTTCTTACAAATAATCTTCAGCTGTATCCAGGGATTTAGAATTCCATCAACAGATCAACAGATGAAAAACCACTAGTTCGCTAAAAAATTTATTTGGAAAAATCAACAGAAAGAGACCACAATGAAAAAGTAGCAAATAGATTACAGAGAAATGGTAACGGAGCGGAAAGGTGCGGCAGTGTATCTAACACTCTCTGGTGACTGGCACTCGTAATCTTCGAAGTTCATCTTACAATTCTTCGGTGGAGCTGCGAATTCTGATCCGATGTAGATGTGTTGTTGGCGGGAACGGATTGCAACGTTGACGAGGATCAGGATCGCGATGACCAAGATTAGTGATCCACAGATAAAGGCGTTGGTGGAGATTGACAACATCGATTGAGTGGTTGGAGCATTGGTAACCATTGGAGCAGAAGTCGTTGTTGTAAAGACAGCGTTGGTCACTGAAGTTGAAGTGGTTCTATCCAAGCAGTGATCGCCATAAAATCCAGCATCACATTCAAAGAAAGATTGAACCAGAAGCACAGCATCAGAGAAAACAAAAGTCTCGTAGCTGGGCTCTCTGATTTTTCGCATCTGATAGATTTGTGTCGCCGGATCACTTCCTGTCTTGAAGAATACGACTTCCAGATTCTCCTGATTGACCTTTGGATGGAAGCTGACGATTCTAGTAGTTCCCATGCTCAGCAGGATAGATTGGAAACTTGAGTCGGTCTTCAAGTTTAGGGTAAAATCCATAGAAGAGGTCAACTCTAGACGGAGATGTCCCGTGGCCGTGGCCAAATGGAAAAGACAATGAAGTGAGAATAGCAGCATAGTAGTTGAAGAGGAGAACATTCTGCGTGAGAGCCTGATGACTGAGAAATGTTTGGTTCTTAAATACTAATTCCTAGAGTTTCCACATGCATCAATCGATAACCCATAAACAGTTCTCATTGTCTTAATTATTCATTATCGGTTGTAAAATCACTCACAGTATACTGTATACTATCTCCAAAACCGTATACTTTTTGACGAATAATTGGTTGTTTGGGAAAACTGAGCTGTAAAAACAAAATCGATGAACATAATTAACTAGGATACGAGGAAGAAAAACAAGTACGAAAACGAAAGATTTTCGAGACCAAGTAAAGAACGAGAAGAGAACCATTGTGAATCACAGTTGTTTTTGAAGAATTTGAAAAACGAACACCATGTTATTACTAATTGGAATGTAGACAGCAGCCCATACGAAGAAATTTGTCTTTCATTTTTGACTTCATATTCAGATGATCTCACTAGACGATCTCAACGAACCACTGCATTCTATGGATTATGGGCAGTTTGTTGGATTTTCCGAAGCTTATCAATTTCAGAAAGAAAGGTATGGGCGCTTTTGTGAATTGTAGAAACCAAAACATTTACAGAAACTATAATTCCTTATCGAGAATTGTATCAATATTTATGAGCATCATTGCGTTTCTGTTGAGTTCTTTCTCTATTTTCGTTATATGCACAACAAGAAAAGTTGATCGAGCTTATAGAAGGTCACTTATTATACACATTACCGTGACCACAGTTCTTTCATTCATTTTTCCAGTAACTGGATTCAACATCATTGCAAATTACAGAATATTGATGATTGGTAAATTGAGACCTAGTTCTAAGAGCTTCAAACTTTCCTTTTCAGACAAATGGATCACTTTTTCGAGTTTCCCAATTATAACTATCTGCACCATTGTATATTGTTATTTGGCCGTTGTCGTATTTTTCATGTATTCTTTTTTCATGAACTTCTTGGCGTCGGTTAAAATTGAAACCTTCATCAAATTCTTCAGTAAAAGAGATCCGGAGGTTATATTGAAATTCACACTTATAATTTATTCGAGTGTAATAACGCTAATTCTTGCTGTTTATGCTTTCTACAGTGAGTAACTTCGCCATTCTTGAAGAAAGCTCAATTTTTGAAGGTTTCATTTGGAACGTTGAGCCGCTGACATTAGTTTTGGTAAAACTTGATCCTGATTTTTCGGTCGTCCTTGTTGAAAATAATACGCATATTCTGGCGATGACTCGAGGGATTGAACAAGTTCTCGTTTTCTTAGTTGCGATATCTCTAACATGTTGTCCATGTTCACTTTCAATTCTTTTGGGGTAATTTATTCCTTCTTATGAAAACCGGAATATGTTCGATTTTCAGACACTATCTCCTTTTGCTCAATCAGAAAAACAAGCATTCTGATATTGTAAAAAGACAACAGAAGCTGATAATTAGAATGGAGTTTTTCTATCTTATCATGATTTTTGTTTGCTATTCACCGGCTTTTTCGACTCTCCTCGCTTCGATTCCTTTACAAATCTTGCCAGAATACACCAAAAAGTACAGTTCTTATCAGATTTTGGTCATTTTTGTATTTTCAGGTTTCCTATAATCCTGCTAGTGAGTATTCCATTCCAGCTGCTTCCAATTTTTGATTGTCTTCTGAATATTTGCATAATAACAGTTTACCGAGAGAAAGCGTGTCAAATTTTTCAATATTTTATCAGTGGCAATTTTGCGACCAAGAAACAAAAATCGAGCAGCGTGGTCACGATAACAGTACAGTCCATTCAAGCTAGTTTCAGAAGAAGTATCGTTGGATTGTCTTCTAACTGATTATTGTCTTAACGTGTTTGATATTACTTGAGATGTTTACTGAAACTATAAAACTCAACAGCGATTTGTTAATTTTTTAAGAAGTGACTGATTTGGTCGATGGCACTGTTGAAGGAATCCTGAAGTCCTGCTTTCAAATGATTGATTTCTTTGTGATAATCCGAAATTTGAGCAGATGAAACTTGATTTGCGTTGTCCATCTTGTACTGAAATGTTTTGAATCTTCAATGAATTCGTTTATTTAACTACTCACCGCACAAAGTTCTAGATGAATCGTTCCACAATCCATATTCAGGCGATAGTAGTCTTTCATAAATCCGTAAAAGTCACTCCTAAATGTGTCAGACAGGGCAAATCCATCGATAATTGTCTCCAAAAGTCGATTGAATGACAATTTGATTTTGTTATCCTTTTCAATCAGACTTTGTGCAAGTCTCTTCAGCTGCTCAGAAGCTTCTTCTTTGTGATTGTCATCGTTTGGATTGGTGGGTGGTTCATCTCGGATCAACACCTAAAAAATTCTAAATTACACGCACTGTAGTGGAAAAGTAACTCGCCTGTTCCCCACATTCATTCAGAATCTTTGAGATTGATTGAAGTGGAAGAATGAACTTCACAAGAATATTTACCAGGACGTACACTTTTCCAAATAATCCGTAATCTGCGGTACGATTTTGATCGGTGATATCGATGAGAATTCTACAGAATCGAATGATTCCTCGGCTGAAAATTCAAATGCAATATTTGAGATGAAATCAAGCTTACCTTGTATTCTCGAACTGCAAAATAACGTTATCATAACCAGCGGATATTTTTCCTTTGTATTCTTCGATGCTGACATTTTCGTCTAATTCAACATTGTTCAAATCTAATGGCAAAATTAAATTCAGTTTTCCAGCTGCGTCGTCAATGTTAATCAGCTGCTCATCGTAAAACGCCAGGATATCGTTTAGATTCGTAGTGAACTCTTGTTTCTGAAAATATATAGTCTAATTTTTAAAAGGGAGTATATTTTATGTTTACTCAACTCTAGATCTTCATTATTACATTCATTCTTATTCTCAGTTTGAATCACTTTGTATCGTTCCTTAAAGTAGGATTACACTCATTTTTTTTATTTTCTCAAATGATCGTCCCAATTCCAGTATTTACGAAAATAACAATATTTTTGCACAAAAATCGTTAAAACTCGAGAAAATCGATTTTCAAAACGCCAACTTACATTTTTTCTAATATACTTCAATGAATGCAGAATTTTTTGCTGATTCGAACGCACCTAATATCGCTGCTCAAAACGCTCTAGAAACATTTTTATAAGCAATTTTTCAATTGTCGCGCCGCCCGCTGCCGCCGTATGAACAATCAGCGGTCGGCGCGACAGCAGATTAAAGTCGGCAGCGGTCGGCGCGACAAAGTGCAATTTTGTTCATAAAAAAGTTTGTATTGTGTTTTGAGCAGCGATATTAGGATCATTTGAATCAGCGAAAAATTCTACATTCATTGAAATAGGTTAGAAAAAATGTAAGTTGGCGTTTTGAAAATCGATTTTCTCGAGTTTTAACGATTTTCGTGCAAAAATATTGTTGTTTTCGTAAATAATGGAATTGGGACGATCATTTGAGAAAATAAAAAAAATGACTGTAATCCTACTTTAACTCCATTGCATGTTATCCGTTTTTTCTCAATATCTCCACGAATTCGATCCTGAAAACGTTGATAAATCCAGCATAAATAAATTTATTCTCTTACTAGTTTCCCTCTCGCTTCTTGTTCTTGCTCTTGAGCAAACTTTTTCAGCTCCTCAATTCGACTCATTTACAGGAAAATCAGAAAAATAAGAAGACAAGTTGTGTTAGTTTTTTTTTTCACATTTGTTGATTTTATATAAGGCGATACTACAAAACGTTGGCCACTGATAATAGAGAAAAAGAAAGGAAATGATAAAGACAGGGAAAAGTGTGTGAAAAAAGTTGCGATTATGATACGCTCTCATGTTCGAGGTCAAAGATTTTGGAAAGGTTTGTGTGAACGGCTGATTTTTGAATCCTGACTCACAAAATCAGGTTCAAATTTAATAAAGAGAATAATGTGTTTTCGATTATTATGTTCCGAAAGGTTAACCTACTTTCATACAAACTTCATGGAATTTTGCTAAGTCACAAATTTGAATCACCAGATTAAACACAAAGATATGCCAGATTTATTTACAAAAATCATTAAGGTAAGAGCTCACAACAACATAAACTATGTAAAGCCAATAGATAGTTTGAAAATTTAATCAAATTGAATAGCTAGAGCGATTATTTTCCAAAGCTGCATTGACCACACTGTGCACTGCTTTTTGAACTTTTTCTCTTAAACGATCAATTTCAACGCTGTATTCCAGAAGCTGGAAAGGAAGCTGCGACCGGGAATCATCGTGTAGATTTTCATAGCCACACTGAAACAAATATGGCTTCATTAGACTCTATCAATAAAATCTTACCAACAGGAGATCCAAGTTAATCATTCTGTAATTGGATATCAGATTATAATATGCTCTTACATATTCAACAAAATCATCCACGAACATCTGAGTCAGACCAACACCATCTACAACAACTTTCAGTACATTTGGCAAGTTTTCATCGATTTCGTTCTTTTTCTGAATGAGTTCTCTCGCAGCAGTTTTTAGATTTTGACAAGCTTCGTCTTTCAGATTATCATCGTTTTGGTTTGAAGGCAGATCATTTAGAATTTTGGCCTTGAAACACATGGGTTTTCTTTAGTTTTCTAGAAATAACTAACTTGTTCCACCACCGGAATCAAAATGTCTCTAATATGATGCATCGGAATAACAAACTTTACCATTAAATGTACCATTACTCTCCGAATTATATGCAAGTATTCAGAAGCATTGTCATTCAACTCGTTTATCAGAAAATCACAACAATTTATGATCGGATAGCTGTAAATGTAAAAATTGAGATTTTTTCTTGAAAACAAACTCACAAGGTGACCTTAACTTCTTCGGTAATCTTTTCGTAAACATTTTTGATTTCCTCTTGATACTCTTCTTGAGACTTTTCTGGATTCAGCTCCACATCCCGAAAATCGATATTCAGCCCGTTTTCAATCTTTTCAAAAGCCATTTTGAGCTGTCCCAGGGGTACTTTGTAGAACTTGAGAATTCCATCTAAGTGAGCACAAAATGATTGGTTCTGGAAACTTGACATGTTTTCACATTGATATGTTAGTTTTACCTCTTCAATTATTTGGTCGTTCCCTTCTTCAGGTATGCTTATTTCTTGGTGTTGGTTTTTAATTCTCTCACAATTTGCAATTTTACTGATTATTTCACTCTGAAACTTTTAATTGAATGCGAAGGAATATAATTAGACTAACCAGTTCATTTTCTGCGATTTCTTCCTGTTTCCGTGCGTAAGCTTTCAATTGTTCCAAGCGATTCATTATTAGAGCGCGATTCGTGGTTACAGATTGTGTGTGTCGTACTACTACACCTTATCACGGTTTATATACTCAAATGATAAGGAGGAAGAAGAAAAAATACCGTTTTCTCGAAATGAGTCATTCTTCTCATGATCTTTGCTCCATAATTGTAAAAAAACTTTCATAGTAATGAGTCATTTTTTTAATCTATAAACCCATCTTTACCGGAAATTGTGGCAATCGATGGTAACAAGCTAAACGTTTTATTTTTAAAACATTATACAGATTGCCAAAAAAACATTCAAATTAGTCATAAATTATCAAACTGCCCTCATTTGTTGTCTCGACTTCCTTGAACTGAAATCGAAAAAGAACGGGACTGCTTCAAAGTGAGCTTCCTGAAATTATACCTAATCAGTTTTCGGTTTTATTTATTATTTTCATACGAAAACTTCTGTCGGAATTGAACCGTGATCGGTTTCGAGAACAACAAAAGCATCCAGGCAGAGAAGGTTGAGTAGATGACACACAAGATATTGTAGAGGAAGTAGAAGACTCTTTTGTTCATGGATTGATTAATTTGAAGAGAATACACCACAAATGCAAAATACAAAAGCTCCACACAACACACGATTGCTGTCATTTTATCCAAACTGCTTTCCCTTTTCTGTTTTTCTCGATTCATCAAGTATTGGGATCCAGTGACGGAGTTTCTTTTTGATGCACTTTTCTGAAAGATCAAGAGATTTTGTTAAGATGATTCTGTTCTAATTGGTACAAATCACAGATATGCTTGAATAGTTCGAACTCACTCTTATCTTGAAGTGATATGTGATATACGTCACGAGATTATTCACAACAATGGATAACACGAACAACACTTCGAGAACTGCCACAAAGTTATAAAATGGTTTTCTGAACTCGTTGTTGACAAAAGCAGAGTAGTATCTAAAGTTCAAATATCATTTTCACATTCCCACTGAGAATTCCCATACCCTCCATTCTCATTCACATATTTGTACTCACGAGGGAGCAACAGGAGCACCGAGGCAACTGCTCCAGAGAGTTGCATTGCTTGCATTGTGTACGTGTATTTTGCATAGCTCAGCTGATAATGAGAAAAAAGAAAGATGATTGGAAATGAAAAAACTTGTTACCTGCTGGTAAAACACTGGAAAGCAGACAGCACTGACTCGACAGAAGGAAAGAATAGTTGCGGTGGCTCCCTGAACGCACCGTCCTCCATAGGTGATAGCATAGAAGATGGCACCCAGCCAACTTTCGTTGGTGAAATAGAAGAACGAAAGCCACCTGAAATGTTTCTGATAGCTATCCAAATCATACCTTTCCACATCCGGCCCACCCTGGTTGGCCCGTCCCGGTCGGCCCGGATAGAAAACTTCCGTCGAAAATTTTCCGAAAAAAAATCAATATTTCATGAAAAAGTTTCTAAGTTGTATGAAAAATCCTGAAAGTACTAAAAGTATGAAAAATTTTAAAATTTAACAGAAAACAGTAAATCTGATTTTTTCCAAAAATTGACCTTCGGAAAAATTGAGCCTCAAAACCAGGGTTGGGCCGGGTCGGTAGAAATTCCTCCGTCGGCCCGGATTTGGAAATGTATGATCGAAATTATCAAGTACCGTACCCTCTAGCAGGTATGATTTGCAACGCAAAAAGGTTGACAGCGGAGGTGATGTCTACCAAAATTCCAACGAACATCAATCGGTAAAAAGGGCCTGAAAATGCCGGTTTGTTATTAGGGGACATATAAAGGAGCCAGTCTGTTACAGTAAATACAGTAATTGTTATTATTTCTGGAAGTAAGTGGCTGTAGAAAAACGAACCTTTAAACGTCGTGTTCCTTGAAGTGTAGAGTATTTGAATTTCCACAAAATAAACCGCAAACGAAACTCCGGTAATTGCCAGTAACACGACCAGAGAAACAGTCTCCGCAATCAGGAACCATTCAGGAAAGCTGTCATAGACCAGGTTGTTCATACCTGGATGTTTGAAAAACTGAAGTTAAAAAATAGTCAAGAGCAGTGGCTCAAAATCTTGGCGGAAAAAAAATACACCGAAAATAGTCCTAATATGAAAACTCAAGCGAGAATAACATCGAAGTATCCTCAGATTTTGTTCTGATCTACGGCCGCAAAAGTTACAAGTAACAAAAATCTTTGAAGTGAAACTTTCGGAAATTCATGATAATAATGTGCAATGGTGGGAAAACTGAAGAAAAAATTTGGAGATATGTGAGTAACGAAAACCGCGTGCTTTGAATCCCATGAGCTGGAAGGGAAAATGAAGTCATTCTAAAAAACAATTAAACACCAAAAAGATCAAGTTTATTTACAAGGAATCAACATTCAAGATCATTTATTATTCCCACTGCCTTGCACGGAAATCGACATTGATCTGGTCAAACGACGGGAACTGAAACTTCTGAAAAATAATTTGTTAAAGTTCTTGGCTCATAATGCACTAATGAACTCACGAGAATCTCTGATGGAATTGTGAATTGATTGGTTTGGAAACGAAAAGAAGCATCCATGCGGAAAATGTAGAATAGATCACACAGAGGATGTTATAGAGAAAGTAAAAAACTCTTTTGTTCATGGATTGATTGATTTGAAGAGAGTAAACTACGAATGCGAAGTAGATAATTTCCACGAGGCACACAATGAAAGTCATCTTATCCAAACCATTTTCCCTTTTCTGTCTCTCCTGACTAGCTTGAGATTGACTCGGGGTGATGGCATTTGTCTTGAGGGATTTTTTCTGAAAAAAATTATCCTTTAGTTATAAATTGTGGACAAGCTACCTTGTTAAACTTCAGCTTGAACATTGTATAAGTTACCAGATTATTCACAACTATTGCCAACACGAAAAATACTTCCATTATCGCCACAAAATTGTAGAACCATTCAGCATCTGCGTCATCGGATCCCACCGAATATAATCCGTTGTCTTCCAAAATGAACTCATAGGTATCTGGTACCAGCAGAATAGAAGCTACCACTCCTCCAGATAACTGGAGAATCTGCATTGTGTAAATGTAGTTTGGTTGGCCGAGCTGAAACTAAAGAGATGTTCTTGAGCCCTAGGATTGTCCGACCTTTTGATAGAAAAGAGGAAAACAAACAGCGCAAACTCTACAAAACGACAGAATGGTGGCTGTAGCTCCCTGGATACAACGGGCACCGTAGGTTACTGTAAGGAAGATTGCTCCGAGAATACTTTGATGTCGGAGGAGAAATGGTTCGAACCATCTGAAAATAGAGGTAAAAAACCATAACATACAAAGAACGAGACCTTCTAGCAGGGATCACTTGACCTGTGAACATGTTGATTG
This sequence comes from Caenorhabditis zanzibari, assembly GCA_963966625.1. Taxonomy (NCBI): domain Eukaryota; kingdom Metazoa; phylum Nematoda; class Chromadorea; order Rhabditida; family Rhabditidae; genus Caenorhabditis; species Caenorhabditis zanzibari. The sequence continues at coordinate 8,338,708 of OZ016472.1, read as the reverse complement.
CCGAGATCATATCGACTATGATTCCGACAAACATCAAGCGGTAGAATGGACCTAAAATAGATTTGATGATTACTGTGAGCTTTTTTTATTTCATGTTTCAAAACTTCCCCACCTTACCTATCTTACCTCGGAAAGTGGTCTTCCTGTATGCGAGTATAATCTGAATCTCAACAAAATACAGTAAGAACGACACTATCGTAAAGAGCAACAAAGCAATCAACACCACTGCTTCGAGTACCAGAAACCACGTTGGGAAATCGTATGGTTCGTGGTACATCTTCACTCGTAGATTGAACTCACTACTAGTTTCGAATCTTTCGGTTCGTATCAAATCAGATGTGTTGTTTTGCACTTGGTTTCCCACACTTTTTCGAGATCATATTGAAACCGAAAAAAAGCAACATTACCAGCTCAAGCGGAAAGTCAGTTGATGCGAGGTATCGTGCACTCGTGACTTTTGGAATTTTGGAAAATAAAAAGGTTTATATTCTTTGATAAGATTGAATCTAGATGATTGTTGGGTTTTGAAACTCAAATGGTGGGAATGGGAACTGGGAAAGTTCAAAATCTTGCTAATTTCAAAAATAATGCTCGAGGACCAGTTCCAAACTTCGAAGAACAACACCACGTCATCAGACATCGCAACTATAAGGAAGGCTCACCAACGCATCAATATCCTCGGCAAATGTCACCAAGTCTTGGCCCCAAGATTGAGGATACAAGTCTTGGCTGCTCTTTTTACAAGTATGGACCACATTTGCCACAAGTCTTGCACTATAACAGCGCGCACACAACAGTTGCACGAGGATCCCACAAGTCTTGTCCCCAGTTTGAGGTTTTACAAGTTTTGGCCAACCTTCTCACAAATATGGGTCATATTTGCCACAAGTCTTGTCACTAATATAGCGCTCATACAATAGTTGCACGAGGATCTCACAAGTACTGCACAAGTTTCTCACAAATATTGGAATGAGCGTACGTAAAAACTGCGAGAACCTCGCACAAGAGTTGGCGACATTAACCGAGTCTTCTTCAATGTGTTGAAGCATGCCTCTATTGATACACTTATTAACTGCTACAAAATCTACATTATACCACTTATGGAATATGGATCGATTATTTTTTCTCCAACTATGAAAGAGCACATAGTATTACTAGAATCTGTGCAGAAGTCATTTGTCTATAGATTGTTCAGAAAGTTTGGAAAGTATTATCGATCTTATTTTGATGCATTACTGGAATGTGGATTGGAATCCTTGGAGTATAGACGACTTATCATCGATTTATTATTTACCTACAAGTATGTTGTGAGTAAGGAAGTTATAGTTGGGACTCAATTATTTGAATTCGCTGACTATGCTAAATCTTTGAGGAGACATAATTATTATTTACGTTCCCCAATCAAAAACTCTACCAAATTCACTTCCCAATTTTACTCTAATCGTATTATCAAATGCTGGAATTCACTCCCTTCTAACGTTTTCCCGGTCAAAATCTCTTTCCCTGTTTTCAAATCCAATTTATCATCTTGTAACCTAAACCACTTTCTAACCTTAAACTCATACAACTACTAATCTTATTCTTGCCCCATATACGGTTTTATTTTCCCGGTATTATTTTTCTCTTTCATCATTAATTGTATCTTTCACTCCATAATCTTCGTGTTAGTGGTATCTACCCTTCGATGAAATAAATAAATTCCTTGAAATCGCAGGGATCTGATCGGACATCCGCTACGAAAACTCCAAAACCCTGAATATAAAATACACCTTATTAGTGTAATTTACATCACCATTATTCATATTTCTTTAGTTCTTACTAATCCCCCTGAAAGTGTCTGGGTTTTAAGCTCACCTGCATTTACTCTTTAAAAGCAAAACAGGATATTTCTTCTGACAATAATATTATCACCAATTGGTAATATTCTGGCTCAATCTAGTTTTGTGTGCCAAAAAACATCTACAGAAAAACAAGTAGATCCATTCTTTGGTTTTTTGATGTCCACGATCCCAGAAAAATGTGGAGGTTCTACTTATGTGGATCACAACATTTCAAACATTTTTATTCATTCAACTGTAGGTTTCGAGATTCCAATTTCCTTATTTGCGATATACTGTATTCTGAAAGTAACTCCGAATAGTTTATTTATGGTCAAAGTTTTGCTACTTGTTCACCAAGTTTGGTATGTCTTGTTGCGAGCTTTTCTCAAACTTTCAAATCCAAAATTTCAGGGTAAACTACTACAGTTTGATGGTCAATATTGCACTTTCCCCAATGTTCTTCTTTCCACAAATCTCCTTCTATACTCGAGGAATTTTCAACTATTTCGAAGTCCCCATACGTCTTCAAGTATACTTATTGAGTACTGCCTTTGCTGGAATGCTCTATTCCATATTCTCTCTGTTTGCATATCGTCATCAATGTGTTTTACCAGATACACACAAACTGAAAATGTCTAAAAACGGGTTTATACTGTTCATAGTTTTCATGAATCTGTTTTCTGTAATCTACATGATTCCATTTTTCCTGGAGGAGCCTGTGCAAGCTAAAGCAATCGAGGTTCTGAGACTTGTGAGTTTTTTAGATTTCCATTCTCTACACATCGAAAATTTCAGAGATTTATCAATCCACCTTGCGATCTTTGGGATCCCCATGTCTATGTTTTCTTTGATGGAACCAATAACAAATCAATGTTACTTTATGGTGTTTCTATGATGGTTTCTGGATCTCTCATGTTTTTCTTGGCTTTCCATAGTTACAAAGCAATCAAAAACTCTCGATTAACAACTTCACGAGCTGCTCAAAAACGACAACTCGGTTTTCTTTATGCTCTTGTTTTGATGGTAGGAAGTTGGAAACAAAACACACAAAAATCAATTTATTCAGGCATTGATTCCAAACCTTTTACTAATTTTTCCGGTTATGGGAATGTTCTTGGGATCGTTGAATTCAATGTCATACGTTCCAGGTAATAGTTTTTCTGGTAAAAAATTTTAATACGAGAATCTGATTCCAGCTCTTGGCGAACTCATGGTGTGTTCTTTGTCGATTCATGGAATGTTGTCCACATTGACACTGATTTTCAGTCATAAACAGTATAGGGTGGAGGCATGGAGGTTGAAGAACAAATTATTTTGTTGTGAGTGATTTGCTCATTTTTCATAGTGTCCCAGTGACAAGAGCTATTATTTTTGACGTAGCTCTCGAACATTTGTAGTTTCACTTTTGGTAATACGAACGCAATTCCCAGAATCTAGACTTTTAGCGAACTTTCATTAGTTCATTCTAGTAAACACCTACAAAATTTTTGTTCCTGTAATTTGCAGAAGTAGTGTTCATGCCCTTTAATCGTTCCTTCAATAATCTTAGATCGAATTGAAAAAAACAGTAACTTTTAGAATATCATTAACCCTATTTTTCAGGTACCTCCAACCCTAAGAAATGCGTTGTTCAAGTTGAAATCAGCACGAAGACAAAATACTGAGAATCAACTGATATTCGGCCACCCCTTTGTTTTTGGTTCTTTCTGGCATTAATTTTTGATTCTGACTTTTGTGTTCCCGCCTTTTTTATTGAATAATTGTAATTCACAATAAATATATCAGTCTTAATCACAATCCCATTATTGTCAATTTCCTCAATGGTTCCACTTCCCGGTTCTTGCAAAAACTCTTACGAAGTGGATCATCGTATCTCCAATGTCTTCTTACACATTACATTAGCAGTTGAGATTCCATTCTCATTATTTTCAATGTACTGCATCTATAAACTGATTCCCAAACATTTATTTCTCTCGAAATTTCTTCTCTTGGCACATCAATTTTGGGTTACTTATTACAGTCTCGTCGTTTGTATTGGGTTACTTCCAGTATGTTTCTTTCCGTACATCGCTTTCTATTCTCGAGGAATTTTTGAATATTTCCAATTGGATTCCGATTTCATTGTTTACCTAATGGGTACAGGATTTGGAGGTGAACCTTGATACCAAAAATTCAAGTTTAAAAATTGTTTATTTAGGAATGCTCTTTTCAATTATGTCCCTGTTTGCTTACCGTCATCGATCAATTCTCCCCGATACTCATTCTCTGAAAATCAAAGCCAAACACTTCAAAATCGGAGCCTTCTGTCTACACATCTTGACTTTCCTCTTCGCTGTACCTCTCGTAGTCACCGCTCCAGATCAAGGAGTTTCTTTGATTGCCCTTCAGAATGCCTACAGTAATCCTCCATGTGATCTCTGGCATCCCAGAATCATTGTCTTTTGGTTTGGAATGATGAAACAAGTCATTGGATATGTTGGTTTCCTCTCATTGTGTAGTACTCTAATGGTGGTTCTCGTTCTTCATAGCGTCCGTATTATGAAAATCTACACTACAATAACCTCGAAGAATACAAGGAAAGGACAGATTGGATTCTTATATGCTCTTACATTAATGGTGATTTCTGAAATAGGGAAGTAATTCTGTGTATATTTTCAGGCAACAATACCAAATATCTGCTTGTTAGCTCCAACACTGGTTTTTGTGCTCTGTAGCATTGGTTCTTATTCTTATAATGCAGGTGAACTAATGCACTTTTTGGGTGATCATTGTTTTTCTAAAAATCGTATTTTAGCTCTTGGAGAGATCCTTGTCTGCATCGTCGCACTTCATGGTCTTCTGTCTACTGTCACCTTGATTTTGAGTCATAAACCGTTCCGAATGGAATTCGAATATTGGTTGAAACGATCTTTGTTTTGGAGTCAGTTAAAATTTTTTATTGTGTGAATAATAGATTTCAAATTTGCAGAAAAACCAAAGCCAAGACATCTGACAATACACTGTGACCAAGTGACAAAAAGTGCCAGATTTTGACTACAAAATACGCGGAATAATAATATTATTGAATAAATGATTCATTTGTTATTAGTACAGCCTGTAATTAATTAACAGGCAGTGGTGGCAGGTGTTGCGAAGTGTGATGGCTGACCTCCAGAATCGAATCTAGCTGCCTTTGTTGTGTTTTCCCTCGGAGCAGTTTTGAGGAAAAGACTTCTTCGGAGAATTCTGGCGAAGAATTGACGATAAGGTCTGACGAAGCATAAATAAGTGAATGGAGATAAGGATGGCATGAGAATGAAAGATGAGAAGATTGCGTACTCAAGAATAGGAGAAACAAAGAGACCAGTTTGCGCTGAAAATGTTTCTTTGGGGGTAACTCGGCTCATTTCAAAACTTACAGAGAATATAACTGATCACAGCGATTCCCAAGAATGCTGGAACCAAAGCTTGGAAAGTGAGAGCCCTCAAGAGTTGAGCATGTGCCGCTCTAGTTTCTGCAGACATCATTTGAGTGTTTTCATCCAAGTGTTTTATGATTTTCCGACGGAATATGAACATTGCAGTGTAGACTGGGAAAATCGGAAGGCAAATGTGACTGATCCCATAGGCAGCAACCCAGTTGGTAGTGTCTACTATTCCAGTGATAACTCCAGTTTCTAGCTCGATGTGATAATCCGGGAACCATTTTTTGGCAAGTGGAAGGATCTCTTCTCTAGAAGCGAGAGTGCTCCAATAAGTTACCTGAGATTGAAGATTATTCAGACGATAGCTGAATTTTAATGACTTACTCCTTGGAAGAGAGAAGGAATATAGATGATGAGGAGAATCCTAAAAAGAGTCATTCTTGAGAGAGCCGAATGGTGAAGAATGTAGTATCGATAACCAAAAGACAACAAGAGAGACCATACAGCATGAGGGAGACAATGGAGTAGAAGACTGATTCCGAGTTTACATCCAAATGGACTGATGTATTGACAAGGTCCATTAACAATGTAGGTCAGAGAGATATCTCCGGGAGTGGGGATCAGTCTGAAATACTTCCAATGCGCATGATTAGAAATGATTAGCCTACCTTAATTGTGTGAACCAATCTAGAAAACATTCCAAAAAGTCTGTAATCGCAAAGTTGATTATCAAGGTTGCATATGACCGAATCGCTTTCGGGGACTTGAACATCGCCACGTAGATCAACAAAAGGTTGAGAGAGCATCCGAAAAGAGCCCATAGCCAGTGCCAGACTACGAAGAATGCATTCATTTTTTAGATTCCAGAAAAATAGAGACTCCTGAAAAATAATTATATGAAAAGAACTAAACGAGTAGTTTTGACGAAATATATACTAGAATAGAGGGTGAATTGTAGCTGAGAAATAGAAATCAGCTGTTCATTGGGGCCAGACTTGGGAAAACAGATGAGGAAATGATCGAACTGAAAATGAATGACGTACTTGTATTACGCAAACTGACTGGAGACTCTGAGATCTTGTTTTAGAAAGTTTCTGATGTAACATCCTTTTTGAGTACTACTGTAGTTTAGGAACAATAGAATGGGATAATCCCTCATGTCATCATAATGCTAGCCTTAGATGTTCTAAATCTCCTTTATGTTTAAGGTTTGGGCTCTATTGCAGAATAGGGGTCCCTTCGAAAAATAGGGGTCCCCTAAAAAAATAAGGGTCCCTTCAGACCCTCTGAAAAAAATAGGGGTCCCTTCAAGTCCCTCTAAAAAAATAGGGGTCCTTTCAGACCCCTCGAAAAAAATAGGGGTCCCTTCGTCCTTGGTTATAGGACCTCGAAAAAATATGGGTCCCTTCAGATCTAATGAAAAAAATAGGGGTCCCTTCAACTGGCTCAGAAAAAATAGGGGTCCCTTCAGATTTTTTTCTAGTTTCCCATTTCCATGGTTATTTTTTAACTTCATTTTTGAGACTTGATCTGTTGCGGTTACAAAGCCTTTTCAAAATGAACTTCAAAAAACAGTTTAGAAAATGGAAAACTAGACAAAAAATTTGAAGGGACCCCTATTTTTTCCGAGGTACTTGAAGGGACCCCTATTTTTCTGACAAGGGAAGTGTTTTCAGAGGGTCTTTGAGAATTTTCTGAAAATTGGTACACTAGTACTTTCGACCATGCTGAGAAACGTGGTAAATTTATTTTTTGCCCCTTGCCCCCATGGGCCGAGATATCAGCCGACAAAGCTGTCCCCAGTACAAATAAGGAGATTTTTCGAGAGCCTGTAATTTTGCTTCTAGGCGGTTTTAGAAGGTCTCGTTTTTTGTTTTGGACTCAGAATTGATTGTATAACAATTTCCGGTACTTTCTGGAGAAAAAATTTTTTGAGCCAAAATTCGAAATTTTGCCACCATTTGGGTGCGAAATTTTTTGAAGTGGCTGGATTTTCAAAACTGTTTTTCCAATCTGGCAGTTCTTGGCTGGAAACGATAGATGGAGGTTTGTAGAACAGTTTTTGAAATTTTCATGTACTTATTCACTAATTAGGGTGCTTTTTATAGGTCAATTTATGGCTAAATTTTTTTCAAGGTTTTTGGCGCATAACTGATCTAATTTTTTGAAAAAGTGACAAGTATTGTTACGAAAATATGGAGGAGTGCTGTACAAATATCCATCTATCGTTTCCAACCATAATCTGGAAGGTTGAAATTTTTTTTTGAAAATCCAAAAAACTTGGAAAAATTTTGCACCCAAATGGTCGAAAATTTTCAAGTTTTGGCTCAAAATTTTTTCTCTCCAAAAAGCGTCAGAAATTGTTATACAATCAATTGTGAGTCCAAAACAAGAAATTAGACCTTTTGGAAGTGCCTAGGAGCAAAGTTACAGGCCCTCAAAAATCGGCAATTTTTGTACTGGATTTTGCTTTTTTAGCTGATATCTCGTTTCCCGGGGGCAAGGGGCAAAAAATAACTTTACCACGTTTCTCAGCATGGTCGAAAGTACTAGTGTACCAATTTTCAGAAAATTCTCAAAGCCCCTCTGAAAACACTTCCCTTGTGAGCTGCTATAAACCAGGACGAAGGGACCCCTATTTTTTAGAGGGACCTGAAGGGACCTCTATTTTTTCTGAGGCAGTTGAAGGGACCCCTATTTTTTCGAGGTCCTATAACAGAGGACGAAGGGACCCTTATTTTTTTCGAGAGGTCTGAAGGGACCCTATCTTTTTAGAGGGACCTGAAGGGACCCCTATTTATTTCGAGGGGTCTGAAAGGACCCCTATTTTTTTAGGGGACCCCTATTTATTTCGAGGGGTCTGAAAGGACCCCTATTTTTTTAGGGGACCCCTATTTATTTCGAGGGGTCTGAAAGGACCCCTATTTTTTTAGGGGACCCCTATTTTTCGAAGGGACCCCTATTCTGCAATAGAGCCAAGGTTTGTTTACTGGGTAACGTGCAGACGATTCTGAGCAAGATAACAATGACATAATCACTATTGATGCAAAATCCAGTATATCAGAGACACTACTGTTATTCCTTTGGTTACTCACGTAAAAGGTATAGGAAGGTATTAAAATGAGTCATCGATTGATAAGCTGAAAATGACTGTAACGGAACCTCAAATAGCGTAAAATCTGTATTAAAAGGGCATGCCCTTCTATTTTTCCAACATCTTTAAAAATATTCACGAATTCTAAAAAATTGGCTATAAAATCTGTTGGAGAATACAGTGCTCCACATAATGATACGGCCACCTTGAAAGTTCGACAGAACTCGAAAATGAGAAATGCTAGGAACTTGGAGTCTTTTGAGAAACTGTGCGCATTTATAGCAAGTTACTTCCCAAAAGATGAAAAATTTACCGAAACATCTACCAAAAAAGAAAAATTGATTTTATTGAAAAATGAGAAGAAAAAATTCCACATAATGATACGGCCGGGTGAAGAAATGTTTGAAAAAATGGTTAGGACAGTAACAAATCATGCTCAATAATCCAACGGACGTCCGTTTCGTTGAATTAAGCCAAAAACACGAGAATCCATAGACAAATAAAGATTATCCAGAAGTTGTTGGTCCACTTGATGCCATGCGTCAATGATAGCAGCTTTGAGGCTTTGGATATTGGCATAACTTCTGTTTCCTTCATAAATCTTCCTCACCATGAATCCCCAGATGTTTTCCATAATGTTTATGTCAGGAGAACATGCTGGCCACTCAAGGACAGGCACAGTGCGATCGCGCATCCACTTGATTGTACGGCGTGTTCGGTGGCATGGAGCATCATCTTGCTGGTAGATGTAATTTTTGGATCGATTACGACGGACGAATGGCATCAAACCACGTCTCATCACGTATCTGTATTCGGATCCATCCATTTTCTTGGAAACGATGCAAAGTTTCACACGACCATGCGCACTGACGGCTCCCCAACACATGACTCCTCCTCCATTAAAGTTGCGACGTGAATATCGCAACTTCTCCTTCCTGAGATCATGCCAATAATCACGATAACCATCCGGACCATCACAGTTGAATTTCTTTTCGTCGCTGAAGATGATCTGAAACGGAAATTTCAGTTGGAATTGTCTACCGTAATCCTTACTGTTTTCCAATCGGTTCTCTGGTTCTTTTTGGCAAACTTCAATCGATTTTGCCTATGAATCTGTGTCACCATTGGAGCCTTTCGCATTTTCCGACGTTTGATGAACTGCGATTTCGACAGAACACGTCTGATGGTCTCAGATGACACGCTCAAATTCAATTCGCTACGAATTTTGGAGCATGTGGTTGTTGAGTTAGAAGCTTCACGGATGATTCTTGACTTGGCTCGGTTCGAAAGAAGTGGTGGGCGTCCAGGGGACTTCTTGGTATTGTAAGCTGTCGGATTGTTGGCATCTCGAGCGATCACATCACGTGAACGTTTCAGATTGGTCGCGATCTTCCGGTAGGACAATCCTTGAGCTATTTTGGCATCAATCAGTCCTCTTTCGTAATCAGTTAATGGTTTTCCGCGTCCCATTGATAGAAACACCTGAAGAATAAAATCCAATCGATTAATAATATGAATTGACTTGAAAAAAAACCATAAACAACCCAAAACTTAGGGTGGCCGTATCATTATGTGGAAAAATAAAACGCAAAAAAATGAAAAAAATAAAAAATCTTTCTTGCTCATCTTAATTTTGTTTTCGTTGTGGGACCCATTAATGTAGTTTTTGATTAAGTTTTTACAGAGCCAAAATGAGATTTGAGCTCCTCTAGGTATTCCCGAATTTTCCAATTTTGAGGGTGGCCGTATCATTATGTGGAGCAGTGTAGATTTGAAACATAATTTGTGTCGTATCGTCAACTTATACGAGGATTCTAATAAGACTGATTTCAATCCGTTTGAATTTGAAGAATGTGCTCATTTTGAGCTCATCGGGATGCCATTCGGTTAGAAGTGCCCTTCTGATACAGATTTTACTGTAAGTACGTATGCGCTTGAACGTTGTTGACAGCGCCGAAGCGCCCAGACCTGAACAATTTCCATTTTCCTCTCATTTTTTACGTGATTCCACAACTTTTTTCAAAAACCGTTTTTCTGTGCCACATAGACACCATCAAGATCAGTTCTTACGATTTACCTCGGATCGACAGGTTGCATGAAATAGAATTTTCTCTTCAAAACGATGGAAGAGTCGGATTGTCCAACATGCAGTAAGTTTCACTAGTACGCATCCTACATTAAATTCTCTTGGGCTATAATCTGAAAATCACTAACTTTCGCGATATCCTCCATAAAAACAGATTAAAAATATCAACATAGAATGATCAAATTTGATAATTGTGAGTCGAGATATCTCGAGAATGAGAAACTTTCATACTACTGCCGAGAGAATTTTCGAACCGAAGCTGAATTCTGCATCTAACCATATAAAAATCAGAAAATTTTGAAATTCCTTCACTCCCCCTTTAATTTTCCGATATCTTCCAGAATATCCAAGTGTCAAAACTCGAGACCGTCTCAGCGAAGTATGTCAATTCATCGTTCCCCGTCAGTCCAACACCATGATCGTGCCAGACTACGGACCGATTCCCGTGGTCAAAGGAGACCTCTCTTGGTTGTCTCCAGAAGTTTCCATCTTTCTCAATGAATGTGTTCAAATCATGACACCGTCTGCGATTCGCATTTGCAACGGAAGCGTTTTTGAGGCACAAGAACTCCGCGACGCCATTGCCAATGAATTCGGAAGTGAGGAACAAAAGACGATGAATCGTCTTCATTTGAATATTTCGGATATTGGGTTCGATGACATCCATGTCATCACGAAAGAGAAAATGGATGCGGATCCAGGGAAGCCTGCTAGTACGGGTTCTGGATCCAGTGAAACTCTTGAGAATGCTCATTTGAATTCTCATTACATGTCCAACAAGCACTTCGAGTTTGCTAAAGAAACAAGATTCACTGGTTGTATGACTGGAAGAACTATGTATCTGGTTCCATTCTCGATGGCAACGATCGGAAGTCGTCATGCAGTTGTGGGAATTCAGATTACAGATGATCCGGTGTTGGTTTTGAATTTGAGAACTACTTTCAGGTTTATAAAGTTAAATTGTTATTGATAAACAATCCATCCGTATCTTCAGAGTTCTCTCCAGCGTCTGGGATTGCCTAGCCGCAACGACTCAATTCATTCGAAGTGTGCACTCCATCGGAATGCCTCGTCCCATCATCCGTAGCATTGTGACACCACCACCATCTGAGACTCCAGTTGGTAGTTTCGTTGTACTGAAACACGACGACCAACAGATCTGGGCACATGGATATACTTTCGGACGAACTCCAAGATTCGGAAAGATTTTCTCGATTCATGCTGCTTCTTGGATAGGCACGAAGAAGGGATGGCTTGCAGAGAACGCGGCGATTTTGTCAATCACTAGTGAGTTTTTGCGGACACAGAATTTTGGGATCCCCAACGTTTCGCAACCGCGACATTTTGCAACCGGTCATTTCGCAACTGTTTAACTATTGCAGCAGTTCGTACCATCAGAACAAGAAAAGATTGCTCTTCATCCATTCAAAAATACGTGACACTTTTCTGTTTTTTTTAAATACTTTTGTCCAACAAATTCAACTAATCGTGTTCATCGAGGATACCTGGTTTTTACTTGGTTGCACTTCCTCGGTGGCGAAATAACCGGTTGCGAAATGTCGCAGTGGCGAATTTTGAAAAACTGATATTTTCCAGATCTCAAAAACGAAACAATCCACGTGTGTTACAGTAGTCTCACAAGTGTGGAGAGTCTCCAATTGCAGACTGGTTTGGCACCGGGGTGGAAGGTTTCAATTGACCTAATGAAACTTAGTGTACGGTTTTTATTCAGGTTGAGGTGATCAGCGAGAAGACGGCATGGATCCATTGGCACAATGGAAAAATGTACGCATTGTGTCCGGAAAACGACGAAATGGACGATATGGGTTCAGCGAAGAATCTATCGAATTTGTTCACTGGAACCACTTCGGACTATCAAATTCAAAGTTTCAATCCTCAAAAAACGAAATGGACATCGGATGTTGGTGTTCCGATCTCGGCATACATCTTTGCAAATCGTCGTCACGATCAATATCCGTTGATTTTGGAAGCGAATTCATGGGAAGAAGGTGTTTGTTTGGCTGCTGGAATGAGAATTAGTGTGGCAAAGGCAAAATGTGGATCTGTTGAAAGTGAATATTCATTTTTTTTTTCTCTCTCAAATTTCAGTACTTCTTTCAGGCACGAATCATGTTCTTGTCGAGTCTCCGATGCTTCGATCCGATGCGATCAACTTCAGTTTTGCAAAGTATGTGAATCATTGGTTGGAGATGGGAATCGGTGTCAAAACACCTTCCGCAGAAGGTTCCGATACCTACGAAGCACCACCCGCGCCGCCGATATTCTTCACCAATTTGTACCAAGAAACTGATGGAAAATTAATTTGGCCAGGTGGTGTGGATAATGCAAAGATATTCGAATATATCTTTTCGAGGTGAACTTTTTTCATAATCTTGTTTCTGAACTCTTTCATATCTAGATGCACAAATCCCTCCGATGTCTCAAATACCGCTTCCTCCGGAATCGGAAAAGTTCCAAAATCTCTGGAACTCAGTGCATTGGTCAACTTACCACAAATACTACAAGTCAACATTCGATTTTGGCTCACTGAGCTCAACAAACTTCGCGCTTTTTTCAATCATCAAATGGAAAACTGTCTTTCTCCACAACTCGAGAAAGTTCTCACTGATTTGGCTGCAAATCTCTAGAAATGACAATAATAAAGAGCGGGTGTTTGATTCTTAACTTTTTTTCGATTGTTTCAGCTCTTGCATTATCAGAAAAAACTATTTTTTCATTTGAAAGAGAAAAAATATTTTGAAAATGTATCAAATCAACTGATAAAAAATGTACGGTTTTATTTGGATTTGTAAAAAAATGGTTTTTTTTGAAAAATAAAGCTGAGGGGACCCACAGAAAAATATTAATGCCAAGTAGTTTAAATAATAATACAAATGAGAAATTAGGAGGTCTTCACAAGAAACCGGTGACAATTATGGACTGATAAAAATGGAAAACGATAAGTCGTGAAGTCAAGAAAAACGAGTACACAAATCTCATTGAAAAGGAGACACATGAGATCGCGAATAAAAAAATCAAAGATTCAGTGTGGACAAAAAGTGAATAAATAACACAGACGATAGGTGGATTGCTCGTTCAATATCCTTCGACCTGGAATCGTTTCTAAGGAGGATGAGTATTCCGAACTGGTTAGCTAACTAACCTTTGAAACTTTCCGACGTTTTTTAGAAATGCCATCATCTTCCTGGACGGCTTGCACAATTGGAGATTTCGAAGATTGAACTGGAGCTGGAGCATTTCGTCCACGGATTGAAGTTCTTCGATCAAGCGTTGTTGAAGCTGTGGGAATGGCAACTGAAGCTGACGCCGTAGCTGTCCGGGAAATGGCCCGACGTCTTCCGGTGACTGATGGAGATTGAGAAGGAATGTGATGTTTCGATGTGGATGATGGCGTGTTTACACATGATCTTCTGGGATACTTTTTCGAAGATCCATTCTGTTTTGGAGCTGGTGATGCGGACGTAGATGGCTCATTTTTTATGGTACTGGCAGGATTTGATGGAGTCGAAATTCCTTGGGAATTGAACCGTTTCGTGGGAGTAGCGCTAGATGTGGATGGTTGAGAAGCATCTCGATTTTTCTTCTGACGAGTGTCTTTGGATATCTGAATCGAATTTAAATAACACGTGTAAATAATCCTTGTGATGAAGGCTCATGAAGCTAATAAAACAATTTTGAATTTTACCTCTCCAGCTTCCTTCTTTTTGACACCATTCTGGTCCTTGGGCTTCGCGACGCCATTTTTCTTTGGATTCATGATCTTTTTATCGGTCTTGGTCATATATCCCAGGCAGCTGTCTTTTCCACATTTACAAACTGGGAGGGTCTCTTCGTTTCCCATTTGATAACAGAAGGTGATCTCTTCGCCAGCAGGAATGTCCTCCATCGCTTCGACAAAAATACGCGATTCGTACCAGAGAGCGCTTTTATCACGGCGACTGTAAATCGCTGTAGTTGAGCAACGAGAGTTGGGTTCGCAGCTATGATTGATGTATCTTGCGATGTTTCCATAGCGGCATGCATCGACAGTCAAACCATTTCCCAAATCCATCATGTAGTTATTGGCCTGGAACAGTTTTTCTTTGATGGCCAATAATAATACGAGAACAATATTCTTTATTTAAGGTTTATAATGTTCAAATTAATCAACCCCACCTGAAAATCGCGAGCCTTTGCAATGACATCCAAACGCCGCTTTTTCTCAATGTTGTCTATGATTTCGCCAACGTACTCAGCCATGAACTCTCCTCTAAAAACCTTTTCTTTGGCGAAAACTCCATATCCATATATTTTAGTGTCGCGCAATTCGATCTTCTTGCTCACAACACCAGTTGACACCTTCCGGTTTTGGCAAGTTTTTCCGCACTCTGGCACACATTCTGCTCCCTCCTGTACAAACTCGCAGCTGTCATCGAAGCATTTCCCTTTTTCCGCTTTCTCCTTGCAACCGCAGACTCCGTGATGATCATGAAGCTTTGGGCGGGTGGATCCGTAGTGTTTTGAGGTCTGAAATAAAAAAAGGTAATTTGCGACTTATTGAATAACTGGAGATAATTTCCCGATAGAAAAGAACTCACCTTCCAGGTTTGATAAACCGTCTTGCTTACATACGGTCCCCAAGTTATTCCTTTTTCATCGTATTCGTAGAAAGTATCTTTCCATAGTTTTCTCACTGTACTGTTCGTCGCCGTGTTGACATAATTTTCTATGAGCGGAGCCACTTGATTTACCGGCACAATTGACATCAGCTTCCCGTCTGAATCCGACATTTTCCATTGAACCACCGTATACCCCGTTCTCTCAAAATTCTTCTCCGTCGATCGTTTATCTGATGGGAAATCATACCAGGAGACTGTCCTTGCAAGCCAGAAACTGGAAATTCACTCGGTTTTAATTGTTACAGTTTCGTCCAACTCACGTCTGGTTCTTCCACAATGCGAGAACTAGGTGGCCTTCTGGAACAACGTCATTGCAGGCACAAAATTCACATTGATTATTGGCGATAGGTGTTCCGTCTACTGTTTCCACTTCACAGCATTCTCGGTGGAATGCGCGTACGCAGGTCTTGCAATTAATCAGTGGAGGTGGAGCTGGTTTTATTGCCAATGTCTTGTCCTTACTAGCTGCGAAATATTTGCAGTCGGTGTACATGCAACCTTTCAAATGTTTCATTTCTAAACGGTCCACAGATTTGCTTGCAGGATTAATCGGCTTTCGTGGAGTTGTCGACGGAAGTTCTTCGGGATGGCAAGGACAAATGATCATCTCGAATATTTTATCACCCGTAGCAGTGCTCAGCGTGACGTACTGATCTCGGGCACCAGCCGGATAGCATTGGGTATGGAACGCGCGAAGACATTTCGCACACTCGATTAGCTCGGAGCTATATGCTGACTGCTTCAGATGGCTAACGTTGCAGCGATTACAGCAGTGAAGCGGACACAGGAACTTTCCTTGACATTCCAATCGTGCAGCATATTGGAAGAAGAAGCTACCAGCATTGTATTTCTGAAAATCGAGTATAATGAGTGTTGCTAAATACGTCAAAAATTACCATGATGCAACTCATGTGGAACTTGCTCCGACACGCATGTTGTCCTTCAGGAATCAGTCTCAATGTAGGTGCCGCTCTCTGTTCCTTCTTCTTATCGTTCTTCCATTGAGCCATGTTTTCCTCATATGTCTCCCGAATGCTTTTGTTAAGTACATGGATTCTTTCGGGTCCTTTCGTCTCTCCGTTTACGGTTCCGTGACAGTCGACGAGTTCAGTCTCGCCATCAACGTCCTCTGCTTTATGACAGATGACACACTTCCGTTTAGCGTCAGGATGAAAGACTCCCTTCGAATGCGGTCCATTGTGAATATTTTCGACTTTGGTCAGACCCAAAAATTTGCGCAACACTGGTTTTCTCGTGTCTGAAAACGCAATGCGATGCTTTGTGTTTTTTTTTCTGAACTTACGTTTTGGATAATCATTCTCAACCATATCTCTGTTGGAGAAAGCTTCGACTTGCAGTTGTTGTCGTCTCTTCTGTTCTCTCCTCACTGTTGCAAAATCCGTTTCATCACCATTCTCTTGTTTATTTACTTCTTTTATAGGTTCCTCCTTTTTATGATTCGATGAGGTCGCCTTCTTCGTGGAAGATTTTGATTCTTTATATTTTCTTCCCAATTTTGCAGGTTTAATCCGAATATTGTCGCCCTCGACGTCGCCGCTGGTAGGTGCATTCTCAATTTCTTCACTGTCTGAAGAGAGAATATTTTTTAAAACATTATTTTTTAAATTGCTTACCCGTGTCAGGCTCATCTTGGAGACCCGATGTGCCCACGTCCATCTTCGGAAGTGAGAATTCGAATATCGTTAGCAGGTGACAGAAGCGCTGAAATATTGAAATATAGAATGTGTGGAGAACATTAACGAGAATTCTATAGCGAGAAAATGAGGATAAATGTGGCCGTTCGAAAGTCGCGCCAGTCAACGACACTCCGCTATGACATGCCACTCCTTGTTTAACGAAACCTTGAAATTCCATTTTTTGTGTTAAAAATTATTGTTTGCAAAAACCGCTAAATTTTAACCTAGATATAGTATTTTTCAAAAGAATTGTTAATATCAATTCTCAATTATAAATGCTATCTTTACAAATCTCTCTCAGTTCAGATGACTCGTTTGGAAAGAATCGACAAAATACGTCCACAAATTATATTGCAGTTTTCCAAAAAGACAGTCTGGGCCACAATAATGTTTCGGACTCTAATTCGACTCTGATAATAATACTCTGGGCCCTGATTCTAGGTGAAAAAAACGAATCGAAACTCTGAACGAGTGGAAACGTGGATAGAAAGAAAAAACGGTTGAACATGACACTGTTCTGCAGAAAAAGCGGATAAAAGGAGAAGCGGCGCAATTGACCGATCGAAATTGCCGCGCGGATATAGCATGGGTCCGCGCATGGGTCCTGTAACGAAAAGCCAGGCGGGAATTCAATTACTAAATCGGTTCAGTCCACCGAAGCGAACGTTCGAGGAATGGTTTACGCGAGGAACATCCGTAAAAACGACTCGAATTTTGCATGAAAAACTAGAAATACTTCGGAGAAAAATTTGAAAATATGTATTATCGAAACATCCCAAGTTTCATCGCGCTCCATTGCGAACTTGGGGAAATTCAAAATTTTCAGGTTTCCCGCTCACTTGTTTCTCTTGTAGGTCACGTCGAAACCGCAAAATTAACAAAGTTTTTATATTTGACGTGACCTACATGAGAAAAAAGTGAGCGGGAAACCTAAAAATTTTGAATTTCCCCAAGTTCGCAATGGAACGCGATGAAACTTGGGATGTTTCGATAATATCAATACTATCAATTCGATAGACTTATTTATTTCAGATTTCAAAATGTTCAAAAAAAAAAAATTATAACACAAGTGTGAAACGACTAAAGTAAACCATAAGCCGAACGCAAAGAAAAAAGTTTTTCAGAAAGGTACGAGAACTAAAAATAGAAAGAGATTTGAAAACGAATAACTTCGGATATGTATTTGGTTCTGCTTTTGCCACGCATTCAAAAATTCACCTATTTACTCTTGGAGAAAAAGCCGCCACGAAGAAGGTCACGACTGAAATTACCGGAAATAAATATTTTGAGAGAGGACAAGTCTTCATTACGATATTTAGAGATTCTGATGCGATTTTGAAAGTCAACTGCATTTTTTTAGATTACGTTCTGCTCTCCAAGTTTATGGATGTTTTTCTAAATTCTTTATCATCCGCAAGAGCATTGTAATTTGTAGACGCATTTATCGATTCGAGTTTCTGAAAATGACACTGTGCTGAATACTGTATTTGCAAAAATGAGATTTTCAGATGAATTTTTCAGAAGTTTTTGAAGTCCCACAATCCAGGATCTTTTTAGAATCGATGGAAAGAGACGGTTCAAGATTCAGGCATTTTCGACACACTGTTGTTGAACTGAATATCAGCTAAATCACTGTTTTCATTTTCATTGGGTGGTCTTCATGAAGAATACGTCTTACCAATGTAATATCATCATATATTTTCTATATTCTCAAGAATTTCGGTAAAGTATCGCTACCTCATTCTAAAACTCCAGTGTTCAGTGCCAATACAGCGTTCTCACACTTACACTTTTTGACATTCACAATCACAAAGACAATCACCTAAACTTCTTTCCCTCTTTCTTCCTCATTACAACCGTTTTTTAATGTGAATTCTCACAATGAACAGTTTATCAGATATCTCTATGTTTCTCATGTTTCATACACTATCTTCATTGTCGATGCGTTGTACAGCAAGGTATATAAGGAAAAGTTCGGCATGACATAACCACTGTCATCTAACAATGTCAGCTAAAACTCTTGTGTACGGTGCTAGCTTCTTGAGCGGCCTCGCTATTCTTGGATGTGTGTTCACTGTTGGATACATTTTCAATGATATCAATGAGTTCTACGATCAAACCATGGAGACTATGGATGAGTTCAAGGTAGGATAAGTTTCAGCTGGAAAATCTTAGAAGAGGAGAAAACCTGAAACTCGTAGTTATCGAAAGATTGTCAGCCCAAAATAACCAAATTCAAAAGTTGTATTCAGATGAACGAACGTGGTGCCTGGCACGGAATGGTGGAGCGTACTCGTGCTCCATCCGAGATTCTCTTCGGACGTGCAAAGAGACAAGCCGGACAATGCAACTGCGGAGCTCAATCGTCTGGATGCCCAGCTGGACCACCAGGACCACCAGGAGCTCCAGGAGCCCCAGGAGACGATGGACATCCAGGAGAGGCTGGAAAGCCAGGAGCCAGCGGAGTTTCTGTTGGAGTCTCTTCTGAAGCCGGAGGTTGCATCAAGTGCCCAGCTGGAGAGCCAGGACCAGCCGGAGCTCCAGGACCAGACGGACCAGCTGGACCAGACGGGCAACCAGGACAAGACGGACCAGCCGGACAACCAGGACCAGCAGGACCAGCCGGACCAGCCGGAGATGCCGGAGCACCAGGAGCACCAGGACAAGATGGACAGCCAGGAGCACCAGGAAAGGACGGACAAAGATCGACTGGAACCCCAGGAGCCGCCGGAGCACCAGGACCAGCTGGACCAGCTGGACAAGACGGACAACCAGGAGCCGCTGGAGGACCAGGAGAGGCTGGAGCACCAGGAGCACCAGGACCAGACGGACAACCAGGACAACCAGGACAAGATGGAGAGGCTGGACAACCAGGACAGGATGGACAACCAGGATCCGATGCTGCTTACTGCCCATGCCCAGCAAGATCTGTGGCTGTTCAACGCAGTGCTTCTCGCAGAAGAGCTTCCAAGGTCGTTGTTGCCTAAACAACTTGATTCATATTTGTATATCAATAAACATTCATTATTGCATTTCTTCAAAACATATACAGCACCACAATCACAGCAGTTTCAGCATATACGAAAAATTCAAAGTTTCAAACATTTTTTCATTCATTAACAGGATTTCACAGATGGGGTTGAACCCCATCAAGACTAAAAGTTCGAACTTTTGTTTCATCTCTTTCTTATCGTTTCCATTCCATCTTCATCACTCTACGTCCTTGCTAATAGTAAAATTTGTTGTTTACCATCACTCTCTTTCTCCAATTCTCTATTTCTCCGTCTCTTCATTTTTCAATGCCATCAGTTGGCCAGAAATACGAAAACTCATTGTTTTATCTAATTCTCTTTCTCCTTTTTATCATCTGTTTCTGGAACATTGTAGTCGTGTAGCCTTCCACTTCCTGAGCACTTTTATCTACTTTGGGTGTATCTACTTCAAATTCATGTCTCTTGTAATTCGTATTCCTCATGAAACATTTGAAAAATTGCAAAAACTTCTCTTGCATGTGAGAAGTTTTCTATTGCGTTTTCTTTTACAGTTTTTCATTTCAGGAGTTGTCAAAAATGGACAGTTTAGAATCTCTTAACACTTTTGTAAGTTCTCCTTCTTTAATTCCAATTCAAAGTCCCTTACTTTTAGATGAACAGCAATTTACGCACTCTCCTATTTTTCACTCCAGTCATCAATCTAGTCGGAAAACAGTATATCGATAATAGATTCGTGGACAACCAAGTGATAAGAGAAGCGAAAATAGTTGAGTTACTCTATAACTTCTCTTCTTTTCTAATACTTATTTCTTCAGAGCCTAGAGAACTTTCGAAACCATCCCTACCCATTCTTCTTCCTTTATCATAGTGATACAGTATCCGATTCATGTGGACCGTTCAAGTTTTTCTGTAGAGAAGATTCTGATTCGGTTCGTAATCCTTTTGTATTCTCCTACATAGCAATTTTTCTAATTTCAGTCGCCTCGCCCATCTTCTGACAGTGTCCTCATCCCTTCACTACTTGCAATGTGTCGATTCGTTTTTTCTTGGGTCCCACCTCCTCCCGAATCTTGTCTCACAAATTTTCAGCTGTATCGTTGTCTGCCGTCTCTGCTGCAGTGGATTCCCTTTGTTTCCTATTTTATCGGCAGCAGAATGCTAAAATGTTTCAAGGCGACTTGTATTGGATTCTGGAGTACTGTTTGGTTGGGATGGACTGTCTGTTGTATACCATGTGTTTGTATCATAAAGCTGTGTCTCCCGAAGCAAAAAAGGTAATGTTTGACTCGCTAATTCTAAATTACGCAACAAACACTTTCCTTGCTCATTACATTTTTTAATCAATCGAAATTGTGTACAAAAGTTTGTTGACTTTGTTCATCATCGCTTTATTGTAGTGAAATTGAGAAGATAAGAAGTGTTATAAAGAAATTTTGAAATCCAAAAAAGTGGAAATGCCTGACCGCTTTAGATATACCAACATTTCTCCGTTGTTTTCCAGAGAGAATCCAGTTGATCCTGAAAACCCGACACCTCCATATCTGAATGGAAATCCTACATATGGAGCAGTACAAAGAAACACTCCTCCCCCAACAGATCCACCACTTTCTAGAACAAACGAAAATCAGCCAGCGGTACCATCTAACAACGAAGCAACAACTTCAATAAAACATGGAAACAATGAAGAAAAAGCCCCTCGTGGAAATAATGAATCCGGGTTCAACTTCGAAAATGTATTTAAGAAGATGCAGCATGAAACTGCTGTTAATATTCCTGAAAATTATAATAATGAAGACAAAATTGAAGAATATAAAAGACAAATGGGAGCAGTAACTGAAGAAGCAGTCAACGATGAAGAATTCGAAAAAAAGAAAGAAGAACTTGACAAGATAAGCCAAGAGCAGTAAGTGAGATTCTTTTTAACGGAAATCAAAACTATGTCTTCCAGGAAAGAACAATTTGAGAGTCTGAAAAACGAAGAGCCCCAAATTGATGATGGGAGCGAAGAAATTCGAGAAATGGAGAACGAATTCCAGAAGAAACTAGATGAGCAGGCACGTCGGCATAGAGAGAATTTGGAAGAAGTTCGAAGAAAAAGAAAAGAGCAACAGGTTGTTTCAGATGTCGTGGGGCTTGTCTAAATTCGTATTTTCAGAAAAAAATCGACGAGGAATTTTTGAAAATGAGGCAGGAGTCTCAACAAAGAATAGCTACTCTTTTGCGTTGTATCCAGATGAAGCTTCGTTTTGAAGAAAAAGAAGAAGAATGGGGAGATTTTTTGAAAGGAGTTCGAAATCATGTGTCAAAGGTTTCTAATTCGGCTCATGATTTGCTAGATGAGGTAATAGTAGCTTTTGTTCAAAAACGATAATTTTGAAATTTCAGCTTTGGAGAACAACTGGAACTGTAGAGGAGAGAAGTGAGAATATCCTGGCAGAATTGAAATATTTTGCCAAGCAAGTGAATTATACACAAAACGGGTTAGCAAATGTGTACTACTTTTTGGAGGAGCAATCAGAGAAGTTTGAAGATCGAATTTTTTTGAAAATGATCATGGTAAAATTGAAAGTAGCAAATCAAAAGAAATCAGAAATTTCTTTAGAAATCCGTCTTAATTGAAGGCCAACATTGTGATTCTATTGGCGAAAGTCTTTTGAAACTAAAAGTGAGTAAGTTGGAAGCTTGACTCCTTAATTTTTCAGCCTTTTCAGTATTCTCCATTGGACACCGAAGCTCAAAATGGATGTAAAGCCGCTATTTCCAAACTGAATGCCCATTCCATTTCAACAACTCAGAAATTGAAAACTGATTCGGTGTCTGCAAGAGAAGAAGATTATTCGGATTTGGGCAGATTTCCAGAGCCATATTGGTTCTCGTCTATTTAAGAGTTCAAATTGTTTTCTAGCCATATCGTTTATCTTACGGAATTCCTAAACTCTCTATTTAAAGGCAAACTTGAAGTTCTATCTTTCAAACTAACCTCTTTTCCCTATACTAACTTACTTACCCTGCATGTTGCTGTTCCCCTTGCATGCTGAAACTAACAAAACTGATATGATTTTAAAGCCGAAAATGGAGAGTTTGAAATGTAAGAAGAGCGGTTTGTAATAATGTACATTTTTCATGGTTTTCCCAAGCTGTAATATGAAACAATGATCTCTTTATTGATTGTAACTTTTTTTTTAGTCAAAATTCATTTCAATGAATCGTTTTTTTTAATGTCAAAAACATGAAGCTTTCATACATAGGAGCACACAACGCAGCTTTAAAAAATTGATGGCTTCAAAATGGGCTCCGGGACATTTCGAAAGCGAGACATTTCGAAAGTGAGACATCTCGA
Source organism: Caenorhabditis zanzibari (assembly GCA_963966625.1). Lineage (NCBI taxonomy): Eukaryota > Metazoa > Nematoda > Chromadorea > Rhabditida > Rhabditidae > Caenorhabditis > Caenorhabditis zanzibari. The sequence continues at coordinate 8,315,595 of OZ016472.1, read as the reverse complement.
AAGTGGGCATTTCGAAAGCGAGACATTTCGAAAGTGAGACATCTCGAAAGTGGGCATTTCGAAAGCGAGACATTTCGAAAGTGGGCGTTTCGATAGTGGACATTTCGAAAGTGTGAAATTACGTGTTTGCTCAATTTTTTGAACTTTTCGTATAAATTTGCGCAGAAAATGTGTGGAAAGTTTTAAAAATTGGGCAAAAACGCGATTTCACACTTTCGATATGTCCGTTTTCGACATGTCCGCTTTTGAAATGTCGTACTTTCGAAATGTCTCGCTTTTGAAATGTCCACTTTCGAAATGTCTTACTTTCGAAACGTCTCGCTTTCGAAATGTCCACTTTCGAAATATCCCGGCGCCTCAAAATGCCGATGAAGAAGTAACCCTTCCTCCCCTCAGATTCCCTAGACACCTCCTCAAATACTCGTTTCAGCTGTTCGACATTCTCCCCAAAAATTCATTGCTAGACATCCAGACCAATAGAAAACCAATAACTTCTATGATTTTTCGGTCTGGTTTTTAATCTCAATCTTAGATATCACTTCTAAAAAGCGTGAAAATTGGTTCCTGACAGAACTCAAAAAACCTGCGAAACCCAATCTCCGCCTTGACACTTTTAATCATCTCGGAACTCATACTCTGAGGTCGATTCCATATTTTTTGATTTTTTTCCTAACTCAAGACCAAACAGCACAAGACCCACAAAGGCTGATGTGGTGGTGGTTCTAGAATCCTATTTTGAATTTCACCTGGTTATCCTCTCGAACTTTTCCCTACGTGATATTTATTGGTTTTGGCTTCTTGAGGTAACATCTTTTTTACGATTCCTTTTCGAAATCATGGCATTCACTACTAGATCTCCATTCGGATCTATCGACGAGGTAGGTTTCTGAATCTCATTGATAAAACACCTCAATTTTTTCAGAACTTTGGAGAAATCCCGGACCACGAAAAAGGATTTTTCTACTATTTCATAATCCTGCTTTTCGTGATAGTCACTATTTTTGCGACTCTTCTCACTGCTGCTTTCATAGTTATCTCTGCTCTATTATGGGGACATTTGAAACCAGTATGCCATCGTAAGACGGTTTATTTTGAAAGTGGAATTTTCAGAACAAGTTTTTCTGGTTCCTTGTTCAGCTAACAACATCAGCCTTTTTGATATCTACTTTTAATCTACTCATCAATGTTCCAGCCGCGTTATCCTTAATATCACCTGAAATTTCACAGTCAAGTTTGTACATTCAAATTTTCTTCCGAAATACTACTTTTCTTCAGCCATCTTTATTTTATTTTCCTATGCAATAGATTTCTTCCATTTTTCTATTCTTTTTTCTAATCTCGTGATTTCGATTCAGCGAGCATTCGTGTTTTTTCTACGCTACCTTACGGACAAGTTCTTTGAGCCGTAAGACTGGAGAAAAGCTTCAGGAAACTTAAATATATTTTTAGACCTATCATTTACCTTTGGTTGATCATCATCTGGTTGTTCCCTTTTCTCATCGAGTTTTCTTTTGTATCTTCAAAATGCCGATATCGATATTCTCGTATTGATCAGAAGTTCCTAATGAACTGTGAGTTGTCCTCATTCCAATCTGCAAATGTTTTTACATCGCCAACCACTGGAATCGCAATGGTACAGTACATTAATCTCAATTTCTATGTTCCTCGTTTCAGATTGATACATCAGTCCAATTAATAATTCCAATTCTGATTCTAATAATCTATATCGCCATCATTGTAAAAATCAGTACAATGAAAAGAGCAACACTGAACAAGAATGAACTCGGAATCTTGAAGCAAGCAATCTTCGTATTTATTGTATTCCAATCGTCATCTTTTGTTTTCTTGCTTTCTCGAATATTTGAAATCAGTAATGCCACTGCTTTCATAGTGAAGAGATTTGTCAACACGGTAATTGGAAATTGATGTCATATTTCATGAAAGTTTTTTTTCAGATGGAGATATTCGGGGGTGCTGCAACACCTTGTTTTTTCTTCTTTACTTCAAAAGAAATACGCAAATTGATTACAACGAGAGTTTCAGCTGTCAGTTCACAAGGAGGATCGAATGTTCAAGTCCGGCGGCAAACTTTAGATTAGATGGATTTTGTTGAAGATCTCACATTACGAAAGATTGAAAACTTCATTTGTCTCACTTCTTACACGAATAAATCCATTTGATCTTCAAGTAGAGTATTTTGTCTTCAGCAAACAAAACGTGTCAATTGTCATAGTTTATTGGATTTCTGAAAGAATTGATTAAAATTGTGGCAGGTGTAAAGTAGGTAACGCTTTCTATTCGTCAGCCGGTTTGGACGGAGTTCAATCCACTACATTCATTTGCGTCGAAAAAATGACACTGCTTTCCAATCTTTTGATCATTCTTTTTGTTGAATTCTTCTCTAATTTAATGGTTGTATCTTCTGTGAAGTGTTTTCATAAGAATTTGTATTCGCAATCAGAGTAAGATTCCATTTTCCTATTCACTGCAAAAAGTTTAATTTCAGATCGTGTGAAGGAGATTTTTGCGTAATTGCGCGAGATCCAGAATCTGGAAATTACAGACATACTCAAGTGAGCTAATTTCGAACTCTTTATTTTAAAACTTTCATTTTCAGAGTTGTGTGACCGGGGCCAAAATGCCAAACCACACTTGCGCTTTAGATCATGACGATGGTATTCATTGTTACTGCAAGTGAGAAACTCTACTATTTCCGGATTTCATAATACAATTTTCAGTACTGACTTTTGCAATGCACCAAACATGTTTAGCATGAGTATGAATGTCCTACCTACAATTGAGTGCAAGGAAGTTTATAACAAGGAGTACAGGGCAGCGGCTTGTAACAAATGTACTTGGAAAATTGATTATGTAAAGGAAACGTTGGTTACTTCAATCAAAACTTTATTTCCAGATAGCTTATGATAAAAGCTTGGCGACATCAAACGCATTAGAAACCGTTGGATGTAGTGACAGTGGGCAATCTGATTTTCTAAATCTCGATATGGTCAATCACATTTACGATAGAATAGGACTCAACTTTTTCCCCGACGGATGTTACAACGTTTCTATGAATCCTCAGCAGTACAATTTGTATTGTAGATGTACCACGGTAACAATTTATATCTAGTAACTAAACTTTTGAAACTCTAGGCACTATGTAACAATCCAGAAGGCGCTCTTCCATTTCCAATCTCGCCACCCAGAATCTCCTGTTTTACTGTTGGATTTGATGCAGATATAAATAATGCCAAGTATGATACACCTGAAAAAGGTTACTTTGACGTTTACAATGAGTTGGTTAGGAATGAGAGTTATGTTGATGAAGGAAGTGAGTTGAAAAGAAAGATTGATTCTGAGAAGGTTTGAAATTTTCAGTAGACTGCCAAGGCCATTTTTGCTTCATAACTATCGCAAATTATAGTGAAAACGATATAAAATACTATAAAGGGTGCATAAGTGCGAATGAGCAGGGAGAGAACAAGATTCAGGTGATAACATTATTTCTTAATTGTAAATGTCTCCATTTTTTCAGCTCGGCTACATGTACCTTAACGATGTTCCATATTACATATGTAATACAAACTACTGTAATTCAGATGTCGAAACTGCACTAGCCGAAGCTAAAAATGGCTCCCTTGTGGATAACCCATCTAACCCTTTGAGTCCTCACTATTTGATTGTTTTTCATGTTTCATTGTTTCTGCTAAATGAATTCGTATAGGCTCCTCCTGTGTAAATTTCCGTAGAAACACAAACACATTGATCAAAATGCATTCGATTCGACGCAACTCTATTATAGAATTGCAGTAGTATTCATTAGTTAGAAATGTGTGTATCAGTTGCTCAGAGAAATTGTTCCAGAATGCTTCAAAATTGAAATTTCAGAAAACGAAATAGAAGTGCATCATCCGCAAATAATCAGGAACAAACTGTGAAATTTTCAAAAGAATCGGTGAACTTTTAATCGAGTTATGATTTGCAACACATTTCCGGTTCCAAAATTTGTACTGGCGTTTAACGAAAAGAACTTGCTCTCTTTTTGAGTTATCATAAAGCAAAACACATGGAATGTAAGAACAACTGAAAAATGTGAATTTCAGTTCTCCTTATTCTTGTGGCTTTACAGCCAAAACGGTTTGTGCGAGCTGTTGTCGGAACTGTGCAAATGAGTCGATGTCGAATTCGAAGTTGCCTCAATCAATTGAGATCTGTATGTTGATGATTGGGCGGAGACTTTTTGCCACGTGTGAATTTCCGATCACTGAAAATATGAAAATGTAGAATAGCCCATTTCCTAGTCACACTGCAAGCGACCTCATCGTAGCAGTTACGGTAGTTAGATATTTTTTTTTTCAAAATCTGAATCACAAAATGTCGATATTATTACTTTAACATTTCTGATACTCTCATTGTTTTAGTATTTATTCCTGTGAAGTCATCATTTTCTCATACCATTTCAGTTCTCGTTTTTATCGGTGTAACATCGAATGTTCATGATGCCTGAAGCTTCATTTCTTCTGATAAATTCATTGGAACAGTTTCCAACGTTTGGGAACAATCTGTGACCTATTCGTAAGTATTGTATACTGTACTCATCGCTGAAGAGCACTCTTGATCTTTAATGAATCATTTTGCCAACGGTAAATATGATGTCATTTCCTGTTCGCAAAATGAGTACGTTTTACGAGCGGCACAAGTTTCTGCTTATTTTATGTTCACAGTTCGTCTGTTTTCCTCGTGACTTGTTGTTTATCAGAGATTCAGATTATTCTAGAAGGTATCACAAGAGCTTTGTAAATAATAATTTAAATTTTTAGCCACCTGCTCAAAAACACATTTAAACAGAGCCCGGCGGACGCTTCACAGGTGAAGTGCAGTCGGATCCGTTTGGGTCTAGGTAAGGTATTCGACGCATAACTGATCCGTTACGGGTGTTTTTGCGAACGAGGATTCGCATACGGACCGTATTTTGAAAACAAGATTTTTGTTCGCAAACGGTCCGAATATGGGTTCGCATACGGATCAGAAACGGTTGCGCGTGGGAATTGGTTGAAGGTTCGCGTTCGGATCAGATACGGATTCGCATACTGATCGGTTATGGATGACCGAACTAGCTGAAAAGCTCTTCCATTTACTTTTTCGAAAAATTTTCTTATTATTTTCGCCATTTCAAATTACTTCATTTTCTGGATTCCCAAACGTTTCTCTGTACGAATTCGCGCATTTTCAACGAAAAAATCAACGACGAGTAAGATTTTTGCTACTGGAATATGTATTTAATGATATTTTTCCAGGTTCTTCACAGACAATGAACCATATGACGTCTTCGAAGAAACAAGCGAAATTCAAGTCAGTTTTATCAGTTTTCTACTGTAATATCAATACGCTTTCAGAATTCGAAGCGGATCATCTGGGGCAGAAGTTCACCGATAAAATGTTCACAACTTCGAGCTGTGCTGCTAAAGCGAAGTACTTGTTAAATTATTGTGAGTTTGATATTTGTTTTAAAAAACCAAGTCATATAGTTTTTCAGATAGATTAATATAGAACTCAAGCATCGGGGCTCTCAGCTTTTGGACATCAACGCAAAATGAAGCCGAAATGAGCCAGTGTCTTCGCAGAATGTTTTCTACTTCTTGATAATTCCGCTGTTCTCAGTCGCTTTCTTTCTTATTTTGTCACTTATCATTTTGTTTTTGAATGTATACATGAATTTTGTTGGAATATATGTTCTTAAGACAATACACTAGCAAAGAAAAATTCTAAAACAACGGAAAACCTAGAATTGGAAGGGATCCGTGAAACGTGGGAAACGGGTGAAATACGGATCAACTAACGTTAACGACGGATCCATTACGGATCGGATATGGATCCATATAGCATTCCTATTTCAACCGCGCGCGACTGGCGATCCACCCGTAACGGATAGTTTGCGACTCACCTGTGTTATCAACCGATTGTAAGACGAAACCAAATTCGTCAAAAAGTAAACTGCAAAAGGGTTTTATGATATGTTCCGTTTCGGTTCAAACTGTCCTTACGATGGCTGATTCATTGATTTTTCAGCGAATCTCCCAAATATTTGTTCTGCGATAAAAGCGAAGAGCGGTCTTTTGTACGCTGCGTCTCTCTCCTCCACACACTCTCTTTCTCTCGCCGCTCTCTGTTTCCTTCTGACTCGTCGCGTGATCGAACTTCTATTTCGCAACCAGCCCCTTTTTTCTTCTTCTTTCCTCTATCAATTCCATCTTCAGTGAAAAGTTACAGATTGTGTGAGTGTGGACACTATCTTGCACAGCTCTTGACATTAACCTGTTGCGAAATGACGGCAGTTTCACAGGCTATTGGTGAGTTTTTTCTTGCTATTCCTTGACTGATTTGTTTTCGTACTTCAGACTATTCATTCGTGGTACCCGAAGGAAGAGATCCTCTCAGTAGACGGCGGAAGGTGCAATTGCCGGTGGAAAGCTTTGTTAGTAAATCTTATTTCTATAATTATTCATATCACCAGTACATTTTAGGATGATAATGGACAAAGTGGAGTCGAATTCGTGCCATTCACCCCAATTAACCAAGCTCTGCGAGCTACTCAAAACCAAAGCACAGATACTTTGGGTCCACCGAAAGTCGTTAAATTTCGCATCTATTTGTCGAGAGTCGAGAACCCAGCCAACGCAGGTAAATATTGTTTTCAATTTATGATTTGTAGTCAATAGTTTCAGAGAATGGAATCGAACTCAATATTGAGGCCGGAAAGACAGCAGACGCGAAAACACTGATGTTCCATCTTGCAAAAGAGTATGACATCGACTACCACGCATTTTGTGAGATGTTCGCAATCTGGATGATTTCTCCGACGTTGGAAGTTCAACTGAAACCGTATCATCGTCCATATGAGTGCCGACAGGGATGGGAGACTCTTCTCACTCGGTTTACCGATGTTCCAAGAGGCCGAGCTTTGGTCGTTGATGAGCCAATTTTGATTCTTCGAAGGAATGCAAGTTTGATAAGTGATCGAGAATTCGAGGTAAGTCCTTACAGTCGTCCTTGAAAAACTTCGAGTCTCCAGGCAACACACACATGGTCGGCAGTCCCTAAATTAGGGGTTCGCGGGGGGTCGTCAGAATTTTGGAACGGTCCTAACTCGATTCATAGAGGTCCATGGGTTCGCAAACTTTGCATGTATTATTGAGAAGATATAGGAAGGCTATGTTAGGAAAACTGAGAAGTTTGGAGCAATTTTTTTAGGGTCGTCACTTTTTGGTCGGGGAAAGTCAAACATGTGTGAGGCAACAAACAAATTACCTGAATAGAGTGGGCATCGCCTACTCAATGATCATGCGAGAACGAGTTCACTTAATTTAATCGCATTCAAATTTGGTTCCTTCTTTGCCTCTCGAGAAAAAAACTAGATTATCTTGCGCATGAGTCATCCTTCCAATCTCGATGCTATCAATGTTGTTTATTTGTTTTGGAATTCGATTCTACTGAAAACATAAACATATATCTAGTGACGTAATGATTTTGGAAGCTTGGAGAATCATTCAAAATTACTGTAACCAAATTTCAATTCCTTTGATCATCTCTGAATTCGTTCCAGCTCCTCCACGACTACCCACAATGTGCTCGATTCTTGATCATAGATGCTCGCGAGATGCTTCTTCTTGGTCGTCTACATCTTCAGTCTCTCGATGACACCATTCGGGTCGCCGCTTTCCTTTTCTGTCTACAACATGGAGACTACAAAGAGCAAGAACACGATGTCGCATTCATTCGGAATAATATAGAAGAGATACTTCCGGAGCGTACTTGTGAGTCTATCGCTGCAAAGACGATATTCGGAAAGGCACTCAACAAGAAGACGTGAGTACTCATTTATCTTGACCTAATTTTCGAAAATTAAATTTCAGGTCTCAGGAAGAGAAACTTCTGAAATATTGGGAAGAGGTTTCTAAACTTCAAAGCGAGACCGAGAAAGAGTACAGACTGTTGAAGAATCTCACTGAATGTTCAAGTTGCTACGGTGCTGCCTGGTTTTCCGCGCGGATAGAGAAGAAGGTTTCACGAGCCAGTCTGAGAAATTTTGGACAGACTTTTGCTGAAGTTGAGGTTAGCTAAACAAACTCAGTCAAAAAACATTCTAATGATTCTAGGTCAACGTCGGAATCAACGACCGATTCTTGACGATCGTGGATGCGAACTTCACGGAAACACTTCTGGTTCAGTCGTTGAATGAGATGTCATGGCAATTAGAGGGAACAAACGATGACCAAACACCATTCCTAATCCTCAATCTTAGTTGTGACGAAGAAATAAAACAAGGAAGTTGTACTCAAATCAACATCACCGACAATGAAACTACTCTTTTCCTGATGGTTACTGGAAACCAGACGCCGTTAATTGACGCTATTCTGAAGACGGTGACTGGGCGGAGGTTAGAGCGAGCTATTTCTGATGTAAGTGTCGAAAATTTATGTTTTCTTTTTCATAATCTTCGATTTTCAGAGCAGCTCATCATCAGACTCCAGTTCAAGCTCCGCTGCACATAGAGCACTCATCGAATCAAAAGTTGATCTGAAAAATTGCTCAGCGAGCAGCAATCGAAAACTTTGCTTGGCTAAATTCATAGATGGAAAATGTACAGAAGTGGCTGGAAGCTTCAAAGCTTTCTATTGCCAAGGTCAAACTCTTTAAATTTGAAAATATTATTTCGCTAGTTGCTTCCCCGATGTTAAAAAGCTTCTCCGGTGCTAAAAATGTAAATACGATGGATAGAATAAGGGAAAAAATGAAATCCAGATCTCACTAATTGTCGCTATTCGCTTGAGAACGACATACCCACGGCTGTAATTCAAAATGTTAAAGTTATTTACTGAAATGCTTAACTGTACGAAATGAATAAATAAAAGCTTGAAACTTATTGAGTGACAATTTTAAAAAATAAATTAGACAGAGAAAAGAACGGTAGAGTTAATAATCACACCTTGTCCGAATTGCTTGCTGATCTCTGACAAGAGCCTCTATGATGGACACAATTGCTGGAACTGATGCCATTGCTCCACTTCCGGTGTCTCCGCACATCAACTCTTTGTAAATGGGACAAATCTCTTTGAACCTCAATTGTGATTTCAACACGTTTCGATGTTGCAGTGTTAGTGGGTTCTCCCACATATGCGTGTTCATAGCCGGCGCAAAGTAAAGAGGCTTAGAGAGATCCCAAGCCCGGATGACTGAAGTCACGAGATTGTCACAGAGTCCGTTCGCGATTTTGGCCATTGAGTTGGCATCGAGAGGAGCGATGAGTGCAGAGTCTGCCCATTTTCGGAGTTCTGCGAATGAAATTATTATCTAAAACGGTCTGATTATGAGCACTTACCAATATGAAGAACTGGATCTCCTCGTTCTCCCCACATCGACCATTCATCCTTATCTTCGTAGACAATTTCTTCAAACTCGAATCTTTGAACGTTGCATAATTTAACAGCCTTTTCCGTTGCGACTATCTGAACATAAAGTTTCCTTGATTGAATTTGATTATGATTCCAACTTTTATGCACAAACGATGTTTTCCTATTTTATGATACAGCTCTTCGATCAACTGTGGTGCTTTCATCACAGCGATGCTTCCAGTTAGGATCAGAAGCATGTGATGCTTTCCGTCTTCACGAACGATTTTGTGCGCTTTTGTGAATGGAGGACGGCTCTGAACATTCATTCGAACAGTTATTTGGAGAGAGTTGAAAACCTTACGCCCACACTGTCTTCGGATTCCATTTTCATCCGTTTGGCTGGAATTTCTTGCATTTCCTCTACTTCATCGGACATTGCTCTGAAAATTTCGGTTAAATAATCAGTGATAAATAATGTCAGACAAAGAAAATGAAAAGGAAGTGAATCAAAATGAGGAAAAAAGAAAGAATTTCAGCATTTCTGATTTCATGGAAAATATGGAAGTTTGTCCTCGCAGAGTACACGGCTGTCGGTTCTTCGGCCACCTGGCATGTGTACTCCTCGAGGACAACATTTAATTCATTTTTACATCAAATTTTCAACATGAAAGCTGCTCAAAGTGCCGCCAGAGCTATTGATCCGAAACGATTTCCGCTTTATTTGTACAAAAGTATTCTCAGGTAAGTTATTTTGATCAAATTTCCCTTGTAAACCTTCTACTTCAAATTTCTCAGGCTCCATTATGGATTACCGGCACCTGCACGCTTGATGGGCGATACGTACGTCAAAGATGAGTTCAAAAGACATATCAGTGCAAAGCCCGAGTTTGTGAAGCCATTTATTACAGAATGGACGGTAAGGTTATTTTCAAAAGTCAAATTCCAAGCTCTCATTTTCAGAATTACTGCATGATGCTCTCTAAACAGTTGTCAAGCGCCGGAATTCGAAAAGGAAACATTGGAAAGGATCTCGACGCAGATAAGATGGAGCAACTGAGCAATGAACACATACAACAACTCGTCGAATTACGTGTAGAGGCTGATAAGCACATGGGACGAGACGACTTCTTCCAAAACTTGCAGAATATCACGGAGAGTAGGGAAAAGCCATTCAAAACATAATAAGCCTAATCAGTGTGTGTTTTTCGAAATTTCTTATTCGAAAATATCTATTTTCGAAAAAAATTCGAATGATATTCGAATAATTTTTCGAATATTCGTTCGAACAGTTTTTCGAAATTTTATTCGAACAATTATTCGAACGAATAATCGAACGAATAATCGAATGACTATTCGAATATTCGTTCGAATATTTGTTCGAACATTTCTGTCGTGTGGTAAACTAGGCGCAGCATGTTATTTCGGAGTGTCGTTTGCAGTTTGTATTTTTTTCATTGCGAAATCATTGCATTTATTCGAAACTTATTCGAAAATTGTTCGAAAAAAATTGCCTTTCGAACAATTCGAACAATGTTCGAATAATTATTCGAATTGTTCGAATACTTTTCGAATAATTATTCGAAAAGTTCGAATAATTATTCGAACATATTCGAATAAGTATTCGAACAAAATATTCGAACAGTATTCGAAAAATGTTCGAATAATTATTCGAATAAATTTTCGAATAATTATTCGAACGTTGTCGAAAAACACACACTGAGCCTAATGTAGATTATCTATTAGTTTCTTGTTGTTCTTCTTATTTCAGTTAGCCTGTCTATAAAAATTTCCTGTTTGAAAATGAAGAAGGGATGTGTAATGACATTTTATTGCAATGAAAACGAACAAGATCGTGTACAGGAATAAAATATGTGACCCGTTTTCTGGAGCCGTGAGTATGGATAGAAAATGTACAAACTAGAAAATAGTCTGAAATTACTTCTGGAAGGCATAGAAAGTACCAAACAAATTGAGATATTCTCCATATGTGCTCTTGATTTTTGAAGAGTTTGGCCAGTTGTCAACCTGACAATAGGTCTTTCGCATCAATTTGTAATAGTAGACAAGCTTCTCAGCTCTCCAATTACTGCATTTGATGTACTCTTCTGTTCCCGGCTCTTTGGCTTCAGCAGTTCCACAGAATTCTTTCTGTTGATCGTTTCTCTGTTTGACCAGACGGTAATACATTGCAGTTTCTGTGTTGAGTTTTTCAATCACTTCATCAGTCAACTTTTCTCGATTCTCCAAACATTCATCATCCGGATCTTCATCTTCGTCATCTTGTGAAGCAGGTGGTGCTGGTGGAAGATCATCTTCATCAATATCTCCGTCAAACTTAGGAATTGATGTTGACACCGAAATCCATGCTTTTGCCTGTACCTTCAAAATCTATTCTGTTCTGAAGTGTCTCAAATTTTTGAAAGGTTACCTCTGCACTAGCTTGTCTTTCAGGTTGCATAGTCGAGTAGTAATGGGGGACTTCTCCAACAACGATCGGTTCGGTAGGACGCTCGTGAATCTCTGAATGATCGTATTCCGAAGAGTAAGAAGACGAAGAATATGAAGAAGAAGGGGATGTAGGTTCAGGAGCAACAGTCGGTTGAACTACATACTCCACTTTTCTGTACATGTCATCTCGTGTTTCCAGTTGCTCAGTGGGAGCCGGAGAGGGATCCTGATCGGGTTGATGGAAGTGGTCAATTGGCTGCAAGACAATACTGGTGTAATCAAAGCAGAAAGTTTACAGGGCAGAGTGGGGAACGAATTTCTGCAACTTATTCAAATGTGAATAACTTTTTTCAGGGGGGTCGGATAGAAATACGGTTAACAGCGCAAATGTTTCTCATAAAAACATCTATCGATTGGTAGAAAAACCATCAAATTTCATAAAAAATTAACAGAGTTACGCTTGTCGAAAAGTTGCCGATTTTGGAAACTTTTCGGCAAGGTGTAACTCTTCTAATTTTTGACCAAATTTGACAATTTTTTAACCAATTGATAGATTTTTTGATAAGAAACATTTTTCAAGTTGATCGTATTTCTATCCGACCCCTTTGAAAAAAGTTATTTGCATGTGAATGAGTTGCCGAAATTCGTTGCCGGCCAGCCTTGGTTTGAGATATACCTGTTCCGTAGTGGTCCCTTCTTCTTCACTGTTATCTTTTCCAGCATTTGTTCTATTATCTTCATCTCTCCGCTTTTCAGTAACAACTTCTGCAACCACATGCGTCGTGTTATCATCAATCAGTCGAATCTCGATTCTCTCAATTGGAGCATCCAATCTTTGAACTGCAAAACAATGCTCATTGTTCATTGCTACCTTAGATCTGGTTCCAATGAGTAGGCGTGTGAATTTTTGTGTTTTATTCGTCGCCAGAAAACAACAACACAGAGATAAGATGACAAGGTCATTTCTCATTGAGAGAGAGCTCGGAAATTATCTTGTTATTCTCTCTGAGATGATATTGTTGAAGAAGAAAGCAATGATCATTCAGGAGTGCACGTGATACGAGCACAACGAACGGAGTTAGAAGCAAAAGTTGTTTTCGTTGAAAAGAGATATTTTTTTTGAAAAAAAGTGAGAGATGTGAGTATACTACAGGTTTTGTGACATTTTGACAAGTGAGTGAGTCACCCCAAAAAGTGATGTTTTATTTTGTTCAAGTTCAAACTGTTAGCTTAGAAGTTGTGTGCCTCAACTTTCAAACCCGGAACTTCTCCCTAATAGGGCTGGGCGGCAACCAGTTTCAGCCACGCATTCAGATGTCAATAAATTTTTTCAAGTGCGTCGTGTGAAAATATTATAATCAACAAGAAAAATGTTCCTCATTGAAAAAGCTATCGATTGGTTAAAAACCGTCAAATTTTATCGAAATTTAAAATAGTTACGCTTTGTATTGCCAAAAAGTTGCCGATTTTGGCAATTTCGGCAACTTTCCAGCAACAGAAGGTGTAGCTCTGTCAATTTTCGATGAAATTTGACAATTTTTAAACAACCGATAGCTTTTTAAGAAGGTACATGTTTCTTGTTGACCTTATTTTTACTCGAAGCCCCCGAAAAAAGTTATGCACATTTGAATGAGTTGCCGAAATTTTTTGCAGTCCAGCCCTGCTAGCAATGACCGTAATCCAATTTTCAGACATCTCTTTTTTTTCTCTCATTAATTCACACATTTACTCATGACTTCTACATTTTTTTCAGATCCTGGTCTAGTCTCATCTTCACACAGAAAAAAACTACCAATCCCATTTCTCATTCATTCGAGAAAGCATCTTTCTTTGTTTTTTGTATATCTCTATTCGAATTCCAAATTCCAAACCACGCGAGATGACTCAAGAAAAAGGAAATTGCAAATTCTGGAACCGTGGCATTTTGAAAACAAAGTAAACATCACCATTACACGCATCATGATCTCATAGTTTATGAATGAGAAATGAGACCAAAAAGATCTTAAAAAACGGAAGACGTTCGGAAGTGTATGACATATTTCTCTATATCTACATCTCTATGTTCTACACAATATGAACCTTGTTGCTTCGAACCTGTGAACGTCGGATGCGTCGTCGTCACGTCATCATCCGCATGGTCTTCTAGACTTCTGGGCCTTCTCGTCGTCACATCTTCATCATCCTCATTTCCCAGAGGACTTGCTTGAATTGTTGCTAATAGAAAAGCAAAGGAAAATAGATAAAAGTTCATAGGTGATAATGAATGAGGAAGAAGATGAGATGATTTATGAGATATGAGAAATCGGGAGGAGCCCTCCCCGACGTCGAAATTGTGACAAGAGAAAGTCGGGGAGATAAACCGAGATGACGAGACGTCGGAGCAGCTGACACCAGTGATCGGCGACGATGAAAGTCGATACTATTGATCTGATTTGACCTGCCTTCTTTCTGATTGTTTTGACACCTGATTCTGGTTTTGCTGACGTCAAAAAGTAGAAGAAAGCTTCAGCATTTTGTGGATTCCATCTTTTTGTTATCTTTATTTGTACATTCATTCACATAAAATTCAGAAAAACATCTCGATTTGCACATTACAGGATAAATTTATTAATTCTCTCCTTCACTTTTGAGTAATCGAGAGTCCACGACGAAGAGGAATCGCTGAAAATTCTCATTTTCTTGAGGCTTTTCTCAATTAACTCACGATTTTTACGAAGATACGATCCGGTAGACGAGTCATCTGCGACTGTCACAAAGTTTGGCTGAAAAAAGAATACAATCTTTTGATCTTTTTTTCAACTAACCTTTAAACTTGGAGGAGCACTCAACTTTGGAAGTGGAGCTCTCGAGGGGGCCGACTGAAAAGGAAAAGAAGAGTAATTGAATGTGTTTTGAATTCTTCGAAAGCGGCTACGTGCAATTGGTGTCATCTTAAGACAAAAGAAAAAGGAAAACAAAAAGAAACAACGTCAGGATTGTCTAATTTCCTGTGTTTTTCTACCCCCTTCTCACCCGTTTTCGTTGAGTTGGAGTTGACAATTTTCGCATTGGAGATGGCGATTTTCGAGTAATTACACGGAGTCTGGGCTGTGGCGATGCGTTTTTCTTGACTTCGTTGTTCTTTGGAATTAGCGAAGTTTGACGACGAAGTTTGAATCTGTCGTGATTCGGAACCACCAACTCAACATCTTCAGTGTCTTCGATTTCGATTCCAGGACTGAAAATTATTTATTTGAGAAATTCTTTAAACTATCTCACATCATCAACATCTCTCCATCATAATGATCAATGATTTTGGCATCCGGAGAGAAGAGTTCCTTGAAAATCGCCTCAATCTTGACTTCTGAATCTTTGCGGTAAAAATTTCGTTTTTTATCGACTCCAGAGGAACAATTGGAAGAATTCGAAGATTTTCTGGTTAGATGCTGCAAAGATTCGGATACGTGAACGAAGATTTCTCAAGGGGGCAGAGGGGAACAGGACTTTTTTGGGTGGTAGGTGGTCAAAAAAGGGCATAGGTTGCATTAGGTAGATTGAAACTGGGAGAATTGTAGGAAATTGTAATATAAATCAGTTCACTGCACAAAATGCCGTCATTTTTCAAAATCTTTCAGGATTATTAAATCTCTGACACCTGATCGGTTCAGATTCCAGCTGGTTTTGAGCAATTGAACCTTGAAATACAGTCACGAAAGTAACCGATGCTCTGGTTGAAAATTAGATGCATAAAAACACCAAACTTATATTTAGCCATATCAATACCAGTTCCCTTAGCAATCAAGAACCCTTTATTCATGTTCCAAAAACTTATAAGCCAACAATAAGGAAGCTGCCAAACAGAATAGAAGATGAACCAATAAAAACTCACTCCTCTCTCATGATGTCCTGCACCTTCACTCATCTCACTATCTTGATGCTTGAGACTTCTTTCAATAACCATTCCATTCAAATCATTAGACAATTCGTGGACACTCATCTCGCTGCAAAATGAAAATAAAAAGCAAAATGTGACTCTCTTTTTCGGACGTCTTCTTTCTTCGGAAGAAGGCGTGGCTCATGGCATCTGAAGAGTGGGAGGGAACTTGTTGCAGCCGGAGAGGCCGAATGCCATTCTCTCATGAATACGAAACAAACATGAATTTGGTTATTTGGGACAAAGAAGTCCGGGAGATCCTCCTCTTTCTCTATTTCTGTATTAGGATGACCTTTGAATGCAAAACTGAAAGAGAGGAGAGTGACAAGTTCCAGGAAACTATGACGAGGAAAAAAAGAAAGAAGAAGTTTGAAGGAGCGGAATAAACAAAATGACATGGGCGGTATATATTGAAACAAAAAGAGCAAAGATTTTACACTTGCACTCAAAAATTCATTATGAGCTCGTAAACTCATACCAACTTCCGTTTCAATTTCTTTTTCTCTGCAAACTCCAAATTCATAAATTTTCATTTCCTGACAAATATCACACAAAATACAAATAATGAATCAAGAATTCCGTTCACGGCTTCTCGGCATGATACCCGTTCCATTGCTCATACAAATTCTTGAAATGAGCCTCTTGGCCGGATGGACCAACATGTTCTCCAGTCAAAGGCATTCCCAAGACGTTTCTGATCGAAAGTACAGTAATCGGGGTGGCTTCGGCGGATGGCGAAACTGTACGGTTTTTTCGAATGGGACGACGACGGATTGAGTTGCAGCAGAATTGACTGAAGTGGAAGAGGATGGTGAAGGGGATGAAGTATTGAAGTGTGAAGCCGATCTGAAAATGGGAGAGTGAAGCTTGGGACGCTTGGGAACATTAGAATGTGATAGTTGAATTATGGTTTCTGAAGTCCATAGAGTCTCGAATTCCTGCAAGTCTAGAATGCGTGAAACTTGCCTGAACTTTTCTAAATACTTTCCCTGTTCTAAAGATTTCAAGTTTGTTTTTATTGTACAAGTCCAGATAATTGTTCGATGTCCCAAAACATTCTCAGCTTCTAGAACAATTATTCCTAAACGGAAAATAAAAATCTATCAACTCTAGTTCCTGGTAATCTATTTTGGGCCACAAATGTTGCTTAGAACTGGTCCCAACCTACTTCTCATTTCTTATTTTCTTTGCTAATTTTTTTTTGAAAATTCAGTTTCCGGTTTCTCGTGAAAGCAAGAGGATTAATTTCTGAACGCAAATTTTGTTTTTCTTCGCACCAGGAACCATCTAAATTTCAAAAAAAAACGGAAGTCACATGTTACCTCCAGGAACTATTCTAACAAAAAATATCCCATCAATTATTCACACAAACCCATAATTGATGTAGTCTAAAGTTCCATGCACTTTTGAACCTTTTCCCTTTCCAAACTTACCGATCTAAACGCGGCAAACTTATTCAAATACCAATCATCGTCATAACAATTGTTGAGATTGAGCACCTGCGCCGTATTCCAAAACAAATCCGAGCAAAGAAACATGATTTGAATTGCCGTATCAATACATACAACTGGAATCTGGATTCGAAGAGCTTTCACATTTTCGTTAACTTGGTATCTCTCCGAAAGAGCAGATTTCGCTCTTCCAGTTTTCGATTTTGAGCGGTTGGCCAGAAGCAGAAAGAAGAGTGAGCAGGAGCAGGTGATGGCAAATAAAGTTTGAATGTTTCTGGTTGATATCGTGGCCATGATAGAGTGCCGATTTGAAAATTCGATATAAACCAAGATACTCTGAAATCATGAGTTGAAATGGCATTAAAGTTCAGAGAGCCTTACCGCGCAGACCAATCCAACACCAACCAAAAACCAGGGTCTTGAGTGCTCATAATACCTTGAAAATGTTGTAGCAAACAATCGTTCAAGGATACTAATGGCAACTGAAAACGAGAAACTTGGAATTTGTTGTCTGAACTTTGATGATGACTCACTCAATGGAGGAATGTAAAAGTTGATAGCCATGTATAGCCTCTCACAGTTGCGGATCAGAAAGTCTGCGTACCGATCTGGCTGGTCAAAGTTGTCCCCGTATATTGCAAACGCAATGTTTCGAAGAGCCAGGATCGTAGAAGATGCATAATACAAGGAGAGAAGCACAATGAAACAGAACCTAAATTTTCTAATTTTGAATCCGAAGAAGTACTAATTCTTACGAGAACATCGGATGGAATATCTTTCTCCTTCTGAAAAATGCGCATATCGCTCCGAAAAACAGACATGTCAGGGGTATCAGAGCGGCGACAGATACAATGGCTAAAAGCTGAAGACGACCCGGACCACAGTTCTCCATGAATATTTGTTCCCAGGATCGATTCATGAAACAAGGGTTAAACTGGAAGAAGAAGAGGAGCGGAGGCGGACGAGAGAGTCGACTGAAATTGAAGTTGAAATTGGATAAACAGGTGAACTTGAAAAAAATAAAGAGAGTGGGAGAGAAGAAGTTGGTAAATAGGAGGAGGAGGAGAAACGAGTGAATTCGAAAAGCTGTAGTTATCGTGATATTCAGAAGAGAGGGGAACATTTGAGATGTCTTAACTGATGTTAGAGAATGGGGAATGTGAAATCTCGGAAGCCACAACGGTCATCAGTTTAGTGAAAACCTTCAATTTGAAGAGACTTTACATTTTTTGAACTCTAAATATTTCATGATGTGATCATTTTATTAATAGCTTCCGGACATGTCATTTTGTATTTCTTCTGGAAGTATCTTATTTTGGATAAATTTTTTTGTACAAAGTATGATGAGGAGTCATTTGGTATTAGAAGTGGAGTAATGAGAAACCACATTTTTCGAAGTACTGGAAACTAAGGTTGGACAAGATCCCAGAGAGTTTGTAGGTGGCAGAAACTATCCAAGGCGTGACTTCCCAATCTTCAAAATCGCTAGTATTACACTTTTGTTTCTTCAGAATCTACAGTAACCTGGCCAACTAAGGAAACAGGTGCTTATTGTGTAGTTGCCTAACTTGTGTCTATTCTAATAAACTGACGAATTGTTCAGAACTTTTGTTTGGTAAATATGGAATCTAGGATCTTATTTCTTCTATATGTAATTTGTATCCAGAATCCTGGAAAAAAACCCATATTACCGTAAAATCTGTATCAGAAAGGGTCATCTCTATTTTTCCAGCACCTAAAAAAATAGTTCTGAATTCTCAAAATGAATCAAAAAATCTTTTGGAGAAGAGATTTGAAAAACATTTTGGGACGTGTTCAATCTACTTTTGACGGCTCCGGGACATTCCGCAGCCAGACATTTCGCAGCCGGACATCTCGCAGCCAAAAAAGACAATTAACAATGACAATGGGCATTGTAATACACCAGACGGGCTACGCCCCTCTGGAGCCCTTCGGGCATGTCTAAATTTTTTTTTGAAATTTTGAAAATCAAAATAGATGGGCATCATTAAGCAGGAATTACTGATAGCCTGCCAAAATTTGAGAAAAATCGGTCTAGTGGGGACGGAGCTAGGGCCGGCGACAGACACAGCACAGACAGACAGACACACAGAAATTTGCGTTTGTTAATAGTAAAGATTATTGTCATTTTTGCAGTCATTTCGAAATATTTTAGGCGAAAAACAGTACTTTTTTGGCTGCGAGATGTCCGGCTGTGGAATGTCTCGGCTGCGAAATGTCTGGCTGCGGAATGTCCCGGAGCCCTTTTTGAGACTCAAAAAACTAGACACATCTACTGTATATCAAAGAGCTAACTCAATTCTCAAAACAAAAAACTTTGGCAACTGAGTGTTTGTGTCCAACTGATCAAATGGCTGCCTTTTCCCTCCATTCCCCCGAAATCACCAATTTCGAGACATTTACCAGACTAACATTTTCTTATTCAAATGTTTTTGCCGGGAAATCATCTTTTTTTTTCAGAAAATCAAGTTTTGAACTAGAAGAGAATAAATTGGAAACAACGAAAACGAATTGAGCGAAAGGCCTAATCGGATCTAACTGGAATGGTTGCACCTGCTCTTTTTAGTTCAAGCGTTGACGCAAAAAAAGGTCTCAAGAGAACACATTCATTGCATAAAACTTTATTCTAGTTTGAGCATTTTGCAGATTTAGAACTGGTTTAAGTGAGCCATTGGGCCTTGAGTTGGGTGAAATAATCAACGTTACTTCCAACAATATCCCGTCCAAGCACGTTGTTTATCTGAAAATTGGAAGGGGATTAGTGGATTCAAAAGCTCACAGAATCTACTACAAAAAATTGATTGTATTCGAATAATTCGTTTGGTATTCAGAATTCAGAAGAATAACAAACAAGAATACAATCCATTTTCAATGGCTTATAATAAACTTTAAACACTTTGTTATTTGGGTCCCCGTCGATGCTCTGGCGAACTGTTGGCTTCCGGCGAGCCAGTTGGGTTTTCACTTGATTCCAGATGGAAGAATGTTGTTTGACAACCAGGAGGGGCATGAATAGTTGGGTTAGGAGAAGAATCTGAAGTTTTTTGGTCTTTGTGTTTTCAAGTCTGTTTCGTTAAGCTTCAGAAACCCATCGAGACTAGTCATTTAGCCTAGAAAATTCGTGTTTTCTTATGTTCAAATTAAAGCCCAAGTTCCTAAACATCACATCATCTTTTGGATAACTCACCGTTCTGAAAATGGCAAAAGTGATTGTGTACCCGGGAAGATTTCTACAGACTTCTAGGTTTATATTGAAATCTACTTCGAATAATAACATTGAAAATACAAATAACACAGATATGCAATTGTCTACGACGACGAAGGGAACGAATGTTCTGGAAACTTTCAGTTCTTCTCAAGTTTTATTCAGAATGGCTAACCTCAAAGCTTTTACATTTTCAGCTAACTGATACCTCACAGTTAGCTTTGATCTGTGCCTCGAGTGCAACGTCAAGTATCGATTCACAAAAAATAAAACAACAAGACATACACATATACAAATCGACAATCCAAACTGAACATTCTTTGCTGTATCATTGTAATCTCCATTCTCTACCAACACGTTCTCATAGTACACTACCCCAATCTGAAACTCGTTTTCCAATGCTTTGTCCCTTTAAGAAGTCAAAGACCTACCCCTAAGCCTTGTCCAATAATATAAACAATCCAATACCTTGAGTGCTCGTAGGCGCTAACAAAAATAGTCGCACAAAGTCTCTCGATCAATCCAATTACTACTGAAAAATGGTTTCTGAGACATTAGAGAGATGTTACATTCTATCAACGAACCACATGGCTGAATATACATGTACACCCATAAGTAGACTTTGTCTATGTAAAAAATAATCGGACTCTCCTCATCGTAGAGTTGAAAAATTGCAGTTAGTAAAACACAAAGGTTGCATATTGCGTAGGAGAATATTAGCAAGATGAAAGATAATCTGAAAATCGGGGTGGTAAGAAAGATGAGGGTACGGTTACCGTACTACGGTAGGTAGAACGTCATCTAAAACTTAAGAATGTTTTAATTTGTGGTTGTAAGTTAGTGATGTTAATTGCATTCGAGAAGCTAGTAATTTTCAAGACTACTGTAACTTTGGAATGACGAGAGTTTTGTAAGACCGGAGACATTTCAGAAGTATGATTTGGTCATACTACATCTAGAAAAATTTTAAAATCTAGTAAAGTTGTAAGGGATCGTGTGAATTTGGAGTGCTTTTTAGCAGAGATCACTGCGGGAAGTGGTTCAGAATTGTCTGACATCTAAAATATGAAATCCATGATCCCAAATGTGTATGTGTGCCGCCCGAATTCCAAAACTGCCTCGGTTTCAGACTAAAAACTTACGTAAAGAATGGATGAAAAGCCTTGGAATGAATGATGAGTAATACACACAAAACTAAGAAAACAATAACCATCGGCAGGGATAGTGTAATTGAGAGAACATTGATTCCCAGGAGATAACCGTCTGGACACAGACATGAATCATTCATCAACCTGAAAATTGAAGAACAGTCTGTCTGGAAATTTAGCAAAACAATGACGAATAGTGGATAAGAATAGAGAAAAAAATCAGATCAGTGCTCAATAGACTTGTTTCGATGGAAGGATTACATATATTAAGGCAGACTTTCACATCGAGAAGAGGTGGGAAAAAAGTTGAGAGATACCCTGACAACTACACGGATCTTTGTAAGACCAATTTCTTCCGAGTTGCTCTCAAAATATCATCTGACATATAAAAATTCGTATGCTTGGATATACTGATAAACAAAAGACTCGTGTTTTTCAAAGACTAATAATAATTATAGGGTACGATCATTGATTGAATGATTCAGAGAGGTTCAGATTTTTGTTCGGAAATCTGAGAACCGGAAGAAACACATTCTAGCTTAATTAGATTGAAAGTGCGAAGGCCGGAAGCCTGAAGCTCAGTTCTGGAAAAGGTAAAAAGGTAAGGTTTTGTGGAAAAAAGGGGTTCATGGAAAAGCATCGAAATTTACGAATTTAGTTTATAGCTCTACACCAGAGTGGTAATAAACGAAGTGATTGATTGAGGAGGAACTAAAATAGACGAAATGTGAATTGATCTCAAAAGGAGATTTCATTAGAAACACGACGAAGATTTCTGGCTCCCACGCAGACCACTTGGCTCAATGTTTCTTCAAGATAACACTCAATACTCAGTTTCAAGAATTTGAAGGTTTATCAAATTCAAGAATTCAAAACTCAAAAGTTTACCAGTCAGGAAACCTCATCATTTTGTTTTTCAAAACGCCCCTACAAGACTACGGAAAAATTTCACTTTCCTGTTTGAATTCATTTCTAGACCCTAAACTCCAGAAGTTGGAAATGTGCCAACTACTTCTCCAATCCAATCCCGCCCCAATCTGAAGAATGAGAAACGACTAGTCAGGGAATTTCCAGAGCAGAGAAATAACTAGTACAACTCGAGCACAAACTTTCGATTGCTCCAAAGTTGAGAGTGTCAAACTTTAGTCTTTCTCCCAACTGAAACTAGAAGCAGAAAAGTTTATAATTATCATGAGAGCCGAAACATTTCATTTTGAAAGTTGAAAACTGAAAATGGAAAAATAGTGAATTTTCTCATGTGATATCATTTCAAGAATTTAAAGCAAAATAGAGCAAAAATATGTTCTTGATATTGCAAAAGAAAAGAGGAACAAAAAATAATAAAAAAAGTTAAACTTTCCACTAGAATGAGCTGCAAATGCAAATTGGAAGATTCTGAGAAGTTTCGATTCATTGACGAAATTCTAGTACCAAAAAATCAAGAAACCAAAAAGATCAATTCATAGGAAATTCTGTCAGTATTATATTTTTAAGACGGCAGAAAATCGCTAGAAACTGAAAATGTAATCAGGTAGACCAAAGTGGGTGAAATTGGATAAAACGTGATTTTGTTACCAAATATATGGATACATAACACATGTATTTACGAGAAAAACAATTGCATTTAAAATCGAAAACAGGATACATATATCTAGGGAAGTATGAAAATTTCGAGACAAAACCTGGAAAAGAATAAGAATGCTGAGGATGTTAAATATCTGGGAAAGTGCATTGTAATGAATGTTTGAACCTGGTTTCAGCTGTTTTTTGGAGTGGGGGGAGACATTTTGTGACGCAGAATAAGGAAAATGCCTCAATTAGATTGGTTTCCGCGGATAAGATTCTAAGAATAGGATAACTTTCAGTTATCGAAAGTTTCCTTATGTGAATGTATTTGCAATTTGGGGTAAGCTCTTTGTTCTTTGTCTGAATTGTGTTGTTATTCAATTGGGGCTGTTCCCTGATTTTTCTAATGTGTGGTACAATCCTGGTTTTCTGATGGCAATTATTCAATTTTCAGCTTTATAAGTTGTTTTGGTTTTTGAAAGTTATTGAGACAATGATCAACGTCGTAAAGCTTTCAAAAAAATTTCCAGTTGGACAAACCAATTGCGGGTTACTGTAGGCTCAGGGACTCTGAAAATTTGTATTTAACATCCAGTTTTAAGAATACAACTTGCGACATCCGTTTTTCCCAAGAATCTCTCGGCAATTCAACTTTTGTATTGAAATTTAACTTTCAACCTTTTTGTTCAAGTCAAATACTTCAATCTGCGAAAATATTTATCTTCATTCAAATTCAAATCTCAAGAATCTCTCTCAAAAAAAAAATTCTAAGTGTGACAAGAGCAGTGTGAAATGGGGATCTAGGCACCCGTGGGAAACGATGCGAAATTCAGTGAAAAATAATTCTAGTTGATTCTAACTTCATAATAGACTCTATTCTCCGTTTTCTTCCTATAACACTTGTACGTCTTCTTTCCCAGTGTCAATTCTGTATCCACAGCAATAATCGTCTTGTCATCCACAATACAGTTCAAGATTACAGTAGCTCCATCGTCGGTGCATTTCTTTGTGAAGATTCCATCGGAAACCCAACTGAAAAATACAGTAAAATAGGGGAAAGAACCAAAAATAAACATACACATCACCAGCTTTACGATTCTCTCCTTCAAAATCGCAAGTGGTCTCGGGACTTTCCATCATTTGCTCAGCAGCGGCTACTTCTTGAACTGGTTCTGGAGTTTTTGGGGCGAGAAGATTGTCAACATCCATGGCGCCGAAGTTTTTGAACATAGGACCGAGAATTTCGACAGGGCTCAACTGTAAAAAATAGGCTTGTAATATATATTGAATAGAATCTGGATCCTAGAAAACCAGGCTATTTCACAACATATACTGACTCAAAACTCACAGTAGTTGCCTTTGTAACTGCCACCTGTTGTGGTGCCGCATCTCTATGAAGGGAAACTTTTCCATTCGCATCCATCACACAACTGAAAATCTCAAAATCCAGATGATCTTTTCTAGCGTTTCAACTCACTTGTACTTGACCCCAGTCAACACCAACGATCCATTCAAAGGAACAGGAATTCCCGAATCAGAGATACAATCCGTAATCTGAACTCCCTTCTCCGTACACTTTGCCATGAAATTCTTCTCGTAAATCCATGAATCTCCAACTGAATGATCTCCACAACTCTTCTTCCTTTTTATGTTCAATGTTCTTCTGATTTCAACAGTTCCATCTTTTTCTTTGATACATTCATACTTCTATAATGTCGTATTTTAAAAGTCATTTATTTCCATTTCTATCTTTTACTCATCACTTTTTCTCTCTCCCTCTTTCTCAACTGTCATAACCGGTTAGCAGTTATCATTTCACAATCTAAAACCAAATTAGGGCTGGGCACCGGTCAAAAATAGTTTGAAGTCGAAAAGAAGAAATGAGGAATGTGATACTGGTCAGCAGTAGCTATCTACAAATTATGAAGCTTTGATCACTGACCGTGTTTCCCGCGTGGACTGTCTGGCCTGGCAGCACTTGGACCCCGTCTTCTGTTCGGCATCCGATTACTGTAGTTTTCCATCCACTTTTTGTGATGTCACATCGGAGAACAAATGTTGAACGGGCTACCTGGAATTTTGGAGGGGTGAGGGATACTAAAGATTGTTTAGAAGTTGTTCGTGGAAATTGGAAAGTGAGACCGGAAAACTAGAAAGAGAGTTGTAAAAAAGACCGAAGAACGGGTGAAAATTTAATGGGTTCAAATGGAACAAGAAGATTGTTCAGGTTAAAGTGTGGAAACGACATTCCTCGGACTTTTGGGAACTCAATAAATAGGTTTTTGATAGAAATGTTGATATTCTGAAAGAGGATTCCGGGGGAAACATTTTTCGCTTTAAAAGATGCAGAGTTTCACGCCGACTCCGAATATCACAACAAAAACGCTCAAAAACAACTTACATACTTTGAAAAACGTCTTCAAACATGCCCCCATTTTACTGTTTTTTGAGGTATTTATCAGCGTTTTCGTTATGATATTCGGAATCAGCGCAAAATTCTATATCTTTGAAAGCAATACAATATTTTGCCCGGAATCCTCCTTTAAATACAGAAGATATATTCAGACAAGAATCAACATCAATGTTCCAGAATATTCTATTGGTACTTTGATCAAAGGTTCGTAAATCCTAACCAAAATATTCTTTCTCTCGTAGATTTTTCTAAATAAACACTTCATAGAATTTCCAGTTCGAATGATGTTCTAGCGAAGAACAACATTCTAGAGAATACTTGACGCCAAAATATCAGAAAGTTCTAGATGTCAATATGATATGACCTTCTGCATCAACCAGGGATCCGTGGGTTATCAAACAGGTTGAAGATAAAAACGTTTTGAACTCTGATTTTTGTTAAGTTTTCAGATTTTTTATGCGAATAAGAAAAGCTGAACTTCTCCGTAACCTCCAAAAGTTTTAGAAAACTACCGTAATACCTATAATTTTTTCGGTGTCCCTCTGTTAGATGTCAGTGTCAAAACGGAACCCCAAAATTTCAGCTATTCAACAAAACCTTATAATTTTATGTTTCATTTTCTGAACCTCCACTCACCCAAGTATCTCCATCCTTATATTTCTCTCCCTTATGAACACATCCGTTCACCAACGCCGTTGCCGTCGAAACCAACAGAAGAGGCAGCAGAAACATCTGAAATTATTTTCTAGAAAAAAAAAACAAAATAGCTAAAAATTGAACACGAAAACGAACATCACTAATGGAATCATCAACTGGTTAGACATAAGCGAGGAAAAATGAAGTAGGTTAATTCATTCACGATGAAAAAGTGTAACATTTTAATTCTGTCAGATTTCCGAAATTTTCGGGGTCACATCTTCATCATTCTTCTTCTTCTTGCCCCTCTTGTTTTAATCCGCGAAAAAAGAAAAGAGATAAAGATCAGAGAATGATGATATGAAAAAAAATATAACAAGGTAATGAGAAAAGTATTTTTTCAACCCTCTCTACTGTGTATTACTGTGTCCTTGATCGTCCAAAATGACGAAGACGACGACGGCGATGATGGAGAAGTGGGCGGAGCTTCTCGCCAAGATGCTGCAGAAGGCGTCATGACGTCATCAGACGAGGTGAAGAGGCGATTGCAGCTACGTGTTGATGTTATCGGATATGAATGAGAAATGACCGGAAGGGATTCGAGGGTATCCCTGTGGTCACAGTACATCCATATAACCGTTTACTTCGCTGCAAAACGTTGATCTAGATTCATGGGGCCACTCCCTGAAAGATCTCAAACATCCGTGCCATGCTGCAGCATCAGAATTATCTGGAGAATTTCCCAAACTTTTTTGATTGATCACTTTACCTACCTACAGTGACGGTTCAACTACATCGATAAGAAAACAAAAGGGCCTATACGAATTCATCAATAAAACAAGAAAACAGAATGGCAATGTATCACATATTGAACTAGTATCGGGATTTGGGGAAAACTGAAAACTCGTGAGTGTCTTGATGAGTGGGGTGGCACATAAATATATGAGGGCAGGGAGGGGAAATAAATATAATAAATATCTATGGCGACAAGAATATAAATTAATCTTTAAATTAACACATTTATAAACAGATAGACGATTCTCTCGATGAGAATCTATTTTTGTGACTCTGCGAAACAATGATTGCATGCTCGAACAGGATGTTTTGCACTGGCGATTCGAACGGATTTCGAGCTACACGGATTGCAGTAGATCTTTCCACAAACCCGACAATGATGTTTGCGAACAGTTAAAGAGAAGACTTTTCCACACTCGGTGCAGTTGATTGCCTCCGAATCGTCGAGCCATTTTCGTGAGCTGTGTCGGTCGGCGTCAATCTGAAATACCGTTCCTATTTGATTTGGATTACACTCATTTTTTTTCATTTTCTCAAATGATTGTCTCAAGTCTAGTATTCACGAAAAAGCAATATTTTTGCACAAAAATCGTTAAAACTCGAGAGAATCGATTTTCAAAACGCCAGCTTGAATTTTTTCTAAACTATTTCAATAAAAATATAGAATTTTTGTCTGATTCTCGAATGAAATTAATACCGCGGCTCAAAACGCAACAGAAAAAATTTTGTGAACAAATTGCTCGCCGCTGCATTTTCGTAGTTACTGGACTTGGGACGATCATTTGAGAAATTTTTTAAAAAGACGACTGTAAGCCTACTGTAAGGTTTTCAGATGGCTCTCTCTCTCTATCAAAATACGTACCTGAAGCGACTGATTAGCTCTTCCGAGCTCGTGCATCGCCGACAGCGCTTCATCGAATCGTCGCTTATTCTCCTGAGCTCTCTCTTTCTCGTACTCAAGATCACTTTCATTTCCCAAACACCGTTCGATGAGCATATCCTTCTCGGCTTGCCACATTGCTTCCGCCTTTTTCAGTTCTGCAAAATTTATTTATTTCGAAGCATCGTAAAATTTTGAAAATACCTTCGTAGTCTTCTTTCATTTTCTTTTGCTCGTCAAGTTTGCCCTGTTCAGCATTTCTAAGTTGAGCCAAATCTGCCTCAAGCGAGTCGACGAGTCTTTCTTTTTGGGTCAATTTGTTCTCCAGTTCGTCGACTTTTTTGTTGTTCGCGCTCTCGAGATTGTCTACTCGTTCCATGAGTCTTTCCTGAAGAATCACCAAACATAGAAATCAATAATGAACAAAGAAAAACTCACAATTTCCTCATTCTTCTCTACAACTTCCTTTTGCAGTGTTTGTTGAACATCGGAGAACATTGCTTCGAACTGAGTCTTACTCGAGAGCATCGATTCAATCGTTTCCGCCTTCTCGGCCAATTCTTTTTGCAACTTCTCCACTTCCTCCTGCTTCTGACTCTGCGTTCCACTGATTATGACTAACTTTTCAGTCTCTTCTGCCTTCTCCGCTTCCAGTTGCTCAATCGCTCTCTTTCCACTCGCCATTACTTTTTCGAACTCTTCAATTCTTGAATTGAACGATTCGATGAGAGAAATCTTTGAAGTGAGTTCATCTTCGATTACTTGTGAAGTCGTTTTCAATGACTCAATTTCGTTATCCTTTGCCTCTAATGCTTCCTGAATCGAATGAATCGTTGATTCTCTCTCTTCCACTTCTTTCTCCAATCTTGACTTTTCAGCAATAATCCTTTCAATATTCTCCGAATTCTTCTCCTCTGATTGCTTCCGACTATCTTCTAGAGCATGGAGTTTGCTTGTCAGATTCTCATTTTCCGATCGCAGAGAAGTTATTGCGACAACATGTTCGTCTCGTTCAACGCTCTGCAAAAAAACTTCCATTGGCAGAAAAAATCGTGAAAATTCTTACCAAGGCTGAAGAAGTTGCTTTTAGTTCATTAATCTCATCATTTTGTTTACTCTGTGATTGCAAGAGATTCTCAATCTCACTTTTGGATTCTTCTAGTTGAGATTTGAGTAAGTTCAACTGATTCTTCTCCTCCGTAGAAACTTCTTTTTCCTTAGCCAATTGATCTTGAAGAGCTTTCAGTGTCGTCGACGTTTCTTCATTCTCCTCTTGATTCCTAATGATTTGAGCTTCGAATTCATCTCTCTTCGTCTTCCAGTGCGCTTCCTTCTCCTGTATCTCCGTCATCAGATTCTCCACTTCTGTCTGTTTCTCAGCCAACTCGTTGTTCACCTGAATCACATACTAAAAAGGCAAAAACACTATGAATTGAGAAGCGCAAATAGGTAAACGAGGTTAGCGAAAGCTGGTCATTTAGGGACGTTAGGGGAACAACGGACGTAACGGGACGTTGATACTAGAGCGATAGAAAAATAGAAGATGTGACCAATAGAGGATTGGAGCACACAAAGGGTTTTATGAGGGAGTAGTGTATCTAGGCGTTTTCCTTCTAGGGTTAGAGATGTATGATAATGAATATTAGAAGCTAGAAGTAGGATAAATATTCATTTTTTTGCGCTTTTGTTTTTTCAAAGCAGTCTGGTGCTGTTAGAAGACGAAAACATACACGTAAGTGAGACAATTCATAATGGTTCAAAAACTGCAAGCTGACCTTCTCTACCTGCACTTTCAGCTCTTCGATGAACGAGTTCGACTCTATCAACTTGTTTTTCATATCTGCCAACTCCGCATCCTTCGTGGAAACTGCACTATCTCGATTCGAAACTGAAGCCTCCAACTCCCGGGCTCTCTTTTCAGCTTCTTCCAGTTTCTGCACTGCGTCCTCAATTCTTTTCTTGTTCTCCTCGAGATGTGCATCTTTTTCTCTGACAATCCTCTCTCTGTCTTCACTTTCTTTTTTGATCGTCTCTACATTTTTCTCAGAGTTAACAAGTGCATCTTTCAACTTCATCGTTCTGTCTGTGAACTTTTGCCGATCCTCTTCCATCTCTTTCTCCATTTCAACAAATCGTTCTCCTTTCCTTTTCACCTCATCTTCCGCCTCGGCAAGTTTCCTCTCAAACGTCTCCTTCTCTTGCTTCCATTTCTGCTCCTTATCTGTTCTGGATGCTTCCGCGTCTCTCAACTTCTTTTCCAGCTCTGAGATCTTGGCTTCGAATTCCTCCGATGCTTTCTTGTTCTTATCAGATGATGCCTGAAGCTCATTCGTCAGCTTCAGCTTCTCCTGTTCCATCTGTTCAATAGCCATCTTCGCACCTCCTTCTCCAGCAGAAATCTTCTCCATCAAATCTTTTGAATTCTCTTGAAGTTTGCTCAATTGAGTCGTAAGATTCTCAACGAGAGTTGTCTGTTCTTGCAAATCATTACTGTACTTGGCAGCCTTCTTTTCACTTTCTGCCAGTTTCTCTTTCAGTTCGTTGATGGATGAGTCTCTCTCGGAAATTGCCTTGTTTTTCTCTTCCAACAGCGACCTTTCTTTGTCGAGAAGAGAACCAACAGAAGCGAGCTCATTGGTCAATTCTTGATTTGCCATTTCAACCTGAAAATACATTGTCATCTGGAGAATCAGTGAAATTGGGAAATAAAAATCAATAATGACTAAGGGATCAAGATGTTAAAAGCATGACTCATCCACGTTTTTATTTTCGGGGTTGCAACCCTGTTTTCTTATTTTTTAGTTTCCCAACGAATCTCCTCGTTTTTCGCCCTTACCGTTTTGAGTCTCTCCCCTTGAGAAGTCATCTTTTCCTCGAAAATTGCCTCCAATTCCTTTCTCTGCTTCGTATTCTGCAAATTGGTAAATATGTTTATAAACTGTCCGCACCAATCGAATATCGAGTTTCAAGTATTCCCCAAACGTAAGCAAACAAAATAAACACACTACAGTTTAATTTTGAATCTTTCAGATAACTCACTCGATCAAACTTTTCATTCAGAGTCTTGCACAGTTCCTCGTTGGTAGAATTGAGACCTGCAAGTTTTTGAGCAGTCTCCGCAGTCTCCACAACTTTCTCTTCGAGTTTCTTCACAAGCTGTCTACTCTCCGCCAACTGATAAACTTGATCGCGAATTCTCTCTTCCAGCTCAGTGACTCGTTCATTTCTTTGTTTCAACTCCTCCGTTTGAGCATCATACGACGATTGCAACTGCTTCATTGTCTCTTCTCCTTCGGCAATCTTCTTTTCCAGATTCTCGTTAACAGCGTGCTGCTTCTCTCGTTCCATACTCAGATTACGTATTGAATTCATTTGTTCTTTCATTTCGACATCCTTATCTTGCGATATGGAATCCATGATCTTCTGGGCATTAACTAATTCTGTTCGAAGGACGTTAACGTCGTCTTCTGATGGTCGCTGATCGAGCATTTTCTCCAGACGAGCAACTTCGATTTCATAGCGACTTACATCCGATTTGACTACTTTTAATTCTCGTTTCAGATCTTCCATCTGCACTTTTGTCGACTCTGTTTCATCAGTCAAATCTCTCAATTGGTTACTCATTTGCTTTAATTTGGCCATCAAATCTATACGTTCTTGCTTCACTTGTTGAAGTTCGCGTGATTGCTGACCACTCTCTTTCTCCAATTCCAAGAACTGCCTCGTCACCATTCCTTTATCTGCTGTGAGAACTTGGATTTGTTGTGCCATATATGGAATCTCGTCTTCTGTAACATCGGAAGCCATCGCCATTGCAGATTTAATATTGTCAAGCTCTTCTTTGATTCTTTCTGCGAATCGTTTCTCCTCGTTGACTCTTATTCGAAGTTCTTCAATTTCTTGATCCTTCGAACCAAATGCAAGAGGAGCTGCTTGTGGTGGTGCATAATCTTCATGGTTTCGATTAGCAGATGTCTTAAACTTTCAGAGGGATGAGAAGAATGATATAATTAGAAAACTCACATCTGGATGCTTGGTTTCAAAATGTGCAGTGAGCTCATCAGGATTTCCAAGCTCAATCATACATATCGGACACAGAAATCCTTCCACTTCCTGTTCATCAGTTTTCTGTTGAGAGTCTTGACTTGATATACTTGGCCGACTGTTGGTTAATCTGCCATCAATCTGGAACCAAAAAAAATGAGCCTAGCTGTATTCAAGATGGAAACTTACCTCATTCGCCACTTGGGAAACTTGTTCTTTTAATCTTCGCAGCATAGGTTCTGGAAAACAACAGGTCATCAGACGTTCTAATCAACGAACACCAAATGATTAAGTGATATATAACGATGTGTAATTGAAACGGCAAGATAAAGACAGATCGATTAAAAGAGAAAAAGGCGAAAAGCATTGATTTGACAACAAAACCGGCGCATTTTCTTCGCTTTTCTGTCTCGAAAGATGATTCAAACAACGCGCAAAACAAACTGACAACTGAGTGTCTCCCGGTCACTCAACTAACCGGATTCTTTTCTTTTCGTGTCTGCGTCTCTTGACTCGCAACGACACTCCGCAAGAACACACTGCGCGTTGTTTAGCCGACTTTGAAAAAATATTTTTCGTCGAGAATACTTGTGCCATTTTTCAGCGTTATTCTCTTTCGCAGCATCTTCAGAATTTAATAATGGTGAGTGTTAAATTTTCCATCAAATAACATCTTAGAAGTAATCGACTCTTCAATATTTCATTTCAAAGTGTCGGCACATAATCCGTTTACCAGAGTTTCACCTCGTAAATTTTATAACTTGGAATCGATTAACTTCAGCAGTTTTTTTTCCAAAAACGAAAATCGTTTTCCAGCTTTTCTTCTCCTTCTTCAAGTCACTCGTCGGCAAGGACGTCGTCATTGAACTCAAAAACGACCTGAGGTTAGTTTTCAGGGAGATGTTATCGATTCGAATAAAAAAATAAGCATAAGAAGACTCAAAAATGTTTTAATGAACTGCACTAATGACACCTTTATATATCTAACCTTATCATTAAGCAAACGTTTAAAAAATCTGAAACTTTATAAGATTTTTCGAATTTGTTGTTGTATCCATACATACCCAAACCTGGCCGACGCGGGCCGGTAGTTTTCTCCATTTAAAATAATAATTTTCTCATCACATTTTATACCAAAATGTAGAACTCAATGAGATCTACATTTTGTTATAAAATTTGATAAGAAAATCAATATATATATTGGAGAAAACTGCCGGCCCGGGTTGGACATGTATGGTTGAATCAAATAATAGTTGTCTGCTTTAAAAAGAAGGAGCTCTATTTAACTTTTCCCAATTTTCAGCATCTGCGGAACACTGCACTCAGTAGACCAATATCTCAACATGAAGTTGACAGACATCACCGTCTCCGACCCAGAACGTTTCCCACACATGGTGTCCGTCAAGAATTGCTTCATCCGCGGTTCCGTCGTCAGGTAAAAAACGCCGAAAATTATCTAGCGATTCACAATGAGATTGTTTCAGATACGTCCAACTTCCATCCGATCAAGTCGACACACAACTCTTGGCTGATTCATGCCGGAAGGAGCTCGCCGATTCGAAGGCAAAACAATGATTCTGACTCCCGCTGAATCTCAATCCCCAATCTCACTTTAAAAACTTGTCCATCTCTCATAAAAAAAATTATTTTTACAAAAAACGTTTATTCACAGATTCAAGAGGGTTTGTTTTATTGCTGATTTCATGTGTTTGTTCATCCTTGAGGGCACCGGTAGAGATATTCGAAACATTGATAAATTGAATGAGAAGAATCAAGTGCTGATAGCAACACCATATTGTCCATAATGTGTCCAGTATGAAATGTTGAAAGTAAGGAAGAGCACAGGGAACATGACTCGAGAAATGAGGTCCGCCCGTTTCGACTTGTCATTCCATTCTGTCTTTGTCTTGATCCATTTCCAGACACTGTTGCTTTGACGGCGATTCATGCGAACTGTCATGACTTCTCTCTCCTGTTCAGCAACCTCGCGAGGAACCCAAACATCGTTGTGAGAGTTTTGAAGGAATGGAAGCTCCGCTTTCTCTTTGTCTAGACGGGCTCCTAAAACTATTTTTACAGATGAAAAGATATCCAAAAAACAAACTCTTGCTCGCATCCTGCTTATTCGCAATATAAGTGACCCAAGCGAATTCGAGAAGTGCACAGAAAATGAATGTCATACATGCTCCAATCCATACATCGATGGCTTTTATGTAAGCGACCGGTGGAAGTTTAGCATTGATACCAGAAGATTGAGTGGTCATTGTGAGAAGAGTGGTGACTCCAAGGGTGACACGAGCTGGTACTGCAGTACGGTCGATCCAGAATGATACCCAGGAGACAATGACAAGCATACAAGATGGGATGTAGAGTTGAAGAAGATAGTAACTGAAATTGTACTTTGTTCATTTTCTATTCCAGGGCTGGGCGGCAACTCGTTCAAATGTGAATAACTTTTTTCAGGGGCGTCCGGTAAAAATACGGTCAACAGAAGAAATGTTCCTTGTTAAAAAAAGCTATTGATTGGTTATAAATTCGCTTAATTTCATCAAAAATGAACGAAGTTACGCCTTCTGTTTCCGAAAAGTTGCCGAAAATTCTAAAATCGGCAATTTTTCGGCAACACAAGTCGTAACTTTGTTAATTTTTTATGAAATTTGACGGTTTTTTAACCTATCGATAGCTTTATAAAAAGAGCATTTTTTCTGTTGACCATATTTATATCGAATCCCTTTGAAAAAAAAGTTATTCGCATTTGAATGAGTTGCCGAAATGTGTTGCCGCCCTGCCCTGTTCGATACAATTGGTTCTCACCTGAACTGTCTTCTCAATTGCAAAATAGTTCTCAAACACGAGTATGCTCCAGTATTCGTCTTACTAGTACAGTATGTCGTCGATGTGTTCGTCAACTGGAACGATGGCAACGAACTCGACAATCCCGCCTTCAACTGCACCGGGTTCTCCTCCTTCCAAACATATTCAATATCCTTTGTGGTGTATGCATACGAAGCCAAATCAATAAAGCATTGTTGAACATCCATTGGATAATATTGAAGATGCATTGGACAAGAGAGAACCAACGAGATACGAACGGAATACAGAATTGTTCCGTCTTTGTGTACTCTGATCAAAATGTTCGGCTTGTCGATCATGTGTTTGTAGGCTTGTTTCTCATTCTGGAAGAACGAGTCAGGCATCCAAATCTCTTGTCCAGCAGTCAGAATGAGGAAATCCGGACGGGCGTCTCCTTTCACTCCGTAACTGAGTCGTTTGTCGACCCAACTCTCACGGAATGTCAGCTGAACACTGTACTCCATGTTGACATTGTCGATTTTGGATATACTTCTGAGGAGCATGTTTACGGATACGACAACTGGACCTCCATGGATTGTTCCATCCTCTCCGGGAGGTCGTACACGATGATCGTAGCCACGTGTCAGGAGGTGCTCCAGAATTTCAGTGTCGGATGTTTGAGGTTGTTCGATGGGCACGTGGGGCTGAAATGTAAACTAGCGTAAAATCTGTGTAAGAAGAACATGATATTCTATCTTTTCATCACCTAAAAAATGTTTCTGAATTTTCAAAATCGATCATAAAATCTTTTAAAGAAGAGATTTGAAACATATTCTGATGCTTTTCCAGCCAGTTTTTGCCGAGGATTCTAATAAGACTAATTTCAATCGGTTTAAATTTCAAGAATGTGCTCATTTTGAGCTCATCGAGGTACCCTGCTAATACAGATTTAACGATATTTTTCTGAATTCTTCAAAACTAACCGGTGCTGATATCCTGGCAATCGATTCCAACGTGGTTGACTGATCATCGTCATCTTCGAAAAGGTCTGACGAGGAGGCGTGGAGAGGAGTCTTTTCTTCTGATTTCGGTCTGAAATTGTTTGAATATAAGTTTGATTTCAACCCCTCATTTTTCAACATTTTTGTACTTTTAGTTGAAACTTGACCTTAAACTTTAGCTTTTTATTGTTGAAAAAAAAGTTTTTGAAGACTGTTTGATATACAAACAGTAGTCATCTCAAATTACCGTTTGAAGTCTGTTTAATAGAGAGAGTGGGTGTATGAAGGAAACAATACTAACTACCATAAAATCTCTAATAGAAGGACCCCCAAGTGAGCCCGAAAAGTGTACTTTCTTTCTATGAATCTGAAAATAGTCTCAATCGATTCCTTGTCAAAAACAGACTAGGATGGATATGAAGAACGTTACGATTTGCTTGTCAAAAATTAGTAATTGACACTTCTGTGAAATTCGAATTTTGAGGAGTTTGAACAATAAAAGGACATGTCCTACTATTAGAGGTTTTACGGTATACAAACTTGGAAACAGATTACGGTACCTAGAATGATAAGCATGGATGCCTAGTAGAAGCAGTGTCGTCACTGCTAGTCTGCTGATCAATGAGGGCATGCTGGACTGAAGAAGTGACGTTTGGTTTCAGAAGAAGAAGAAGACTATCCTTCCTTTGCTCTTTTTTCCAGTGGCAACGACGACGGTGAAGCAGCAATGATGGTCGTCTAATTGATTTAGAGGTAAGGGAAGGCACTCACAGAGACAACGAAGAAAAAAGAGAAAATAGAAAATAAGGAAGATAAAGAAGGCGTCGAGAATTATTTTGCCTGCGGCCAGAAATGGCCCAGGAATCTGGAGGAGGAGGGAAGAAGTGATTGGAAGAAGCGGAAAACGGATGGGATAAGCTTCTGCACCACCAGATGAAGAAGGAAAAAAACGGATGAAGGACTATAAACAAACTGAATGAAGACGGAGAGAGGAAGATGGAGGAATTGGCGGTTTATGGTTGTGTGGAAGGAAGGAAAAAGTGTTGGAGAAGAACGTGGGAAGAACATTTCGAAAAGAAGTGCTAGTGAATAGAATTTTTCATGTTTTAGAGATTTGATGATGAATGGAAAACTTTCAAATAGAAAAGTGTGGAGCACTTCACAAGTATAAACGAAGATCACATTAGTCCGAGTTGTTGGAATCTAGTTTCGAACCAAACCAAAGTTTGAGATGGTGGATGTGAAACTTAAACGAAACTTGAAACATGGATGGCTTTTTCAAAAGCATGATGAGTTGGTAAATAAACAAGTAGAATTCAGATTTTGGTTTGCGGCAGAGTTCTAAAGCTCACTTTGTGGTGTTAGCTGTGAATCTTGATGTCCCCTAATTACTTTTACGACTCAAAAAAGTGTGCAATTTCGGTATTCTAGCCATCCTTGGAATTTCCCATTTCAGCGGTACGAACTTTTATGACCTAGCTCGCTCTGAAATAGCTCACAAAGAATACATGAATTTCTCAGATGACTCAAAATTAGAACACATATTGGAGTTATTCACGAATTTAAATTTCCTAGATCCTTCTTTCATTGGCAAGTTTCCCAAAAGTTCTTTTAGTCGACCACAATATGTTCTTCAATCTTCGATCCCTATTCCAATAGATTCTCTAATTGCACCTAACTCGACTTTTTGGGTGCAAACTTTATGAACCGGGAGAACAGAGAGTAAAACAGAGAAACTTCTGGAATGAGGAACTAAGCGAGCTCATCATTTTCAAACGTAGACCTAAACAAACACGAAAAAGTGTAATAAAACTTTGGAGTAAAACGATAAGAACTTTTTAAAAAAATCGAGAAAAGTTGTTGAAAAAGTGCAACCTCTATTAAAGTTTTCAGAAACCGAAATTCGCTATTTTGAAAGTTCAAAACTCCATGTGATCTAGAATAAAAGGAAATTGCTTTTTTTAGATTTCTGAAAATCCAAATCGACCACATGACCCAAAATGAGAGATTCATTTTTCATTGTGTTCTTTTTTGAAAAAGTCATTGGAGCGTTTCTTCTTCTTCATCATTTTCTCCAAAAAAACAAATCTTCCTTTTTGAAAACTTGATTTTGGTGCGTGCTAAAAAAGATGGAGAAAAGAAACGAAAGAAGAATCAGAAGACGTTTTGGAGGTACTGGTGGACAGACGAATAATAACAATAAAAGAAAAAAGAGCTCTTGAAAAGCATCAGAATAATCAAAAAAAAGTCTGAAGACGACGATTAGACAGGTTTTCCAGTTATCAAGTGATTTGTGAAAATTCTTCAACCGGCCATTTTTCTATTTGTGTTTTGCTGATTTGATAGGACAGTTACAGTTGAGACGAACAAAATAGGAAAAGAAGATAAATTGAGTAATTAAAAAAGATAGGGGAAATAAAAAAGAAGAGAGATCGAATCAACTGTGACAGAGAACGGAATCAAATTGGAATGGAAGAGTGAACACTATTTTCGAATTGAAGGGGAACACATTTTTCGTCTTTTCTTGATGCAAATATCCGGAGTCTTGATCTGGTTAAGGGATGACTGATTGATTGGGGGTGGAGGGGTTCAATGTTTGATTTCAGATTAGACGGAAGTAAATATCATGAATCCCGGATCCAAGGTTTGGGAGGTTAGGTACATTGTGACCCCTATTACTAAAAAATATAGATTAAAAATAGAATGATTTTCTGCCAAACCATTGTTAAGTACACCTTGATAGTCCGTTATTTTCGCGAGTGTTGCTATTTCTGAATTTCTAATTCTTCAGAATTAAAGAATCCCTAGACTCCAAGAATCCAAACTTCAATTGTAATAACTATTTATTCATTTTTTTCCCATCGTCGCTGTCTCTGTTTTTCCTTTTCTCCTACAAATTCTTCCTCTCGGAAGTTATTCAGAAATATGAAGTTAGCCAAGACGAGATCTAAGAAAAAATGAACTAGTAAGAAGAAAGTTTCCATAGAAACATTTCCCTGCTCCCGGAGCGAAAGACCAATCTTCTCAATAAAAAGTCCTTTTTTAAAAGAATTTCTCAAAAAAAATTGAGAGACCAACCACAAAGAAACATTCCAAGTGACGTCTTTTGAGGAGGTAATAGTTAAGAATAATTGAGTTCGAATAAAACGAAAAAGAATGTTCAACACATGTGTGCAGACCATTATAAACCGCCTATGAAAATTGTCGATGAGATCGGATAGACAACACTCTGACCTTTGCTTTGATTTCATTGCTAATTTGCTATATAAACAGAAAAGAGAGAAAAAGAAAGAAGAAGAATTGAGAAGAGGGACAGAAGAAGAAAGAGAACTCATTCGACTTCAAAATGATTTTAATGACGTGGCAGGAGCCAAATATGGACCATTTATTAGATACATCAAGACGATATGAGTCAATTCTTCTTTTGTGGAAATGTGACGAGGAAGTGGGTTAGGACACGCGATCCAACTTTTTCAATGTTCTTTTTCAGTTTCAATTAGGAGTCAATTACGGAACGAATTGGCTGTGTTAGAGACAGCGAGCCCACGTAGATGATGTGGTTTTTGAATAGTTGAGAGACAGAGATCCGAAGAGAATAGAAATATCTTCATATACTCAAAGAGTTCGGAATTCGCGGGGTTTCTGAGTTCAGAACACATCGAACTTGAGTAAAATCAAGGAGTCACATAAAAAATGGCTTCAAAATTTTGACATGAAACATCGTTCAAACAAAAATCAGCTGCCTTTGAAAGCTGCTACACAGGTGAAGTGCAGTCGGATCCGTTTGGGTCTAGGTAAGGTATTCGACGCATAACTGATCCGTTACGGGTGTTTTTGCGAACGAGGATTCGCGTACGGACCGTATTTTGAGAACAAGATTTCCGTTCGCAAACGGTCCGAATATGGGTTCGCATACGGTTCAGAAACGGTTGCGCGTGGGAGCTGGTTGAAGTTCGCGTTCGGATCAGATACGGATTCGCATACTGATCGGTTATGGATGGCCGAACTAGCTGAAAAGCTCTTCCATTTAATTTTCCGAATTTTTTTCTATTTATTTCGCCATTTCGGATTGCCCCATTTTCTGAATTTCCAAACATTTCAATGTGCGAATTTGCGCATTTTCAACGGAAAAATCAGACGAGTGAGAGGTATGATATTGGAATAGGTGTTTGATGATATTTTTTCAGGTTCTTCACAGAAAACGTACCTAGAATGACGTCTTCAGAGACAAAACCAAATTTCAAGTGAGTTTGATCAGTTATCTACTGTAATATTAATATGTTTTCAGAATTCGTAGCAGATCATCTTGGGCAGAAGCTGACCGATAAAATGTTCCCAACTTCGAGCTGTGCTGCTAAAGAGATGTACTTGTTAAATTATTGTGAGTTTGATACTTGTTTAAAAAAAACCAACTCATATAGTTTTTCAGATAGATTCATATAGAACTCAAGCATCGGGGCCTACAGCTTTTGGACATCAACGCAAAATGAAGTCGAATTGAGCCAGTGTCTACGCAGAATGTTTTCTAATTATTGATAATTCCGCTGTTCTCAATTGTTTTCTTTATTATTTTGTCACTTATCTGTTTGTTTTTGAATGTATACATGAA
Source organism: Caenorhabditis zanzibari (assembly GCA_963966625.1). NCBI lineage: Eukaryota > Metazoa > Nematoda > Chromadorea > Rhabditida > Rhabditidae > Caenorhabditis > Caenorhabditis zanzibari. The sequence goes on along the minus strand of OZ016472.1, from coordinate 8,275,280 downwards.
TTTTGTTGGAATATCTGTTCTTAAGACAATACACTAGCAAAGAAAAATTCTAAAACAACGGAAAACCTAGAATTGAGAGAATCCGTAAAACGCGTGAAACGGGTGAAATACGGATCAACAAACGTTAACGACGGATCCATTACGGATCGGATATGGATCCATATAGCATTCCTATTTCAACCGCGCGCGACTGGCGATCCACCCGTAACGGATACTTTGCGACTCACCTGTGTAATCTGAATTTCCGGAAAAGAACAAACAAACCCTAGAACTCCTCGATATGATCCAAAGACCAAACCAAGAATCTGACTTCCCAGACATTTATGAATTTCCAGATATTGAGTATCCAGACATATAGACATATTCGGTGCTAACCCTCCATTCCTAGAACTCGGAAAAAAAGTATGTTTGATTTATCTTCTAACATGATCCGCATCCTAACAACAGAACAATTTTTTACTGCTTTTTGATCATTGAAATATTCAATGTTTCACATAATCAACAATCATGAAAAAACCAAGAAAATAAACAAAGAACCCCATAAACTCTCACATTCTTATTCAAAAATATGCTAATTTCCTCTTTCCAAAATCTATAAAAGGAATTTTGGAACTCTCGAAAAATCATCGGATCATCTTCATCTTCCGCCTCTTCCAACAATGAATATTCTTGGCCTTCTCCTCTTGGTTCTCATCGCCATCTCGACTCCGGTCTTGGCTCGTGGACGTCGCTGCCGTTCCAGCACCCAGTGCGACTACGAATCGGTCTGCGATGACGGATACTGCTACACCATCGACGAGATGTTCGAGAAGTACGACCGCAAGAAGTGAGATAATTGCAGTCCGACTAATTGAACGAATAAATCATTGAGCATTCCAATTCTTCTTTTTACTTTCCAAGTTGATTTCGATCGTCAGTTTTCAAAACGTTGTAAGCTTCCGAAGTCTAGAGTTGCTTCTTCGAAAAACTTCGAAAAAAGAAATGGGCCGAACCGGGGATTGAACCCGGGACCTCTCGCACCCAAAGCGAGAATCATACCACTAGACCATTCGGCCATGAAGAATAGAGATAAAAAGGGAAGATTGGATTTCATCGAATAAAAAATGCGATAAGATTTGAAAAGAGATAAGAGGATCTCTCCATCTGTTCTTCATTAGTTCATGTTAGTCTGCGTATCAATTCGGTCATGATCAGAATGCGGAAGTACTTTTGAATAAGTTAACTATCTTGGAATATTTGAAGAAAATATTGGAATCTTTCAAGAACATGTTGGAATCTTCGAAGAAAAAATTTACTTATTGTAACTATTCAGGTCATTTTTTTTTAATTTTTCAAAGTTATTGAAAATGTTTCCATCTTTTAAAACAGCCTCGAGCTCAAGTCATGAAATTTTCAAAAAAAGAAATGGGCCGAACCGGGGATTGAACCCGGGACCTCTCGCACCCAAAGCGAGAATCATACCACTAGACCATTCGGCCACAGAATAAACGCTTTCACGAGGAAATGAGAATCTGATGAAATAAAATAGAAAGATAAGGAAGTGATATACCTTTTCACCGTGAATCTTTTGATAGTTGCCTGGTCTAGGCGATGATATCAAAGAGGAGACCTAGAGATTTGTCATACTGTAAGGATCTGAGAAAAATTCGAACTTTCTAGATCTTCAGCGCATCAACAAAAGGTCAGAAAAGCATTCGCTCAAAGCGAACGGTATTTGAACTTCTACCTAAACCATCTATCAAGAAGTATCGAAAAAGTTCATCAGTAGATCAAATAAGTGACAATCTTTTCTCTCGAAAAAATAAGTGCGAAAAGCTTTCCCGGGGTGTGACAAAGGAAGGTAAGAAAGCTCTCCAAAAAGAACCTATTCTTCTATTATTTCGGTCGTTTTCTCGCCTCAAACAAACACTTATAAAACCATGGGGCAGTCCTTCTTGTCTCGCAACGAATGAAAAATGTGTGTAGTAGCGACAAAAAAGTATCTAACTTTTGAACTTATGTACACACCCACATCCTAATTATGGAGCATATGTGGCACTTTTTTGGAGAAGTAATCTGAGATCTAGGTGAGAAAATGTACATGTAAGAGATGAGAAAAAGAGTATGAATATAATAGTGGATCTCTTATAAACACATTATTTTGAGAACGAAAGTTAGGAGAACGTAAGCGAGAATAGGAGTACAAAGAAATTGGAGAGGATGCCTAATATTTCGTTTCTAGGTTTTTTCTAGTTTTCCTAGATTCCCACAAAACGTGTCAAGTTTCAACTTTGATGATGATACTCACTTGACGTCTTCAGGTTCTTCGACCTCTTCTTCTGTTGTTGTTTTGGGAATTTCTGTAGTTGTCGTTGTCATTGTAGCAGTAGTTTCAGCTTCTTCCACAACATTCTCTTCGACAGTTTCATCCTCTTCTTCCTCATATTCTTCAGTTTCACCTCCATTCTCTTCACCTTCCGATGCTTCTTCCTCTTCTTCTACTTCTTCATTCTTCCCCACGTCTTCTGGTTTCTCGAACTGCACCTCTTTCTGTTTCACCACCATCACTGGCTTAATCTGAACATCGCCTGCTGCCGTATCAGCTCCTTCATCGTAAAACGTCAAATCCTCTTCTAACAGGAGATCCAGGTCATCCTTGTATTCTTCGTAACTCTCTCGAGTCTCTCTGCTCGTGCCGTTATGATCGAAATCCTGGAAAATTCTTTGATGAAGTGGGCACTTCTGAAAGGAACAATAGGAAGGGGGAGGAGAAGTTCTCAACGTCTTCAGATGTGGGAAATATAATAAGAAAGAGGTTCAAGTTTCATAAAAGTTGTATTTCAATTTTTAATTTTGGATGGGAAACTCGAAAATGAGCCAAGAATAGAACTGAGAAATGAATAATTTGAAATACCTAGACATTTTATGAAGGTTCGAACATCAAACTAAACTGTAGATACATTCAAATTTTGAAGAATGTTTCAAATTTTGAAGAAAAAGTTGGCTGAAAAATTCGTAAAATGGTCAGGCTCGAGGGCCACGATATTCTGATTCAGAAAAGTTACGCGATCTTGATTTCAAAAAACTAAAAGCCAAAAACGTTATAGTTAAAATACAACGATTTAATTGAAACCTTTAAAACTTTTCGAAATCTCAGTTTTCTAATGAAGCTTCAGGCGATGGATTTAAGGATAGTCAGGCTGAGTTTTGAGATTTTTAAAAAACAATTATTATGCATCAAGCTTCAAAACAAACAGTAATCTGGAACTCCACAAAATTTTAGCTGCTTCCATTAAAATCTGGAATACTCCAACTTTCTCGCCAACAAAAAATGCTGCAACTGAAAATCGCTCTACTCTAAATTGAGTGGGAGGACATCTGAGCACCAACTAGTCTTCGACCACAACTAAAAATGTATTACTCGTCAAAAAACTAGAGAAAGTGATGCTCATTCGACCTGAAAAAGTTCTCACTTTTTCTTCTTCTTCCATCTTTGTTCTTTCTTGTCACTTCAGAAAAAAAGAACTAATTCAAAGAACAATAGGACCTTGGGGAAGAAGGCATTGGAAATCTGGCGAATCTTCAGATACTTCTCTCGGCCGGAATAATCAGATCATTTATCCCATTTTCCACATTCTAAAATTCTCCAAAAAAAGAAGACAACTCACCGCCAAAAGCAATCCGTTATTGATCATTGATGGCGAATTGAATGCAGCTGCATTGTAGGTTCCCTTATTCTGCCGCATTCGATTCAAACTCTTTGGCGGTTTACATTCTATTCTGGAAATGAAAGAGGATTTGTTTTTAGATGTTTATGCTAATTGTGGCGGCGCCCATCTGCCTCGATATGTTCGAGCCAATTAACTACTTCTCAAAAACATGTGGATGTTGTTACAGATAAAAAAACCAATACTTCGTTTTTCTTGTTTTTCGTAAAATCTTGTGTAGAATGTGTGTCATGTCAGTTTGCTCGTTAGACTAATGTATAATAAGGATATGGTTCATTGGTAATTCAGAGAAATATTAGATGAAGTCAAGAGGGTTTGTGAGTGAAAGTTTTGAAACTTTTTTTAAAAAATTAGGTTTTGAAGTAAAAATTATAGCTTCTGATTGGCAAATTCAGGCTGAAAATTTTTACATCTAGATTTTTTTAAAAGATTTAGATTTGCTTTCGAAAAGTTTTCAAGAATGAAAGATGGTCTAGACAACTAGATAAAACCTCAGAAAAAATCCGTTCAATCAGACTTCAGTAATTTCAGATAAATTCAAATTATTAAGTACCCATCCTAATATTCTCCTTTGATCTTCCAAATTAGATTTTCAGAATCTACCATTTTTCACTAGACTCTCCTTCATTCCATACAGTTACGTGCCATTCTACTTTCATTTCAACTTTCTTGATATCTGATCATTATCCACTCTTTTCCATTTATCCCATTCAGATAAAGAAAAGAAAGTAACCCCGCGCGAAATCAGGTGTATTTGATCAAGAAGTAGAACAAGAGAGAAACACTTACAAGACAAACAGGAAAATGGAAGAAATTGATACAAACAGAAGAAAAGGGAACGAGAAGATTGCTCGATTCCTCCGACGACCTATCATCATCCTCTCGCACAGTTTTGTGATAATAGAGAGAAGCTTCCCTTTGCCAAGAGCAACGAGGAAGAAGGCTGGAGGAGCAGCAGGACGACGGAGGGAGGAGCAAAAAGCACCAGACTCTTCTTCTTCTTCTTCTTCTTTTTTCTATCTTGTGGTGTTGCGCAATGAAAAAGAGTGCGCAACAATGAAGAAGGAGCTGAATAAGAAGAAGATGGGTACGAGTACCATCAAGAGGAACAGATTAATTTAGGGGCGAAAAGGGATTCATAAGAACAAAGATGGGCGAAAGTTATTAAAATTATAGAAAAGAGTCACTCGTGCAGTCGCCGTCCAGGAACTTGATGTCGCGGATTACGAAGGGCCCGTTTGGTTGATCCTGGAAAAATTGGGGATTTTTTGAAACTGAGGTTAGGGTATGCGGTCAGATTTTAGAGACAGCACCAAGGTTTTTGAGCCGAGAAAAATGGGGTAAGCTTCTGTTCAAAAACAAACTCGGATTTGCGATTTTCAGTCTTCCGGCAATCTTGTTTTTCAATGGAACCTTCGACCCTTCAAAACGCTAATAGTTTTTTAAAGAATTTCGGAAGCGGTGGAAACTCAGATTTTACGGTTGAACTTTTTTCGGCCAATTTCGGTTAGCATTGATCCTTATAGATTGTTTAACCTTCAAATCCACACCAGGACGTCTCTGGACACTTCGAAACTTCCTAGAACGTTCTAGAACTGAACTTCCAAATCTTCCTTGGTTTAGTATGTACAGCAAATACAGATTCGAGTTATTCAACCTGATTTATCAGAACTATATGACTAACAAAACCCATCCAGCCATATCTTTACGCTACTGATTTCAAGCCCAAAAATTTTGGTTTGGGTTGAAATAACATCTCAAGACTTTCGTAATCACACATTTCCAAAACACAAATCTCAGTGAAATCACGCATGAATACACGACTTGAAAAATTTCAAACAGTTAGACTTTTGACCTTGGTTAGGTGATTTAGGAGACCAAAACTTTCCAACAAGTTCAAAAAGCCAAGGATCAATTTCTTGATTTTCCCACAATATGACTCTTACTTTCATATCCACCAAGAACTTCTCATTTAACCGCATCTCATTGTCAACAATATCCACTCTGACCATTTGTCCACCATCCCTGAAATTTGAAATCCTTTTTTGTGCCACCATCTCTGCGTCTCTTCATCTTACACACTGTTCCACCCTCTAATGCCGGGAAAACTCACGAAATAAGCTCCGGATAAAACTGCGCGTCCCAGGCTTTATAAAACGAATTGCAAACATAAAGACGGCTGCCGTCTTTCGATAATTGCATCAATGCGGGACCTCCTCTGAATTTGGTTCCACGTGGCAATGAACGTGTCTCTGGAGGCAGCCACCAACGATCCTCCATCGCGTTCGCGGACTTGATTCGTACTTCTGGAGAACAATCGAAGATTCCACCAAGGTTGATCTGAAAATGAATATTGTTTGAAGCAAGAGAATTATGAGAACCTTTCCATGTAGAGATACTCTGAAGGGATCTTGAATGTCGAATCTCCACACAATTCCATGCAGAAAACCGCAGACATACATCCATCGGTCATCCATTGAAATTATCATATCCGTTAGGAGTGCTGGCATTTCATCACTCAGCCAGTTCTCGACCTGAATAAAACCGAATCTTTCTGAACCCCCGATCCGGAAACTCCTGGGTTTTCTTAAACAAAGTTTCACAATTTCTGACTTGTGATTAAACAGAAACAGCTGCATTTTAAGTATGACTAATATTAATTTCAATAATCAAACGTCTTTTAAAAAACCACACACCAATTCCACCAACCTTCAAAGATGGCACATGTGCCACCCTATCAGCCCGCCACTCTCTACTCAACGTGTTCATGTGCAGGTGAAAAATGGAGCTTCCGATGGCAGAAATCGCAAACGCATGATTACAATCCGTGTTGTGCAAGAACTTCACCGAAATCACAAGACTTCCATCAAACGAATCCAATTCGATCGACTGCAACAACTTCGGTGGACTGATCTGCCAGACGTGCAGACGAGATCCGAAGCTTTCTGACACTAAATTATGAGCACTCAAAGTCATTTTTCTAGACAAGTCCGTCAGAGATTTAAGGGAATACCATTATCAAGTTCGCTAGGCTGGAATCCGTCACGAAACAGTCGAGGGTGTCCCCATTCGCTGGAAATGAGTAGATTGTGTCGGGGTTGAAGAGAAAAGTCACCGCCAAACGAGGAAAACGCCTGGTCACTCTTCTTTCGGACCTCCCAAGTTTTTCGGTCGATCAGGACAAAGTCACCTGAAATCTGAATTTAAAAAAGAAAGAGAAAACTCAAACCTTTTCCATGGCCATATCTATCTCCTAATGTTGAAACATGCACTGGTGCTCCTTTTAAGGGCAATGATCTGACCGCATAAGGACAGGAAACGTCCTTCCGGGTGAGCTCTTCACTTCGAATTTCCTGCAATTTAAAGTTATTTCTATTCCTTATGTATATTTTTTGCAGAAATCATTCTACCTTTTCAATGTAAAACTTGTTTTTCTCAAAGCCAATTACATAGATTTTTCCAGAATTCATGCAAGGGACTATGATATGCTTCCTGACCAATTTGTCCATCTCGATCAATGATTCCGCAGACTTTGCCCAATTCATTCTTCCCGGTTCATCTCCATTCGAAGTTAGACGAATTTCAGATAGTATTGTACAGTATGTATCACTTGTGGGATCCAGATCTATTAGAGCGATTTTATCCCGATCGAATCCGATGGAATGAGGACAACAGACTATTGCATAAAGTTCATCGTCTTGTTCTTCATAAGCCTGCCGGTAATCGTACATTTGATGTTCGATGGCCATCGGAGGTCGTTCTTCTGGTTTTGAGAATTTGGCGAAATCTTGAAGGATTTCTTGTTGTTGAGCAGTTGGTTTTGAGTATTCTTGGCTCTGGAAAGATTGATGTTTCTTCAAGCAATGACAAAGTTTCAGAGAACTTCTACATTTCTATCAACCTCCGAAATTCTTTCCATTCATTTCAGACTGACTTCCTAATTATTCATGAACATGTGAAAATTTGTTGTTAAAATATTTTTAGTTATTTTTTCCGATGTGAAATGTTCTTGATGTTATTTTTATATTTGCTGTTAGCTATATAGCCTATATTCAGATCTTCGATTTCATGAAGTTCAAATTTTGCAAACAATCTCATTGTCTAGAACTTCAAGTCCCTCTAGACAAGGGTTCACCAATTTAAAACTAAAACATAATTTCAGTAAAGAGCACTTACAATACAGACACCCATTTTTGGTAACAAAAAATGAGAATAGTAAAATAGTAAAATTGTATAATGTAGAATCGAAAGAGTTCTGGTTGTCTTCGAGCCATATTGGAAGGATGAAGTAGGTGTTTAATCCGGATAAGGTGCTTAGGGGAAGAAGCGACGGAAACACGAATGTTCTTCTTACATTTGTGATCCTAATATATTGATTTGGAATAATTGAAGTGGAAAAATGATGATGAAATATGGGATGAGAAAACTGATTTCTGAAAATTAAATGTTTCTAAAAGTATTGATGATAAGGTCTGATGACGTCTCGTCACTGGTCCCCAAATAAATAGATATTCTAACTTGTGACCATGAATCTATAACCTTTTCCTCGGGATTTCATGTTATTTAGTCGTTTTGTCTGATCTGAATCATATTACGAGCAGGAGCAGGGAACCTCGTTTATTGTGTTTTTTGGTATATTCATTGGTATTACTGGAATATTAGAGGTTGTCTGGAACTACTGTTCATTTTTTGCTGGTTTCAAAGATGCTCCAGTTTCCAATAGCAGGTAAGACCGACGAGTTTTGAGAAAACATCGTCAAGATTCTGATTTGTTTTGTTCCGTATTTTTGTCTGAGAAAAAAATAGTTGCAAAAACAAGTAGCAAACATCACTTCGTTTTAATATTACTGTGTTCTAAAATTCAAGAATGCCAAGTACTAACCAAGGTAAGCTCAAAGATTATTTTGGAATATTTACATCATCGATCGGATTGAATTATGAGTTGGCGAATGAAAGATCGGGCAGGGAGCAAAACTGATAATTCTCTAGAGCTTTTGTAGATAAATTGAAGTTAAATCAAAAGTTGAAATTTTGCAAGTTTGGAGGATTTGACGTTAGGCTCAATTTGTTAAAGATTAGAGCTAGTTGGAGCTTTAAAAGTTTGATTGTGCATAAGTTTCGAAATGTGAATCTATGTTAGACTCTACGGATGGACTTCAAAAAAAATTTAAAAAAAAAAACAAAATACTGAAATCAGAAGTGTCACAATTATGTATTTTTCAACTGGCTTAGCCATCTAACTATTCATATTTCAAATATTTTGTTCTTCCATCGTTACAATCTGATATACTGTAGCCTGAAAGATATTCTGTGTTTGTAATGCTTATCACAAATATCCATTTTCTCCGATTGCAGAATTCTTCATTTCTTCCGGAAGACCATAAGATCTTCTCAATGAAATCCGATACCCTTTCCTCATGGCTCTTCATAACTATTTCATTTTCTTCCAACTCTACCAAAAACCCAAAAAAACAAGACACACAATTTCTGGCAACATTCCAAAATGACTTTTTCATTCCTTCACACATTTATATATTCACTCTCCAATTACTTTTTGACACCCTTCAAGGCACGACATTTTTTCATCTGTTTTCCATTTTCATTCCTTCTTCCAATCGCCATTTGGTTACAATTTTCTTCCTCCAGAATTCCTTGAAATTCCCTTTTCCTCTTTTCTTCCAACTCTTTTGATCCTTGAATATCTTTGTGGGAACATTTGTCCTCACTTTCCCACTCTGAATCAACTTTGTGTCTTAGTTTTAGATTTCGAAAATCGAAAATTGAAAAGGACAGAAATTGAAATATTGTAATACTTCAACAGGTCAGGATACCTTGTTTCTTTTTTGCAGGAGTTTTCAATTTTGTTGTTTTTGTTCTGTTTTTACTGACTATGAGATACAGGTGTAGGTATAGCCTATTTAGAGCCCTTTAATTTCGGTTTTTAGTCTCCGAGAATGAATTGAATAACGCAAAAGTTCGAGTAGAAAATCAAGGATAACAACCAGGGTCAGAAATGTTCCTCAAAAATCAGAAGTTTTAAGTGAAAAGGGAAATTGAATTCGGCTTTAATTGAGTCATGATTGAAAAGCTTTCGAAGTCTTTGTATGTTTTTATAGATGAGGTTTTGAGAAATAAAGCAGAATCTGAATTCCGATTTTTTTTTCTTAACTTTTAGGTTAGCACGATCAGAAGTCGATGTACTGTACTTCAAGGTCTCAAAGTAAATTTATGAATCTTCAATTTAGCTTGTGAATCTCAACATTGAAAGATTGAAAGTTTTCGACTTTTCAAAAACTTCCAACTCCAATTCCAATTTTTCTGACTATCAACGTCTGCTTTCGTCATTTGGTTGTTTGATATTGTTATTCTCATAAGTATACAATTAAGTGTAGGTTTTGAGCAGACTTGAACGTATCAATTTGGAGTATTTAGTAGGAAGAAAACATCTCGACCAATTTTTTAAAAAAACCACAGTATACCTTGAAATTTCAAACTTGGAGTTTGTGAGTGTTTTTTGTCACAAATTTTTAAAGTACACTGTCAAAGTTTAAAATCTCATAAAATTCAACATTTCTAGATCGTCAAGAACTCAAAACTTCAAGAAATCTAATGATGAAATTTCAGCACATCAGTGTTACCTGAAGTTCTTGTTCTTCTCCCATTTCAGCACGGTCTATTGGTTTTGAACTTGAAGTTAACGAATCGAGAAAAGGACTTTTTGTAGCTCGGTTCATTTTAACAAAGATTCAAAAGATCTTGAATTTTCAACTGTCAGAAACGTGATTGATGTTTTGTCAATTTTGTTTCTGGCATTGAAAACCATCACATGGTTTAAAAATCCTCAAATTTCTTGTTATATCTTTCAAATTGTGCAGTTTCTTGATTCTTTTTCGTATTTGCTCTGTTCTGAAAACATATTTCGAACTGCTCACTGGTAAAACAAAATCATCCAACCAAAATTTCGATACATTCCGTCACATACGCATCATACGATTCTTGAGATTCCAATTTTCGATTTCAAAACTTTGAAACTATAATTGCAAGTTTCCAAAATCTCGAATGATAACAAGTAAGTAAGTTCAACATGCCTAGACAAACCAGCTGACACTGAAGTCTGCATAGTTAAGTGAGAGCTTTGAAACAGTGCCATTTCGTCTTCTGTGCACTTTGAAGTGCATGTGAATTCAAAGTATTATCTAAACATTCGAAAAAAACTATCTAAAAATCGAAATGGCTGAATTTTTGTTTTCATCGTGTTATGAGTATACTTATTGCGTAGATCTGAACAGCAGTCGCTTCCAGTAATAATCGTTAACTCAATTTTTGAAATTGACTCAAAGTGGTCAGCAGCATTTCCTCATTGTTCCGGAGAGTCAAAAATTGAAAGTCTTTATTTTGGAGCCTTCTTCATTCAAATTTGTGTTCTGGAATTCTGACGCGTTCCTTTTGAACAGCTGAAAATGTTTTATTTTTCCTTCCGGTCTGGCCATTGTTTTTTGTTAAAGTCAGCAATGAGAGTTGATTATTCATAAAATAATAGCTGAATGTCAGTTTAGATGTCGAATTCTCAGAACTCGAACTTTTTGAAATCGCCAATTATAGTTGTCAGAAGTTTTGGGAGTCATTTGGCTTCAGTAACTTGAACTTGACTCTATTTTCTTTTCAAAATTCAAATCCTTGTATCTTGTTTCATTGCTCTCGTACCACAAAGACTTAAGCAAAGACCATCTTAAAACGGAAATCTTGAACTCCAAATCCGCCTCCTCCTCATCCTCATTGATACGAATTCCTAGGATCTCCACTGCAATTTCCAGTCCCTTTCTTTGGTATATTTGCTCTTGGCCTCATTTCCTGCCTACACAAATAGCCTTTCGTCTAATAATTGAGGTCCCTTTGGTCTCATTTCTTTCCAGAAAACGAGGCAGTGACCAAAAATGACATTCGCGCTTGAGCAAGCAGAGTGGGAGTAGGAAAACACAATCTGTTCTGTTTCATTTTTTTGGATTTCTCATGTTTTTCAAAAGTCTGCGAATGGTCTGGTAACCCAAAAATAGTGCCGGCTACTATGGGATAAGTGTACTTTGTATGTAGGAAGAGTGTGTGACTTGGGGCGGGGATACGGATATTCTGAAGATGAGAGGACCCCCTCGTGGCTTTATGTGTCATGAGCAAAATGTGGGCGAAAAAAAAGAAGAATAAGAGGTCCTTTTGCAGTTTACTTACTTGGATTATGTATGTGAATGCAACATGTGTTTTTTCTTTTGACGCCATTTTGTTGTTGTTTCTGGGTTCACTTGAACCTGTTTGCAAATTTCAGGCTAGAAAGCTCCTAAATAAAAATTCATTGTTTTCGGGTTTGTGTTGATCTCAAAAAATCTGAAGACGGATTTCCAGATCCATGATTATGTTTGAGAGTCTATAATGCCAGAATGTTTTTAAACTTCTGTCAATCTTTTTTGAAGTTCAGTTTTAGACTGGTCCCGTTGAACTCAATAGATTTATGCAAAGCCAAAACTTTCTCTTTAAACTTTCAAAATCGAATGAGACGTCTTCAATTAAACTTCATTAAACTGAATGTCAAACTTAAAAGAAACTTTTCCTAGAAAAAAGTTCGTTTTCCTAATTTTTCTGTCTTGAAAAAGTTTCAGGAACTTCCCTCTTTAGGAGTGTTTCATTAGTTTTTTTCAAAGTTAACTCCAACATCGTTACTTTTTTTTACTCTTCATCTGTTCATTGAAGTCTGCTCTATCTCCCCGCTATATTATAATTTTTAATTACAATTTTTCTTTTCCTTCCATAAGTTTCGAAGATACCACAAAATATCGTCACTTGAGTTTTTTGTGTCCTAAATTTTTACTCGAATTCAACTAGAAACTGTGGACCTGTGCATAGAGGAAAAATTTCTAAAATTAAAAAATTGATAGCTTTCTTGTTCAAAAATCAAAACTTTTTGCAGTTAAGATGACCAAGTTTCACAGTTTCTAGACAGTTTTATTTGAATCATTTGGGAGTCTATAAAATCTAAGAGCAACAGAAAATCTAGACAACAACAACGCCATTTAGTCTACACTCAAGTTTCCGCACATGACATATGAACATGAAACTTTTCTAGGAATTTCCTTATCCATCATCATCAGTTCCTATATCCTTAACAAATCAGAAACACCTTTAAATCCCATATACTTTCAGGCGCCTCGCTTCTAACCAATGCCTCAATGTTGGGTATGGTAAGCACTTCCCCGAATTGCCCAATAGAGGCCCAATGGTTTGTTGGAATCTACACAGTTGTCATTTATGCTCCTTTGGCCTTTGTCTATGTCGTCGTGGCCACTCTGTTCATCAAACATCCCAATGCATTTCATCCACTTTTTGTGTAAGTGCGAGTTTTTGCAGGATTTGTAAACTTGATAAATACATTTCCAGAATCTCATTCTTCCTCATCCTCCTGGCTTACACCACTTCAGCATTCATCTTATTCTTCCGAAACCTACTTGAATTTTTCTTCATCAATCAGTTTATATTCTCGATTCTGGAGTTTATCCTTGTGGCTGCTAACTATTACACACAACCCATTGTAATTCTTGCTCTTCTTGAACGATTAGCAGCTACAGTATTCGTTTCGAATTATGAGAAATCTCTGCAGTGGATTCCGTACTTGATAGGACAATGCATATGTGTAAGTACCCCCTTTTTGAGATACTCAACTTCAAATGCAACAATTTCAGATCATATTCGTGGTACTGATGAGTCTATCCCAACACGAAGGCAACCTAATCAACAATATCCAAATCGTTCTCTCCTTCATAATATGTTTGGTTAGCTTTTCTTGAAACCCGCCAATTACAGCGTTTTTTTATTGTTTTTGCAGTGTCTAGTCGCCTTGTTTTGGGTGAATCGGAACAAAACGGCAAACTCCGTCGGGGGGAAATCCACGTTGACGACAAGGTATCAATTGGCCGAAAATATCAAGGCGTTGAGGTAAGGAATCAGTGAGCAACATCTGATGGAGAGTGTGGGAAAGTTGAGCATTTCGAGACAAAATGTGATATGAGTTTCTGTCGTAAGATTAAAATGTACTTCTGGTGATTACAAAAGTCTAGAAATGCATGAGAAAGTAGGTCATGATTATTCCAATAGGATTTGCAAAACTGTTGGATTCGTGCAAAAACGAAACGGAATTTTAATATTAGTTGCTTTGTTTCCAATGAACCAGGGAACATTACAACTGAAAAAACTAATGTTCCAGAATCTTCGTACCGTTCATCGTCCTGGACAACGTTATATCCTTGATGTTCGTCATCACAAGTTACACTATCTCAATAGGCAGAAAATTTGACGAAGATGAATGCAACCAATCCGCCAAATATGTACCTATTTTCACAATTTTCAGAACGGTATGGATCTCCTCACCTCCATTAATCCAAAATTCCATTTACAGATAGCAATTCTCATCCAAATCTCGATGGCTGTAATCGTAGTCTATATGCATGAATCAATGAAAGTTTGGAGTTGGAGAGAATGTTGGCGGAGAAGTAATCGGTCACAAGATGTCAGTGTGACGATGAGTAGACCTGATAGGCTGAAAGTGAGTGTACCGTGTATTCGAGAATCAAAACATTTTATTTTCAGATAAAAAATGTGCTTGGTAAAAACATTGTGGAACAAGAAACTGGTGAAAACTACTTTGCACAATTAAGTAAACAATGGCAGAAAGTATAAGAATATGTCTTATTTTTGTGATAAATTTATTTGTAAATACAATGAATCTGATTAATATCCCTCCTCATCAGCAAAATCTCTTGAATGATGACGACGTCTTCTGGAGATCATCAGCTCTCGTTCTTCCTTTGGGAAAATGGTTTCAAGGTTGAGAACTCCCAAATCGAATGTCTTCTTTGGAATTTTTCCTTGGGTGATGTAAGACTTGGGAATCAAGAATTTGACTTTGCGGTGGCCGGGCTGAAATTAAATCGTTTTGAGGGGAAACCCTATAAAAGAATTCTAAAGAAACTCACAATGTACTTATCATCACAATCATGATAGACCTTGAAGATTGGATCGATTGGAGTCAACTCAGCTTCTCCTCCAGACAATTGGAATTCTCCATTATTGTCGGTATATCCAGCCTCCAAAAGATCATCTGGATCTGGTCCCGAGTCCTCTTCCCACAACTTTATTCTAACGTTGGCAGCTGGTTTGTCTCCACAGAGAAGTCGTCCTTTTACAGCAATTGATTGATCTCTCATGGCAAGAGTCACGGAGAGAGAAAGCAATAGGATATGAAGAGATTTCATTCTGAAATAATGAAAAAACTATTGAACATTGATTGAGGAAGTTTTAGTTGAGCGTGCGTTTTTGAAAACTAAAACACCAAACAAAAATGGTTTATCAAAAAAGGTTGTTATCAAATTTTGTGTTTATGAAAGAAGAAAGAGTCGGTGCTTATTTGTCCACACTCGATCAAAATGATAAGATATGAAAGTGACAGCTTCATTTGTATAGAAGTCATCAGCTAGAGGTTTCGGATTAAGGAGGAACCAAAACAGAATTTTGTTTCGGGATTAGCCAGAGATTGACGTGTTGCGACCTTTTCTAAAGTCCTTTTGCTATTCAACATGTTATCTATAGGATTCTTTATCATCTTAACCTTTAGAACATCAAAAATACATACAAGGGAAACATGAAAAACACGTAATGGGTGGGGGAGCAACAATGGGTTGGCTGGCATCGGGAAAGTATGGAAAAATAGAACTGGGATGGAACAAAAATTAATGAAGGAATAGATATGAAGAATGGGGGTTTTCAATATGAAAAATTGATTGAAACTTTTATACAGAAATTCTGTAAATATTGTTTCTTTCATGAGAGCACCAATCATCAGAGCTCAATGCGAACAAGAAAAAAGGGAAACCTAGAGAGCCGTGATCGAAATAGTTTCATTATTGGGTAGTTGATTCAATGGACGAACGTAGATTCTCGGATGACGTCCTTCTGAAGATTCCACGTCGACAATGTTGACTTCGGCTAGCCAACGTTTTGGTGTTCGGGAGGAAATCTGCATTTTCATCTATATAGGGAAAAATATTAAAGGAATTTTGACTGACGATCTTACCTGGCTACCATCATCCCATCCAGAATCAATGTCATCGTCAATATTTGGCCAGTCGACGTTCGGAAGATTTCTGGTGGTGAGGGGTTGCCAGATTGGAGATGCTGCACTTTCGGATTCTGAAACACGATTTGGAAATATCAGAAAAACTTAATCTGGAGCTTTGATGTCATTGGTTCTGCGTTCAGATTATTGATGCTAAAAACTATTTGCAAATCTCGATTTGTGAGACTTCTGAAGCCAAGCGAGATTTGCTACATTTGTTTTGATATCAAAAATGACTCAAAATACGAAAATGTTTCGAAGACCTTATCAAGAAACAAAACTTGGCTTCGAATCAAATCATAAAAAAAAACTAAAGGGTTTCTTTTTTGTTCCACTGTCACTAAATCTGGGAGAAACATTAACTGAACACACTTGTGGCTCAAATATTTTTGTCAAAAAAAAATATCCTTCTTAGAGGTGGTGGGACAGCAAAATTTTAATTTTTATGAAACTCTTGTAAATTGAAACTATAGGTCGTGAACATAAGCTGATGCTGATATGCAAACAGTTCAAATTCGGTTATTTTCGGTCCGAAAACAGGCTCAAAATATGAATTGTCGTAAGGTTTGGTGCATGGTACGGATACACCACAACAGACACGCTCACGCAAAAATGCACAAAATTCCCCCGCAATTTCCCCCCGGAAACTGCTGTCCCGCCACCTTTAATATTCCTTTCCCAGGATTTCCTTATTACCTGCAAAACTTGCTTGCTCACTCTTATTCAAATCCAACGACGGAAGGATCAACTTTGTACTGCTACTTCCGTTTTGAACCTGAAAATGGTTTCTTCATCATTTCCATTTCTTTTCCCCCTACCTTATCGATAACAAGTCTCGTCGACACTGGTTGATAAGCGGCGTAGTTACGTGAGCCTCCCGACGATACACAACAACAACAGTACTCTTCGACCAGCACTCGTTTCACTTTCTTCCAGTACATTCTGAAAACAAAATCGTGATTTCAATTTTTGAGACACTTGGGTACTTACTTGAAGACATCTCGGTAGTCTTGGTTGAAAATAAAATAGATGATACAGTTGACAGATGAATTGAAAACGACTAGAAAGTTGCTGGTGTCCGAGAGAAAGTTGAGAAGAACTGGAGATGGCTCCGTGAAGTTCTCGATGAAGTTGACTACGAGGGCCAAAGTGTTACATGCAAGGAAAAGGATGACCACCATGATCATTGTGATAGTGTCATCTGAAGTTCCCTCATTCTTCGGTGCAGACCCATCTGACTTGGCTTTCGACTGTCTCTTCACAATGATTGCGTTGATGCACAAAAGGAAGAAAAATGGCAAGAGAGTCATCAGAACCATATACATGTAGCTGAAATTTTCTAGGTGAAACATTAAAGTTGATCTGAAAAAACTCACATATTGTAGACTGAATTGATAGTGACGAAAAGTGAAGTGGGGCAGATTTCGATGACTTCTTCTTTGGTGATGTCGTTGAAACATTTTCGAAGATTGAATTGAGGAAATCGAAGAGAGTTGTAGAGAATGGACAGGACAACTATGGAGATGCAGATTTCTTTGGCACGACGGACGGTACAGTAGAATTTTGCTTGAGATGCCCAGCAGACCTAAAACTTTTAAATTGAAAATGAAACTTCTAATTGGGTCAGCTTACATTCATAAAACAATCTACCGCAGCGGCGACTGTGAAATAAATACTGCACGTCTGTGCCATATACCCGAACGGAAGAGTGTATACAGTTGTGTATGGAGCCTGTGTGAGCTCAGGAATGTACGATCTAGCGGAATCGATCCAAAAAATGAATAGACCCGTGACGATGACCATGAAATCACTACATGCGAGGAATAAAAGATAGGTGTTGGCAGAGTTTTGTAGCCTTTTTCTTGTGTAGAGAAAGACGTTGATGATGTTGGTTAGGACACCAAAGACGGAGAGAATGGGAAGGGCGAGAATTATCGTCAAATAGTTGGCCCTGGAAAACTTTCTATTGGTGAAGGGTTTACTGAGAAATATTCTCTGATTTAGGTTTTTCAAAGGCTTTCCGCACTCGAAAATTATGTACCGTAAAACCTCTAATAGAAGGGCACCCAAGTGAGCATAAAAAGAATACTTTCTCAAGATTTCTTTCAATCTGAAAGCAGTCAGAATCGAGTACTTGTCAAAAATAGACTAAGAGCAATATTAAACGCTTCATGAGTTGTTTATTAAAAATTAGTAATGGATACTTTTGCGAAATTTAAATTTTGTTTTGGAGGTGGAGGTGACATGCCCTTCGAGGTTTTACGGTATATAAAATGACCTCAATACTCCCAACAAATCGATGGAACACAAAAAAGTTCTTCAAAGGTTCAAAGTTAAATAATCCCGACAACTTACCACTCAAAAAACGGCGAATAGTCGTCTCTTTGAATATCGGAGCACAAGCATTCTGTCGAGTTCTCGCTACCTTCCCAGTCCAGAATCATGATGCTGAAATGAAAAGTGTCTCGTGAAAGTGTGAAAATTTGAAACGAAAAGTATAGATTTCTTTTCTTTTTCTCCTGAATATGTGGGCGGAGATTTGGACCCTCGCCCAAAAAAGAATCAGATTTCGCGACGTTCTTCTCTAATTAACGACATTTTTGAGACTTTTTGACAAGAGTGAAAAGTTTGAAGATGAAATGGAGCAGGTCAATAAGTTTCGAACTTTCTCAAAGTACAAAATCACAGTTCTCCTGCTTCTGAACTTGAATTGAATTTAAAAAATTTTCCCTGGTCAATGATTCTAATCATGATTGAAATTCGATACTTTTTTATTTGGCGCAACCGATTAGGGACTCTATTTTTTGTGTTGCTCGCTTTTTTCAATACACCAAAGATAATTGTCCTTATTTTGAAAAAAAGGAGGACATTCTCAGAAAACACCAAGGGATCAAATGCATAGATCCAGGCGTTTTTTGTACCACCAATTTTTCGTACTTTTCATCCCACGACTGCGTCATAAACGTACACAAAGAACTCTGATAACTCAATTTGTCTTTTGAAGAATGTCTTCTTCTTCAAAAGAAGAAAAGAACGTCACGGAGTTTCATATGCATCAGAATTCCCTGTTTCTTGAGTCCTCAACTTGTTCATTTCACTCATTTATTCAACCTAGTTCAGATAATTCGAGTAGTGTTTGTAGATGGACTGTGAGGAGTACACGGGAAGAAGGAAAAATTAAAATTGAATTTCGGTCATCCGGAAAATAATTGAAAGATGTTGGTTGGAGATGAGAAACGTAGAAGAAGAGGAATTACAGACGCACCTCTAGAGAAGACGGAACAGAACAAAAATGAGAAATTTTGAGAAATCAAATGAGTCAGTAAGAACCGACGTTCATAGAGTGGATCATGGAAAGTAAGGAGGATTTCAAAAGGATGACCTCATTCAAAATCGTATTATGATAAAACTCCAGATCAATCCGTTTAAATTGGGGAAAAATATCATACTTTTGTGTTATCAAGAAAACCAAAGTTCTACTGTTAAGAAATCAGAGTAATTTCAAACATCTAATTAAACACGGAAGATAAAGGTTACAGAACTTTTTGTAAAATTCTGTAATTTACCTACAAATAGAATCCATCAGGCTTCCCAACATCAATTTTTTTGTTTAAACTTTTCATTGCTTTTTAACTTATTTCTTGAAAAGTATATGTAAATCTTCAGTTCCCTTATCCATCATTTCACTTACTCTGGTATCAGTGGTATCATCCCTTCGAGTATTGTCGCCGTCCGGTTCATCCTTGAATCAGAAAACAAATAATCAACTAGAAATCAAGATAAAGTAGCAACTTGAAGAAGCAAAATACTTGAGGTTCGGAAGGAAAAGAATTTCGAAGACAAAGTGGGCGGAGTTTCTGAGTAGAATAGAAAAAATAAGAAAAATGGGAAAAGTATTTGTATTTTTTGGGAGTTAAGGAGGAGGGAAAGGAGAAGAAGAAGAAGATTTAGTGGACCTCCAAAGAAATTGGTTTCATGAAAACGAGACTGATTTGGTTCGCAGATTGGATGGGTAACTCGATAAATTTGGGGGGATAGGAAGAAAATAATTGGAAAAGGTAAATTGAAAGATTTATTTTCTTTTTTAGCCAATAGGTGCATCCGAGTTACAAGCTCGATGATCATGTGTACTTGATGCAAAATCTTCTTCAAGTAGACATTTTGTGCAAGAACCAGAATACCAATGAGAAGATGTGAGGGTTTAGGAATATAGGGGGAAAGCTAGAAGCATTTTTAGTTTTTTTTTTTTTTGCAAATTTCCGTTGCCACGTCGTCACAATGATCGCCGTCAAAATGACATGTGTGGATGACGGCAGATTTCACACATTTTTTCTCTCCTGGAGATTTTTTGTTCTCTTGACTTTTTTCTTGCCGATTTTTTGATTCGTAGTTGATAGCGAGGGAAAGAAAGAATCATTAACATGAAGGAAGTAAATGTTTGGAATAAGGAACCAAAATAAACAAGTAAAGATTCTGGTAAATTTAGACAGAGTATGTGTGTTCCAAATCCACTGCGCTAGTTGTTTTTAGATGACGGCATTGGGAAAAGTACCAAGAAAATGTTTCAGATTTAGATTGGGGTTCGGGATACAAACAGAGAAGAATGCTGAGAGCTCTTAGAAATCTAGATCGAAAATTTCTAAGCTGATCTAAGATTCAAGCTTTTTAGACTAAAGGTGCGTTAGGGGTACGCCCCGGCAGACAATTGAATTCGCCGGAATTTCAAAAGTTTCAATAGAATCGAGACTTTTTGATATTTTTTTGCGGGTGGCTTTCTTTAAATGGTTCCTCGTTTGAACTTTAAAGATCAGAGAATACTTTTGAAAATTTTTACTCCTATCCGTACAAAGAGTAGAACGGTACTTTAATCATCAACTGCTCGTTTGCAAATCTTGAATTTTTTCAATTTCGGAACGGAAAAAGTTTTAAACTCATAAAATTCTAGAGTAGGCTTACTATCAATTATTTATCAATTACTTACTTCATCTTTACTAAAACCGGAACCCGTTGAAACAAAACACGAATTATCTCCAAGTGGTCCCCTCATTAAACCAAGCAAAAAATTTGCAGACGAAAAAATGTGGGAGACTTCTTCTTTTTTTCATTCTAATTGATTTATTTATTCATTCATGAAATTATCCAGACATCTGAAAACTGGAGGGATTCTTCAAGATCTCTTCCACTTCAAAACGTCACTCTGATTTTTGAACAGAATTCAGAATTGTGAAGTCTGGATTTCAGATTCCATGGTTTGAGTTTTGATTCAGAAGGTCCTCTAGCCATGAATCATGAACAAATCCACGCTCCCTCGCATAGATCATAAATGTTGACGTCACAAAGACTTTTAGAAGTTCTTCTTCCCTTTTCGAAAGTAGAAATATGGACCACACTTGAAAGGGGAAATTGATCCAGAGGAGAAGGGACTTAGTGCCAGTTTCAGAAAAAAAGATTCTTAGAGTTGCGGCGACGGAGAATAAGAAGAAGGGATGGAGGCCTTGTGGGAATGAAAAAGTTGAAAAGAGGAAGTGAAAAGAGTCTGAAAGGCCGGAAGAAAACTATAAACTTGCCGAGAGGTTTTCCTCATTTTTCAGATGGTAGATCAATGAGCATGAATCTTTGAAGATCAATTTTCTGGTTTGAGAGAAAATCAATTGGGGAATTGCAAGTAATCAAAATCAGTATTTGAGCATGAAAACAATATCCAAAGTTCAGAATTAGCTTCCAATAACCAAAAATCTCAAAACTCATCAGAATCCAATTCTAAAAGGCACTATTTCTAACTTGACCTCGATTTTTTGCATTATGTAAATTAGTTATCCAGCATCATTTTTTCTCGATCGCATTTGTTTATAAAGCAAAAATAAATTGAGTCGTTAATTTACTCACATGAAATTCTGATAGAAATGACAGGATTCTTGGAACCCTGCTTCTATGTATTTTGAAACATCAGATACCGGAATGAAGATAAGCCTTAAATTAAACCAGTTTGAATCTCAAGTCAATCTAAAGTTAGGTTCTCCTATATTTTGCCCCTTAAAAATCGAAAGAACCCTTATCTGAGCTTTAAAATCTATAAAAAAAGAACTTTATGAAACCAGGAAACGGAAGATCTTTGAAAATCATACATCAATAAAGAACGTGACCGAAAAAAATTTACAAAAAAAAACCTTCACCGGATGTGAAGATGTCATCTGTGAATCCCTGACCTCATCTTCTGTTTTCTTCCAGAAAAAAAGAAAAGGTGTTATGGACATTATAGTGTGATGAGGAGATGTCAACACATTCTTCTGAAGGAAAAATGAAGAAAAGAAAAATGATGATGCTCCGACTGGAAGACATTTGGATAATTCAAAAAGAAAATACATAATATTACTGGAAACACGAAGAGAGAGGATGTTCCATTTCCTTTTGTCTTTTTTTTGAAAAAAAACGGGGATACCGAATGGGGACTGAATTCGCAGAATCTCTTCCTCCTAGTGGTTTTTTTCACAAGAAATGAGCTAGATTAATAGGTGGTGAAAAGGGGGAGGAGTAGAAGGAGAAATGACGAAACGTTTAAAAGAAGATAGAATGGGAACGTTCCGATGGATGAGAAAGAATGGAGAGTTCCTCAAGGATTGTACTAAAAAAGTATGCTCTTCGCAACACATTTTTAACAAAAAGAGAAAATGATCTGAACATCGAAAAAATAGAGAAAAATCCAAAAATTAATGGGTTTTTATGGTGACTAATGATTCAAACTTCGAGGCAAACTGGAACAGTATAGTGAGGACTGGAATTACAATTGGAAGAAAATCATCCATTGGAAAACCTTTGGGATAAAATGTTGAATTTACAAAAAAACAAAAGATTTCTGATCAAAAAATTCTCATGGTCTAGATTATTTCAAAAATGAGTCAATCAAGTTTTCCCTCCGAGATCAAACGAGAGCAAACATCGAGTGTTTTCCCATATTTTCAATTATACCTGGGGAAGTTCCACGACAATATTTTGTATGACAAACGTAATCAGAATCAAGAACATCATTCTGATGAGTAAGAACAATAAAAAACATTCCTGCCTTTTCACAGCTGAAATATATCCCCGGTCTCCCCCAGAGGTCCCCCCAGGGGAGGACGATAAGAATAAGAAGTCAAAAAGAAATGTACACCGACACACTCATCATCGACACATTTGTCATCAGGAGGCTCTCTTCTAAGATTCTTTCTCTCTTTTCTTTTTCGAACATCTTGACGATGTTCCCTCTGGAGTCGGTCTCAGTGGCCATCCGGGCAGTTCAACGTGACATTTTCTGAATTATGAGGAGCCAAACGATGAGTTGTTGCAGAGGAAATGCGGTTTTGGACAAAAAAAAATGACCAGAAGGGATTGAGTTACCGTAGAAAGTGGTACGAGGGAAGTTTGAGAGAAGCGAATTTGAATTTAGAGGTCCTTTTGAACAAGCAATGACGCAGGAAACTTGATATGAAGGCGTTGTTCAGTTTTATTTTCAGACCCAAACAAACAACTGAAGCAATTCGAGATGTTTTTGAAGATTGCCAGATGACCATTTAGAGAACCACCGAGTGCGAAGGGTGGTCAGAAAATTTAAGGATCAGAAGAATTGGGCTTTGCGACGTTTCGAAATATGACGTTTCGAAAGTGAAATTTTTCACGAGTGCAACGTTTTGCATGTGAAACGACACACTCGAGATGTCACACTTGCGGAACGTCATCTTTCGAAACGCCATCTTTCGAAACGTCGCGAAGCCAAAAATTGAGGATAGAATTCGAAGTAAATTTCCTCCGGAGAGTTTTATAGTAGACAACGAACAGATTCCATTTGAGTGGTTTTTCCATATTTTGCCATTTTTATACCATTTCTTTTATTTTTCTATGAGTCCCGATGAAATTTTCTGCGGCTCCTCATCGATGCGTCTTCAAAGAACACATGGAGTTTCGAATGAAGAAAAAGTGCACATGCAGATGTGACACACACGAGAAGAAGTCGAAGAAGAAGATCATTATTTTCATTTCTACATGTCTTTTCTTCGTCATTGTTCACTCGATAAATAATACATAAATCAAGTAGTCAGCTGGAAAAAAGGAATGAAGGAAAAAATGAGAATGGGTATGTGGAAGTGTGGTTATGTGTCGTCGTATTCGAAAAAGTATGTTCTGGAGGGGAACAAAAAATGGGATCGAATTAGATGGTCCCGGGGACAAAGGGTTTTTGGAAGAAGTGCAGAAAGTATGGAGATATTTGGGCAACGGGATGGTCATGAAGTTTTTATGAAGTTATAAACTGGGATTCCATAGAAGATACAGAGGCTATAAAAGTTAAGATTATTCAATTGTGGCGGAAAGTTTCAAAGAAATTTCTAGTTTGAAAGTAAGTATCGAAAACGGCCACCTTGATTCAGGTTACAGCCGACTTCGGATTCTTCATCCGTTCTTCTACATTTATGATTTATGAGTGAGGAAACAACAAGTGAAGAAATAATAAAGGACTACAAGTTCCTTGGGGAACCCTTTCATTATCCAGACTTTAACGGAATCGGAAGATTCTGGCTCGAGATCTTTCTATCAAAGTTTCAGAAGATTCAGCAGTAACAGAACGTTGAAAAAGACCTTGTGAGCTAATAAGTTTCTCGAAACCGAACTCTCAAATGCCTAAAACAGAGAATACTACCTCATTTCCTCCTACACACCCAATAAACGTCTAGCAAACGACTTGCAGACGACCTTACTCTAAAAAAAGATTTGCACAAATTGTTTCTGAACAAAGAATGAGCAAGAGCATCTTCTAAGTGAATACCGAATGATGTCCTTTGACCATTTGAGCACGTAGCCAAAAGGAAAAAGAAATAATGGATTGGAGAACAGAGAACGAAATATATCAGATTTAGGTTTTTAAAAGAAATAAAGGAAGCAACTCCTAGTTTCTTACATGCATTTTTTCTCCAGATCTTTGAGGACATATCCACGAGACAATATATAAAATGCACCGGAAGAAAACTTAATTAGATGAAATGTGTTGGTAGTTTTACAAGAGTTTCAGAATTCTTTTCGCTCATTTTATGAATAACTCATTTCATATTTGTCTACCCTGTTTTTCAGTAATTTTCAAAAATCGCAGACTCACCGTAATCGTCCACTTCCAAACCTTTGGATGCAGAACAGATTTTCGTGTCGTTATTTTTTCTGAAACAAAAATTGTTTCTATTAAAAATGATAGTATGAGGAAATGGAGATGAACAAAAGGAAATAAAAATATCAAGGGATCACAGAAATAAGAGACGGGAGATGTTGTTTTTTGGTTTCGGAAGGTCTGAAGTATGGCGAAGAAAAAAAGAGAAATTGGAATCTGAATATTTAGAGAAAGAAGAAGAGCCACTTGGAAGAACATAAGTTCCAGTTCTGAGTCATAGGAGAAGGCAAAGATCGAGGACAGTCTGAGGAGGTTTGAGAGTTTCAGAAGGATTAGGATTTTCTGCTTAATTAGGGTTGTTTATGAGTGATTTCGAAAGGTCGAGTTATTAGGGAAAATGGATTGAAGCTGGAAAAAATGTGCCATGTTGAGCAACGACACTTAAAATTTTGGCTGAGAAATCTAGAAGAAAATTTAACAAAACGCCATTGAAGGTTGCTGAGGAACTTCAAAACTGAAAAATTTTAAAATTATGGTATCAAACTCATCGTTTTCAAATTTGCCGAATTCCTCACTAGAACCAAAAATCTACAAGTTCAAAAATTCAGAATATATTTCAAACCAATCCTGACGACAAGATTTTCAATCAGTCTACTTTTTTTTTAAATTCTAGACAAACCTTTCCTTAAAATCTGGATCACAAGAAAAATGCAAAGTTCTGTTCGTGTGAGCCAAAAAGGACATCACATTTTTCATTCTGTTCTTTCAGTTCTAATTCATATTCATTAACAATTTATACACTGCAAAAAAACGAAAAGATAGAAGAGTTTCAAAGATGATTTGTTGTTTTTATGAATCCATCATCATCATGTTTCATTTTCATCTCGTATTGACACCACACATCATACGAGTGTAAAGTGAGCGAGAAGGATCTTTGGAAGAAAAAATGTGGCAAAAAAAGTTCGAAATTCAGGTTTCGGTTTACCATTTGAAACCGAAACCAAGAATGAAACCTCGTTCTAATCTTACTATTTTCCTAGGGGCGAAATGAAAAATAAACGGATTCGTGTGAGTGAGGAAAAAGTAAAATGAGTTCAGAATGAAGAGGCGGAAATATCTTGAACTCGAATGAAAACTGGACTCAAATACATTTAGAAACTTGAAAAATGTGTACTTTTTGTTTGTCTGTTTTTCAGAGAAAAAGGAAAATGAGGATAAAAATGCGAGAGAATATGGATGAATGATGTTATTTAGTTAATTGTGAAAAAGTAATGAATCTTGAACGGATTCAAGATTCAAGATGGAACGTAATAAAAATTTCTGTGGGTCATCGTGATTCATTATTCTTGTCTTTGAATTTGGAAGACCTACAGAGCTGGAACAGTTTAGATTACCTATTGCAGTTGCGAATCAAAAATTGGCCAACTACGGTTTTTTTAACTCCACAGGAGACAAAAGAGAAAAGAACCCGAAAATCAAAAAAATTCTGCGATTTGAGACCAAAATGAGCATCTTTGATAGTTTCTCTATATACCGGTAAGAACAGGTTTAATATAAAATGATGGGAAGTTTCTTCAAAGTTATCGACTTTAATAATACGCGAAAAATCTTTCAGCGCTCATCATTTTTTGCTATATGTAGATATAAATCTGAACTAATGTGACTATGCACCTAAATATTGACACCAAACATATGTTTCATGACTAACCCGTTTTGAACTTCTGGTAAATATAAGCTCGATCTATTCATATTTCTGATGCATGATTTCTATGAATGGAACTTGATTTTCGTAAACTTAAGGCCAATATGTTTTGCTTTAGAAACTGAATTCTCCAGTCTTCAAACTTGCAAGAGCTCTTGAAATTTCAGAAAACAAAGCTATCCCGAGATCGGTCTCGATTTCAAGACTGCAACAGAAAGATTGACATTTCAGCATTTTTTTAGAAGCAACAAAACGACTGCAAACTCGGAATGAATAATTCAACTATCCGGGGGTTTCGAATCAGAGAGATAGGATTCTTGGCATTGACTGACAACAGAAGAAAGAAACTCTAAGAACCCAAAATCAGAAAGCTAAAAGTAGCTGATGAGGTAACCAGATTCATACGATCATCTAGCATATTCATTCTAGAAGAATTGAGACATTTGATATCCAATTTCCTGGCCCTATTGGTAACTGAACCTAACAAAAGAACTGGAAAAATCATCACGTTTCTCGTATCAGATTTCTCCCCGAAAATATTTTTGGTTTTCTTCCAAATGGATATTGAATTGGGTTAGCAGAAACTGAAACTGAAATTTGGGAACAATTCCACCTACTCTTGGAAAGGAAGTGTATGTGGATTTATTTACGGAATGGGCAAGAAGGGAAGGAGGAGCAGCATGAGATGAATGAGAAGATAGATCAAAAGAATACGAATAAAAAGATTGTTAGTGAAATTGAGGTCAAACAACATCTGGAAAGCAAAAATTAACAAAGTGGGTATGAGTTAGTTTGGTTTCGAAAATTCGAAATAAACTGAAAAAATTGAAGCAAAAATTACAAGAAAATTGAGATCCTCGGAGCTCTAGGTCTAAATAGTTGCACACTATGACACCCAAACTGGAAATCTGAAGTGAGACATCAGAATTCCAAATAGAATAGTCTTCCGAAGTTCATGTCAAGTGTGATGAACACGATCTTCGTGCACATACATATAAGTTCATAGGTTCACTTCTCTATCTTTAGACGAACCTCAAGATTTTTTTGCTAGAAAGGTTGTCGGGAACTCTGCCAATTATGTCCCATTGTTCCAAAAAAACACTTCTACAGCAATATTTCCAGAATTCGTTCGAGCCTATTCTCGGAAAACTTGGGTCAAAAACGTTCTTATTCAAATACAGGACCAACAACGTCATCTACCCGGAAAAACAAGAACGAACTCTTCAAGAAGAAACAATGGTAAAATAAGGAAATTGTTGTCTATTTGCAGGAAGAAAAACGAAAAAACAAAGTTGAGAATGGTGGGTAAAGAGCCAACGTTCGCCCATCTCTTTATCTTATTTTCTCTTCTTTCTTCCATTTTCTCACTTAATCCACCAATTCAAATTGGTATTCATTTTAAGTTAGTTTTCGATGGTGTGAAGGATAGAATAGAAGATTACGGTAGAAGAAAATGCGTCACGAGGATCTTCAAGTTGGTAATAAATTGGAATGGATAAACCCTTTCCCCCTCCGCGACGTCATCTCATCGGTGACTGCAAATAAAGAAATTCTGGAAGAGACAAAAACAAAAGGAAAAGTTCTGGGAGACAATGAGAGAAAGAGATAATAAACATTGAGTATTGGGGGGAACGTGAATAAAACATGGACCCTCTTCCACTGGAAAAAATGGGTGATAAAAAAGTTATTGTGAGCATTACTCTGCCCTCTGACTACTTTCTTTTAGTTTTTCAACTCATAAGAAAAATTAGTCGATGTGGTTTTGAAAGAGAAAAAAATTGTGTCTGAATTTGAATTCGAATAGGAGGGAGGATTAATTGGGAGGACGATTCGTGGAAGACTGATTCGGAGATCATAGAGGAGAGGAAGTGGGGGTGGATTCCGTTCAATGAAATTGGTTTGAAATAGAGGATTTTGATATATTTTACTAATTCTTGAAGTTTTTTGGGACAACTTTTGAGACACTTTTCGGTGGCAACAAATTTCGGGAACTTATTCAAATGTGAATAACTTTTTTCAGAGGAATCGAGTAAAAACACGGTCAACCGATAAAATGTTTCTCACTAAAAATGATATTGATTGATTATAAATTCGTTCAATTTCATCAAAAATCAACAATGTTACGCCTTCTATGTATTGCCGAAAAGTTGCTGAAAATGCCAGAATGGGAAATTTCTCGGCAACACAAGTCGTGAATCTGTTAATTTTCAAGGAAATTATACGATTTTTTACCAATCGATAGCTTTTTAAAAAGGAAACATTTTTCCTGTTGACAGTATTTCCATCGGATCCCCCCGAAAAAAGGTATTCACATTTGAACGAGTTGCTGATATTTGTTGCCGCCCAGCACTGTTCCAAACCCGAGAGTTGAAAATTTTGTCAAAATTAGCTTGCTCTTACTTGACAAAAATTGATTTCTCTTTCTTGACAAATACCAGAAAATAACATTCAATTCTACTGTCTGAGACAATCTGTTTCTGAAGCTGTTCCTCTGCTTTCAGGAAGAAAATTGGGGTTTTAGAAATTTCACAATTTTTCAAAGTTTTCCTACCACTCACTTTGGAAACCCTACTAAAAGCACATTTCAATCCATCAAAAACACAAAAAATAGTAAAAAAAAATTATTATGAAACAAGATTCTGATGCCTTCTTCAACTCCCTCTCTTTTTTGCACTGAAATTCCTGACGATTCAAAATGTTCACGCCTGAGCTCACGCCTCGAGCTGACAGATAGTATGCGACAAGTTGCGATTAAAGACAAAAAAATGAGGAGAAGAGGTTCTTCAGAATCGGAAAAATAGAAGAAAAGAAGGTACTTTCT
Source organism: Caenorhabditis zanzibari (assembly GCA_963966625.1). Classification (NCBI taxonomy): domain Eukaryota; kingdom Metazoa; phylum Nematoda; class Chromadorea; order Rhabditida; family Rhabditidae; genus Caenorhabditis; species Caenorhabditis zanzibari. The sequence continues at coordinate 8,245,766 of OZ016472.1, read as the reverse complement.
CTGTATTCAGAAGTAGTATTATTTTCTATCTTTTGAGAAGGAAATAGGAAACGAACGAGTAGGAAAAAGGGTTCCTGGTGACTATTTGCGTTTTGATTGACATGGTACTAACATAGCGTGGACACTTATCAAAATATGGGGAGGCGAATTCTGGAGTTTTTCCACTTCGGAATTCCAATGTAGTAGTGTCAGCAACAAATTAAATGCGTCACTCTCCCTTTGGAGCACCACCTAATCCTCTCCTGATGATGTTGCTTCTAGCGGAGAAAGTGTATGATGTACGGAAAAAAAGTAACTTGATGTCTTTCTGTTGCAGAAAGGACCCCTTCGGAACACGCGATCATTCGTTAATCGGTCCACAGGGAACCGAAGAGAGACGAGGGAAGAAGTCGATAAGTGGGGTGAAGAGGCACATGAAACATGGTGAAGGACCGCCCGAGAGTTTCTTTGGTGGAAATAAGAAGAAGAAGTAACAAAAAACACTTGAACGCTCACACGAGATGTGGTTGGATTGAAGAAAAGTTTGAAAAAGAAGCAAACCACGTCATTATGCGAGGACGAATGGGATGGGAAACTATTTGAGCAGTCGATCAGAGACTAGGAAGATCTTCTGGAGAATATGTATAGTGGGATGGTGGTGGTGGTGGTCAATCAGGATCAGAGGATTACTGCTTAGAATTCGAGAAGTCAGAAGCGCTCCACTCCTGAACAGGGCTCACTCTAATGTGAATAACTTTTTTCAGGGGGATCCGGTAAAAATACGGTCAACAGAAGAAATGTTTCCTTTTGAAAAAGCTATCGATTGGACCAATCGGATTGGTTGAAAAAACGTCTAATTTCCTTAAAAGTTAACAGAGTTACGCTTTGCCGAAAAAATACCGAACTCGGCAACTTTTCGACAAGGCGTAACTCTGTCAATTTTTGATTAAAATTGACCGTTTTTTCATCAATCGGTAGCTTTTTTAATAAGAAACATTTTTTCTGTTGACCGTATTTTTACTCGATTCCTCTGAAAAAAAGTTATTCACATTTGAACTAGCCGAAGTTTGTTGCCGCCCAGTCCTGCTCCTGAAGATGTTCTTTGTCTGAAAGTAATCTTTTACTTCCTAAATTACCTCCAGATCTTTCTACAAATTGTTTTATCCAAAAGTCCTTAAACGTGTCTAGTGCAGGCAGCAGTTTTGACGTAAGTCATCAGCGACCAAACCTAGATGCTTGTCAAATCCATTTGTTGACTTGATTTTGCTTTTATTTTCTGAGAACCTACATTAAAGTTACTGCATGGGAAATACATGGAAAGTACACGCATCGGGTGGAAGATATCATTGGCAAATCATGATGGTAATTTAAGTGGAGACCTAGAGGTAGAACATGGAATAGTAGGAGAATGAAAGTGTACAAAATGTGCAAAAAAAGTGAAAAATCCGGATTCTAGGAGAGATGAATGATCTCGAATGACTTCACAGGTATTCGACAAATGGGGCAGAGAAGGGGAATCTGCTTCTGGAAGGCGTCGTTGCACTTCTCGCAAAGACAGAAATGATTGCACGGGCGGAGAAGGACTTGTTTGTCGGCAAGCTTGCACAGATAACACTGAAGACGTGTTTCGTTGAGCGACTCTTCGATCGACCTGAAAATGACATCTTTGTGGAGGTGTTTTTATGAAAATTTTGATTCGTTTTTTTTTGCTGTGGAATGGAAAAGAAAGTTCAGGATGTTCGTCACTTTTTATAATCATAGGAAACGAACTTGATGACTTACTGGACTTTCGATTTTGATGGTTTCGGGCCATGCAAGGCTTCCACAGTTCGTCGAATTGGTGCTGCTCTGCAAACAATAAAATCAGTCAACAATCCTGAAGCATGTGACTTACCGGTTGTCTACTTTTTCGATGAATCCCAGAATGAAGTTTATCGGATGCAGCAGTATATTGATGACTCGCGTTACCAGATGGACCTGCAATTTATTTATTCTTCCAACTTATTCAATGTCTGTAATTTTACCTGCGGAAAAATGAATCCAACAGTCGTGTAGACGATTGAAACTCCATACGGGATGACAGTGTAGAGCACATAGCTGATGAAACTCTCGCGTGGCGTCGATGAGAGCCTTCGGTAGACATAAAGCACGATTAATGTTGTGGACACGAAAAGGAACAGGGATAGGGATGAAAATACCGGAAAATTCGTGAAAAACCAGCTCGTTATCCGAAGCGGGATTGTGACGAAGTAGTAGACCGGGTAGATGAGCTTGAAAATGTAGTCGAATGCTGTTCGAGATGCTCGGAGAGCATCGTCCGGTTCTTCTTCGTGATATTCAGACATCTTTGAAATTATTAGACGGAAAAATCAAGAAGTTTACTGGAAACTCGTGCAAAAATTGTGAAATTCTCGGAAATGGCCGCGGCCTAAGACACCAAACATCGTGTAGTCCTCTCGGACAACCCCGAGGAATTATTTTTCTCAACGAAACGTTTTTCAGCGGAATTCTCTTTATTTATTCAACAAAATACCAATTTTCAGAAAAATGACATCTTCAAGACCAGAGAGTGTTCTGGTTTGGATGGCCAATCGTGGCAGCTATGTTGAAAGCATGCCAGGAACAATCCTTCGGATCAAAAATGCCTCCAAATTTGGAGACAATCTTTATGGTAACTTTTTTTTTCAAAAAGGATGTTCATTCATCGTACGATCTTTCAGGATTTAAGGATCAACCAGGAGATCTCGTCGATCTCAAATGGGAGAATCTTTTCAAACTGCGACCAACACTTGTGGAGATTGCTTTTGGAAGAAATCCATGCGATTCGCTGGTCAACGTTTTAGAAGAAAACTATCAAGCGGAACAGGTACACAAATTTAACTAATTATTTTTGTAGAACTATTTTTCAGATCCGTGAATTCTTCGAAAAAGTGAAAGCGTTGTCATTACATATGACAGATATTTCGGCGGAGAGCTTACTGAAACTCTTGGATAAATTCACATTGCTCGCAGCGTTCTCTTTTTCGGAAACCAAATTCTCACAACCAGAATGGTTCACGATTATGAAGCGACTCTCAGAACTGAACCTACGCGGAATAGAATTAGCTGATAGTATTCTAGAAGAAGTTCGACAAAATCTAGATGTATCCCTGATGAAACTATCTGGAAATCCTGGTGTTGATGTCAATGAGTTCAAAAAGGGAATTGAGTTTGTGACAGTGAAAGTGCTTGCTGTACAGGAAGTGAAGTTTTTGGGAGAGTCTGATGCTGAACAGCTTCTCGAAGTCCTTCCACAATCGTTTCCACGACTTCAAACACTCATTTGGGATTGGAACGTTGTTGATCCGGAGCTAAATTTTGACGAAAGAACTAAAAATGTTTTGAAGCAACTTCTCGACGTTCATCAGAAGTTGAGCCTCGGAGCTCTCGCCGTTGTTGCTTATACGCCGAATCCAGAAACAAAAGCTTCGATCGGAGAGGTGGCACGAACATTGAAAGAAGTTATAAAAAATGTCGAGCTTCATCAGTTTGCGACGAAAGGACTCTCGGATGGGATGGCTAACTTCTCGTTGATAGTTGCTGGAAATAATGAAAAAGTTATCAAAGATCTCGTTGAGATGTACATGGTTGATCGTTCCACCATGCCACCGATGGGGTAAGAATTGTTAAAATTTCTAGTAAAGGTGTGTAATTTTTCAGAAAACTGCTTCGACTTTGCGAAGAAGACATTGTTCCAATCTACCCAGCAATCACTATGGATTTCGGAGGATTTGATAAAGCTCGTATTCGTCAACTGTACCCGAGCCCGACAGATTAACCAGAATTTTTTTTCCGTTTTCTTGTTACTGCTTGCTTGTTACGTTGATTTTTTTGTTTTTGGGACTATAAATCATCTTCATATTTACACATAATGGCAAGAGATAAGTTCTATAGCTAGTCAAGGCAGGCAAGCACAGGGATTACATGGAGAAATACCGGGAAGCGAAGTTCGGAAAAAAAGACTAGGCACGGGACACTTCACTGATGACGCAGTTTTTGAATGGTTTCCAACCCCATGGTTTCTCGAGTCTTCCACGAAGTCCGCGGTGAAGACGATCACTCATGACAGCTAGAAACTCCGGATAGGAAAGTGTTCCATCATTATTCTCATCAAAAATTCGGAAGATCATCGACACAACGACCGGATCCAATTCCTTTCCAATCGTACATCCAACAGCTCTCGCGAATTCCGGTTCAGATACAGGCACGTTGCTATTAACATATAGACGAACGGCACTTTGAAATTCAGCTAGATTGTTGAGAAATCTGCTGAATGTTGCCCACTGATGTAGAGTGATTCCTTGTTCATCGTCTGCTGATTTCTCCTGAACTCTTTGCAGGTATTTGTGGTAGTCGTCGAAGTTGACAATACTGTATCGCAGTATGAGACGAGCGAAATCGACAGGAGAGATCGTGCTCTTTCCACGAGCAAATTCGTAGAACTCGATCTCCATCAGCTCTTCTTGCAAATTTTCGTAGAATCTGAAAAAAGCAAGTGATTTTGATGTTACTTTATGGAAACTCACTGTTGGAACTCATCGAAGCTCAACGTCGCATTTCCTCTCAACCCGAACAAGTGAAGAAGCAGTGTGGTGTCTTGCTTGCGAACCTCCTCCTCGCTTTTCTGTAATGAAACGATTAGTATGAACGAGATTCTTATGGGAAGTATGCATGAACATGAACGAGTCGGGTGCCTGAAAGTGTCGCGGCTTTTGAAGCAAACATTCGAGCAATCTGGAAAAAATGGGAAAGATTTGTAAGACCAAACAAGCACCAGGGTGAGATGGAAAGTCAGAAGGGGGTCAATAATTTAGTTGGAGAAGTGGGGAAGTTTGAGAAGAATAAGAAGAGATAAGAAAAAAGAAGAAGCGCGATATTTGACAACAAACAGGCGGGTAGATGGATTGTGACAGTTAGTGAGCTTTTTTTTTCGTAAAATGTATCTTCGAAATCAATTAAAACTATCACAATCTCAAAGGGCAAGCATAACCGTAAACGTCTTCTTGATCATGCAAACTTCCTTGTTATCATTGCTCTTACAGTGAACATAACGGCATACGAATCGGCTCCAGTGAATAGACGATCAGCTCCGATTCGACTGACGGCGAAATGATAATCGGCAGCGTCGAGTTGGCAAGACTGAACAACAGAGAAAAAGATAGATAAAGGTAAAAAAGTGAAGCTTTTGAAGGTATTTTATAAGGGTAAGAGTTGGTGCAAACGCTTACATCTTGAACATCGTCCTCTTCTCCTGTCTTCGTTGGCTGCACGCGGGTCGTTGAGCGAAGTGACGACGTTAGACTACGAATCTAAATTTCACTGTACTAAAATCTAAATATACTTTTAAAGGGAACTAATAAGGAAATGGCAAGATTGTAATTGAATTTTTAAATTTTTTCGCAAAAAGAAATATCAAAAAAGGAAAGAGAAGCTTAAAATAAGGAAAAGTAATGTAAATCTTCCAAGTTATAAATGATTGAATTTCAACTAAAGTTACAATAGCGGGATGCAAAAATGCAAAACCTAGAGGAATTCTGAACGCGTGCTGGGAATCGAACTGAAATTTATGAAAAGCTCATTTACAAATACAAACATTCGCAAGCAAGAAATCTGTCAAAATAGATTCAAATCGTGAGAAATTAATCAGGGTCAACGGCAAAACTTCAGTTAACTCACGCAGTTATTTTTCAAGAAATCTATATTATTGAATATCTGAATGGGGATTTTATTCAAGTTCACACAAAGCAGGCAAATATCGCACTTCTCTTTGAGCTTCCTCTTCGGATAATTTTCAGAAATTGGGGGAAGTCTTCGAGTACAAAAAAAACTTACCAGCATAAACTCATCTCGATCTATATTACCATTATCATCCTCATCGAACATTAAAAATGCAATACGGAATGCTGCTTTAGATTCTGAAAACTATTCATAGTTGAGATTGCATTCAGAAATTTAACAAGACTTACTGGTCAATAGAGTAAGTAGAAATATGTATTCTGAATACGAAATGATTCCACTTTGATCCATCGTTCGGAAAAAGTGTTTACTTCCACTTCGAAACGGAGGGGTCTTTTTTAGAATTCGATTGATGTCCTTCTCCTTCAGAACTCGCCGATAAACACGTTCTCGTGGAGCATCTAACGTTAGAGAATCAATAAAATCCATCGGACTCATGTAGATGACGTCGTCATATTCAACAGAAGCGAATTGAAGAAACCGAAGTTCTCGCTTTGTGAGCTTGTGGTCGGATTGGACATTGTGGCGAGAAGCATCGTCTGGACCATCTAAATTTTAAAATTTGAAACAAGAAGATAAAGAATGAATCTCTCTTTACCTAGAATCCCCGCATTCGCAGTTCTGATCAATTCAAACGCTCCAATCGAAGTTCCGATTCCAACGGCTGCTAACGTTGCCAAACTTCTAGACGACGTTCGTTCCACGATTCTTTGCGCAAGAATCTGATGTCGTTGTTTCGGTGAAAAAGCCCAGAGTCGAGAGAACGCCCGCTTCATCGATTGTCTGCAAATATGTTCGAGTTCTGCCAAGTGTGTCAGGTGTTTTTTCAGCGTAATAAACAAGTTCCGCTTCCCTTTACGCCTTGTTTGTTCTTTCTCCTTTGACTGATTTCTTCGAGTCTACTCAAACTTTTAAGGTTTAGAATTAATGCGAGTTTTGCTACATAACGATTAAGTACTTGTTGGAGTTATCAAACAGGCGTGAATAAAGTGATAAGAACTTTGTTGTCTGAAGCAAATAAAGTTTTTAGAGATTGGGTGTCGAAACAAGCAGGCATCATGTGCTCTGTGGCAACCATACTTTTTAATATTCGGTCGGAAATAAAAATATTGAAGAAAAAACCGAGATAAACGAGCAAATTCCAATTTTTTCAACCGGAAATCAAAAATATTGGAAATTCATCAACTTGTCCGAGAGGAGTACAACGCCGGAAATTCCTCGGCCACCGCTCCTCTCTAATGCGCGGGTTTTCAAATTTAAAAAAGCGGCGCCACCGGGCTTGTTTACTTTCTTTTTACTACACCACTCTTGTTTCCGCTCTGAAAGTGTACAAACTTCAATGACGACGGGTGTTTGGAATGCAACGATAAGGGAAGATGGTCGTTATCAGAAACCAGGGAGAGATTGGCACGTCCTCGACCAAATACGCTCACACCCATTTTACTCATTTCTATCGTTCTGGTCAGAAAACTCTACTTGACAAGTAAGAAAAAATGACGCGTAGGAACACTTCCGATAGTGATGAGCCGCATCCGTTGCCACGTCAGCATGAACTCCCTCAATACGATATGGTTGATGTAAGATTCTAACTAGAAGTACCGTAGTCCTAGAAATTTTGAATTCAGGATCTGGAGGATTTGGATAATATCACAGAAGTGGAAGTGAAATCCAATCGAGGATCGACTGCACAATCGAATCGTCCTCCTCATGTCACAATCAAACAGGTAAAGTCTTTTTAGTTTTCATTTTTTGAATCTCAATTCTTCTAGGATGAAGTGGATGATGTTGGAGAGAGACAGGTTACTGTAATTGAGATTGCTTCCCAAAGAGGATCATCGAGAAGGGTGGCTTCGAGAAAAGTGAGTTTCAAATTCAAAAATAAAGAAAATTTAGAAAAATTATTTCAGGAAGTTGCTCCATCGATACCTCTTCCTGAGCACCCGGCCCAGCAAACAGCTCAACAATCATCTCCTCCCTCACAGAAAACAAGGTGAGACTTTCTAAACAAAACCGTTTCTAAACACCATTTGCATATTATCCAATTTTCCCAAGTTTCATCGCGCTCCATTGCGAAATTAGGTAAATTCAAAATTTTGAGCTTTCCCGCTCACTTTTTTCTCATGTAGGTCACGTCAAATATAAAAATTTCGTTAATTTTGCGGTTTCGACGTGACCTACAAGAGAAACAAGTGAGCGGGAAACCTAAAAATTTTGCATTTCCCCAAGTTCGCAATGGAGCGCGATGAAACTTGGGATGTTTTGATAATATGAGCTTCAGATCCCAAAAACCACCAAATCCCGAAATGGCTTTCGATATTGGAGTTGAAAACATCGCCCCCGTTCTTGTCCACAAAATGAACATGGATGATCGAGACCCAAAAGATAATGTTCAATATTTGAATGTTTGTTTAGTCATTTTTGGATTTGTTATCAAAATAATTCATTTTTCAGACAACTTTCTTCGAAGTATTCAATGAACCGAGTGAACAGTACCACAGTATTGCATGTGTATGGACATTGTCTTTCAAAGTCTGCCCCCTTTTTTCAAACTTTATTCTAAAAAATGTTTTGTTTTCAGATATTCGAAATTGTGAGAATCTACAGTTACAAGATTCTAACCCTAATCTTCGGATTACTAATTGCTCTTCTAGGTGGATTCCTCTTTGCTCTTTTCGCTTTTCTGAACATCTGGATCGTCAGAGTGAGGGCAAATACTCGTCTGCTATAAGATTTTCTGCTATTTTACCATCTGCTATTTATGATCATCTGCTATCTGCTATTTTCCGTGGATCATCTGCTATTTTTGACTCATCTGCTAGGTTTTTCCCCTGTTTGCTATGTCTCATCTGCTATCGAGTGTCTCATCTGCTATGGGTCATCTCATCTGCTATTTTTTAAGATCATCTGCTATTTTTTAAGATCATCTGCTATTTTTTGAAGATTATGTGCTAGTTTTTTTGGATCATTTGCTAGTTTTGGGGATCATCTGCTATGAATTTACGGATTGGTCACACAGGTTCTAGGGACATTTGGTATATCTGTATTAGGTCTGCTTGAGCTATACTCAGTATTCTTTTTTGGATTACTTGCTGTTTTTGTGATCATCTGCTAGTTTTGTTGTGATCATTTGCTAGTTTTTCAGGATCATTTGCTAGTTTTTTAGGATCATTTGCTAGTTTTTTAGGATCATTTGCTAGTTTTTTGGATCATCACGCTAGGAATTTTTGATTCATCTGCTACATCCCCGCAGTTGGTTCACTGGAAAGAATAATTTTGTTTTACACACAGGTAATAACAAGGTTGGTTTATTCTAAAGAAAAAACCGCAAATAAAGTGAATAACAACAAAATTCAACAATTGCAATCAGACCATCAACTACCTAAAACAATAAAAGAGAAATTAAAAAACAGTAGAAACGCCTGTGGCGTCAGCAGAGTCGTCCGATGAGGTGACAGATGGAGAAAACTTTCGAAGTGGCCTTCTGAAAAGTTTTTCAAAATTAAAGCATCATTTATATAAAAACCTTGTCCGGTTTGATCTACGCTCAGTTGATGAAGCCATTGTTGAAGCAGCAGAGCTGGACTGGGGAACAGGCGGTGTAGATGCAGCTGAGCTGGCAAAGGAAGAAGTTTCCGGTGTAGATGTAGATGGTGCCAGGTTTGGAGATGCAAGTGGCGTCGAGTTGACCGTTCCAGACAGAGCTGATGAGTCAGAGTCGAACGTGATGCTGAATAATTGAAATTAATGTTTCTTTCCTATGATGTTATTGTAACCAACCTTGAGATATCAGAAATAGTTCTGATGTGGTTTCTCGCTGATTGTTTCGATCCATAACGGTCCGAAATTTTCAGCCCACTTGTTTGGGCGAATCCGTTCACAGACTTAGACTGTGCGGTAGACTTCTTTCCTGAGATTCGAATCCAGAAATTGTTAACTTCGTCTTTTTTGAGAAGACACAAGCAGAAAATACTGAAATGACAGGACTAATAAAAATATAAATGTAGAAAGACTCACACATGAGAACAGATATAAGCTGGAAGAGTGACGACACATTTCCAGCAATCGAACGTGTAGTCATCCCAAAGTTTAACATTGATGAATTTTTGGTGATCGCTATCGTCTAAGCTGATATCCTCCAAATGAAAAATATTTCGAGTTCGGCTGATGAATCGCAGATTTTCGCAAGCCAGTTCTTCACGGTTGAGCTTTTGAAGATCGAAAGCTTCAGCGATTTTCAACGGCACGTTGAGAGCAAGACTCCGCGATGAAATTAGTCCAGTTGAGCTGTAAGCGGCAATTCTATCTTTTAAATCATCTTCGTCAACTTGGGAGGAAAAATAGACGTATTCGGAGCCATCAAGGGCACTGAGCCAACATTCTCGGTGTTTATCTGAAAGCATAATTATATATCTGATATTATTGTTAGAGTTCAGCGAAACCTTGACAGCAGACATCTAACTTTTTGATAAGCTCAGGAACAGAGAGCCTCCGTGACAGAGTAGCTTTCAAAATTCCGTTGAATGTTTCGTTTTGGTTGTTCGTAGAATATTGGAGAATGTGACCAGCACGAAGTTTTGCAATAGCCGATGACGATTCCATCAGCATTCCCTTATTCAACTGTAGCCAAGATGTTATTTTCGGGTCAATCAGTTTTTCGATGTGTCGTAGACGCCTGTCGAAAGTGCTTTCGTCAAAGCAAGCAAGCAAACCGGATCTCCATTTTCCATTTTTCTGAAATGCAAAAAATGAACACGAATTCTCGGCGTGACAAGCAAACCATTCTTCCAAACAAAAATGGCTTGGCTTGATTCGCAGCAGCTTTTCCACCGTAGTTGTATCTCAACAATGATAAAATGTGTACGTCACATCGAATCGCGCTAGAGTTCAAAACCTGAAAAAGTGAGAATACTCATAGAAGTTGTGAGACAACTGTCACGTCAGGATAGTGTTCCAATGAAGATTCTCCGTCAAGTAAGACGCATGGGATTCGACGTGGTTTGATTGAGCTTTCAAATCTATCAAAAACTCCTTTTAGCGCATTGGCAAATTTGAGATGATTTTCAGCCTTTTTGTTTGAGTGCAGCATGAAGCCTAAGGGAATGACACGAGGTTTCAAAGAAGTTTTTGTCTTGAAGTTCTCTGTCTCCCCAAGAATGATAGTGACGTAAACGTCGCCTAAATCAAAAGTTGTGTCAACATGAAGTCGAGATGGAAAAAAAACACCATTCGGCGTTTTGGACAATAGTTTCTTGATTTCGTTGTTTCTGGTAGGTTCATCGATGTGTTGTAAACCTTCGACGAATTGCACCCAATCATCCCACTGTGCTTGTTCTGGGCAGCTGCTAAGGTAAATCTTACAGCCTTCCTCAAAAACGCGAACAAATGTGAAATCGATAAGAAGATTGGCCGAGTCTGAAAAAAAGCGTTTAAATTATTATGAATATATTGTTGATCTCACTAGTTTCAAACCAGACATTGTCAGGATCCACGAGCTTCAAGTCTTCCGCCATCTTCAATGTTGTTTTGGAGCGAGGTCCGGTTTTCCGGAAAATAACATCAGGTGTGGTCCGCGCAAGATTGGCAACCTGTTTTCTGCTCACAGAAAATCCCATTCCACGAGCCATTTTCACAGCATCAGAAACGGTTCTCAATGGAAGAATATTAGTTCGAAGTTTCTCCTTTGTTACCTCTGTAAAAACCAGAAAATAAATTTCTACGCAATCAAAACACGTACTGTCCATTCGCTTAGGAGGTGCAGTAGATGTATTGTAAATATCGATATCACCGAGACTGGTCACAAAGTAGTAAATGTACGTGACATCTTTGTAGGCTAGAACCTGAAAAAACCGACCTCATGAGAAGGTATTTAACCGATTCGCAAACCTGTTTGTGTAATCCGTCGTTGTTGAAATCTGTGCATTTCAAACAGGTTACTTTTTCCCCAAATATTTCCAATTTTGAGTAAGAAGGTTGGTGACGGTACTGAACGGTCTTGTCCTTATTGTATTTGGTCTTGGACCACGTAAAACAATCATGGGGATTTTTGTCACACATCTGACTTGGAATCTTTATGAGGAGCTCTTTGTAGTGTTTCAATTGCAAGAGTTGAACATCATCGATAGAGTCGACGGACGTGAACCTGATTTAAAAAATTATTTTGACTCCCGGCCGATTATCACTTACTTATCATCAGTGATAAGACGTTCAAAATCGACTCCTTTCAAATATTTCAACTCCATTATGGCCAAGGTGAGCCGTAGGCGAACACAAGAAGTATTGCTGGGTATTAGGCGTTGAAGCGCCGTAGGCGATTTTACCTGTAAAAATGTGAATAAAAAATAAATAGGGAACAAAGCAAAAATTGAGAAAAAATTCTGTCTGACGACGTTTAGGATGGCTTAACATTGATAAAAATGATTAATTTAATTTTCAAATGCATTTTTTGAATTTTCAGTGAAAAAAAAACGAATTAAAACGGCTTATTTTCACCTTAAAACCGGTAAAATTCAATTAAAAATACGAAAAAATGTAAGCCGTTGTATGCGTCGCGTGCGCGCGTCGCGGTCGTTGGCTGAGTATTCAACGCTTAACCGTTGTTGCTGATATTTCTCTATCTATTTCGAGTTTTTTTTTCAAAAACGCTTTTTTCTTGCTTTCTTTTCAATTTTCAGCATGTTTTCGCGTAAAAAATAATATTTCATGAGAAAAATTTATTTTACTGGAAGTTTCAACTAAAAACGTAACAGGAAAGGGATTTGCGTTGAAATCCTAAATTTTTTTTTGGTATTTTTTGTTTATCGCGCCGTACATTTTCATTAGTAATTTTGCCTGGTTTTCCAATAGTGATTTCTCAACATCATTTTTATTCATAAATTATACTAATTTCCAAAATTTATAATCAACTCAATTTCTATCTGATTAATAATCGAGCGGAGCGCATAATTTCCTTTTCTGATTTCCTTACCGCATGATTACCTCGTATTTGTTCGTTTCTGCATTGCAGCTTAGCTTTTTCTTCCGTTTATTTCAAAAACTAAAATTTCCAGAACTCCCCTATGGCACAAGAACATCAACCAAAACTTCGCCGGCGTAAGCTATTCTACATGTGTTATCCATTCGCCACTCAATGAACCCTCGCCCAATGGTACTCCGCTAATTTTCAGTAGGCTGCTGATCGAACGCGCATTGAAATTTAGCGGAGTGTCGTAGGGCGAGGGTTCATTGTGTGGCGAATGGATAATATCAACTTTTTTTTTCATAATATTGTCGAAATAATCAAACTGAGACTCAGTGTTTGCAGACTTTACAGTATCGCAAGCCAAATTTGGCTTGGTGAACTGAACAGTCCGCAAACACCGAGTCTCAGTTTAATTATTTCGACAATAAATATTACATTTTTAAAAACATCTTTACTTTTTTTCTTCCTTCCCATGCAGTACATCTGTTCTGATATCCGGAATAAAGAGTAGTTTTCTAGACACTAAGCCGAAACTGGGACACAATTTCAGAAAAAAGGACCCAAAACGTATGCGAATGACACTGAAAAAACAAAACGTATGCGAACAACACAGCGAATGACACTAAAATGTGAAGAGTATTCCATGAAAAACGAGGGAAAGCCCAGCAAGTGATCTGAATCAACTAGCACATAATCTTCAAAAAATAGCAGATGATCTTAAAAAATAGCAGATGAGATGACCCATAGCAGATGAGACACTCGATAGCAGATGAGACATAGCAAACAGGGGAAAAACCTAGCAGATGAGTCAAAAATAGCAGATGATCCACTAAAAATAGCAGATAGCAGACGATCATAAATAGCAGATGGTAAAATAGCAGAAGATCTTATAGCAGACGAGTATTTGCCCATGGGAAGGAAGAAAAAAAGTAAAGATGTTTTTAAAAATGTAATATTTATTGTCGAAATAATTAAACTGAGACTCGGTGTTTGCGGACTGTTCAGTTCACCAAGCCAAATTTGGCTTGCGATACTGTAAAGTCTGCAAACACTGAGTCTCAGTTTGATTATTTCGACAATATTATGAAAAAAAAAGTTGATATTATCCATTCGCCACACAATGAACCCTCGCCCTACGACACTCCGCTAAATTTCAATGCGCGTTCGATCAGCAGCCTACTGAAAATTAGCGGAGTACCATTGGGCGAGGGTTCATTGAGTGGCGAATGGATAACACATGTAGAATAGCTTACGCCGGCGAAGTTTTGGTTGATGTTCTTGTGCCATAGGGGAGTTCTGGAAATTTTAGTTTTTGAAATAAACGGAAGAAAAAGCTAAGCTGCAATGCAGAAACGAACAAATACGAGGTAATCATGCGGTAAGGAAATCAGAAAAGGAAATTATGCGCTCCGCTCGATTATTAATCAGATAGAAATTGAGTTGATTATAAATTTTGGAAATTAGTATAATTTATGAATAAAAATGATGTTGAGAAATCACTATTGGAAAACCAGGCAAAATTACTAATGAAAATGTACGGCGCGATAAACAAAAAATACCAAAAAAAAATTTAGGATTTCAACGCAAATCCCTTTCCTGTTACGTTTTTAGTTGAAACTTCCAGTAAAATAAATTTTTCTCATGAAATATTATTTTTTACGCGAAAACATGCTGAAAATTGAAAAGAAAGCAAGAAAAAAGCGTTTTTGAAAAAAAAACTCGAAATAGATAGAGAAATATCAGCAACAACGGTTAAGCGTTGAATACTCAGCCAACGACCGCGACGCGCGCACGCGACGCATACAACGGCTTACATTTTTTCGTATTTTTAATTGAATTTTACCGGTTTTAAGGTGAAAATAAGCCGTTTTAATTCGTTTTTTTTTCACTGAAAATTCAAAAAATGCATTTGAAAATTAAATTAATCATTTTTATCAATGTTAAGCCATCCTAAACGTCGTCAGACAGAATTTTTTCTCAATTTTTGCTTTGTTCCCTATTTATTTTTTATTCACATTTTTACAGGTAAAATCGCCTACGGCGCTTCAACGCCTAATACCCAGCAATACTTCTTGTGTTCGCCTACGGCTCACCTTGGCCATAATGGAGTTGAAATATTTGAAAGGAGTCGATTTTGAACGTCTTATCACTGATGATAAGTAAGTGATAATCGGCCGGGAGTCAAAATAATTTTTTAAATCAGGTTCACGTCCGTCGACTCTATCGATGATGTTCAACTCTTGCAATTGAAACACTACAAAGAGCTCCTCATAAAGATTCCAAGTCAGATGTGTGACAAAAATCCCCATGATTGTTTTACGTGGTCCAAGACCAAATACAATAAGGACAAGACCGTTCAGTACCGTCACCAACCTTCTTACTCAAAATTGGAAATATTTGGGGAAAAAGTAACCTGTTTGAAATGCACAGATTTCAACAACGACGGATTACACAAACAGGTTTGCGAATCGGTTAAATACCTTCTCATGAGGTCGGTTTTTTCAGGTTCTAGCCTACAAAGATGTCACGTACATTTACTACTTTGTGACCAGTCTCGGTGATATCGATATTTACAATACATCTACTGCACCTCCTAAGCGAATGGACAGTACGTGTTTTGATTGCGTAGAAATTTATTTTCTGGTTTTTACAGAGGTAACAAAGGAGAAACTTCGAACTAATATTCTTCCATTGAGAACCGTTTCTGATGCTGTGAAAATGGCTCGTGGAATGGGATTTTCTGTGAGCAGAAAACAGGTTGCCAATCTTGCGCGGACCACACCTGATGTTATTTTCCGGAAAACCGGACCTCGCTCCAAAACAACATTGAAGATGGCGGAAGACTTGAAGCTCGTGGATCCTGACAATGTCTGGTTTGAAACTAGTGAGATCAACAATATATTCATAATAATTTAAACGCTTTTTTTCAGACTCGGCCAATCTTCTTATCGATTTCACATTTGTTCGCGTTTTTGAGGAAGGCTGTAAGATTTACCTTAGCAGCTGCCCAGAACAAGCACAGTGGGATGATTGGGTGCAATTCGTCGAAGGTTTACAACACATCGATGAACCTACCAGAAACAACGAAATCAAGAAACTATTGTCCAAAACGCCGAATGGTGTTTTTTTTCCATCTCGACTTCATGTTGACACAACTTTTGATTTAGGCGACGTTTACGTCACTATCATTCTTGGGGAGACAGAGAACTTCAAGACAAAAACTTCTTTGAAACCTCGTGTCATTCCCTTAGGCTTCATGCTGCACTCAAACAAAAAGGCTGAAAATCATCTCAAATTTGCCAATGCGCTAAAAGGAGTTTTTGATAGATTTGAAAGCTCAATCAAACCACGTCGAATCCCATGCGTCTTACTTGACGGAGAATCTTCATTGGAACACTATCCTGACGTGACAGTTGTCTCACAACTTCTATGAGTATTCTCACTTTTTCAGGTTTTGAACTCTAGCGCGATTCGATGTGACGTACACATTTTATCATTGTTGAGATACAACTACGGTGGAAAAGCTGCTGCGAATCAAGCCAAGCCATTTTTGTTTGGAAGAATGGTTTGCTTGTCACGCCGAGAATTCGTGTTCATTTTTTGCATTTCAGAAAAATGGAAAATGGAGATCCGGTTTGCTTGCTTGCTTTGACGAAAGCACTTTCGACAGGCGTCTACGACACATCGAAAAACTGATTGACCCGAAAATAACATCTTGGCTACAGTTGAATAAGGGAATGCTGATGGAATCGTCATCGGCTATTGCAAAACTTCGTGCTGGTCACATTCTCCAATATTCTACGAACAACCAAAACGAAACATTCAACGGAATTTTGAAAGCTACTCTGTCACGGAGGCTCTCTGTTCCTGAGCTTATCAAAAAGTTAGATGTCTGCTGTCAAGGTTTCGCTGAACTCTAACAATAATATCAGATATATAATTATGCTTTCAGATAAACACCGAGAATGTTGGCTCAGTGCCCTTGATGGCTCCGAATACGTCTATTTTTCCTCCCAAGTTGACGAAGATGATTTAAAAGATAGAATTGCCGCTTACAGCTCAACTGGACTAATTTCATCGCGGAGTCTTGCTCTCAACGTGCCGTTGAAAATCGCTGAAGCTTTCGATCTTCAAAAGCTCAACCGTGAAGAACTGGCTTGCGAAAATCTGCGATTCATCAGCCGAACTCGAAATATTTTTCATTTGGAGGATATCAGCTTAGACGATAGCGATCACCAAAAATTCATCAATGTTAAACTTTGGGATGACTACACGTTCGATTGCTGGAAATGTGTCGTCACTCTTCCAGCTTATATCTGTTCTCATGTGTGAGTCTTTCTACATTTATATTTTTATTAGTCCTGTCATTTCAGTATTTTCTGCTTGTGTCTTCTCAAAAAAGACGAAGTTAACAATTTCTGGATTCGAATCTCAGGAAAGAAGTCTACCGCACAGTCTAAGTCTGTGAACGGATTCGCCCAAACAAGTGGGCTGAAAATTTCGGACCGTTATGGATCGAAACAATCAGCGAGAAACCACATCAGAACTATTTCTGATATCTCAAGGTTGGTTACAATAACATCATAGGAAAGAAACATTAATTTCAATTATTCAGCATCACGTTCGACTCTGACTCATCAGCTCTGTCTGGAACGGTCAACTCGACGCCACTTGCATCTCCAAACCTGGCACCATCTACATCTACACCGGAAACTTCTTCCTTTGCCAGCTCAGCTGCATCTACACCGCCTGTTCCCCAGTCCAGCTCTGCTGCTTCAACAATGGCTTCATCAACTGAGCGTAGATCAAACCGGACAAGGTTTTTATATAAATGATGCTTTAATTTTGAAAAACTTTTCAGAAGGCCACTTCGAAAGTTTTCTCCATCTGTCACCTCATCGGACGACTCTGCTGACGCCACAGGCGTTTCTACTGTTTTTTAATTTCTCTTTTATTGTTTTAGGTAGTTGATGGTCTGATTGCAATTGTTGAATTTTGTTGTTATTCACTTTATTTGCGGTTTTTTCTTTAGAATAAACCAACCTTGTTATTACCTGTGTGTAAAACAAAATTATTCTTTCCAGTGAACCAACTGCGGGGATGTAGCAGATGAATCAAAAATTCCTAGCGTGATGATCCAAAAAACTAGCAAATGATCCTAAAAAACTAGCAAATGATCCTAAAAAACTAGCAAATGATCCTGAAAAACTAGCAAATGATCACAACAAAACTAGCAGATGATCACAAAAACAGCAAGTAATCCAAAAAAGAATACTGAGTATAGCTCAAGCAGACCTAATACAGATATACCAAATGTCCCTAGAACCTGTGTGACCAATCCGTAAATTCATAGCAGATGATCCCCAAAACTAGCAAATGATCCAAAAAAACTAGCACATAATCTTCAAAAAATAGCAGATGATCTTAAAAAATAGCAGATGATCTTAAAAAATAGCAGATGAGATGACCCATAGCAGATGAGACACTCGATAGCAGATGAGACATAGCAAACAGGGGAAAAACCTAGCAGATGAGTCAAAAATAGCAGATGATCCACGGAAAATAGCAGATAGCAGATGATCATAAATAGCAGATGGTAAAATAGCAGAAAATCTTATAGCAGACGAGTATTTGCCCAGAGTGAGTTTCTAATTTGGATTCTCACCTAAAAATGATAATTCCAGCCCCTTCTAATTCTTGTTCGAATGGCTTTGTCTCAAATCGTTTTGGTGTGGCCAATGTTCCTCATCTACATTGTTCGTCCATTTTTCTATTCTGTGGGAGCCGTTTTCTCGACTGCACGTCTTCATACTTCTCGAGGAGAACAAGTGACAGAAGTTTGGGAAAGACATATTCATCATGTGTGATTGGGAAATCTAATGAAATTTTATTCTTATTTTTTTGAAACATTGAAAAGTATTTTGAAATCTTATCAAAGACACTGTCTAGTGAGGGTTCTTTACAATTAGACTGCAAAGTGACTTCCATCCAATAATCACACTTAGCATAAATAAATAATCAGTCCAATCAGAGAACAAAATAATTTTTGCACAAATGATTAGTCTCAACCAATCTCGGTGAATGAGTTCTGGCTGAATTTTCCTGATTTTTGGCAACGGTCTCCCACCACGAAAGTACTACCGTAATATATTGAAAATTAAAGGAACATACTCTGATTTTCAGGTCAATTTTCTAATTGTTCATGTTTTTCGAACGATTTTTAACAAATTTCGAAGCGATATGTTATTTTTACTTCTTTTTTCTCCTAAATTTGATGAAAATCGTTTGAAAAACATGGCAAATTCGAAATATGACCTGAAAATCAGGGTATGTTCCTTTAAATTTTAATATAATATTATTTATTACGGTACACCTTCGTGGTGGGATCATTACTACGGTAGGGAAAAGTACGCAATGAAACGTGCAGACACCGACCTTTACCGTAGCCCGCTCTAATTTTTCCAAAAAATTTTATTA
This sequence comes from Caenorhabditis zanzibari, assembly GCA_963966625.1. Lineage (NCBI taxonomy): Eukaryota > Metazoa > Nematoda > Chromadorea > Rhabditida > Rhabditidae > Caenorhabditis > Caenorhabditis zanzibari. Next base: position 8,226,577 of record OZ016472.1, on the reverse strand, counting down.
TTTTTTCCTCCCGATCACGCCGGATCGCTAATCGATTTCCACTACCATTTCTAACTTTTTATTGCAAACACTTCTTTTCTGATTGCGGAATTCTCTGTAAATCAAGTAAGTTTGAATCGAAAATCATCTTTTTAACCTTGATAAATTAGTTTCAGAAGCCGTGAAAAGATTTGAATAACAGGCTGAACAGCTTCTCTAAAATAATAATGTCAGCCAATTCTACACTAAGCCATGTCGAGCTTGAATCGGATTCCTCGTCGATTTACGATCTGACGTCTTCATTGGAGCATCGGAAGAAAGTAGACGACGAGTTTCAGTTGGTGTTTCGAAAAGCGCAAGATGCGATTAGCAAAGGAATTCAACCGAGTTTGATTCCCGAAGGCAGTTCTGGATCATACTTTGTGTATGGTTTAGAAGGAGAAATTCTGGGAGTTTTCAAACCAAAAGACGAAGAACCGTTTGCTTCTCTCAACCCGAAATGGCCAAAGTTCTTTCAGAGGTAAATATTATCCATTAAAATATTTTGAATTTTATGTCGTTCAGAATGCTCTGTTTCTGCTGCTTTGGACGTGCTTGTCTCATTCCAAACACCGGATATCTTTCGGAAGCTGCAGCGAGTATCGTCAGCGAAATGCTTCAGCTCGATGTGGTGCCGACGACCAGAATTGTGAAGCTCGCATCTCCTTCGTTTTTCTATTCTCGATTCTTCGGTCACTACGATATTCGTCCAAAGGAAGGAAGCTTTCAACTCTATGTCAACGGATATGAAAGTGGAAATACGGTGTTTGCCCGTTGGAATTATGACAAAAATCTGTTGAGTGAGGAGGAAGAAGCAAAGTATGCGTAGTGCAAGATAATAAATAGCGAACTCCAAAAAGTGTTTCAGATTCCAACTTCTATTTCAAAAGATGTGTATCGTGGATTACGTAATCAGGAACACCGATCGTCACATGGATAATCTTCTAGTTCGCCATGTGCCCGGACACGAAATCAATTTGGCTGCTATTGATAACGGATTAGCATTTCCAGTGAGACATCCGGAATGCACGTCAAGATTCCGTTCATTTCCTTTCCGTTGGTCGAATCTTCCATGGGCGCAAGCAGAATTCGATCAGACGCTTCGTCGCCACGTACTCTCACTTCTAACACCACAATTTGTTCATCGACTTTGTGTCGATCTGAAGGCAAGTGACACTGTCAATCATTCATTCACTTTTTTATGTTTTCAGAAGCTGTTCCGTCATGGAATCGCCAGTTCAAACTATATGCTTGTCAACAGCCAACTCCGTGTCGTTCGTGGCCAAATTTGGAATCTCCGCCAGGCTCTAATTGCCAATGAATCCCCCTGTGACATGGCCCGCCGTGATCCGATTATTGTCAGTCGGAGGTAAGACTAAGATTATCTTTTGTCAAAATGCTATATACCCATTTTCAGTTCAGACATCGAAATGCCCAACCCACCACCGCATCGTGGGATGATTGGTTTATTGTCAAATCGCCTAGCTACTCCAACCAACAACTCTGCTGATACCACTGTAAAGACGGCGATCGAATTCGAAGATGATGAGAAAAAGGCACCAGAGAATCTTCTGATAAGCTTTTAATAGTTTCCCAATAAAGAAAAATTGCATTTTATTATCCACTAGTTTTGATTGGCACATAATTATGTTAATTCTGACATTGCGATGGAAAAGAAACAATAACAAAAAGGGAAAATAACAAATTGAGATAAAATAATCTTATAGAGGACGTTTGTACACAAAACAGATGACACCGTCTTTCTGAGCCTCGCAGTGCTCCGTCGTACTGACGAGGTACGTGAATCCTGTTGTGGAGCAGATGACGTCAACACTGCTGTCTGGGAATTGAGTAATGGCATTTTCATGGATAGCTTTCTTTGAAGCCAAGGCGTCGTTGGCAGCGATATTCTGAAAATGAAATTTTTCAAATGGGATTTTTGAATGGAAGCAGGAATCAGCGGCAACGAATTTCGGCAACTCATTCAAATGCGAATAACTTTTTTCAGAAGGATCGGACAAAAATAAGGTCAACAGAAAGAATGTTTCTTTTTTAAAAAGCTATCGATTGGTATCGAATTCGTTGAATTTCAACACAAATTAACAGAGTTACGCTTTTTGTTGCCGAAAATTACCGATTTTGGCAATTTCGGCATCTTTCCGACCACACAGGACGTAACTCTGTTCATTTTTTGTGAAATTTGGCAATTTTTTAACCAATCGATAGCTTTTTCAGTAAGGAACATTTTTTCTGTTAACCGTATTCTCACTCAATCTTTCTAAAAAAAGTTATTCTCATTTGAATGAGTTGCCGAAATTCGTTGCCGCACATCTCTGAATAGAAGAAACATACAGATAGAACAAGTTTCTGTAGAACTTTACTGTTACACTTCTCATCAGTAACTGCTGTTTTTGCGGCTCTCGCCTTGAAATCTCCAGAACTAGCTGACTCATCATCTCCAGAATCTTCTGTTGCTGCCTGTTCCTGTGCTGCAATCTCTTCTCCGAGTTGAGCATCCAATGGATTCGCAGTTGCTTCAACATGAGTTGGATTTGCCACTGTCTCCAATTCCTCTTCCACCAGCTCAGTTGTATCGGTTCCTGGCACTTTTCTGCTTCTCAACATGATATATTTGACTTGTTGAGTGCACGGCTCTTTTGGCGAGTGGAATACTTGATCCACTGGTGGTTCCGATCCATCGGATTCTGTTGCCTCGTCAACTTGTGCAGCTGTGGCTCCGGCGGCAGCGGCTCCACCAGGATATCCTCCACTACTACTACTTCCACCACTGGAATATCCACCTCCTCCACTGCTACTGGAAAATCCTCCACTGCTACTGCTACTTCCACTGGAATATCCACCACTACTGCTTCCTCCACTCGAGTATCCTCCAGATGATTGAATTGATGGTGGTGGGGGTGGAGGTCCAGAGTATCCAGCTGATGGTGCTGGAAGGGATACCGGAGGAGATCTGAAAGCTCCTCCGCCTCCACTACTTCCTCCAGATGATGCATATCCACCGCCGCCTCCGGATGATGCATATCCACCGCCGCCTCCGCAGCCACCACCTGAAATTGTTCAAATTGGAAAATGTCAGTTTTCTAAATCTTACCTCCACCTCCTCCGCCACAGCCTCCGCCGCCGCCTCCACAACCGCCTCCTCCGCCACCTGAAAGATTACAGTATATGACTGTTTTGACCATTTTTCGTAATCTGACGTCTATTTTTTGAAGATTTCACAGAAACTATGAGTTTTTATGTAAATAATCGTAAGCGCTATTCGATTCTACGCATCTGATTATATGAGGACACCAAATTTCGTAAAACTTGGTCCACCCGGTCTCGAGTTCTACGCCTTCAAACATGCCAGGGACCCCCCACGGAGAAAGTTTTAACGCGCCTCCCCCTTGCATTGCGGTGCCTAGGTTATATCTGAAGGATTACGGTATATATCAAAAAGATTACGGTATTTAAAAGATTACGGTATAAATGGACTCACCACATCCTCCACCACTTTGTACGTAGACTGGTTGTACTTGTGGACAGTATGCTGCTGGTGGAGGTGGACATGGTTGGGGTGGTGGGCACACTGGGCACGCTGGGGCTTGAGGGCACTGGAATATGAGATTTAAGAGTTATTTGTTGTATTTATGCTATTATGGCGCCGCCATCTGTTGTCAGTTCGATTTAAAGGCGCATGCAAGATTTTCGAATGATATCTCACTGCGAATCGACTTTTATAGTATCCCACCACATTGATTTTCTGCACCAGTTGGATTACTGTAGAAGCCAATTCAAATCATTCGAAATAGTTGTGTGCGCTTTTAAATCGGACTGACAACAGACAGAGGCACCACAATAGGTTTTAGTATGTAACAGAAGTGGTTTTCAGTATAATCTCACTTTTAGAAATTCGATTTTGAAGAAACTTCAAGAAATTTGAAGACCCCAAGTCGTTATAGTTATTCTTCTTATCTTTCGATTATTGTGAATGGTTCTGAGTTTTCAATTTAGAGCTAGAAATCTGTTTTTGTCTCACAATTGTCAGATCAGATAACTTTGAAATCCCAAAACATGCTTACCGTAAACCTCTAATAGAGGGACACCAAAAAATCAAGTTTGTTAACCTTTTCATGAAAACATAATCAACTTTCTGACCTAGTGCGTTTTGCAACTGATGAGCGTATTTTTGTTTGCTGGAAGTTTTACCCCAACAATACAAAAATTACGGTCGTGCGGACTTTCGAAATTTGGCCTTCGGGGTGTCCTGTTGTTAGAGGATTAAGGTGCTATACAATTTGGATCATCAGAATCCTCAAAATTCTTACCGCTGGAGCACATCCACAACTTGGTGGCTGAGGTGTCCCACATCCACAACAGCATCCACCTCCACCTCCACCGCCGCCCATTCCGAAGAAGATGGCGTGACACAGTGTCAGACTGGATACCGACAGAAATAACAGTCGGAGCATCATCATTTGTGATGAGGACGCCTTCTGCTTCTAGGAGAAAATGACTCTCGCGCTGCAGCTGCTTTTCGCATATTTATATAGGCGATCTGAGATGTCCTCATCAAATGACCCAGATAGGCGGTTAAAACGGGCGCCACTAAGTTGTCTAGTTCTCGATCAAACTGGTAATGTAATGGAACATGATGATGATCGCAACGGGAATATCGGGATCTCTCTTGAAGTGTTTTCTCTTTTCTCTTCCTGCCGAATCCTTTCCTCACTATTTACTTGCTTATCACTTTCGCTGCTTTCCGCTCCGAGAACAACCGAGAATAATAACAAAGAAGTAACGTCGCCTTCTCTTGTTAGCCATGAAAAGACTGATTTATTGGATGAATCGATCAAATGGACAGATATCATCTGAAACATGGATTACCAGTTATTGTTGTTACGAGATGACAATGAATGGCAGTGACTGATGAATGTGTTCTCATTTCACTGATGAATACTTGATCCTCTCCGAAGGTTTATTTCAGTTTTTTAAGGGAAGACGACTGTGTCATTGGTTCCTGTTGTCTGTGAATCTGATTCACGTCATTTGACGTTTGGGGGTTAACGAGGAAAAGAGGAGGAGGAAGAGGAACGACAGTAGACTGAAAAACAATGACATGTGTCAGTTTGTACTATGCTCTGTTCACATTCGATCAAGTGTTCCGCATTTTTAGATTAATTGGATTTTTAAAACTGTATCAGGTTTTTGAACTGAAAGTCGATCAATTTGTGAAGAGATGTTTTTCTTGATAAGTCCATGCGCCTTTAAAAAAACTGACAACAGACTGTAAAACGATAATAAATGTGAATTTAAGGTCATTACTGAACTTTGGAAAGAAATTATTAGTTTTCTGTAAAAAAACAATCGCCTGGACTTTTTTTTAATTCATCATAAATTTTGCTTTAGCGTTCATAACTTCGTGCTCAACCGATTTCTTCGATTTCTGTACCACCAGATAGGAAAATGTGAGCCAGTCGTGGAGCACTTGGAGGAGTTGAATATAGACCATAATTTAGGATCGCTGTGGAAAAACCTTATTTTTGAGATGAAACTTTTGTAGTGAGATGATAAGAGGTTTCAGGCCCAACGTCAATTCTCTTGAGCTCAAATTATGGCTCTTTATCTTGGAAAACAAAAAAAAGGAGCCATAAAAATATATGTCGATTATTAAACGTTTTCAATCTCTTATCTCAAAAATTGAAAAATTTTATAGATACTCAGATGCTTCTCGAATTTGATTCTGGCAAATACTCATTTACTACAAGTACAATTTTCTTTTCTCGAAATTTTTTATGAGAATGCGAGGAGTCTAATATAATAGTGGTGGGTCTGGTTCGTTCATTGTCTCGTATTGTAGTCGGACGAACAGTCCCTGGGGAAAAACGAAGGATAACTTATTAGGAGCCATGGATGAATTCCAAAATTTGTAGGTTTTTTCCCAACCACGAAAACTTCAAACGGCCGTATCTGCGTCTGTGTTGGTCCGAATTTCATGAAATTGCTACCAATCGCCAGGATTTTAAAAGAGCTTTCAAATGAGCTCCTCCGCGCCCCATTTGGCGCGGGCGCCGCGCCCCGCTCCATGACCATGGCCATGATAATGACAATGACAATGACAATGGCGCCGCGCCAAAAATTTTTTCAAAACCGGCCCCCCCACGCCTGAAAAATTCCCGGTCACTGCAGCTCCGGGGGTGATTTCCTCGCACTCCAGCAGGGTGGCTAATTTCGCGAGATTTCACCACCCAAGGTCCTCATTTCCACCCGGTACCTACTCAGCAATCCCGATAGGGGCCTATCGGGTGCCTTCCTCATACTGGAATGGTCGTTAGAACATCAACACTTGTGCGGGCATACGAGAATACGAGGCGAATTATATAGGGTGGGCCTGGAGAGCGGTCGTCACCTCCCGGGTTCCGCGGGCCTCTATGTATCGTGTGCGTTTTTTTTCTCTGCGCACACTATCTCGCAGTCAGACAAAAATGCGAGGTGAGGGGGGCAATGCACTCACTCGTTGTCAATGGATTTTCGTCAATTTTCGTCGAATTTTGTGATTTTTTTTTTGATTTCTGGGTGAAAAAATCGATTTTAAATTGATTTTTCGGTCAAAAACACTGAAACCCCTACGAAAATCTCATGAAAAATGCAAAACTACTATTATCTCGATTTTTCAACGAATTTTCTGCATTTTTTCCCCGATTTTTTGTAAGTTTTTGTAGGTTTTCAGTTGAAATTTTGGTTTTTGAAATGATTTTTTGATCAGAAACACTCAAAAAATCTCAAACTTCTCTTTTAAAAAAAATTTCAGAAAATTCCAACCCCCAACCATGGTCGAGGTCAGGATACGTTGGCCATGGTTGACCAAAAAAATTTCGAAATTTTAGGCAAACACTCTTTGACTTCACTTTTTCTCTTTGACTACACCTATCAAGATACCAAACCACTCGTTCGTCTGAAATTCAGGTATAGAAAGATTTTGAAGTGTTCTATTACGTGCGAAGTTTACTGACAATGCGTTTTCTAAGCCTGATTTTTCGAATAGACCTCAGGATTGGCACAATTTTTTGAAATGCAGCTGGACTTGCGCCACCGCACTCCTGTGGTAAAAGGTCCCGAAACGGTGATTTTTCCACAGGAGTGCGGTGGCGCGCGTTCAGTGGCATTTTACCGCCACAATAGTCAAAGAGTGTTTGCCCAAATTTTTCGGATCTGAAACCTAGAATTTTTCCAGTTTTTCTATTTCAAATTCCTTGTCGTTTTCTCGAAATATTGCTAGATTTTCCCGTTAATTTTTTTATTTTTCACGCGTTAATCTCTTTCTTTTTGCTGCAATTTTTTAGCTCCGAGAAAAGAAAAGATTTCAGCTGTTCGTTTTTAGTTTGTTTCAAGATTTTTCGAAATGAGTCGTATATTGCCGTTTCTTGAAATAACCGCCTAAAATTTTCAGTGTTTCACAGACCTGATCAGCAAAACAGATATTGAATGACCCAAAACACTGATCATATCGAATCTTGTGACCCGATGACCTTTCAGATCAATCTGATTGTGGTGACGCAATCTGACTCTCGTCCAAATCTCTTTTCTTTTGATCAGTTTTGCTCCTCGGTTCCGCTTCAATTCGCTTTCTCAATTTTTTCAACATTTTCTTTAAGTCATACATCACATGACTCGCCGACAAAAAGAGACAAAAACTTTAAAAGATACACCTTTTTTTCTCTCTTTGTCTTTCCCCTCTGACCACTTTATCATCACCCAATATATCTCTTATCGTTCACGTTGTGTTCAGCTGAGAAAAAAAAACGAAATCAATTTCGTTCTCTCCTCACTCAAGTACATGACCACTTTGCATTGGGTGTGTGAGTGATAAGAGAATTTTGATAGACGCAGACAAAACCCTGTGATGCAATCGCGCTCCAAAGTACATGTCGCAGTGCTGCCATTCGGGTATTTGACACGAAAAAATCATATGATCTCGGTTGATTCTCGGCCTATTCCATCCGTTTTCTTTCATTTGTTCTGTTTTGAACCCTTTGTGTATCAATATTTGAAGTTAATCATGGTTTAACTTTTTTGAATGTGTATAGTTTTGAATTAAATTCGATTCGAAATGTCTGATGCAATGTTGCTTGAAATTTTTGTTCAGCTTATTCTAATAACTCAGAATCTTTCTAAATAACATGGAGATCTTCCACAATTATTTTCCATTTAAATCGGGCTTCACTCTCTCAATTGTTTCTCGCTTATAAATATCCGTCTTCAAATTACATTCAATTTTCAGAGATGCGATCAGTAGCTAGAGGAGTCACCACCAATATCCGCAAATTAATCGAGGCTCGGCCGAAGAACACCGGACAGACTGTCTACCTGACGCACGTCAAATGGGTTACCGGAAAAGCACAATTAGAACACTATTTCAAGAGATACGGGTCTATTCAAAGTGTTAACATGTTTTATGTGAGTTTTTTCTTTGGACCTAAAGTTTTGTGGAAAAGAAACGGGCTTTGGAACGATTTCAAATATTTCGGTTAGCTGGAAGCATAGCTTAGAAGTTGAAAAAAAACTAAAGACCACCGATCTTAAATATTTGTTTCTTTCGCGCTTTACTTCATCTCTATTCAATCAATACTGCCCCGGTTATTTTTGAGTCATTTTTCCTCTCAAAACCTTTTAATTTGCAATTTTTTTTCCAGGATCCCGATACGGGTCTTCATCGCGGCTTCGCTTCAATAACGTTCGATTCGAAGGATAGTGCGAACAAGGCGATCGAACAACGGCCGCACGTTATCGATGGAGATCGGGTTAGTAATGGGGTTATTCAGGGGTAGGAAAAAAAGGTTTTTTACTTGTTTTCCAGTTATTCACGAGCAGGAAAAAAAGGTATTTTACTCGGGGCCGCGAGGGGTTTTTTGCTGGGTTTTTCTCTTCCACGGCCGCCGAAACCGGGATATCGGAGTGTCGTTGCGAGTTTTGAAAAAAATCAGTCGGATCGGTTTTATGCTATTTTTTCCGGAATTACGCGATGAAAATCACCACAAAGTTTCTAGAAACAAACAGTTTGACTGTTAGAATCGTTCTAGGTGGTTTTTGTTCTGTAAAGTCTCATTTCAACGGAGATACGCACGAATAAAAAAATTCAACAATTTTTCATTGTTTTTCTTGCTGAACTGCTTTGAAAATTAACAATTTACTTTTATTGATGCTTTACTTAGAACTTCATGCATTACTTCAATAATTCCGCGAGAAAAACAATGAAAAATTGTTGAAATTTTTTATTCGTGCGTATCTCCGTTGAAATGAGACTTCACAGAACAAAAACCACCTAGAACGATTCTAACAGTCAAATTGTTTGTTTCTAGAAACTTTGTGGTGATTTTCATCGCGTAATTCCGGGAAAAATAGCATAAAACCGATCCGACTGATTTTTTTCAAAACTCGCAACGACACTCCGATATCCCGGTTTCGGCGGCCGTGGAAGAGAAAAACCCAGCAAAAAACCCTTCGCGGCCCCGAGTAAAATACCTTTTTTTCCTGCTCGTGAATAACTGGAAAACAAGTAAAAAACCTTTTTTTCCTACCCCTGAATAACCCCATAATGGTTTTAGAACTTGTTATCACTTCCAAATAAGCTTCGAAAAAAGGAGTGATCTATCGTTGTCATTCATTTCGAAAAAGGCAGCCGACAAGTGAAAGTCGATCAACAACCGGTTACTCGCACGAATCAGAATATTTTTTGGCTTTGAATAAAAAAGTAATCAAGGAAATAGGGAACATAAACTAAACGCAAAGTCTTTCCGTGATCATATTATTCTTAAATTTCAGGTCGATGTGGAGCCGTACATTCCTCTCATCTCGAAGAACAAAAAGAAGGATTTGATGCTCTAAACTTATTTCCCCCTCTATGATCTCTTCTCGCTCCCTCTCTCTCCAGTCACTCGAATCTAGCCAATTCATTTTGCATACTCTTTTTCATTTTTCCTGTATTTCTTCACTATTATTCTCTCCATCTAATATCTATTTTTCTTCTTTCTATTTTCTTTTTTAGGTTTTCTGTCTTTAGCGTCGAACGCCTGATTCAGATTGTTCGAACGAACAAAAGTACCGGTTCGTCAAATTTTTCTCCTGTCCCTCTCGGTCCCTTTTCCTTCTTCACCATTTTTTCTGGTGAATTGTAAATATTAGCCTGTTGTTTTTCAAATATAGAAGAACGTTTTGAAGAATTTTAGTATGTTTTTAAATTCTAAAACAGAACAAAAACTAATCTAGAAAAAAAAAGAAAAAAAACTAAATATGCACAATTAGAATCAGAATCCGTGTGTGTTGAAAACCGGCAAAGTGTAGGTCTCATACGCGAAATCTTCCACATGAGTCGTATCATTGTAAACACCAATGTAATCGATTTCGAGCTTGAAGTCACCATCAATACGATCCATAAGTACGATACCAATGGAACTAGTATCTTCCAAATTCACACGATACTGCCTATCTTGAATACGTCCAGCGACAGTATGGAAGAATTTGGAGAATGGAATCTTTTCGTATTGCCAGTATGGACCACCATGAGTGTGAAGGGGATGGGAAAACGAGTCTCCCCAAGTGAAATCCATTGAAAGAGGCGAATGAAGCATTATTTTGTAGCTGCGACCATCTCCGCGAATCTGAAAAGAAATTAATTATGAGGGGCAGATACATACAAAAACTACTAACTTTTAACAGCAGATGTGAAAAATTCCTCCATTTAGACAGGAACTTTTTTCGATTGAAGGCTTTCCGATCTTCTAACTTCATTGATGCCCATCCCGCTCTTTCGACTCTTCCGTCTTTCAAAACTCTCGTTGAAATATTTCCACTGAATACAGCTGTTCCACGATCGGAATTCACAAGAGAGCATGTTGAGAATCCTTCTTTCCAGTCACTGTCGCATCCAATTTTCCACAAATCTAACCTCTGAAATTACTTTGAATATCATGAACAATTCAGTCGATTTACTCACTTCCGGCGTATCAAATTTATACTCCACGCGTGCTTCATTGTGTCTAACAAAACCGATATCTTCCAAAAGCTCTGGTTTTTCGATTGAAATGTTGTTGAATGCTCCTTTGATCTCTTCGGCAAGCTTTGCACCTTGTGTTTTTCGTGTATTCGGAAGTTCAGCAACCAGATCTTTTACAGAGAAATCCGGATCATAGCCAACGACTCCCTGAATGTTATTCGTTATAGACTTCCCAATTCAAATGGTCACCTTTGGATTCGGAAAATTCGTGTTAATCGGAACTGTGCTTGTCCCAAAAATTCCAACCTTTTTCTTTTCCAATAGATTCGATTTTCCAGTGTAATTCTGAAGAAGTAGTTACGAAAATAAAAAACAAAAAAAAATTTACCTCTAATTCACTGTCTTTTTTCTGCTCTGCCACTGAATTTGAAGACGTCGATTCTTTGGAGAAAAATGCGCATGATTTGTTTCTCAATCTTGGTAAAAGTAATCTTCCCGGAAGAGTGCTTATCATGTCTTGTGGGCCACGAATTTCTTCAGCTGAATTCAGGAAAAAGCCGTTTTTTTTGTCCGAGAGGAGTACACGGCGGGTTTCTATAGAGCAAAATCACAACATCAGTCGGCGGCATATTCAAATCAGATTTTTTTCACTTGTTTTTTTCGAAAAGATTTTACATCTTTTTGTCTCGCGCGCTGTTCATTGGTTTTTTTCTCAAAATTTACGACATTGCGAATGTTTTATTGTTGCAGAAGAATGTCCGGGATCCTGCGAAATGTTGGTAGACCTAGGGATTGGCCGGGATTCTTAGAAAACGCAGAAAAGATGACTAAAGAACTGATTGCCGTTGCACCGTATATATCTTACGCCGCTCGATTCGCATCATTCAAAGGATTCGTTTACGACAAAAAACACCTTGCTAAATGCTCTTCTCAATCGGTAAGATTTGAGGAACACCTTTGAAGTTACACTTATTTCATTGAGCTGGCAGAAGCAGGATTCTACTCAACAGCTACTGAGAAATGTCCAAGTTCTGCTAAATGTCCATTCTGTCTGCTGGAACTCGAATTCGCTGAAAACGATGATCCGTGGGAGATACATCAGGAGGAACAGCCAAACTGCGATTTCGTTATGATAGAGGAGACAGATGAGAGAGGATTGTCGTTGAGAGAAATAGCCACTCTTGCGGTACGATGTGCGACTGTCGCCGAGTACGAGAAGATGCTCAAAATTATTAACTTCCTGGAAAATTTCAATCCTCGAACTGGTACGTTTCATTACTTTGAAATCTGAGTATTTTTATTTTTTAGACAAAGCATCCGATCGTACCCTTGCCAGCCAACAGTTGGCTGATTTTCGTAACGCTTCTAAACTCTTGACCATCGACCAACGTCTCGCAGCATTAAAAAGCACGGATTACGGCCAGAAGAAACGACCTCTTGCTACTCTGAAAGGCGTGAGTATTGAGAAGTAGGCGCTCTCAAACGCACTTCAAACATTTCAGCTTGCCCGAGCAGGATTCGTTTCCACTCATGGTTCTATGCGTGGTACAATTGATGTGACATGCGCATTTTGCCACATTCAAGTCTATTTCGCCGACATCGACACAGCCGACGATTTTTGGCAGGCTCACAAGCGTAAATCTGCGGAATGCGATTTTGTGAAGCTCAACAAGCTCAATGAAAAGGACTGGAGTACCGAGGAAGGACTTAGGCTGGCTGTCAGAATTGTTATCATGGACAAATACGAGAAACAACAGGATTTGCTGTGTGCAGTAGCTGGTGATATCAGCGCTGAGATGAAGAAGTTGGCAGAAAAGTTGAAGAGAATGATGGCAAAACCGATTTGTACAAGGCGTAGTCTTCAATTGTAGTACTTCTTCCCAATTTATCGTCCCCGTGAACTTTTTTTATCATCTCATACCCATTTCATATGTAAAAGCTCCCTCTAATTTTTACCCAATAAACCAAATGATGCTGTAATCCATTTACCAAACAACCAAAAAAAGCTTCGGCGAACACATTCTGACTAATCTGACCGATGCCATTTCCATCCCTTCTCACCTCAATGAGGTGTCTCATGCAAAACATGCGTCGATGCGCGGAGGAGAGAAACACAGAATCGGAGAGCAAACAATGCGTCATGCTGCGGACTCGCGCCCGGTTATCGATTCCCCATTTTGTCGTCTCTTTCACTCTAGTTTCCACCTCCTACTCACCTGTTTCTGATAGCGATCTGTTAACAATACTATTCACTGATTCTGAACCATTGTGATGTGGCAATCTCAACCACAGCCGATCCGATTCAATCAGTATGGTCAGAATGGGAACAATTATTATGAGGTGGTACCTGCTACGACAACTTTGAATCCGAATCCGAATGCTTCCATTGATTATGTAGTGACACAAGTGGATCTATTGGCTAATCAGATCAATACGTTGGTAGCTGATGTAAGTGTTTCTTGGAGCTATTAGAAAAGCAAAGACTCTGAAACTCTGGAACCTTCAAGATAGGAATTTTAGTAATTTGAACTTGAAAAAGCATTATCTTGTATCTTTGTCTGTCATCGTCCAATTTTCCGTAAAACCTATAATAGGGGAATACCGAAAAGGCAAATATGTAAACCTTCTCATGAAAATATAATAAATTTTCTGAGAATTACACAAATTGCGTTTTTTAGCTGAAGAGTCTATGTTTTTTTGTTAGAAGTTTTACCGAAAGACAACAAAAATTACGGCCGTGAGGACTCACGAAAGTTAGCTTACAGGGTGTCCCTCAATTAGAGGCTTTACGGTTTTTTTTGACGAAAAAGTGATTTTTTCGAAACTTCAACTTTGAAATTACAAAATTCCCATAGATAGGAAGTGGACGGTTTCAACATGTCCGTTTCAAGAACTCTCCGATTCTTTTGAAACTTCGATCCTTCCTTCCAGAACTAAGAAGATTCATGGTCTAATTTTCGTTGAGTTTGAAATTATTGAATTTTTGAATTGCCGAAACCAAAACACTGTCAAAACCAAATATTTCCTTCCAGGGAGAAGCTGCCGGGCTCCAAATCGCTGACCGAGGTGTGGAAACATACAATCGAATGTCTAACGCCTTCAATAATGGAACTATCCAGAATATCAATAGGATTGGGGTAAGTTCTCCTTCATCCTTCATCTAAACTATTTTTTAAATTTTTAGGATATCGCCAGTGAAAAGTTCAGCAATTGGCCTGTCACCGAGCTGATAGTGATGGTTATCATTGGTGTTGTTTTAGTGGTGATTACTGTAAGTGCAGGTCTGTTTTCGGAACTTATCATTTTCATATTCCAGCTAATCTTCCTCTTCGTCCTTTGCGGTGAGCGTATCACAATCTACCGTAATCGGAAGAAGTTGACAACAGAATCCGACGTGGAAATCATCTGAATACCTGTAACATTCATGACTAATTTTTTTTCCGAATTTCATCAGATCTCATTGTACTATGTTTGCGAATAAAAATAATGAAGAAAAAGCAACAAGCGAGTGTTTTGATTTGCATAATTCATCACTTCGTATAGTGTCCACTTGTAGGTGTAGGGTTACCGGTCAGAACTATTCTAGCCTTTCGATTCTCGGACGTCTTCTGATACTATTCTATGACTTCTTTGATCCTACCATTACTCACAAGCAGGTAAGCCTTTTTTTTTTATTGGAATCTGCATAACCTTCACCCAAAAAACCTGGGATACCAAAACATACCATATCAAACTGTGTCATCTACTATTTTTGGAGGTGTGAATGTATTGTAATAGAAACTGAATGAGATTGAAAACAATACCGGAGCTTCTCGTCTATATTTGGTCTCGAATGACTCATGTTTTATAATAGAAGCATTTTTTGTCCCGCTCTTTTATTGGTGTTACGTTGAAACGTATACTACTATCATGGGAAGATGGGGAGTGTTCTGAATACGGTTCGTTTTATTGGTTTTGTTATACATGGTCTAGGCGGAAATCTGAAGTTTGTCAGTTTTTCGGTTTCTTGATGCCTATTTGGGGTTTTGTCGTATTTTGTTTCCTTATTGTCAAAATCCCAGAAGCTCGAATTTTTCATCCAGAAAGTTTTTGGAGCAAGGAGACACATTTTTTTCTGGGACTGAATTGCTTGATGAATCTTACTTTTTTGTTCTTTCATTTGGAGAATCACTTAGACTTTCAGAAAACTGCAGTAAACCAATACTCTAATTAAAATTGGGGTTGAGAATACTTTCACTGAAAAACATGTCGCAAATTATGTTCTTCCTCAGAACGGTTCCCCAAGATTTTGAATTGAAACATGTACTATGAGAAAGGATTTGAAATCAAGTTTTAGGTTCGGAGAATCATTTTAATCATAATTTGATAAAATAAACCTTGTTTCTGTTTCTAATATTAATGTGTTAGCTCACAAAAAAGTTATCTAAAAAAATCTAACAGTTCTTCTCTTCTCCAGTACTTTATTTGTTTATATAATTATCAACTTTCGATAATAATCTTTCTCAGTTTCCCAAATCCAGACCGTTCATAGATCTTGTAATCCCTCCTCCCAATTTTTTTCGAAATCTCAACATGCTCAACTCCTCCTCCTTTCTTCCTTTTTTCATCATCGTTTTTTCTTCTAAAGCTCTGTATATTTCTGCTGAGATCAATTGCCGTCCTATTGTGCTTTTCCTTTACTTTCTTCTCCTCTCTCAGTGCTCCCGCGCAGCTCCCGCTCCTTCGTCTCGCCGCTTGACAAATAGAGGAATGGTGGCTCAAATCGGTTGCTGCTGCTCCACCCGATGAAGCCCTCTTTTTGAGAAATACAGTGCTCTGTCTCTTTCTCAGTGCATTGATTTCGGTGAAACAAATCCAGATCAAAAAGTGGCTCTAACCTTCTTATATTCCTCTTACTCAGAGAACTCTTTATTTGTTTTTTGTCAGTGAGAATGAGATCGCAAGTGGTTCTGGTTTGCCGTGGGAATCAAGAGACGAGAGAAATCATTTTTGATATGCGATTTGAAGACTGTGGACACTATTGTCCAAGCTCGTTTTTCGTATTTCGTGCTCCATCTTTAATACTGCTTTTCGTTCTTCAAGTCCAAAATTTCAATTTAGAAACAGTCTTTAAAGTTAAGAATCTTTTTCATTATCTCAAAATCAAATTCGAATGATGGTCAAGATTTTGAACATGTCTCGAAAGTTTTGGATTAATTTTCCAGATTATTTCCCTGCTGTAGCAATGATTTTTTTCCAGTATACATATTACGCCTACCTGAACTTTGAAAAGTTACCAGACTGCTCAAATTGCCCTTGGTTTGGAGACTTAGAGCTCTCTACGAATTTGTTCCGATCAAAAACTTGTGATTTAGTTCTGTGATCTATGTTCTTGACCGCCCATATGATACTATAGAGATTTCGGTCTGATTGACAGTAACCCCAGATCACAAGTTTTGAAGTGTCATTCTTAATTTTTAGATAGTACCATTTTGCTCCATAATGGAGTCTCTCCCTCCTTTAAAAATTTCCCTGTACACCCATTGAGCAAATCACAACAGCTCTTATTCTAATGAACTACTATTGTGAACTCAATCACCTCCGCCCATTGGAACATCTTCATTTCATAATTGTGTATTTCTCTGCAAAATTCGAAACTAAATGACATCCGATCTCGCAGTTTTCATCGTCCCCGAAAAGGTAAACAAATATGTCTCTTCCTCTCTCGAATGTCCACGTGGATTTCGCCCCTTGTCCACTTTCACCCATCGGCTACTATGAAGAGGCAGAAGAACATGAGGAAAGAGAGAGTGACATAGTGACTATGGATCGCCACTTGAACAAATATTAACCCCTCTGGGCGGTACGCGGCGCCCTCCCACCCTGTCCGCCTTCTATTCCGCAACTCAGGAAAAAAGAAGAAGCTAAAGGTGTATGTGTAGAGAGAGATCCACAGACGCAGCACACAAAAGATCCATGACTTTCAATTCAACTTTACCTTCTTTTTCCACATCTTCGGAATACCCGTTATCAGTCTGTCTGTCTCCTCTCCCAAATGTTTACTCTTCCAAAACCTTAACATTTCCATTTCCCCATTTCTCACAACAAATGATAAGGTTCAATTGGAATTTGTTTGCTTACATGTGTGATTTTCCAATTCATGCACAATGCATCCCTTCTTTTTCTCCTCCAGAGTCTGTATATTTTCAAATTGAACAATAGGAATAGACGAAACATTGTTTGCTTTTTCCTGACATGTTGCGGTTTTGAGAATAAGCATTTTGAGAGGAATAGAGATACGGCTGAAATTTGAATGTGTTCAGTATCAGTTACACATTCCTTTCGATAAATAAGGCAAAGGCCAAAGTTTGGAATTTTGAAAGGGACAGTTCCCCGGGAACTGATAGGAAACGTTGTTTCTATTATTAGGAGTATGACTGTTGCATTATTTTCAAATGTTATTTTTTTCCGTTTCAAAGTTTGTCTTCACCAGTCCTTGAACATTTGTACTCTAGGATTCACTATCTCCAGAAAAAAGTTTTCATTATTTCATCTATGGAAGATTGATCAGATTCAAGTGCACACAAACTTGAAGATTACAGTATAATTTCTTGGAAAAGACAAAGTCTTGAAAAAATCTTGTAAGCGAAACAACAGTTCTATCATTATACAGTATTTTCGATTAAAAAATTTCTCAAGGCTTTGTCCTTTCCATGAAACTCTCCCCAACTTTCCCAAATCCCTATTTTCTCCAACCACCCAACTTTTTTCCATTCCAGTCTCAGATTGACCATGACTCACTGTAATCCCAAATTCACCCAGAATCAACTATGCTAACCTAACTCAATGACCCTTAGAAGTTGAAATCTTCCGGTCCCCATTTCTAAAAATGACTCATTTTTATGCCATAAACTTATCCAAACTTTCTTGACTCATCCATCTCCTCCCACACTTTCTTTACTTTACCTCCTTCGTTTTTTTTTTCAAATTTCCGTTTCGTAATCACAAAGAAGCATAAGCATACAATCAAGAATCGAGAGGGAAGAAATCAAAACTAAGATCACTGTTAAGAAAATGAAATATGAATCGCAAACAAAACGAGAGTCAGAGGAGCGAGAAGAATCTGATGAGTATACAGTTTCACTACTTTTCGCTGACATTTCAATTTGTGCAAATTACGTTTTCTGTAGTTTTAAGATTCAGAATTTTTCTTCAGTTTTCAGTTTCCTTATTTCTGCGGAATTTTTAGAATTCTGGTTTCTGTCTATTTTTGTGTTTCTTTTTTGAGTCATCTTGAATAAACGAGTCAGTCAATAAGAATGTCTATTGATGGGAAGGATAGTTCAAAAGGCTGTAAAATTTGGGGCTAGAATTCAGAAGACAGTTTTTTGAGATTGTTTCTCAGGAGACATGAAACTTTTGAAATTGCTCGGGAAATCTTCATTTGGAATAATTTATTGAATCTGAAACCCTTTTCGTTTGTAAACTTGGAAACAGTGTGCGGAATGGAAGTTTTCGGAATTTTGGAACGTCGAAATTTTCCGGCTTTTAAAACTTCGGAATCTCGGAATAATGGAATTTTCCATGTTTCAAATAGTCGGATTTTCGAAATATTAGGAATTTCAAAAATGGCCATTTTACAGTATTTTTCGTTAAAAATGAACTTTTTCGGGAAAATCCTTCTGAAAGTAAAAACATTTTGGTAAATAGTCAAAATTTTCGGAATACCGAATTTCATTCCGCACACCCCTGCTCGGAAACCATCGCGAACCTTGATCTAGAATCTGAAGAATTAGAAAATGAAAACGTCGAATGAAAATTTAGATGCACCGTTTCAAAGTTTCCATTCCCCAAATTATAGATTTCCAGTTTCTCGACAGTTCCCCTCGTGGTCAGTTCCATCTCCAGCTTTCCCAACTCTAAAACACTTTTATTGCACAACTCCTCCCCAATTCCTCAAACTTCTCACGAATGATATCACCTGTCCACTCTCGCCTTCTCCATGTACAATTCGTTTTTCTTCCCATCATCACTATTTGAAATAAGTTTCTTGTCCATTCCTCACGGTTCAACCTCTTTCCGGTGTCTATGTTCAGCGTGTGCACAATGAGTCACTTTCCCGGTCTCATCATTCCTCTCTCTCTCAGATATCTTTACCTCATTTCCATACTTTTCCTGTCTCTCTTTGATTCTTTTGTCCTGAAACCTTTAACAATTTTCCAATCGCGGTTTCTGTGTATCACACAGAGAGGAGCCATTATTGACGATTCGATGTGTCAATATTTTGCATATACAAAACGTTTTCCACCTCCTTCCAATATTCCTTCTTTTGGTATCGTACTCCGTGTGTCTTCTTCCCTTTTTACTGCTATCGATAAAACATGCGGGACAAAATGGAGAGAAAGAAAGTGGAAAGATGCTTCTTCTACAATCAAACTTTTCTTTACTCGCCCTCGTCTCCCACACTTTTTTCTTATCACCTACTATTTTTTTACTCTCCAACTCTCTAGATCATCAATCTCCAATTAATAGAGTCTAAAATCAATAAAAGTGTTTTTTTTCAGAATGTCAGTGGATCAGACGATAACAGAACTCAGTGGGACGTTGGCCCAGTTGAGTACACTAGTTGCACATATCAATGGACAAATTTCGGGTATAACAGGACGAGTCAATTTGACACTGGATAATTTCGATCAGGCGGTGGCGAATCTAGCGAAAGATGCGGGATCACTGACATATCAAGTGGGGAATACGGTATCACAGGTGAGGATTTGGAAATTTTTGAAGCTCAAAATACCGTAAAGTATGTATTAGAAGGGCACCTGTAATAGAAGGGCACCTCTAATATAAGGGCACCCCCTATGAGCTCAAAATGAGGATATCCCTGAAATATCCCTGAAAGATTAAAAATATTCTTATTAGAACCCTCGTCAAAAAATGATTAGGCACGTTACAAAATCTGTTGCAAACCTCTTCTCCAATAGATGTCACGATCCATTTTGAGAATTCAGAAATATGAATTTTAGGTGTTGGAAAAATAGAAGGGCATGCCCTTTTAGTACAGATTTTACGGTATTTTTGGTCTCCATAGAAAACCTTTTTTTTTAATTTTCAGGTTCCCAACGCATGGATATTCTATTTTATCTTCATCACCCTCATAGTTGTCTTCATCTTATTATCAATTCTAATTCTGCTCAGTGTCATCACAAAAGCACAAGTGATCTACTCGTTTATGAAAAGTTCGGACGACAGTAAGTTTTTTCCTCTTTTTTCTATTCGAAAAAGCCCCTCTAGTAATTGTTGTGAAGCCTGATTGAATTGCGTCCCACTAAAGATTTTTCAACGGAATTTTGCTTCCTTTCTCATTTTCTTTATGTGTGCCATGATTTCAGTAGTGCCTTTTTTCCATTCCAGGTTCCAAACGAATGCTCGTCGAGAAAACACGACGAAGTACATCGGATTTTGGATCACAACGGATGCGAACGTCGATGCGACACGTGCAGATTCCGATGGAAACCGAACCGAGACGACCCGGTTTTCGAAGAGGTGTGATATGAGAGAAAACGAGTTGTGTCGTGGTTGTAATACTGATTTTAGTTCTGTTTACTAATCAACAGAAAATATTTTAGGTTGAAAAGTTTATGAGTATACCCAGTAATTACCTTAAATCTGTATTAGAAGGGCATGCTCTTCTATTTTTCCATCACCTAGAAAATGTTTTTTTTTGAATTTTCAAAATGGATCATAAAATCTGTTGGAACAGAGATTTGAAACATATTTTGTGACCTGTCGAGTCAACTTTTGACGAGGATTCTAATAGGACTAAATTCAATTTGTTTAAATTTCAAGAATATGCTCGTTTTGAGCTTATTGGGGTGCCCTTCTATTAAAGGTGCCCTTCTAATACAGATTTTACGGTAAGTTTTTAATTTTGCAATAGTTAGATCTTCTCAAACTATATACTTGAATTTCAGACTCTAATCAATCATTCGAATCTCCATTCGAATCTCGTTTTTGAAATTGTAAGATGTGTGAATTTTGTCACATCCAAATAATACTTTTAACAACTTTTTGAAACTTTTAACTTCACATTATTAACGAACACTTTCTTTAATATACTCTTAACTTGAGGTAGTTTTTTTGAGACTTATTCGCATGGACTTCTGTTAATTTTCTCGCTACATCTTTGTTATTCTTCCAAACAAATACCACCATAACTGAGAGCTCTCATCTCACAGCTCAATAATCCAAAAATTCTTCCAGAAACCAACTCGACGGTCTCCGTAACCGCCGAGAACAACAACGTCCGACCTTATCAACGACGACCCGATGAATCTGGAAAATACGCCGACCAACAACATTCACAGTCATCGTCGCGGCCCTATTCGACACGTCTAGAAGTATAATTATTGAGGAATTCTGATTCTCATTAGAGCGTCATTCCTCCACACTGCTCTCCCATTCCAGCTCAAACGAACCCTGTTGATCTTTTCGTGCCTTACTCCTGTTATTTTTTTCTTCACTTCTACCCATTTGCCTCTTTCGCTCATTCTCGCTCACCGGTTCATTTTCATTTTCTAGTTTTCGACTGAAACTGTTTCAGTCATCAGCTGCCAACCATCCCCCCAACATGACCTAGTCTCTTCCCCCCAGGCAACAAAAAACTCTCATCTCGATGTTTGTATTCTTGATGCTTCTTTTGATCTCAACGCTATGTGCTCTTTCCATTGTCCTTCGTCCTAACAATAAAATAATAAAAATTGAATTTCTCTATTGATATCTTGAATAGACACACATCAAAAGGACAGGGACCAAATAAGGAAAACGAGTGGAATAGAGGGAATGAATAAATGAATCAGAAAGCAAACAGAGTCTGTCAGAGGAGTCCTAAAAAGGTGTACACTTCTTCTGACTCTCTGCGTTCTCTCACTCATTTCACTCTCTCTCACATCAAAATGAAGTGATAAGAAATCGAAATGTATTCACTTTCTTCATAGTCATCGGTGCAGGAAATTCATTGATTTCTTTGCAAAAATGGGAGTCGACGAAGAGGTTCAAAACATTTACTACAGTATCTATAGCATCAATCTAACGCTGGTCAATGTGAGTTTTTTGTTTGAAAGTTTGTAGTTTTGTAAATGAACAAAAAGTTGAATAGAATTGAAGTGATCCAATGTAACATGATACAAAATAGACATACTACAAGTAAATCTGAGTAAACTTGAGGAGATTATTCTAGGAATTTGGAGATCTGTTTTCGAGAAAAAATTGTGCTCTTCGAAATTCTGGGAAAAATTTCCTATGCACACATCAGTTTCCTGACTATTCAGGAGTCTCTGAAAAATGAGAATCTGGATTTTTTCAGCATAATGTTTCTCTGTATTTTGCAAGGGTTTCTTATCACGGTTTCTCAGCCAATTTCGCCGTTTTCAAACTTTCCATATTCCATTTTCTATTCATCTAGAAAAAGTCAATCCTTCGATTTCATCGTAAGATTTTTGACAGCTCTCCTCGTAAATACACACGGTTTTTTCTTTCTCTCCCACTCAAAAACCAGTGCGCATCGTTTTTCTCACGTTTTTCTAACAGCTTTTTTCAATTAAGGTTCCCAGAATCTTGATGAAAAGGTTTTCGGTTTGTTTTCAGTTTAAGACCGATTGGAATACTTGAATATGTCAATTTGATCTTCACTCTGGAAGTTAGTTTTTCTTTGAATAGCCGCAAATTTGATGACGTCCCAAATCAAAGGTCGGAAAAAGAAGTGGATTTCAGAATCCAAAATATTGTGTTGTTATTAATGTTCTCAATTCCCAGAGCTGAACTAGCTTTTTCGAATATCTCGATAAGTTCATTTTCAGAACATCGAACCCTAGACCTTTTCAGTAATCAATGCGAAACCTCTTAACGGAAACAATGCCGTATTTCATCTCGTTATTCCCAGAAAGAGTGCGAAAATCCCCGTCTCGATTTCTGCGCCTAAATTAGATTCAAATCTCGGGGAGCCACCACCATACGTATACTGCTTTTTCCAACCCAAATGCTCTGCCCATTTACATTTTTCATCCATGACACATACACCCGTAAAGAGAAAGAGAGTGAGGCACATACCAAAGCCCTCGTTGTTTTGGTCCATTCTCTTTTTTCTGCGATTCGTTTTCTTCCATAATAATAAAAGGTCGTCATGCCAAATTGCTGTGCTCCTGCTACTGCTCTCCCCCTTCTTCTTCCTTCTTCCACTTCCTATTTTTGCTTCTTCTTCGTCTTTTCATTCATTCCTTCTTGCTCCGTTTTTTCGTTCGTCTTCTTTTTTCTGTTTCTTTTGTGTTTTTTTTTGCGTTTCGATTCGTGAGAACTCATGAGTGACACCATGTATCCTCTACTCTTACTCCGTCATAACTCGTTCGTCGTTCCAATTTTTTTTTTTTTTTTTTTTTTTTTTTTTTTTTTTTTTTTTATTGATAAAGGACTATATAGTCACTGATATAATCAATATGTAAAAAAAAGAAATTAAAAGTTAAATTCGTTGAGCGTCAAATAGGGGGATAAGTCAACATGAGTTAAATTAGTTTTAAAAGAAACAGTGGAAATAATAGGAGGGAAAACTGTTTTTGGAAGCGAATTCCAACATGATACAATACGAAGGGTAAAAAATTGGGAAGTAAGTTTGGACGAATTTTTTAAGGTACAACGAATGTAATATGGATGACGTCTAAGACATGAGTGATTGAAGGGAGAAATAAAAAGATTATGAGCAATGGCTACTTCCTGGGAGACCAGTATTTTATACATGAAAACTAGATCCGAAATAAGTCTACGATACTCTAGAGATTCTAAGTTATACTCACGGAGACAATTGAAATAAGATACATAGGGATAGTTAAATTTTTTGCAGCATCTATAGAGAAAAGATTTTTGAACGCCTTCTAGGAGCCTGATTTGCTCTTTGATGACGGGAGAGAAAACAATTGTACCATACTCAAGAATAGGGCGGATGTAAATAATAAAACATTTTACAAAAATATCCATTGTAGACCGGCGGAGGACGTTAAAGAAAATGTTGATTCTTTGGTGTGCTTTCCGAAGTGTGGTACCGAGGTGGTCAGAGAAGGTCAACGAAGAATTGAGAATCACTCCCAAATCACGAATCATCTTAACCGTTGGAAGTCTCTCGTCGTTAATGGAAAAGTGGTTGTTAATAGTGTTAAACCGTTTTTTGTGAGAGAAAGAGATGGATTCACATTTAGTGGGTGCAACACTCATCTGCCATTTGTCACACCAGTCTTCTAGTTTCTCAAGATCGCTTTCAATGTGAGTGGGGTCAGTAGAGAAAAGTTTCAAGTCATCAGCATAGAGAAGAAAATTTGAAGAGAAGTTATCACCTATATCGTTAATGAAAATAAGAAACAAAAGTGGTCCAAGAACTGATCCTTGAGGAACACCCGAGAGAACTTCTGTTTCTTTGGAGAATTTACCATTCACAACGACCGTTTGAGTTCTGTTGGTAAGAAAAGAGCAAAGCCAGTTGTGCATTTCAAAGACAATCCCGTAAGATGTCAGTTTGAGCAAAAGTTTTTTGAATGATACAGTATCAAAGGCTTTTTTAAAGTCAATGTAAACACTGTGCGTTGTAGTTTTAGACGCATAATTATTCAGTAAACTTGCTTGGTAAGAAAGAAGCTGGGATTCTGTTCCACGGTTGGAGCGGAATCCAAATTGGGAGTTAGTCAGAAGGCTGTTGTCATTCAAGAAAGAGATGAGGTGTTTGTGGACAATTTTTTCCATCAGTTTGCCGACAGAAGAAGTTAGTGATATTGGTCTATAGTTATTTGGGTCAGTCTTGGCTCCTTTTTTATGGAGGGGTCTCACTATAGCTGTTTTCCAACTCGTTGGTACACATGCAGTACGATAAGATTCTCGGAAGATGATGGAAAGAGGAATAGATATAGCTGTGCAAGTTTTTTTGAGGAAAAGTGCTGGAAGCTCGTCAGGGGTCGTGTTGACTTTAGGTGCTAATTTGGAAAGGATTAGCTCGAGTAGGCATGGGTTGAAATCAGGATTATTTATGATAGAGTTTGTGCGATTAGGGAAAGTTGGTGTGAAGCCATCATCAGAAGTAAAAACTTTGGAGAAACTATCGGAGAATAGTTGTGCTTTTTGTGAATCATCGTGGACCGGAGATTTGGAAGAGTCTTTCAAAAGTCCAATGTCACTTGAATCTTTGTAGCGGGAGTTTATAAATTTGAAAAAATCTTTTGCTGAACCACCACTGAGTTGTTTTTCAATAGTTTTAGTTTCTTCGGCAAGAAGCATAGATTTAAGCTCGGTAGAGAGAACCTTGTATTTTGGGGAATTGCCTTCTTTTCTCCATATTTTGAGTTTATGTTTCTGAAGTTTGAGAGCACGCAAGGAATGTTTTTTTGAGAAAGGGTTAACTCTTTTGACAGGGATAAATTTTTCGATAAGGTTATGACAGATGCGTGTGAAATAAGCGTACATAGCTGTTACTGATAAAGTAGAAAAAACGTGATCCCAGTCAATGTTTGCTAGATAGTAGTTGATTCTGTCATAGTCACCTTTGAAATAGTTACGAATTGACCTGAGGCTTTTGACGGAGTTGTTTCTCAACGATAGAGAAACACTAATCAGTTTATGATCACTGAAGAGATCTCCGACGGATAGTTCACGGACAATGTTAGTGTTACAGAGACAAAGATCAAGGACGTTATCAGGGTTCAACCGCGTTGGCTCGCGAACATGTTGAGTCAGACCGTTTTTTATGACAAAAGATAGAAAGCGTTTGCATTGTGAGTCATCTGCCGTGAGGGAGGACCAGTTAATATGTGGCAGATTAAAGTCACCAAGTAACAAGCAATTTTTGTGAGTAAGTAGCAGGAATTCGAGAGTTTCAACCAACTTATCGAGACAGTTTGCATGATTTGGATGATAGACGACAACAATTCTGACAGTAGTTCCTCCAATGAGCACGTCGACACCTGTAACTTCGGGAGCAGTAAAAGAGTCGGGAATTTGGATTGGAAGAAATTTAACTTTTTTGGATATTAGCAAAGCCACTCCTCCGCCATGTCTACTACGGTCTTTTCGTATGACAGAATAAGAATTTGATTTGGATAAGAGAGAATCAGGAAAACTAGAGTCTAATTTAGTTTCGGAGAGAGCAAAAATGTCAAAATGATGGGATTCTAGAGTGAGTTCTAATAGAGAAATTTTGTTTTTGATAGAGAAACAGTTTGCGTAACCAACTGACAAAAACTTTACTTGCTTGCTTTTGGGTTGTTGACGATCCACGGCCAGGGGGATTGATTGTCCTTGTAGGGAATTTTGACGACTTCCAAGTTTCTGACGGTGTAGATTCGGAGTTTGGCTTCGTTGTTGAGACGTATGACCTCCTTCCAGGCCGATCGATGCTTGATGAGTTCTGGTTTGGAGTAGTCCGGACGGAAGGTCGCGGACTTGAACTGTGGGATTTTCTGCTTGAGCGTTTCCGACTGGATGAGAAGTTTCCGAGCATCTTCTGGAGACTGGGTTTGAAGTTTCAGTAGCGGGGTAGAATTCGGGAGAGGAATCCGAAAAACCGAGATTTCTCCGGCAGTTTGGCTTTCCTTCGCGTTTTTCATTCATAATATTTTCAATTAGTCCTTTTTCTCTGGAATTGGAAATCGTAGGAGGGAGCGTATGAGGCTAGAAATAGACACAAATGAATTATAGATCCTTGATATATTCAGTGATGACTTGTAGATGTGTTTTGTTCTCGTTTTGAGTGATTGTGCTCCAAGAGCATTGTTCAAGTGGAGTCTCTAAAGTGGTAGGCGGTAGGTCAAATTGAGTTACTTTTGCAAATCAAAATTGGAACGCTTTTCTTATTCTTGATTGTTGTAAACTTGTTCCTAGAAGAGTTGAGCTAGCAGAAATTTATTTGAGTTCTTAAGATCTTACAGCTCCGGCTTCGACTTATGAGACTCCAGCTCTAGAAAATTAAATTTTTGGAAAAGTTCTGGAATATTCTTCTTGAATTCACAGATCTGAAAACTTCGAACATTTTTATTTTCATTCCCGAAAATCCAGACTCATTTCGAAATTTCTGAATTCAGAATCCCATTTCTAGAATCTCGAAGATTGTTTTTACTTTTTTATTTCGGTTTTCGAAAACTAATGAGATTCGTCATTTTTGTGAATAAACATGACCATTTTTGAACGTTTTTTTATTGAAATGAGAAAAATTGAAGATTGAAGAACACGATTTTCAATTTTAGTTTTAGGAAATTTTTCAAATTTCTCAAAGTCAAATTTTTCCCTAAACATCGAACTTGCTTCAAAATAAAATATTGGTTTCCAAAATCACAAAAAAATACCTAATTTCCTATATATTTCCAGATGTCCTAACTTTCCAGCAGTATTGTAGTTTTGAATCACTTTTGTTTTTCCGTTCCAATCTAAAACACAGTCCATTATTTTCAATAACAAATCCAAAATGCCAAATCTACAGTGTTCTCCTCGAAAATCTCAAACTTTTCTCATTTTTCAGCTAGATCAAGGACTCGGACAACTCGTCGACGGCATGAATTTCGGACTTGGCGTTTTCGACCAACATGTGAGTCCATCTCTTCGGAGTTCTTCCTCTTCTTCTATGACAACAATAAACCAGTGTTGACTTATTGAACAGAGACAAACAATTCGGTTTTTTCCAGGTCAATATGGTTGTTGGAAAAGTGAACGATGTGCAGAACAATGTCAACTCGAAACTCACATTAGTTTGTTTCTTACCTGAAAAAAAACTCGAAATGAATACTTTTCAGTTTCCAAGCGAATGGGTCTACTTGTTCGTTCTGATGCTTATTGTTCTGGTTCTACTTGGACTCGTCGGTTATCTTCTCTATTATATCGTAAACTATATTCTGAATCGACACGATCGGTACGAGGAATATCGAATGTGGTATTTGAAGAATGTGATGAAACAAGATATCGATGATTGGGAGGAAGATGATGAGTTCGAAGAGGGATTCTATTCATTGAGTGATGACACACCACCACCCACTTATAGTGAATATGTACAGACGGCTGATTTGTATGCTAATTATCATGGTAAGTGGAGTTAAAAGGGGAATATGGGATCAAGAATTCATGGAACTACTCTTCCGAATTTGACCTGGCAAACCGGGAAAACTGGGCCAACCGGGCCGGCGCGTTGATTTCCCATATAGATTGAGATTTTTAATCAAAACTTATATGAAAATGTAGTTCTCTATGAGATCTACAAAATGGTATACAAAATTGTACTGTTATTTTGCTCAATATCGTACTGCTTCCCGAAAAAACGCCCGGGCCAACCCGACTTGCGTTCATTTCGCTGGCTCAAGTGTTTTTCAGGAAGTACTACAAAATTGAGCAAATAAATATGGTAATTTTGTATACCATTCTGTAGATCTCATCAAGACCTACATTTTCATATAAGTTTCGATTGAAAAACATTAATTTATATAGGAGAATATCGCTGGCCCGGTTTGCCAAGCCTTCTCCGAATGTTTTTTTAACCAGTCTCTATTTAAATTCAAAGGTTTAAAGCTTCCCTTTTCATTTATTTCTAAGATTTTCATTTTAAATCAGAACAAAATTCTTCATAATCGGTTTCTTAGTTTTTTTCCAGACGAAGTAGAAGCTCAGCGAAAATCCAACCAATACAGTTCGCGAATCGGTCGACCTCGAGGCACTGATGAAGAATACAACACTCTCATTTGATACTCTTTTTCTCTTCCGTACAATTGTTCATTTTTAGTTTTGATCCAATACGGGTTTTCCCTCTTTGAACTTACTAAACAAAAGACGATGAAATAAATATTGAAACATGTGATTTTTTTTTTGGTTTTGCTGTACATTTCCAGGTTGCCATATAAACAAATTTCGATAGCAATCCGATTGGAGTACTCTCTCGATTCCCTCGTCTCTCCAATTTGAGTTTTTTTGCGGTTTGATCCGGTCGGAGGTCGATTTGCATACCACTCGCGATTTCCCTTTTTTCCGTCAGTTGACAGTCGTCATCTGATATTTATTGCTACAATGATATTTCCCACTATTATTCTGGTAACATTTGTGTCTTTGGTAACATCCCAATACGGTGTGTATCCTGGAATGTATGGAGGATTGGGATACGGTGGATATGGAGGATACGGTACTTATGGAGGATTGGGAATGTATGGAGCAGGACTAGGATATGGAGGACTGGGGACTCTTGGAATGTACAGTCCGTACGGATACGGAAACTATTGGTGCAAGTGAGTTTTTTCTTACTAAGAATTCTCGAGCTCCATATTTTCAGCAACTACGGACTCTACGGAAAGAAGAAAAAACGCTGAAAAACATAGTTTTCATCCCTCAAATTTAGCTTTTCTCCAGTATCTCCATATCCCGATTCTTTCAATTTTCCCATCTTTCTTCTATTTTTCAAGTGTTTCTTACTCAATAAACCCTTATATTATCTGATCTGATTCAGTTTTCTAATTGAATTTCGCACCCTTATTTTTATTTCATTTTTCGATCAGCTGCTTCTTCTGTTTCTGTTTCCGGAGCCCATCGCGTGGGTTGTCTTCTTCTATTTCTGGATTTAAAGAATTCTAACATCACCACCTGTTTCAATTTCCAACAGCTGGAATTCGATCTTTCTGGGAGAAGGTGTACATTTTGAATGAAGTTCCGAAATTTCACTACCATTTCAAAAGTCCAGAATTCAACGGAACTGGAGTGAAGTTGTTTGCGGATTCTGAAGAATAACTGGATTTTTGATTTTTCGAATGAAAACAGCTTGTTTTTCCCACTAATTGGTCTTTGAAATTGCAGACACCGTAGGTGGATTTTCCCAGAAAAATATATGATGTTCCAAACCAGTGCGCTGCCCCGGAATGAAAATCCCGGGATTTCCCGGGATTTTCATTTTCAAAAATTTCGGAATCCCGGGATCGGGATTATTCCGAAATCCCGTGACCCCGAGATCCCGGGATCCCGGGATTTCGGAATTTTTATCCCGGAATCCCGGGATCCCGGGATCCCGGGTCCCGGGAATTATCCCGGGTCACGGTTAATTTTAACTTCATTTTTCAATTATTTGCTTTCTTCGCTGTTGTAATCTATGTAGATTTTCACATTATCACGTGACCTTGGATCAACACATCACCACGCCAGCTGACAAAAAATTGATATGTGGAAAAATGAGTTGAGAAATTAATGAAATTTTGAAATCCCGGAATAATCCCGGGATAACCCCGGGATCCCGGGATGAAAAAAATCCCGGGGTTTCGGAATTCCCAAATCCCGGGATTTCACGTGAAACGAATTCCAAAAATCTATTTCATTCCGGGAAATCCCGGGATTTCAACTCCGGGGCAGCGCACTGTTCCAAACCAAAATAAGAATAACCGATCATACTCTATTTTTCGTTCCCTGAATTTATTTTTCATAGGAAACCCGTTAGCTTCAGAAGTTACAAAACACAACTGGAAAAATACTAATTTTTGGAGTTTTTGGTGTTCAACGATCCATATCCGTGTTCAAATGGCAAAAAGATAAGCTGTCGTCTCCAGTTTCTTTCGAATCCAATTTTTCTCCATTTTTCGTCACTAGATAGTCCCAAATGACTCGTAAAAACACATAAACATGAGGCTTTTTGAAACAAGAATAACGACCTTTTAAATGAGATGATCATGTCTTCTCTCTCCTATATTTGCTTCTCGTTGTTGTTGTTTTCCCCCATTATTTTGGTTTCAAACTGCGAATTAGTGGGAACACTATTTTCTTACCGTAAGAATTTCCCGACATCACAAATTTCTCTCTTCTAAACCGAAAAAGTATCCCTTGGCTACAGAGGTGGTTTTTGCATTGACATGAAATATGAATGCACATTCTGAATTCTGCGCAGTTTTTTCCCGAAAAAGGTTTTTTGGTGGGCGGCGAAAGTTTTGATCTTTTCTGTATGTCGGCGTCATTAGAATTTCGAAACGAAGCATTTGCACTTCTCAAGAGTCCGAAAAACGATTTGGATATTTCGGAAAAACTGTTCCGTTCTGAAAATTCGAATATTCAAATAATAGTATTCTCAGAATTGAAATGGATACAAATTCGTTTCGAATAGTTGTTTGATTTTGGGAATTTCTAAGGACTTTCGGATTCTTAGAAATTGAGATACTGTAGTTCTTGTGATTGTAAAACTCCAAGGCAAGGGAACACTGAAATTTTGAAATGACTTTGTCAAATTCTTAAATTCTCAATTGCCGAAACTCTTCGATTCTCCGATCCATATTCAAATTGAATGATGAAATCTTCCCTCTTCTGTGAATTTTGCGTCAATGAACATCTCCATTCACCTTGTTTTCTTTAGATTCGGAATTTCTTTCTTTTCAATACCCGTCATCCCTCATAAATACCACATAAATACGTATTGTTCATCATTATTGCAATAAAAACCCAACAAGAAATCTCATAACATTTTATGTGCTCTTTGTGCTCCGACCTGAACCACAAAAAAATAACTTATTGACATCATGCAAAGCCCACCGTGGGTTATTCTTTTCTCGTCATTTTTTGTTCTAATCGACTGGATGCACACTTAATATAAGAAGAGCAAGAAGTTTCTGTCTGACTCATTTCTTTTTTCTTCTTCCTTATTCTGAGAAGTAGTCCATCTTATTTACCAGCGCAACAATTTTAATGCGGGTGTTGGAGGGATTAAAATTAGAATTTTTCTCATTTTGAAAACTCATTTCCTTCAGTCTCATCCCACTCTTCTTCCACCCACCATACAACTGCATTTAGAACATAAGAGTTTTTTTTGGACCATCATAAACATTTTTTCTCGAATTCAAATCCTATTACTTCTCAGATGCGATTCTTCGGCTTCTTCGTCCTTTTCTTCGCCGTCTTTGCTCCATCCTTGGCCATTTTCCGTTCACCATCAAGGGTAAGTTGATTAAATGCTCTTTTTCGACCTCACTACAAGATTACAGGGAATGACGTCGATCGATGAGAACAGCGGTGACGTCATCTGGGTTCCGATTCCACGCGAGAGTCTTCTCGATGAGAACGGTGGACGTCGAAAGTGTCTGTTCTGTAGAGGAGGAAGGAAATGAGATGGAGAGAAGAAGAAATTGATACATTTTGACCGACTTGTTGAATAAATCATTTGAACAAAATGTTGAGTAGGAGGATATCTTCATTTCAGATGAAAAAAGAATGATCAGAAAACATTTCATAAACAGATGGAAAGAGCCTGAGTTTTTAAGCGAAAGACAATAGCTATTTTCGGAATCCAAGCATTCCGACACTTCCCATAAAGACTCCCTCGGTGGCTCCGCGGAGGAATTTCTTGGCGTTGCTCTCGCGATGAGGCATCATCATCTGAAGAAGAGATTTTTGGAAGTTAAAGTTGACTTTGAGCATTAGGAATCCGTCTATAGTACAGCACTGTGATTTTTACCGGAGATTCAGTTTGGGAGCCTAGGCCACGGCCCCCCGGCCTTGCCGCCTGCCGGCCGCGGCCACGGAATTTTCGCAGTGTTAATTTATCTTCCAATTCACTCAACTAAAAATTTCTCAAAATCTAACGGATAACTTTTTTTTTTCCACGGATATTTTTCTTTTAAATTTAGTTTTCAATTTTTGAACAAAAAATCAGGTCCTAAAAAAATGTCCTACGACCAGCATTTTTGTTTTACGGCGCAAAAAAATGCGGTGGCCTAGCTTTTTTCCAAGTTAGGCCGTGGCCGGGAATTGACTAACCAATCAGCATCGTTGGCTAGCCAATCAGCGACTTTAACTCCGCCCATTTTTGTTTCACTGCAGCTAAAATCCGTTTTTGCCCAATCTCCGGAAAAAATCACAGTGTACAGGTGAACCAAATATTCCGAAAACTCGAAAATTTTGAACTCTCCAAATCTACAAAAGCAATGTGGATTAGTGATTCAGTAGTACTATTCAGAAGCGGTTATACTTTTACGGATTTTTCCCGACTAATTTTCAAAGTCTGAAAACTCACCCCTCCACCTCCACAACAAGCTCCTCCACCACCCATCATTGGATAACCTGGATATCCCATTCCGTATGCTGGGTAACTCATTCCATAACCCGGGTATCCGACTCCTCCTCCATAAACTCCACCGTAGCCCCCTCCATAGCCACCTTGCGTATAAACAGGAACCAAAACAGTTTGTTGTCGTGGAACTCCGGAATTCAGATAACTTTGGTATAGAGAAGGATTATAGTATTGGGAAACGGAAATAACTGGGAGTAGAGCTAGTAAAAAGTAGTGAATCATTGTGACCGGTAACTGGTGAAGAATGAGAAAATAAAGAAGACCGGGTAAATGGAAGATGTGACCTTCTTTTTTTCGTTTTCATACGTCCACTTGTAGGTTTCAAGTAGTTCGAAATGTAGTGATGGTTTTTGAAATTTCAAAGGTTCACAAGTGCTTTGTTCGCTTAAATTTCTAAATTTAACAATTTCCAGCATGTCAGTTAATACCGGAAATCAAATCGGGAACTATAGTTGAAACTGGAATATGAAGAATACAGTTGAAAATTTCCAAGTTTTCAGAAATATATTACAACTATTCAAACACTAAATCAACTCTGACGATAGGGATACAATACACAGATCTTATGCATCCTCACGAAATATTTTGCGAAATCTTTTTCAAAATTTTTTGGAAAAAAATAAATTTCAAGATTTCGGAAAAATAAATTTCAAATTTCCGCGCAAAGTTTGCGCCCCATCGCACTCCGTGTACTCCTCTCGGACAACCAATATTTCAACATTTTTTTTTCCATCACAATGCATTTTTTGCAATCTTCAATCGCTTGAAGCATTTTTCCAGAGCACTTTTCAATGAAAAATAAGCGGGAATATCAAATAAATTACTGCAGCTGTCATTCGTGACTCAGCTCATCCCCGCTCTTTTAATTTTCTCGAAATTTCGCAATAAAATCGGTCAAATTCGCATTCTCTCTTTTGAAACCCCTATTCGTAGCAGGTGTCCACCATTTATTTCACTAATTGTGCTCCACCCTTCCCTTTTGCTCTTCCGGAACACATTTAAAATGCATGACCGCTCATTCCTAGGGCTCCCGAATCGCTTATTCTGTCCATTCTCCTTGGAAACGTTTCGATTTTCAAACATTTCTTTTTTACAGAGCTGGAGTTCACCATGTCTGAAGTCTTCGATCTCGAGATCACCACGAATGCCACCGATTTTCCAATGGAGAAAAAGTACGCGGCGAGCATTTCGTTGAACGATTTGAAGGTGAGAAACTTGATTATTGAATCTCTAAAAATCCTTGTTTCAGAAGAAGCTCGAACTTGTCGTAGGAACAACCGCCGATTCGATGAGAATTCAGTTGTACGATGGAGATGATCAATTGAAGGGCGAACTGACGGACGGAACGAAGAGCCTGAAAGATTTGGGAGTTCGCGACGGATATCGAATTCATGCCGTCGATGTGACCGGCGGGAATGAAGATTTCAAGGATGAGAGTATGGTGGAAAAGTACGAGATGAGTGACGATGCGTATGACAAAAGAAC
Organism: Caenorhabditis zanzibari; assembly: GCA_963966625.1. Lineage (NCBI taxonomy): Eukaryota > Metazoa > Nematoda > Chromadorea > Rhabditida > Rhabditidae > Caenorhabditis > Caenorhabditis zanzibari. Next base: position 8,192,009 of record OZ016472.1, on the reverse strand, counting down.
CGACAGTGTTCGTGCATGGAAAAAGAAAATGCAAGAGGAACAGGGAGGAGCGGCGACGGCGCCCGCTGAGAAAGAAGCTGATACGGCTAATGTAGAAGCCGCCAAGGGAATCAAGGTATTGAAAAAATCATTTGTGTGAAGTAGACCATTGACATTATTCAGGTCGGAGACCGCTGTGAAGTCACCGTCGGAGCACAGATGGCACGACGTGGGGAGGTGGCATTCGTAGGAGCCACAAAGTTCAAGGAAGGAATTTGGGTTGGTGTCAAGTACGACGAGCCAGTTGGAAAGAATGACGGATCGGTGGCTGGAGTGAGGTGATCAAAGAATCTTGATAAAGAGAAGGCTTGCCAGTGACTGAAAAATTTTTTCCAGATATTTCGATTGCGAGCCGAAATACGGTGGATTCGTGCGTCCAGTGGATGTGAAAGTTGGCGATTTCCCTGAACTCTCCATCGACGAAATCTAAACGGCCCGTCATAATTGTTCCCTGCCTTCTTGTGAATGATAACGATGAATATACGCTCATAACAATTTTTGCATGTTTCTAACCGCTTTCACTTTTTTTTGTGTATCCCGATAATTTTTGTTTCTATTGGCGATCTCTTTTACTGTTTCTGTATACGCGCTTGTTTCTATGTGATAAGTAAACGATAAGTGACACCCCTCTCGACCATCAACGAGTAATCGGTTACTGGATTGTTATGTGTGTTTCCCGCATCCGCTGCGACAGGATGAGGAGGCAGAAAAGCTTAGAAGCTGTTGTCAGAGTGGGTGAAAGGATAAGAATAGGGGAAACTGGTATAGACAAGAACAGGCGGATCTCTTGGGGTCTCGAGAGGAAACAATGAATGGACAGGGTTCACTTTCCTTTCTTGATGATGACATCTCACAAAAAACGAACTATGGAAAGTGGAGTTATGATGATACTGTTTCTAGTTTTATTCGTTAGCGGAAGAGCAGAAGGTAAGATTTTGGTTATTAGGTGAAAGTCAAATTTATTTTTGTAACTTCTAAAACTTTTTCAGAAGAATTTTTGTAACTTCTGAAAACAGAGATGTTCGAAGATTCCTCAAAAATTGAATTTATTTTTTCTATTAGTAGAATTACAGTCGTATTTGTTTTTAAATTTTCTCATACGATCTTCCCAATTCCAGTATCTACGAAAATAACAATATTTTTGGACAAAAATCGTTAAAACTCGAGAAAATCGATTTTCAAAACGCCATCTTATATTTCTTCTAACCTATTTCAAAAAATGCAGAATTTTTTGCTGATTCGAACGCACCTAATATCGCTGCTTAAAACGCAATATGAACATTTATGAACAAATTCTCGCCGGTAGCGACGGGCGCGACAGCAGATTGTAAGTCGGCAGCGGCGAGAGCGACAAAATGAAAATTTGTCCATAAAAATGTTTATATTGCGTTTTGAGCAGCGATATTAGGCGCGTTCGAATCAGCAAAAAATTTTGCATGTTTTGAAGTAGGTTAGAAAAAATGTTTTTTGAAAATCGATTTTCTCGAGTTTTAACAATTTTTGTGCAAAAATATTGTAATTTTCGTAAATAGTGGAATTGGGACGATCATTTAAGAAAATTTTATAGAAAAGTCTCCGGTTTTCATACCTGAGAATCGAACGATCAATTGTCCATTCTTCCATATTTTCCAAATTTCCGTTCCAGACTCCACCTCGATTCCCCCATTACAATGTCCGGACAATCCTGCATTCTGTATGCTTGATCTTCTGAAATCATGGGAAGAATTGAGAATCACTGAGACAAATGCAACGAATGTTCTGCTGCCGGTATGATTTATCTCTTCTTTTATTAGAAACATGTTTGAGAAATTCAGATCGTGTACTATTCAAAAGGCTCACTTATAACTCTTTGTGAATCTTATTCGAATCTGGAGGAGAAGTGTGGCCTCGGAAGATGTCATGTTGACAATCCTGTTGCCAGTTTTGTCACGAGACACTTTTCATTAATATGCCAGAAGGGTGTATCAACCAAATATCTGGCTAATCAACAGTGTATTTCTTCAACTTTGGTGTCTTCGAAGTGCACAGATCTAATCAAAGAGGAACCGAAGATTGGAGGAGAATGTAATCTTTTCATTGAAAAGTCATGATTAATCTTCTGATTCCAGTGTTCTGTCCAAAACTCGACGAATTTGTGACATGTGTCGAGGAGCCATTGAGGACATCCTGTGGGAATGAAGCGTATGCATTGGTAATGAAAGCGATTGAGAAGTATGGATGCCCATCTAAAATTGGTATGCGTTTTTTTGAATTGCTCATCATCAGAAGTTTATTACAGAAGTTGCAAGAGTCAACGAGTTTCTAAGTATTGGTGTAGAAGCATCAACAGTTTTGGTATCTGAGAATGCAGTTATGACAACAGAAATTTCCGAGAAACCGAAAGTAGATATGCTAGTGACCACATTCTTGGAAGTTGAGGAGGAAAATACCACTCCGAAGATTGTAAAGGAAGAAGTTACACTGACTCCAGAAGTTAAAAACGCTGAAACATCAGTACCAAATACTCCAACAACAGAGTTAATAGAAAATCAAATAATTGCGAAAAGTAATGATGAAGGATCTGGAGAAGAGGAAGCAACAACGGGGGAGAAGAAGACGACTTTGGAAGTTACTACTGAGCCCGTAACATTCCAGACCAGGAAGCCAAGGAAGCATTTTAATGCGGAAAATATGACGGATTGTTATACCAGTATAGTTGGGTGAGTGAAGTTATCAGTTTTTCATTTTTCCTGTGTATCGAATACACCCAGAATAGTGTACCGTATTCACTCTAATACACCGGCATGCCGGTTCAATTTTCGTGTTCCCAAAGTTGATGCCAGTTTATTAGAGAGTGCCGGTCTATTTTTCAACGAGTCAATGAATCTAGAAATAAACGAAAAATTGATGCCTTTTCACAGAAAATATGTACGATAAAGCATTTTCAAACAGTTATAAAGATTAAAGACCATCCTAAAACATATCAAATTCGAAATTTGTGTGAAAAACACAGAGAAAAAACTTCAAATTCTTAAAATAGTACTTTCTAATTTTATTCATTTTTGGAGTGCCGGATAATTGGAGGGTGTCAGTTTATGTTTTAAAATTATCATTTGACTGCCGGACATATAAAGGTGCCTGTCTATTAGAGTAAATACGGTACTCAAAATAGTAAAATTCCAGAGACTTCGGTCGCTTCCTCCACTCCTCTCCCACTTCTTCATTCGTCCGATTTCCCTTGTTTGGTATCAAACAAATGGAGCTAGAAGTGCTGTGTGCAAAGTTTGAAGTGGCTACAGAATGTGTAAACAGCTTCTGTGTTGGCAATTGTAGGCTACCAGCCATCAAAAGTTTCGTTGATTCCCAACTGAAAGAAACTTGCGCCATGAGGGATCTTCCTGATTTTGGACTGGAATTCACTTGTCTTCAAAATGTGTTGAAGGACAATACGGTAAACCGAGGCTTTATTTAGATACTGATGAATCCAATTTTTCTTCAGGAATGTGTTAGCTTCCTGAACTCTACGAATCCCAACCGATGTGATGGTCATCCTCAGTTCAGAAGTTGTATTGTAGATAGACTTGTGGAAGATTGTTCAGAGGAAACTGTTAGACTTTTGGATAAAATAGAGAATGGATTTGGGTGCAAGTTATTGATAGAGCAAGAGATTCAAGAAGACGTTGACGGAAGTGGAGAAGTTGTGGAAGGGTCTGGAAGTGGAGATATTCCTCAAAATTTGGAAAGTAAGGATGAACAGAATCCAGAGAAGAGTTCCGGAAATATAACTGATGAGAAGGTATTTCTTTTCTTTTTTGAAAAACAAATGTTTCTTGACTTTCAGCTTCTAACCGATGACACCGAAATCAAACCAAGAGTTTGCGCAGGAATTGTGAAAACTTCTGCTCTATCCTGCCTGGCTCCTCTTCTCAGGCTATGGACTGGAATCAAGGAAAATCGAAAAGACACCGAAGTGGTTTTACTTTTTTCTTAATCTGTAACCCTTCTAAATAATTTCAGGTAGTCTTCCCAATATTCGAATTCTCCAAAATCGAACTTCTGGAGCTATGCGACTCATTTGCCAACTATAGAAACTGTGTAAAGTATACGGATACTTCCGTTTGTAAGAGTGAACCAGTAGTGAGTTTCCGAGGATTAATATTGATTTTGAACTGAAGAATTTTCAGATAAGTTTCGTTGAGGAGCATTTTGGACAAGTTTGTACAACACAGCAAATTGAGGCTTCAATGAGAACTCATGATTGTATAAATGCGATCGATTCAAAGAGCATGGCCGTTTGTCAGAAATTTAGTAGAGGCGAGACGCTGCCGGGAAAGGTATTCTTGATCTTTTCATTCATGTTTATTGACCAGAAACTTTCAGAGGAAGTGCCCAAAAGTACGACGCTATACAAAATGCCTTCGAAAACTGGTCTCCACATCCTGCGGTCATTTGATGTTGGCTCAATTCGACATGATTGTACATCGATTTGGATGCTAACACTTTCTCATCATTAATAACTTTCAAGATGCTCTAATAACTATATTTGCTTCAAAAACCTACGGATAATAAAGCCAAAGTATTTTATTAGTTTTCTAGAGGAACAGTACATGAAAGTGTTTGGGGTGAGCAATTTATACAATCACGACAATACAACGAGAATATTTTAATAATGAGAAGAGAGAATTTGAAATTTATATTAAAATGAAGATCAGATAGTACGGTTGCCTCGGAATACTACCGGCGGTGGGGAATCACTGAAAATTTTTGACATTGAAAATATGTTTTCAACAAAAACGTTTCCATCACCAAAATCAGCAAGAAAAGTGAAAGAAACAGAAAACAAAAGGTACCATTTAGTTTTTTTTGCCGAGTGCGAGTAGTTTTTTCTAATAGTGAGTGGTGGTAGTGGTGACTGCATACGAATCGGACACTTCTCTGAAATGCCATTTTTATTGTCACTTCGAAATCAAAAGCAATAGCAAGCAGAACAAAAGAAATGAGATCAAAGGTATTACTTTTCACGAGAAATGAAGATCAGCGCCATGTCGATTACGTAGAGGACAGCTCCGAGGAAGTAGAAAGCCTTGAAAAAATAGAGAGAGTCGAGGAAATGAGTTGAAGAAACTTACTGCGGCAACTGCCCATCCTTTAACAACAAACTGAATTTGACATCCGGGGATACCGGCGCATCCAGAGAAGACGCCATTTCCAACGGCCTAAAAATATCAATTTTAAACTCTTCGGAGAAGTTTTGGAAGCTGAGAAATTTCTGACACCTTTATGTTAAAAATTGAAACCTTAGACAGTATTTTCAACTTACTTGTTAGAACTATTTTCATGAGACTTTTAAAAATTTGGATTCGAGTTCTTACTTGAATGAAAAACTCCATATGATCATATCCTGTCGCGTACCACGTCTCCACTCCTCCACTCACAATAAATGCGACCATTGAAAGTCCAGAAATCAGAATTTGCTGAAACCCCTTACTTTTAGTTTTCCCTTTTTTTTTCATTTTACCGGATAAGTTAGTATACTATTCGTAGCAAGTGTCACACAGCTCACTCCGACTGTAATCAGCCCAAATGCCAACGTAATACAGATGAGAGCGACTTGTCCATAGACGCTGGAATTAGTTTTTTGAAAGTGAAAATTCTGAAACTTGGGGATTACTTTTGTCCCCTTCCTTGGAAGTGAAGAGCATTACTCCACCGGTCCGCGTTCATTGGGAATATACTGTTTTGGCCGGGACAGATCTGAAATATGTGGTATTCTCTATTTAAAAATGGTCGCACAGCAAAATCTACTCAATTTGAATTTCACTTTCGCGCCTTTTTCAGATCAAATATCGGCTGATCGAATTTATGCTCCTTTACTCTTTGATAAATCTTGTTGAAAATTTCACTTGTCCGTGCTTCAGGATGTAACTCTGAAGAATTCTGTGCAAAAAAAGTATTCGGAAATTCATCAAAGAGCCCGTTAAGTAGCATAAATGCGATCGGCTGTTATTTGTTCTGAAAAAGGCGCGAAAGTGAAATTCAAATCGAGTCGATTTTGCCGTGCAATTATTTTTGAATGGAGGATATGGAGTTATGACAGATGGAATGTAGGAAATACCTCTCGACTGATAGATTGTCCATTGAGATATCTGGAGAAGCAAGCTCCAGGTGCAGTGAGAATGAGGATCATGGAGACTATGGCAAGGATCTGAAGATGTTTTAGGTTGGGAATTGAAATTGAGGAAACTTTTTTCTGATTACCAAACATCAGTTTCTTCAGACAAACTGTGCCTACCAGGCCGGCGCTGCCCTGCGATTTTCTCTCATATAAATTGCGATTTTTGAATCGAAACTTATATGAAAACGTAGGTCTTGATGAGATCTACAAAATGACATACAAAATGATACTATTTATTTGCTCAATTTCGTGCTGCTATCCGTAATACCCACCTGGCTCGAATGCGCTTAGCCGGCCCGGGTATTCTTCGTGAAGTAGCATAAAATTATGCAAATAAATATTGTCATATTGTAGATCTTATCGAGACCTACATCTTCATATAAGTGTTGGCTGAAAAATCTCAATTTATATGAGAGAAAATCGCTGGCCCGGTTTGCCTTGTCTGCGTTTCTTAAATTCTTCAGAATTCGTGGGACTCAGGTAAGATCTACTTTTAATGGCGATGTCAAAATCAACTCGCCAAAGAACATTTTTTTACGAAAAATGAAGATGCTCACCAGAATAAATATTCGAACACAAAATACGATTCCATTGAACGCTCTCTGCGAAAACATCTTCCTCTGAGTGGTCCTAACAGTCCTCTGACCTTGTGGTTGTGGATGACTGAATGGAGGTGGATTAGACGAAGACACTGGAATACCAGAAGCTGTCGAAGAATACTGTCGATTGACAGGGAAATGATGTAATGGTGTTGGCGGAGATTGAGGTGGCTGAGGTGAATTCACAACGATGTGCCGTCTTTGTTCAACGTACACGACTCGATTCGCTTGATCTGACATGGTGTTGTGTTTGTGTGAAGGATGACGATGATGGCAACGGATATAACCGTCGAGAATATCGGACGAAGAAAGAGACGATTAAAAACCGGATGGCGGATGGCTCGATTGGGAGTGAAAGTCAGGTTGCGTAATGGCAAATTGAGGAAGGATTCGGGTGCAGGGAGCAATAGGTGGAAGAGGGACAGGATGGAAAAGGGTGTCAAGTGGGTTAGAAATGATACATAAATAGAATTGAGTGAGTTACTTGTTAGTTATGCAGTTTCAAGTGGTTTCTATTATGAAATGTACACAAAAATAGAGGGAGAGACTATAGGTGAATTGTTTCGAGATTTGGAATATTTTTCTCAGAAAGTAAGTTGTTTTCAGTATTTTATATGTTTACTGGCCATGTTTGAGACAAGTTTTGGAAATTGAGTCATAAACTTTTTGAGCGAATTCAGCGAACTTCCTGGAACAAAAAATAGGATTATTTCTAGCAGAGCCTTCTAAAAATTCAAAGAATTCGTCGAAATACGACTTTAAGAACTGCTGCGTTTGTATGATTCTTTGACTGCAGCAACCAATATTGAGTTTTTCACAAAACTAGGAACTAGGAGATAAAACTAGGAGAGATGCGCGGAAGAGATTTTTGAAAATCCGGAAGACGGAATACGGAAGGCGGAACAAAATAGTTTTTGGCGGAAGAAGGAAGACGGAAGACGGAAGAATGATAGACCCGGAAAACGAATGTCGGGAGAAAGGCGGAAGTGGCTGTTTTTAGCCAAAAGTACTAAAAAAGTACGCAAATGTTGTCAGCAGTGGTTTTTACCGTCAAACAATGCTTCCGGACAACTTTTCCTGTCTTGAAAACTAATTTTTCCGACAGTTTTCAAAAATTCTCGTTATTCCATTCTCTTCCGTTTTTCTTCCGTTTTGTACAAATTTATACGGAAGACGGAACACGGAAGACGGAAGAAAATTATTTTTGGCGGAAGACGGAATACGGAAGACGGAAGAGAAAAAAGTGGCGGAAGACGGAAGGCGGAAGACGGAAGACGGAATTCCGCGCATCTCTGGTCCATACAATCCAAAAAAACTCTAACTTCGACCCGGATTTCATAATATTGTAATCTGGAACCTAGGTCCTCAATCTAAATCTTGAACACACACATTTTTTGCCTGGTAGAAGCTGGTAATTGTCGAAAATTTCTTAAGTACAGCGATAATTAATTTCATAGAGAGTCATCTATTATACTTCCTTTTTCAGGTTTGGATATCATAAAATTGCAGGCAAAATTTAAAAAAAAACTCTACATACGGTACGTAACATACCAACACTCAGATCCCAAGACCACCGGATTAATCTATGTAACTGAACGGTAAAAAAAATGAAACAGCTAAATGAATTGTGACAAAAAGCATATACAGGTATTATGTATGTGCAAAACGTCCACTTTCCCTTTTTCTATCGTATAAGAGGATCTGGTGCACAAAAACTGCCCCTGATTCTTTCTCCTCTTTTTTGCATCTCTATTCCTCTTTTTTTACTTCTTCTATGTGTCCCTCTCTCTATTTCTCTTTTATATTATTACCAAATTTAATACAACAAGTTTCGAGAGAGGGATTCAACCATCCAATGCGCACGGAATAACCATCACTCAACCTAACCGATTCGTGGGGGAAAAAGAGATGACGTGTTTATACACAAAAGTGAGTATTATACTTTTGAGTTGAACGGTTACAAAGGAAAAGAGAAAACATATGTGAAGTGGATTATGAGGAAATGGGAAGAATGGATGGTAACGGAGTGGAAGATGACTTTTGGCTCGGTAAGCCTTGATATCATTCTGGCCATCATGAAGAACAAATTTAAAAAAAAAGATTTATCGTTCATTCTAATCAATCGCAAACTCAAATACGACTTGTCAGATCACTGTTTCAGACTAACTTGTAATGTGAATCGCTAAAGCACGAAGTGTAAAAGAAAGCTCAAAAAAAGAAAAAAAACTACAAACATCTTCGAAGAAATCGATGTTTCTGATAGTTCTCTATGGACTAGTATGGACAATAAGGGGCTTCCCTAAACACTGGAGTTGCAAAAATCTGGAACTTTGGCCCTAGTCTGAATTGACCCTGAAAAATCCAAATCTGAAATAAAAAGTAGTCAAATGTAAGATCATCTCAAATATGGTGACACTCCGAATTTTCTATCTTTTGCCTCAGCTCTACTACCTACCAAAAATCAAAACAATTCTATTCTAGAAAAACCTATTCTCGACCAGTCCACTATGATCAAGATCATTTCAAAACTAGGTTTATGAACAGTGAATTTTGAGTGAATCACACGGTTCTGTCCAGTTTTACTGAACAGAAAATGAACATTTATGAAAACTAAAAAGGAATAAAACCAAATATTGGAATAAAGAATAAGTACTTGCTGAAACTTTAAAATGCCATGGGAATGTCAGAAATATTGTGCTAATTGCTTTCTTGATTCAAGAGCAGAAGGTTCAATACTCAAGCATCATAATCTTTTGTTGGAAAGTTTTGCATCACTGACTTCGTTTTTTCTGGGAAAACCAGTTTCCAGAATTCTGACCAATAAACAATAAAAACATTTGAAATTCGTTTTATTTACAAAATGAGAATACTAAATCGGCATCTACAGGAGAAAAGCAATCACACACTCAAAAAATCAAACAAGCTCGTTCCTGATTTATTTCGGACCAGGGTTTTAAGGAAAATACTTTTTTGAAAACGACGAGGAATCTAGAAGATGGTGGTCATGTCATACTGTAAATCGAACCACATGAGAGTGGCACCGTAAAGAGTGAAGAAAAGGAAAAACGAGAGGAAATAGATGACTGGTGGAAGGGTTGAAGTCGTGGAGCAGTAGAGGAGGAGACCCGAGCAGAAAAGAATCGAGATATTTGTGGCGATCACTTTTTGTGTTGCGTAGCGGAAGTACTCGTCCTGAAAAATCATAAATTCTAGTTGTCAATTTCCAAAAGAACCTACCGTAGTTCCTCTCTTCTTATGTTTCCTCGTTCTGCACTGTCTATTCTTCAGCGGCTTCTTCACTCTATCCGGAACTGTCCAAATCGCTTGTTCAGCTCCATCCCACTTATTCGGACCAACCAATCTATAAACATATGGAACATTTGCTCCCATGAACAGCTTCATCCAGAATCTTGGGTACTGGAAGAGATATTGATTCATTGGTGGAAGACATCCGATAATATCAGCAATCTCATCCATATACGTCATGTAGTCCACTTGAATCGTGTGCTTGATACTGTCGAAATATCTTCTCTTCATTGCAGTCTTCTTCTTTTGAATGTCGTTGACTTGATCCTGACTCGATGGCATTTCACATCGTCCAGCGAATACTCGAGCCGCCCATCTGCTCTGGATTTCAGCGATTGGAGCAATTGAGCCAATTGGTTGAATGAGTCCGATTACTGCGACACTGTCACTGTTTGGTGGGAATACGTACTTGTAGAGAGGGGCTTGTTGGTTCTGAAAATAGATCCATTGAAATCTTAAAAAAAAACGTCGCTAGGTTAAAAACTACTGTCTTGTTACGGCAATTACAAGGTCATTTTGTGTCCTCAACAACGACTAAACTACAGATATCACTAGACAAAAGAGATATTCAATTCATTGTTCTTTGTTCACCTTGATTTCCAAAATATCCGAATCGACAAACGGGAATCCGAAGGTGTATCCAGTGCATGTTAAAAAGATATCACATTTGAATTCTCTTCCTCCTTTCACTATCACACTGTCCTCAGTGAATGTGTCGATATCCTCAGTGATTGTGATATATCCAGCGCAGAGAAGGTTTGCAAGAGCATCATTGACCGTCGGGTGTTGTTGGAAGAATCTGTGATCCGGGCGAAGTCCGTAGAGATCATGATCCATTCTCTGTTGGAGACGATGCTCCATGAAATCGTTGGCGATGGTGTGTGGAAGTTTTTTGAGCAGAATGTCGTAGTAACGGGAGAAGAGTTGAACATCGTATGGCATGCCTCCTTGACTGACTCTGTTGAAGATCCATGTTCCTCTTCTAGTCGAAATTGTCACCTGAAATACGGAAGTTGGAGTGAAAAATTCAGTTACTATGCTTACTGATTTGGCAATCTTTGCAATATCAACAGCAATATCCAAAGCTGAATTTCCGATTCCCAATAGAAAAACATCTTTCCCTTCGTATCCCTTAGTGTTTGTGTAATCATAAGCGTGCACAACTTTACCCTTGAACTTGTCCACATCTGAAAATTTTGAGTTGCGATCTCAAACTTTTGATTTGCAAAAAACTCACTCTTCAACTCTGGATAACTCGGCTGAGCGTGATGTCCGGTGCACAACATCAACTTATCGAACTCTTCAACTTCTCCATTTTGCAACGCAACAATGTACTTGCCCTCCTCGTTTCTGGATATCTGAAATTACAAAAGTAGAACCTTTCAATTAGGAATGACAACTCACTCTCTTGACTGAGGTGTTGAATCTGATATGCTTCATCAGATCGAACTTCTCCGCGTAGCTTTTGATGTATTCGATGACTTTTGAGTGGTGCATGAAGTTAGCGTATTCGGCTGGTGGCGGGAAATCGGAGTAGGCCATCATTTCTTTTGAAGTGTTGACTACGGTGCTCTCCATTACGGTACCGCCAATCTGGAAGAACATATGTTTAAAATGAAAAATTGAAATTTGTTAGTACTTCGACATTATGCATTTTGATCAACGCGTTGAAGCTAAATTAGAATGTCGGAGCTCCAATTTTTATTCAGTTTTCAAAATAAACACTCACATCCTTCTGTCCTGGTCTATAATTCCATAGTCCTCCAATATCGGCGGTTTTCTCAAAGCACACAACATCCAGATTCTCTTCTAGACAAGCCTTGATGGCTGGCAGGCCAGACGCACCGGCGCCAACCACGCACACACGCATTTGAGATGAAAACTGTAAAAAAACGTTTGAGAAAATGAAACCAAGAAAAAGAAAGTTCAAAAGTCAAGTCAGAAGAAACGGAAACGACGACAAAATACGTGCGGACAGGGTGTGTTGGTGGTCAAAAAGAAACAGAAACAGGGGCGGAGAAGGATTTCGAAGAAAAAAGGAGGAGATTGAGGTTGGAAAAAAACTGTGAGAAGGGAAATGACGAAGAAGAACTCGCTCTCTGAGAAGCCACCTGCTGATTGTCGAAAAGAATAAAATGGGGAAGGACTATTACGTGATAGTGGTGTTGAAGCATGCGAAAACCGCAAGGAACGAGAAGAAGAAGGAAAAGCGATGAAAGAATAGGATGAAAAAGGATTCTTTATTCAGTGGAAGAACGGGTTTCGAATTCTCTCTCCACACTCACTCATGCCAATGATAGCCATTGACCGAGGCACCGTTCGAGAGAAGCAGATAATATAGTCAAGTCGGATGCAGGTGGGTTCACAAGGAAATCAGAAAAATCCTGATTTTTTCAATCAGTCGAATGTGATCAACGGCAAGTTTATATTTCAACAATTTTATAGACTAATCAGTTGTAGGAATGTTTACAGTATAGTTTGAGGAACTGTGTCATCTATGTATCCTACACTACGTGCCTTTTCAAGAACTTATTGTATTTCCTTCAGAATCACGAGTTGTTATGAAAGAGAAAGACGATCTTCAGTATGGTGAGAAGATCTTACCACGGATTGAGATACAAAAAGTAGGGGCTGAACGGGGAAACTGAAAGTCACGTACTTTGAATGATGTAACGTTGGCAGAAGCTTTCTCCCGATTCGAGTGAGTCATAGAGGAGAAAGATTGGGATCGGAAAGTTAGAAGAATAAGTGAAAAGAGAGAGAGAAGAAAATTTGAATCTGGAACAGCTCAAAAATCTGTAAGAAACCAAGAGTTTTGATTCGGAGTTCTCAATCCAATAGTAGTTTCAGAAATGAGTTTTCAAATTAAGAGCAATTTTATTTCTCCCTCTCTACGCGAGACAAAAGGTGAACAGTATAGATTTTTGATAAGAATTTAACTTTCACGATGAGAGAAACACTCAAACTTGGCAATCTTCAGGTCTGAAAACATAATTATTTTGTTTGATGTATTGAGGATACGGAAAAACTAAAAACAGGAACAAAATTTACAGTTATCTTTGGCCAAAAAAGGAGTCAATATTCTGAACGTTTCACTGTAAATGTTCCAGAAACTTTGTAAAGTTTTCATATTCTTTAGAACTTAAAAATTTTTCTGATTATCTAGAAAAACGAGAATTCTCGTTTTCAAAATCGTTCAAAGCTCACATCTCCAGACTTTGTCATTGTTACGTAAAAACTCGTTTCTTCCTACCGTTTTCATAAGTCTACAATACATTATTGTTTAGAAATACTCCTTTCCTAAATCCAGTACCACTAAAACCGTCTAATCGGATTTTCGCTAATTCTATTCTTTATGCGTTCTGAGGATGACATGATGATACCTAACCAGTTCTCTTCGAGGATTTGATTCCCACACCTGAGATGATCAAGTTTATTTTGCCACAACAAAGAAAGATTAGGGCGAGAGGTTTTCAAAGAAAACAGAAGGAAGCGAAAGTTTCTGAAAATGTTGCAATAAATCATCTATCCTCTTTTTGAAGTAAAAACATAACAAAATGGTAAGTAATCAGTCACGGGGGAGAGATGATCATAATATCACGATTCTCGGCAAACTTCTTCTTCTTTTTTCAAATCGTTTCGTCAACAACATATCGAAACAAAAAAGACTGATTTGAAGTGATAAAGAAGTAGATGATGTCATTCAAAGACCAAGAAAAGAGTAATTACTAATGCTTCTTTCTTTTATATCTGGAAATTTATGGAAGAACGGAGAAGAAGAAAAGAACACCCACTAATTGGTCAAAAAACAATAGGAGACAGGTTTATGAGGATGGGGAAAAAAGGTAAATGAGGAGACAAGTGTGACTGGATTTCGAGTGTAAACCTGGGGTGGAAATATTATCCATGTCTAGAGGAACCAGGAAATTAGAAGGAAGACTAGAAATATCACAGATGAGTTTGTAGCTTACAAAAAGTTTCAGACAAGGGGCGAAGCTGTTTTTATAGAGATAAAATGATGATAAAAAGGAAATCAAAGGTGGGGTGAACTTTGAACAATCAAAACTTAAATTAATAAAATTGAAAAATGTTTTGGGAGACAAGCTGAAATTTCAGGCCTTGAGATATATCAGAAACGTAAGGATTTTTGTGAAAATAGACTAGAAGAAAAATTTCTGGTAAAAAAGTTCTAATTTTCATTATTTTCGAAGTTTAGTGGGCTGCAGAAACCACACTTCTTAATATTTAAAAAAAGTTTTGAAAACTAAAATCTTTAATCAAAATCTCAAAATACAAATTAGAATCACAAATCATCTCAAATTGAAACCGATCTCTAAAGATTCCCATTCCTTCCTTTTATAGATACAAATTTTGCAAGATTAAGTGTGTCAAACTAACTGAAAGTGCAAAAATTGCAGAAGGACAAGAGACCACCAAACTATTTCTACAGATAAAGGGAATCACTTCGGATAAATCTCAGAAGCACGGTTCAAAAAGCAATCAGAAAAGAGGCGGGAAACGTCGAAAAAGTGCATAATAAAAAAAGAAATTCTCATCCCGAAGAGGACTGCGTGCAGCAGCTGAGAAGGCAACGAACGGATTGAAAGCGGCAAAAAGTGAAAAGAAATAATGGGTAATTGAGAGAGACGCAGAATGCGGAGACAGTGTGACCTGAATCGTATCCAGATGAAGAGACACTGAAGCCGTATGGTTGTATTCTGGAGACGAAGAGAGATAGAGAGGATGCTAACGCTAAAAAGTTGAATACGTCGTTGGCGTCCGAAACGCGTCTCCGCAAAATCCACACTTTTCTCTTGTCCTCTGGAGAGGACAGTTTGTGGATAATGAAAAGAAAATCGAGATTTCAAATCTGACGGATTCAATGAGGCTTGGATACTATCCGTGTTCAGTTTTTATAGACTCGCAGAAAAATGGGAGGGGTTTGGAGTTTTGGAGGAAAAGTAGCAAAGCTCAAAGGCGTATGAAGGAATTCGGAAATCAGGAGGGAGTGGGAAAATGAATCACGATAGAAGGTTTTTGTTTTGATTGACTACGGAGTTTGTGCAACTTTTGAAGCTGAGAATACGAATGACACAACATTCCTTGGGATTCGGCACGTCACTTTTTTCAAGATCCACTATTGTAATCTCAGCCTAGTAATTGAAGTAACCACGGTAACCAGAGTTCCTGAAAATCTTCAGTTAGCTCTTTTTGAGCGCGGATGTTTTCAGGATCTTGTTGATTTCGTCTTTGGTTTTTGAAAATTCATCTTTTGTTATGATTAATTGATTTCTAGATCTTTTGGAGCATCAACTGTAATACTGTCTGCAAATCTGGAATTGCACGTTTCAAAGATCGGAAAGCAAACACCATCCGAAGAAGCAGAAGATCTGAAGAAGGTCTGATTTTTTGAGATACTGAAGATCCAGGAATCAAAGGGCAGAGCTAGATCGTAAAATCCAAGAGAATCCTGATAAAGAGCTGCAAGATTGAACCGGAAGTATGTGACCTTCGGTAATCCGTTTTAAGATTTCTGAACTTGTGATGACAGTTTCTATTATGTACATAGCATTAATGTTCAAACGAATTGATACGGTTTTACAGGGTGGCGCAAAATTACCCGCACAAATTAGAACGTCTATATCTAAAAAATCTGTTGACATGAAGTCTTCAAATTTCATACAAAAACAGATGAAACGCAAGAAAAAAACGTACCAAAACATCAGATACATACGACTTTTTTCTGTCTATGTTTCTGGACGGATTGACTTGAAATTTGAACCAAACTCAGATAAAATGACTGTTAACCAACCCTAAAAATTTCATGGAGTTCGGAAGCCGACAACCTAGTTTTTATATGCCGCAAAGTTTTGTGCGGGTAATTATGCACCACCCTGTATGAACGTTCTGATTTCTGACACAATCAAACAATCTGTAATGCTCAATCGTTTATTCGATATCCATCAATTCTCAGAATCATCAGAGATTTTTTAAAATCTGATCGGGTCCGGAGCAGTTCCATTCATGATTTCTTCGAAGGTCCAACAGAGATGATCAAGCCAGCAAACATACTCTGGACAGTCTTTCCAGTCGACACAAGATTGTCTGGCAAGAGCCGGAGCAGCGATGACGAGAATAAGAAAGAGAAGAAGAATGAGAGTGTTCATTTTAGAAGATTCTTGAATGGTTCCTTTCTGATTTTTCTTTTATACGCAGTACGATGCTCATAAATTTTTGATCGTAATGCAACATGAATATGGAAATTTTATGGGGTTTTTTGCGGTGAATCATCTCAGATTTTTGATCATCAGATATTTCTAAAAGAACACAAGAAAAGATACATACTTCATATAACTGAGTCTCCTTAACCACAATCATAGATTGTATAACTCCAAAATATAAAAAAAAGTATAGTTTATTCGTCCTGAGTGCTCTCAATATCATCTGGCTTCTCGTATTGGTTCTTCTTGTCCTCGACAAAGTTCTTGTATGCCTCTTGATCAGCAGCTGGAGCCTGTGCAACAACTGCATTAGTCTCATCAATGATAGCTTGGAAGATGGATCCTCCAGATTTGTTTGGATCCGCACCGTCGTTGTTGTGTTGAGCGGCGACGTTCACAATCTTCTGGGCGGTGTCATCAGAAACTCCAGCGTCCTTCAACTCTTGAAGGTATTGTTGCTCTAAAAAGGAGAAGTTTGGAAAACTATGAACTCTCTAAAAAATTCAACTAACCATTTTCGAGGAGAGCAAAAGTGGAAACAGCGAAAACTGCGACGAAAACTGATGTCCAGACAAAGTTCATGATGAGAGTTTGAGTTTGGGGATAAACTATGGGTCGACATGGTATTTTATACTGAGGGGGGATTATCCACTCGATGAAAAAATGAAGGATTATGGGGAGTGACAAATGATCATTGTTCGTACGATCTGACAGTTAGAGAGGAGGCGGATTTTTGGGATATAGAGAGAGGGAACTATGAGATATTGGAAGATGAACTACAGTGGCGAGATGTGATGAGTGTACCTTCGAAGGCTGAAACTGATCGTAGGACCCTCAAATTTTCAGAGAATATGTATCCTTAAATATACTACAAGATAACAGAAAGAATTTTCATTTTTGAGCAAAAAATATTTTGGCGAAGTACAGAGCTATTTTTGACCAAATGGAGGCAGTGCATCAAAAAAATTTTTTTGCTCATAATTGAAAATTCTTTTTGCCATCTTGTAGTAAATTTAAGGATACATATTCTCTGAAAATTTGAGGGTCCTACGATCAGTTTCAGCCGAGATACGCTCAATGTGCCGAGCATGTCATTTGGTGCTCTGATGTCCATATCTCCGGAACCCATCATCCAAAGTGGACCAAACTTTGTGGGTTACTTATTTTATCTAGTACCAACACTTTCTTGATCAAATTACAAAAATTCAATAACATCAGAAAAAGTTATTTTTTGGACTATCAAATCACGCCTACATCAGGAAGGATTCTGGAGCCCAGAAGTAATTTTTATATTCAAAAAACTGCAGGTTCTACTCTCAGTCATATCGTTAATAAACATGCAAAATTTCAAGTCAATCGGACATGTTTGATCAAAGTTATTCACTGAAACACAAAGGTACACTCACCACATCTCGCCACTGTATGATGGTAATTGGGAAAGAGGATAAAAGGGTAGAGTTTAGAAGAGGGCAGAGAGGGTTTCCTTGTGTTTTAAAAAAATCGAAAAGGTCATGCTTTTAAAGTAGGATTACAGTCATTTTGTTTAATTTTCTCAAATGATCGAGTCGGCAGCGACGAGCGCGACGAATCGAAAATGTGTTCATGAACATTTTTCTATAGCGTTTCTAGCAGCGATACTAGGTGCGTTCGAATCAGCGAAAAATTCTACATTTTTTGAAATAGGTCTGAAAAATGTAAGCTGGCGTTTTGAAAATAGATTTTCTCGAGTTTTTTTTTTTTGCAAAAATAGTGTAAGTATCGTAAATGCTGGAATTGAAACAATCATTTGAGAAAAAATGTTTAAAAATGAGTGTAATCCTACTTTAAAGAAGATTCTATTGTTCGAATGGACTTTGTCTCTATTCGTTTTCAGACTTTTGCTTCAACCAAAATTTTATTCAAAAAAACTGTAAATATAATGAAGTCAATCCTCCATAGATACTCGAATAATGTCCAAAAACTGGAATCTGATTCAATATTTCTCCCAATTTCAACCAAAATTGTTCTCGATTCTTTGATTGAGTCATCACTCGTGGCACAGTCCCTTCAGTCATCTGTAGCACTCCCTTTGACACTTTATCCTGTTTACATCTATCGTGTTTGTCCAAAAACCAGAAATTGTACTTTTCCAGCACTTTTTCCTTGTTTCCACCGGTCTCGCCGTCCATTTGGATCATAACTGGAGAATTCGCTTGATCACCATAAACCCATTCCCATCCAGCGACAAGGCTGGAATTGTGGTACTAGTTTCAGTTTTGGCTCGTTCATTATACCTGTATGGGATGTATTCACAGTAATAATCGCCACGAAGACAAAACATTTTGACTAAATCCGGGTCAGTTATGTATACACTTTTCTGCCAAGACAACCAAGATTCCACCAGAGATTGACTTGAAGATTTGACAGGAACATAGAAATTTGCACCATTCATAGTACGTTTTCTGATAGAAGCGGTTCCATCGTAACCCTGCTGGTCCAATAAAATATCACTCTTTTCGTACTTATCAGTTTCAATGAAGTTGAAGAAATTATCTCTCCAAATGGTGTCTTGTTGAAGCATCCAAAAAGGTTTTCCCAGTTTTTGAAGTGCATGGATCATATTGGTTCGCATAAGGAAGAAACTCATGTAAGTGGTGTCATAAGGACGGAAGGTTTTCTGAAATATAAGTTTGTACAATATTTTATTTCCAAATGATACCTGAAGCACTGGTGCCAACCAAATAACAATGTTCAATCTCGGATAAACCTTTCTCAAACTCTCCTCCGAAAACTTATCCATCACCAAAAACAGGACTCTCTGATGAACGCCAACAAAACTTTTCGTATTACACAACCAGTTCAGTGTCATGTTCACAGCGTGTCGATTCAATAGCATAACTCCGTATCCATCTGGAAGTTTCGAAACGGCACTTCGTAGTTCTTCGTATTGGACAATGTGACTCCAGTGAAATTCTGCCTCATTCTTTCGGAGAACTTTGAGATTATTGTAATTTTGATAAATGTTATTGACAATAAGAGAAATGGGAATAGCTGAAAATAGGAGGAATATTGCAAGAACGGGGCGCATTGAGGAGGAATGAAGAAAGGGTTTGATGAAATCGGTTGTGTTCGGTTTTGTTTTTTGTCCTACTTTTTGGTTATCGTGTAGGATCTTGTAATACCATGACGAAGGAACATTTTTTTTTTTAAACAGTCATATAATTTTTTCTAAGTTTTATTATTGGTAGTTTTGATGACTGGTTTTCGAATTTGATAATGCTGCATTTGGTGCATTTTTCAGAGCAAAATTTCAGTGACTTCCAGAAATTTTAGCAGTTAGCCACATCGAAGCCCCTTCATCAAAACTATCAATGATCAAATTTAGAAAAAGTTCTATAGCGGTTTTTGAAAAAAGTTCCCTTCTTAGCAAGATAACATTTTTCATTTTATTTGTTTTTAACACTATTTTCATATTGAGATGCTCTAGGTATTGATGCTCAGTTACTTCATTAATTTCAGTATCACAAAACTCATTTTGCAACATTAGACCAGACCAAACTAATCACATCAGAAGAAGTCAAATCAATCAGATTGCCTGTCGAAATATACAAAGTTTTGGTTATTCTAGAGTATGTTGATGACTGAACATTGATATTCACAGGTACTCCATTCAAAGTGAAAGATCGGAAATTCGGTGGCGATGGATAATTGAAGATCTCAATGATGTCCAATGTTGGAAGAATCATTGATCCCTGGAATAAAAGAGTTCAAAAAATTACTGATAAGAAGCGCGTGATAGTTAGCTTTTTCCATGACAAAACGTACCTGTCTTGTTCTTGTGATTGTCAATTGTGCTCCATCGCTTGTCGAATTGAAATTGAAATCGAACTGATTAAAATCGTGAGTATCAAACGAGTCGACAATTTGTTTTCCGTCATCCCAGAACATTACTCCAACAGCTTTTCCCAATTGACAGGGAGCGATCA
The DNA here is from genome assembly GCA_963966625.1 of Caenorhabditis zanzibari. Lineage (NCBI taxonomy): Eukaryota > Metazoa > Nematoda > Chromadorea > Rhabditida > Rhabditidae > Caenorhabditis > Caenorhabditis zanzibari. The sequence goes on along the minus strand of OZ016472.1, from coordinate 8,171,725 downwards.
AGAGCTCAAATGGATTGTGACGAGACATGGCGGTTGTTGTGGTTGGCGTTTGGCGAGGGATTACACTTCCTCCTGAAATTGAAAACTAAATATATTAAAGAAATAATAATGACTCACCTCGAACAAAAACTGGGATTCTGGAAGTCGTCGGAGATGGAACAGTGATGTATCCAGAATCAATTTTACTTCCATACATATAGTCAAAAAGGGAATACCAGACATCATTGGGAAGATATAGATTAGTTGTGACTGCACCTTGATAGAGAACTGGAGCAACGAGAATACTGCCTCCCCACATGAATTGGTATCCCAAATCGAATGTTGCAGAATCTTGAGGATATTCGAAAAACACTGGACGAACCACAGTCAAGCCACTTTGAGAAGCTTGGAAGTGAAGACTGAACAGATACGGTAGGTATTGGTAACGGAAGAGATTCGCGATTCTGGTGGCGGTTGCGACTGATGGCCAGACAGCTGGATCCTGAGCCGGTTCTCCAAGAGTGTTGTGATTCCTGAAGAAGCTGTGGAATGCTCCCATTTGTTGCCATCGAAGGCACAACTCCTCGTTGGATGTTCCCAGGAATCCACAAACATCAGAGCCAACATATGGAATGCCAAACAAATTGAACTCCTGTGCTCCGATAACCGAAGTTCTCAAATCTTCCCATCTTGCTGTATTATCTCCCAACCAATGACCCGCATATCTTCCAGCAGACGGGAATGTTGATCTCGAAACAACAGCTCCACGTTGTCCAGTCACATCCATCAAAGCTTGTTGAGTTTGGATAGCTTCAGTTAGTCCATAGAGATTTTTAACATCATAAAATCTATAGGTTCCGTTGTTCTGAACACCAGCCAAGCAAAGGGTTTTAGATGAAAGATACGCGTTCTGAAATATTTTGTTTTAATTCAAGTCTTCTAAAATCATAATTACGTTTTGATTTCCTCCATAATAATACACCGCATGAGTCTGATATGGTGGAAGATCCCATTTATTCGATCCATCAGTTGGACAGAAAAGTGGAGCATCGTTTGGATGGTCAGCATCATCAAAATACCATGGATGATTCTCATTTGTTCCGAAGTTTGCAGGCTCATTCATATCAATCCATACTCCATCGAAAGAGAGCTTACTATGATACAACTCAAGTTCATATCTCCACCATTCTTGAGTTTTTCCAGTTGAATCCAAGAAATCTGGGAATCCCACATGGTGATCTGGCCAAACAACTCCCAACATGATTTTCGTTTGATTCGCCATCGGATAAAGATTTTGAATATCTCGTTGAACTTGAGAATAACTTTCCCATTCGACGAATTTTGCACCATAACTCATTGCTCGTTGGAATGGAAGATAGTCAGCTTCAACTGCTGGATCAAAAATCGGAATCAGTTTCATATTCCATCCATGCATTTGCTTCACATAGTCTTCAAATCCATTCCAGTTCTGAAATGTCGAATTTATCAAATTTCTTGAATTTGAGAAACTTACATCGTTTGTACTGAAATCCTTATAGCGGTTCATATAATCAATATCAGATACAGCAATATCTAGAGGAATCCCTGCGTCTCGGACAGCACCAACTCTCTGTTTCATCTCATCCAATCCACTGTATCCATATCTAGATAACTGATAACCGAGAGCCCAATAAGCCGGAAGGAATGGTTTTCCAATAAATGCAAGATATTGTTGAGTGACCAAAGCAGGAGTGGGTCCAGGGAAGAAATAAACATCCAAGTTTCCTCCGATCGTACGGTAGATTAGAGAAGGTCCTGGTGCAGTGGTAACTTCTTGAGGATTTGAGTTGAAGATGAATACTCCATGTGCATTTCCATCAGGTTCCAAGCACATGTAAAACGGATGAACTCCGTATAGATTCATGGTATCCAGATTTCCAGAGTTTGGAGGTTGGTCACGAGCCAACATTCCCCAGGTTAGATAGCGAGAAAAGTTGTGCTGAAAACTATGAAATATTTAATTCTCGATTTCCTGAAATAATCTGAAAACAACCTTTAAAGATTGATGCGCATTTTCTCCCCATCCGTACATATTCTCACTTGGAAGGTAGGTAGACAATTGGAGAAATTGGTCAGAAAAAATGAGTCCTCCAAGAGAAGTATCGAAAATTTTTCGATTCGTGCTGTTTCGAATAACCGAAAACCAGAATAAGTCATCGGACGATGCAGTTGTGAAAGAGAGAGTTTCAGAAGTTGCGATAGTTGCTCTCGGGAAATCCACAGGCGGTTCATATCTTCCATCAACTCCAATTTTCACATTCAAAACACTTCCTCCAATAGTGGAAGTTCTGATTTGAATATTTTCGAAATCGGCACCCCATGGATTTCTGGGTCCGTTGTTTTTACGAAGATTGTATGTGGATCCAATTTGGGAGTCAAGATTGTAACCAACTCCATCTTTGAAGTAACACCAAGGGGTTCCAATATTATCATTGTCAATTGGAATCCAAACACATCCACGGCTCTCGCAAATCGTTTGATTGCCTCCTGGTTCTGGGAGACAATCGATTCGTGGTCCGGCGGAACAAGCTCCAAAAAAGGAGAATAGAACAATAAGTAAACGAAATTTGGGTTTCATTGGAAGGGAAACGACAATGAGAATAACGATTTTATTGAGGTTATATGGTGAGGAGACGAGTAATGATAAGAAAAAAGCAATTAGTAGGAGCGAAAAAACGTGTGAGATAAGGGGTGTTGAGTTCGACATTAAAGATCAGTGCTTCGTATTTGCTTCGGACGATGGTGCAACAGTGGAAGCCGCCGCCGTCGTTGCGCCCATTTTTGTACTATTCAAAACGGAAATCCATTCTTCAGGAATTGGCTTTCCGAGCAATAAATACCACCTGGAAATTGAAAAAGAACAATTTTTGAAACAACTAGAACAGGTACCAAGAGAGCACTCGTTTCCGATAGATCTGAATGAAAATCAGACAAGAAAGGGGAGAAAGAACAGGCATAAAGAGGAATCCAGTGAGAGTGGTATACTCGAAAACCGGATGATTAAACAAGAATTGGCCGATGACGTATGAGACTATGCTCATACCGTAGAAACCAGGAATAATCGCTTGCCAGGTTAGAGCCTAAAAGGAGATTTTAGCTTTGTAAAGATAGCAAAACACGATTACCTTCAAAAGCTGTTTATGCATTTCCTTGGTTTTAGATGACATATCTTTTGAATTCGACACCAACTTCTCTATTATCTTTTTCCTCAATATCCAAATAGTAATATAAACTGGAGTGATGGGACAAGTCATATGCAGAATTGTGTACATTGCTGGGAACTCGATAACATTAATTGTTCCACAAACCGTCGCATTTTGAAGTTCGTACTCCGGAAACTTTTCCATCAAAATCCTCTTGATTTCATCTGCATCGTCATCGGCTAGGAGAAACACCCACATTTGAATAAAAGACGGTATATAAATAATCATTAGAGCTATGATCAATGCCTTTCGTGTTGGAGCAGGATGGAACAGGATGTAGTATCTGTAGGAAAATCCCAGAAGCAGGGACCAGAGTCCATGAGCAACTAGAGATATATTTATGCTGTATCTGAAAACTCAAGGTTTGGAATAACTAAGTTTTTGTTGAAATTGTTACATCAAGTAGCAGAAATGGGGTCCAACAAGAGTACAGAGTCCTCGGGACATGTAAGCCATGGTGAATCCAGCGGGAATATGACGCATTTGAATGAAAAAATCGGTAAAGCAGGCAAGGAAATCGGTCACAGCGAAGTTGATGAGAATGGTGGTGTAGGCAGCGATGGTCTGGAAAATGGAGGATCTCAAAGTACCGTAAAACATTTAATAGAGGGACATGTTTACCCTCCTCAAAATCAAAATTTGAATTTCACAAAAGTATCCATTACGGATTTTTGAGAAGCAACTCATAGCGCATTTCACTCTGATCCTAGCCTATTTTTGACAAGGAATCGCTTGAGACTATTTTCAGATGCACAGAAGTTTGAGAAAGTGCTCTTTTCGGGCTCACTGGGGTGTCCATGTATTAGAGGTCTTACGGTAATATCGAAATTCTATAAAAATTGTTTTTTACATACCTTTGGAGTCCGAAACAAAGCCAAGAAGAGGACAATCGCGTTGAGTGTGCATCCCACAATCGCAGCGAACGTGTGAAAAGTTAAAAAGAAAAGTGTTATTGGGTCGAACATCCTTCTTAATGAAATAAAGAAACGACGTTCTTTATATAGGACCGAGGGGGAAGAAGCTGAAAAAAAAACGTTATTATTCTTTGCGGATAATAATGAGCAAGATCTCTGAAATGACAAAATACAGGTATTATTGTCATTATGATATGGAAAGATGAAGAAAGACTAGAACCAGGATAACCCTTAAAAACCCGGAAGTTTTCTATTGAATGAAAAGATGAATAGAGCAAAAAAATAGGGGGTTGATTGGAAGCAAAAGATACGTGATTTTGCAATAAGTTTCATGAAAGTTCCTAGTTTTCTTGGTTTGGAATTGGATTGCAATAGGAGGATTCTCAAAACCGAAAGTACTGCGAGCTTGAATCTTTTATATCTCGGCCCGAGTAGCCAAAAGCTCAATTATTCAAGTGTATTTCCAGACAACCTACTTACAATGGAACTCGTTTAAATTTCCTCATTCATATACATCTTGCTCACTTTTTCGTGACGCATTCATTACTCATCTCGTCTGGCGAATCGGAGTCATCTGGATATTCCTGAAAGGATATTTATTGGGAACATTCAAAGATCTCGAACAAGTTTTTTAAACGGTCATGAATCTCAAGAGGCTATCATGGACTAGACGGTGAACTTTGGACATAAATCTTTAAGGACAAGGATTTTCCAGAAAATACCAAAACACAGATTTCATAGTGCATTGCTGGGAACTCGATAACATTAATTGTTCCACAAAGTGTCGCATTTTGAAGTTCGTACTCCGGAAACTTTTCCATCAAAATCCTCTTGATTTCATCCGCATCGTCATCGGCGAGAAAGAACACCCACATTTGGATAATAGACGGTATATCATCAGAGCAATGATCAATGCCTTTCGTGTTGGAGCAGGATGAAACAAGATGTAGTATCTGTAGGAAAATCCCAGAAGTAAGGACCATAATCCATGAGCGACGAGATATATTTATGCAGTATCTGAAAACTCAAGGTTCGGAATATGCTCTTTTTCGTTGAAACTGTTACACTGTCTGTCTGGAAATTGTCTGGACTCAATGTCTAGAAATGCGAAAATCTGTCTGAAAGCGGATAAATCGAAGGGCGAAAGTAAACTTAAAATTTAAAAGCCCAAACTCATAGGCAACTTTTCAGGCAAATTCCCATTGACTACAGTGTCTCAATGACTACGCATTCCAGAACAAGAAAACTTGTATTTTCTGAAACATTGTTCTGAAATTCAGGCTTAGAAAGGTATTGAAGTTATATACTTACCATCATTGTGTTTCTACATTAGTTTGATTTTTGAAAAGAAATCTTGAAATAGAGGAAAATGTTAATTGCAAAAATGTAGCCAATGGGTATTTGCCAACTTTACAGGATCTTGAACGAGGATTTTGTGTAATTTTACAGTTACCATTCAGTTTTGTAATCGTTTCTTCTTTTTTCCGAATTATTCAACCTCCTCCTCTCTTCTTGAGACGATTTCTTTCCCTCAGTTTCCTTCAAAAATCCCGTTTCCATTCTGAAGTTTCATCTCATCATCCATTGCTTCTCATATCTAATCACATTTTTGTTCTCCAATCAATGACTTCTCTTCCTCTCTCAATCCTCCTTCTATTCTCTCTCTTTTTCTGTTATTCCGTACAAATGCCACCGGGTAGAATGTGTCTACCGGAACGAGTCAACTTTAGGAAGGTTTGGCCGTGTGAACATGACAAAACTGCAGCGGAAATTTGTAATACAGTTTCAAGTTGAGAAATCCAATCGATGTATTTTTTCAGTAGAAGAGAGAGAAGATCGTGAAGCGTTCCTTCGTGGTGCTCCATCTGCATTTGCTCGAACTGGATTCTACGATCGTCTATTTCGACAACAAAACCTTCCAACTGTCTACGACGATAATATTCCATACTATCCCACCTATGGCTATAACCCGAACAAGCCAGTGTGGGGACTATATCGTTACTCGAACTACTTTATCAATCCCTGAACTTCTAATCACATATTTTATCAAAAAATGAGCATTATAACGACTGACTACTAACAACTAATAAAAACGATCCTATGAAACAAATGAGAGATGAATATCAAAGGGAAGAACAAGAAATTGAGATACTCGTATTTGAGAAGAAAAGAAAACGTTAGAAATTGCACAGAGAAGTTACTTCTTGATATTGTTCGGGTTGAGGATCTCGTCTCGAAGTGATTTTCCGCCGAGCACCTTAAAGAATAATCGATTAGCCTAAACTAGAATTTGAAATAATACCTGTGCTCTGTCTGGAATGTAGCTCTTATAGTTGATAGCGACGTATGTTGGGTATGTGAGGGCGCACACTCCGTAGTACACTCGTAACAGTGTCATTCGAGCCGGTCGCTCGAGATGGTACCACGGTAAACTCATCTAAAAAATTTAGCTTGCGGCGAATCCTTACATTGTAACTGTAGAAATACTTTGAGGTGATGAACCATAACAATTAGAATGAAAAACTTTAACGGTGCGTGTTTATTCGGATCGGATTTCAGACGATAACAATTATTTAAAGAAAAGAAAACAGTCCAAAAAGAAGCATAACAAGAATTAATAGGTAAAATGGAAATCAATGAATTTCGTAACAACAGAAACAATGAAAAAGAAACAACAACAGGCGAAGAAATGAACAAGTGAATATGCAGATTTATGCAGTTTTGACCTTCTTGGAGACAACTGCGGCGGCGGAGGCTGCTGCTTCGGCAGCTCTCTTCAGAAGCTTCTTCTCGAATCTGTTCTGGATTTGCTTCTTCACGATTGCTTTTCCCTTGGCTCTTCTAGCACGCTTCTTCAACACCTTGGATGGATCAATAGTTGGTTTCAGTCTATCACGAACAGAGTGCTCATCGTGCACTGTGGGGAACAGAACCGATTCGTTGGTATCCTCCTTGAGTACACGAATACGAGCGTTATTGCGGACGGCGATCTTGAGTCCGTCTGGAAGAGCTGAGCACTCATCGACAGTCTCGACAAGTGGCTTGTTGTCACGAGCAGATCCCGTTGGAAGATTGATTTCAGTCGCAGATCCATTGTCAGCGTAGATTGGAAGAGATGGTTGATTACCGTTGATGCTCAAATAGATGTTGCGCACGTTGGCGAATCCTCCTGGACATTTCTCAGCGATCTTCTCCAAGACAAAATCGACGTTCTCTTTGAGATCCCCAGATGACTGACCCAAGTGACCAACTGAGACAGCGCTGTAAACGAAGAATAATTTTTAGAGAGAGTCTGATGGTAACTTACGCTCTGGTCAGGTATCTTCTCAATGGATAGACGACAGTTCGAAGAGCTCCTTCAATGGCAGTGCTCATTGGTTTGTGGTAGACGAATGGAAGTGGTGTCTTGTGGGTTTTGAAGAATTCCTTTCCTAAGAAACTCTTCACCGATTTGTAAACACGACCATCAGCCATGAACACATCGTACGAGGAAGCGAGAGAGCGTTTGTCTTTGTACGTGTGGGCGATTCTCTCGACTTCTCTCTTGGTGAGAATTTTGGTGATGTGTGCAGAAGTGAGTCCATGATCAGCTTCGATTTTGTCGGCCCATTCGCGAGATTGTTTCTCAACGTCGAAGTCACGTTTTGCAGCATCCGACTGATCCAAGTCTGGCATAATGACGCAGACAGATGTATTGTTGATGTTGCGAGTGGAGTTTGGTAACTTACTGAAATTATAAGAGTTGAAATAATCTCAACAAATTTCACTCACATTTGAAGTCTTCCTTGATCAGTTGTAATTGCTGGGAGTTTGTATGAGACAGACAAATTGATGGCATAATCGATATCTGGGAACAGAGATTTCTCGTTCTTGTCAGCAAAATACTTCTTGAGAGCGCTGATTGCTTGTGGCGCCTGATCTTTAGCAGCCTTGAGGGAAACCTGCTCTTCAGCACTGATTTTTGATTCTTTCTTTGGAGTTGCTGTTTTCTTCGGAGTAGGTGCCTTCTTCGTCTCTTCTTCCTCCTCGTCGTCGTCTTCATCACTGGATTCCTCTTCTTCCTCCGATTCTTCCTCTTCTTTCTTTGGGACTTCTTTGGATGGTGGGACGGTTTTCACAACTTTCAATTCCTCATCCTCTTCTTCTTCCTCGTCACTCAAAACCTCGAAAACTTTCTTGGGTTGAGCCTTGGTTGCAGGCGTCTTTGGAGCCGGTGTTTTGGCAACTGGAGTCTTCGAAGTGCGAGTAGGAGTTTTTGGAGTCGCAGCCACAGCTGGGGTCATTACTTCACGAGCTGGAGACTTGGCAACACGAGCAGGAGTCTTTCTAGCTGGAGTGGCAACAGCGACTGGAGTTTTTGGCACCCGAGCGGGAGTATTTGGAGCAGTTCCTGCAGCTTGTGCTTTCTGAGCTCTCGTTTTTGGCGACTTGGCCGGAGTTTTTGGTGGAGCAACAACTTGCTCTACCTCGTCTTCGATGGCAGCTTGTTTAGCTGGAGTAGCCTTGATGCTCTTTCTACCCATCTGAAAATTAAACGGTAGTATTAAGTTAAGGTTAAGGACGAGAATAATAATAAGAGAATGTCAATCAAAGTAAAAAAGTAGTCGATATGGTATCAAACCAAAAAAAACTTCGAAGATATCATTTTTAAAAATACATAGAAATACACTTTACTCTAATGCGAAAAACAAAAAAGGATATTAGCAGGTAAAAACCAAGGAGCTTATAGATGCAATCTACAATCGTCAACGATCCGATTTACTTGAGCGCGGCTTGCAATCCGAATCCAGGTCCTGGCGGAGTCTCTTTAAGAGACGTGAGCTCTCCAAAAGGTTCGGCGGCGAGGCGTCCGGATCGTGGGCCGGCAGCTGGCTTACGTCCGGCTTTCAAGTCATCAAGAATTTCATGTACATCCTGAAATATCATCAATAGACTATAACGATTATTCTCTTTAAAATACCTACCTTTGGTGTCAAGTCTTCAAAGTAGTCATCGTTAATTTGGATCATAGGAGCGTTGACACAAGCTCCAAGGCATTCAACCTCAGCCAATGTGAAGAGCCCGTCCTTTGTCGTCTCTCCGGCATGAATGCCAAGCTTCTTCTCAATCGTTTCTGTGATGGTTTCAGCTCCGCGAAGCATACATGGAGTGGTAGCACAGACCTGCAAAAATAATCATGAAATCAGATCAGCAAAAGAAAATACTACCTGGAGGAAATACTTTCCAACTGGTTGGCGGTTAAACATGGTGTAGAATGTAGCAACTTCGTAAGCACGCATTCGTGGAACTTCCAAAATACGCGCAACCTCGTGCATCGCGGAAATTGGTAACCAGCCGTGTTGACGTTGGGCCAGGTCGAGAAGTGGAATGAGAGCACCGGCCTGAACGAAAACATTGAAAAACAGTTTTCAAACGTTTAGAAACTTACTTTGTGGCCTTCTGGATAAATATCCATGATAGCCTTGATTCTATCTTCGTTTTCTGGTGTGAACTTGAACTTAACGTTCAAATTGTTTTCTTTCGTATCTCTGTGCACCATCAAACCAGTCGCTCCACCGCGTTTGGTTATCAACCCTCCGAGACGAGATGCCTGGAGCATTATGTTCGATGTCAACGACATCTTCCAAAGGCAGATCACCTGAAAAATCGATTGAAATCAGGTGATACGAAAATCAAGCGACAACGAATTCGTACCAAGAAAAATTTGGATGCGAAATTCGAAAAACAGGTAAATAATTGATCCAAACTGAACGATGATCATTTTTTCATCATGGAAAAGGTTCAAAAAGCTGAAAGTCTGAAAATAGGCAGCGAAAATGGGCGGAAAACGTCGAGGGACTAGTTTTCTCACTGACTTTTTTTAGGCCAGCGTGTCGATTTACGATAAATAGAGCGCGCTGCGGAAGTTGGGAGTGTCGTTGTTTTTTTGTTTACTTTCGTTTTCGTTTTTTATGAGGTGATCTTACTTATATATAATCCGCTAGAAAGTCTGTCCGATGTTGGTCAGGATGTCCGCTTTAGTTTTCCACGTACTTCCACGTTCATCTTACATATCTTTTTTTTGAAAACTGGAAAGTTCACGCGCCAGAGGCGCGCAGCGACTCTGGTTTTACATAATTTTCTATTATTTAAGCCATTCAAACAATACAAAAGAATTCTGTTGAAATAAAGTTATTTCAGATGGCGACGGAAAACTTCGGGGAAGCGACGTATGTGAGTGGAAGACATCATAAAAATCCAGTTTTGGTGTGGACTTGCAAAAATGATCGAAATAAAGTTTACGAGTTCATGATAGCTTGTAGATATAAGGTGAGCATACTATTTTTTGTATGGTTCGTCTCAAAATCCAATTCAAACAGATTCCTGGTCTGGTATCCTGGAAGTGTGTCGCTTGCACGAAGGTGAAAAATGGTTATCGACAAATGGGAAAAACGTTAACGCGGAAGGTTCCTTTAATTCTGGTAGACAATGACATTATAAAGGAAGATCCTGAAAAACCATTAAATGCCGAGCATTTCTGCAACGGAAAGGATGCAGTGAATGCGGTCCTCGATAGGGCTAGAATAGATTTTGTTCATGTGAGTATTAGAAAAATTTTAACTGAATAAGTACAATTTGCAGCGCCACGGTAATGAAGAACCAAACAGCGTACAAATGCGTCAAACTATTCAACATTTCGCTCGAGAAGCTGCCGCGTCGACTCCCATTCAATTGAACCTGAAAGAGAAGAAGATTGTGCAAAGACAACTCGATGCGAAATGTCTTCCACTTTTACATGGATACCAAAAAAGACAGAAGCGAAAGAATGAAAAGAAATCTGTCCCGGCGGAAGAGGAATATTCTGAAGAAGTTGACATTCGTCATGAGGATGAACCTTCTTCTTCTCATCACCATATTCATGACATAGAATCCATGCAATCGCCTGAAAAGGAGAGAGAAGAGCATGACGATGTTAACGAAACGCCGAGGAAAAGAGCTCGGCGAATGAACAAGCTTCCGCAGTATCAAACATCCCAGCAACCTGTGTTGGTTAAGCCGCTTCCTCCGTCGACTCATTATTGTAAGTCCAATTTTGTAGACATGACGAACCGAGTCGACACGCGCCAGCGATTCTCTCCCACATAAATTGAGATTTTTCAATCAAAATTTATATCAAAATGTAGGGCTCGGTGAGATCTACAAAATGACATACAAAGTGGTTAGATTTATTGATTCAATTTTGTGCTGGCTACCTTAGAATGCCCGGGCCAACCAGACTCGAATTCATGTGTGTTTTTCGAGAAGCAGCAGGAAATTGAAATAATAAACCTAACCAATTTGTATTTCATTGTTGATCTCATCGAGTTCTACATTTTCGTAGAAGTTTCGATCGAAAAATCTCAATTTCTATGGAAGAAAATCGCTTGTACGCGCCGGTCCGGCTATAAGAACCAATCAACCGATTTTTTTTTCAGATCGATCGCCTCCCCCTCCTCCGAGATACCTTCCATCTTATCAACATCACGATCCTCATCACGACGACTTTTACGAAACAGTCGAAGTTGTTCATGATCCTGTCTATCACATCGGCGAGCTCATCCCTGGCGACCAGCAGCAAGTAGCGTATGACATCGAATTATAACATTTATTATGAATTTCTCTCTTTAAAATATTTTTTGTTGTATTCACTTAATAATTAGGTTTGTGCCAAATACAGTAGTCCCCCCGTTGGCACGTGACGTCTAGTTTTGCTTAGTTTCTCTGCACCCTCCCAATTTCACCCATCCGCATTCTCTTTCACCATTCATCAGTCTGTCTTTTTCCTTTTCTTTTTCACCTCCCACCCGCACTCACATTGTCAATTTTACACCCTTTCTTCTCTTCTTCTCGGTGTATTATGCCATTCTTATAAAGAAAATATAGGTTCTCTTTTTTTCTCGCCTGTTTATGGTTTCTATCCAAAAACCCAATTACTTTCAGTCTGTTAAATCGATACTCCCTCTCTCAACCCGCTCTCTCATTCAGAGCGCACTTCCGTGTTTTTGTCTGAAAGTAAATGTACGACGATTGCGATATAAACATGTCGAAACACAACGATAGAGTTGGACGACGAAATGATCGCAAGCGAGACGCGAAACAGGCCAACCTTCCTGGTCAGAATAATGCAAGAATTAATTTTATTCAACTCTTATTTTCAGAACGTTCTCCATCGCTTCGAACCGAAACTCGGTGTGCTGTCAACCCTCATTTTCGAGCCCATCCATATCTACCTCCTCGCACCAATACTCAACGTCAACGTAAAATAGTCCGTCCCTCGTCGGCCATATCCATGTCTGGAAATTCAATCGCCGCTTCGGATTGCAGTGGAAATGAAAGCGATCATCAATTTGACGTTGATGAAGAGATGGAAGGAATGACGCTGGATTCTCCGATTCCTGTCGTCCAACTTCAACCTCGTCCATTTCCAGACAAACCATATTATTGGATGAACGACTATGAAACCCTCAAGTACATAAATCAAATGTTTCCGGCGGATACTTACTATATCATGCACAATGGTAAAATAGTAGATGATTTTCAAGCATTTGTGAACGAATATCGTGGCGATGGACTTGTGAAATACTCATTCCATCTGAGAGTTCGTGGAGGAAAAGGAGGTTTCGGATCGTTGCTCCGTTCGTTTAGAGTCAACAAGAGTACTAATAAATTGATGATGAGAGATTTGAATGGGCGGAGAATGGCATCCGTCGATGAGGAGGCGAAGTTGAAACGATATTTGGAGAAGCAAGCTAGAAAAGAGCAAGATTTGAAGGTACAAAACAAATAGAATCTAGCAATAAACAACTAATTTTTTTCAGGAAAAGCGCCAAGCAAAGCTTGCCAAACTCACCGCCGGCCCAGCTAAGCATCAATTCGAAGATCAAGAATATCTATCTCGTCGTGAGGAGATCATCGAGACAACCGAAGATGCATGTGAAGCCGGGTTCGCCTTGTTGAAAGAAATGCGAATGAAGTCCAGAAAATCTCGTGAGCAAGAAAAAGATAAAGAAGTCAGCGAGGATGAAGATGAGAATGCTGAAGACGTGACGGATCTGTTCAATGACAGAGGTGGTAGAAAAAGAAAAATCGTTGCTCCAACTGTTGGAGACGACGGAGATAAGAAGCGGATTGAAGATGAGCGTGATGACGATGGGGATGACAGTGAGGATGATTCGGAGAATGAACCAGATGCAGAAGAACTAGAAGCTATTCGGAAGTATTTCGAAGAAAAGAAGCAAGAAGAAGACAATGGAGAGGGGACTAGCTCTTCAGCCGATCCAATTCAAAACGAAGAGGAAGAGGAACCAGAACCCGCCAAACGTCCGAGATTAGATGTAAGTCAATCAAGCTCAGAAAAAGTGCTCCAGACGGCTTCAAAATTGGAATTTTCAAAAACAAAGAAGTCCTGAGTCATCCTCAGATTATCAGGAACAAACTGTGAAAATCTCAAAAAAATCTGTAAACTCTGAAGCGAGTTATGCCTTGCAACACATTTCGGTACCGAAATTAGTACTGAAATTTTGCGAAAGAGCCATAATTTGCTCTATTTTTGAACTATCAAAAAACGAAACATATGGGCATCATCTCGGAAACATTTCTGATCTTTCTGTAAAAAAGTGTTTCTAAATTGGTAAAGGTTGAGCAGAGTTACAACTTCCACCTCGCAACAAACAGACAAAAATGCAATTTTTCAAATTTTATTAGTAAATATTGATTTTGCAGAGCGCTTCAAACGTTGATGATCTCCCGAAGATAGATGAGAAGACTCCTTGTGAGTATGGACCAATCGATCTTGCTGATTTCACCAGTGCCGCTGATCTCGAACTTCTCGGACTAGAACATCTGAAAAGTGCACTCAACGATCGCGGTCTTAAATGCGGAGGGTCTCTCGCTGAACGGGCATCTCGTCTCTGGTCAGTCAAAGGAAAAACCCTTCGAGAGTGGCCCAAGAACATTTTGACTCCGGAACTCAAAAAGAAGGTTGCTGAAGAGGAGGAAGTTGAACGCAAAGCCGCCAAGAAAGCGAAAAAATCAAAGAAGAATTAGTGATATTTTTGTAGAATTTTTGTTTATTGTTCATTATCATTTTGCACGTTCGCATAGTTAAAAGCTCGGACATTTGAATTACACCAATTCTCATAAATGTTGATCTGTGAAACATTTGAATTCAATAAACGTGGTGCATGAAAAATTATTATGGAGTGAAGTATCAGCAGGATCCGAAAAATCCTGGGAACTTCTTGAGATTCGATTTGTGTACGGTGATCAAGTCTTCAATCAGGCCAGCTGACTTGTCGATGGAATGCTCGGGAATCTGAAATTGTAAATTTTTTGAAAATATAAAGAAGTTTCAACTAACATTGTCACCGAGTCGAAGCGAGAATGATAAAATGAAAGGAAGCATGAGAATGATGGCAGCGGGGAAACAGAGATCATAGGAGTCTTCGAGTTGTTTTCTGGTATAAGGAACTGGCTGGTTTGGTTTGAGACTCTTGACGAATGAGGCGTAGTAGCGGTCGAGAAGATCGGTCTTGCAAGCACGGCGGTCCTGGAATTCAGTTTATTAGATTGAATGGGGTTTTTTTAAAGAAAAAGCAATTCAGAGAACAGTTTTTTTTAAACTTTCAAGGACTCTATAAGATATCTCATCTGCTCTTCAAAATGTCTATTTTTGAGCTGGTAGACTTTAGATGAAATCTTATGAAAGTAGGATTACACTCATTTTTTCTCAAATGATCGTCCCAAATTCAGTATTTACGAAAACAACAATATTGTTGCACAAAAATCATTAAAGCTCGAGAAAATCGATTTTCAAAAGGGAAACTTACATTTATTTCTAACCTATTTCAAAAAATGCAGAATTTTTTGCAGATTCGAACGCACCTAATATTGCTGCTCAAAACGCGATATTAAACAAGTTTTAGTCAATTTTTTGTCAGCAGCGGCGTGCGCGACAGTAGATTGTAAGTCGGCAGCGGCCAGCGCGACATGTGGAAATTTGTTCATAAAAAAAGTTTGTATTGTGTTTTGAGCAGCGATATCAGGTGCATTCGAGTCAGCGAAAAATTCCACATTTTTTGAAATAGATTAGAAAAATGTACGTTTTGAAAATCGATGTTCTCGATTTTCAACGAATTTTTGCAAAAATATTGATATTTTCGTAAATACTGGAATTTGAACGATAATTTGAAAATATTGTAATCCTACTTTAAATATTCTCATGCTCTGAATTAATAAGAAAGAAAACTAATTGTTCCTCCTTCAGTCCCGCATTCTCTAATTCCCTCCTCTCATTATTTCGTAGTTATCGTGTTCCTCTTCCTCTTTCCAACAGTCTCATATGTATGTCACACTCTTCCTCTTTTTTCTCCTTTCCTTCCCTCCCAAACTAGACTCTTTCTACATTAGACCGGAGTCGTCATCATTTTTGATCACTTGAACTGCGATCTTTTGTGAGATGATACCCTCTCTACAAAACGACGATAACAAATGGTACAAACTAACCGTTTTGGATAGACATGTGATCATGAGACACGCGACGTCTAGACCTGGAGAGCTCATCGACGCCGTCTGGAAATCAATGAGAGCTTTGAACTCGAGATGACCTTTGGAAGATCGAGAAAAGAGCAAGTTGGATGGCCAGATGTCAGAGTGCTGGAGGACTGGTGAGTGGCCTGGAGCTTTTACTATTATACTGAGATGCTAAAAATGAGCCTACCTATATACTCTGAAACTTTTTCATAGTTCTTCTGGATCTTCGAACTTCTACATATTAGATCAAAAATATCCATAGCCTCCTCGACTTTCTCCTCATAAGCCACTCCCAGAATATCCACCAAATTCTGATGCATGTTGTCAGGACTCTGAAATTCCCCAAATTCTCTTCAATTTTTAATAATCCCACTCACATTCTCTCCGTAAAAGTGTCCAATTGCATCTGAAATGTAGGTATATCCATTTGTGGCTGTTTTGACTTCTTCTTCACTCATACTCTCTCCCATGGCTGAAAACGCAGCGATTCCATCAACAACTGCCCAAATGTCGTCCAATGGAACACTATCACTCATAGAAACATCATGAAGGTTTGGGATATACTCGGAGATAATATAGGCTTTCAATGGAGTAAACTCTGTGAACTCCTCAAGAGCCAACACATTGACAGTGGGGCATTCAGGGTGCTCTCGTTCCAGAATCCTATACATTTGAACTTCTCGATTGTGTAGTTCCTTGACATGCGATGTCATTGATTTCATCTTTTCAACACCCCATCTTTCGGAAGAAACGAGAGTAGAGAAATCGTATAACGAGAGTTCAGATGACATCTTGACAGCGATTCGGTCTGGAAGATGTCGGAAGTCCTCCTTTGATGGGAAGTACCAATCAGCTTGGATCATGGCGATTTTTGACATGAATCCCTGGAAAGTTACAGTTTCAGGCAAAACTAGTCAAGATTATCATCATATAAAACTTTGTACTCCGTTATTTTTTTTGATGGTTTCCAACAAAAATACCGTAATATCTGTATTAGAAGAGCACCTCTAATAGAAGGGGGCCCAGATGAGCTCAAAATGAACACATTTTTGAAATTCAAACGGATTGAAATTAGTTTAGAAAACTCACTGAAAAGGTAGAGGTGGGAACATGTAATCCACTAACGCATTTCATGATCCATTTTGAACACTCAGAAATATTATTTTTAGATGACGGAAAAATAGAAGGGCATGCCCTTTTAATAGAAATTTTACGGTAATCCTGACTCCTGACGTGCTGAAGCGAAATCGGTTCTCAAAACTCGAAACCTGTCTAAAAATCCCCCTCGAAGTCTCAACGGCTATAATCGTGGAACCATACATTCGAAAGAGAAAACTCTCTAAATTATTTTTGTGTCGACGAAAATTTTGTGACGGAGAGTACGGTAGATGCATCGCAAAAGATAACACTACATTACACTGAAATGCGTGCAAAATAACTGATGTTTGTAAGGTGACGTTTTGACGGACACAAGTTCAGAAAATCAACGTCTTCCAATTGGTAAGGATTATGATAGTTTTAAGATGGATTGGTTATTGGGGACCAATTGAAAAGATCTGTGAAGTCTCATTGTAAGTAACTTTACAAGAAAACCACCTGACCCCGTAAGTTCAGAAATTCCTCAAACTTTCACCATTTGCTTATCTTGTTGTAAAAACAAAATCCTCAAAATACACTATTCCATGGCTTTTGGAAGATTTTTTTTTGGAACTTTGGATTCCTTGTAAGATATAAAGCTTGTGACATTGGATTTTGGAAAGGCTAATCTTCCCCTCAGCTGTTCCGTACCGTATCCAGATTACTTTTTTATCCAAATCCTCCCCCATAGCTAACCTTCATATCTCCAATATCTCTGATTTGTCGATTTGCTCCGAACCGAGCATTTGTCCCCAGCACTCTTTGCATTTCCACTTCCACATCATTCCATGTGACATGAGTACCCAAAAGTCCATCAGCTGGTTCATAGAGAGACATATCTCCCTCTTGATGATCTGAATATCAAGAATAATAAAATATTGGTCATTTTGCAACATTCGAAATGACATCAATGATCACACCCAGAAATCAAGAGAGAAGAAGAACGGAACGGTAAGGAATACGGAGGAAAAAGGAAACGGCGAGGTAATGTTGATGTTGTTTTGAACATCATATGGTCAGGTAATATGAATCGACGGGGGCTCTCACTGTTGACTTTGAACTGGCCTGATTTTTTGAACTATTCTGCAGAGGGCAAGAAACAAACTGAATTTATAGACGGGAAGTTGTTGATCGTGATCTGTGTTGCCGGTGGGGGGTGGGAGAAGCTACAGTAGTCCAAAAGCCCCGCCCCCTTCTTTCAAAAAAAAGGACAGCGTAAGAAGGGGAAGAGAAAACTGAAAAACACTTTTTGCATATCGAGAGGAGGAAATTTTTGTACCCCGTTGTCTTTGGGTGGCGATAATTATCAATGAAGACACAGAAACTGAAAAATAAGAGAGGGAGGCATAGATCACAAATTAGATGATCGAAGCTTAAATAAACTTGAAATATAATAGAGTTTGAGAATTTTTCGGGTGTTTCAGAATTAGATACCTGTATCAGAAATTGGGTATCTGTTTTGAAAATTCAACCACGATCTGAATCACACTAGATAGAACTAATTTAGAAATTCTGACCAGCTCCCTTTTCAAGATTTACTCTAAAACCAGATTACGATTACCGTAAAATCTCTAATAGAGGGCTACCGAAAAATCAAGTTTGTAAGCCTACTCATGAAAACATAATTAACTTTCTGAGAATCAGATATAGTGCGTTTTGAAGTTTCAGCTGAAGAGTCCATTTTTGTTTGCTGAAAGTTTCATCGCAAGAAAGCAAAAATTACGGTCGTGCGGACTCTGGAAATTTGGCCTTCGGTAGTCCTTTTATTAGAGATTTTACGGTGTTAAAATCATTGAAGCAGCTATAAAATGAAAATATATTGGATTCGAGACTCTCAGCAAGTGATTTAGAAAACAAAGAAGATCCATAAAAACAGGGCCAAGAATTCCAAATGAACTAGTCTCAAACTGAACTCGTTACAGTTTTCAATTTTCATCGTATTCGCAATTGCTAATAGAACAATGTAAAATAACAACTGATTAAAATAAGTGCTAACTTTCCAAAAATGAAATGTCAACAATTTCTGTAAAACATCATTGTTATGGTTTCTGTCCTATCAAAGAGCTGATCACTTGACCTGAATAATGTCAACACTGTTCCTACACAGACATGTGAAAATACGGGCTGTTCTGCGGGCTTTCCGGGCCGGGCTTTTTTTATTTTTAAAAGCCCGACACGGCCCGGAAAGCCCGCTAGGTAACCTTCGACTTAAATATCAGGATCAAAAAATTGGTCCTAAACAGACGAGAGCTTTCTGGGCCATGCCGGGCTTTTCACGGACCAGACCGGCTTTTTCGGACTGGGCCGTGATTCTTAGCGAAAAAGCCCGGCCCGTAACATGTCTGTTCCTACAGTACCTCAAAAACCTTCAGAACTTTGCAAAGTTCTGATCATTCTATTTACAGTACATTCTGAAAACAGGTCACATTGTCCTAGAATTAAAGGTTCATGAGTCGTTTGCCAATCTCATTATATAGTCCTGTTTCATTCCGTTTTCGACGTCACAAATTATCGCTCCGCCCACTATTTTTCCTTCCCATCTCCATAGACAATCCGTTCTCGAACTTTGGTTGTTTTGCATTTCTCCATTCTCCCCTTTTCCCGTAAATACTTCTTCCAAAAACTTTTTGAACACTTGGTCTTCTTTTTTTCTGGTTTAGACTGTACTTCTCTGGTTTGTGATGGAGTGGGAGAAATGATAAGAATTTGTGACAGGCTCATCAAAAACAAATTGAATAGAGAGGAGGAAGTGGAAAAGACCTGTAGTTAGTGACGTAGAGGATTTCGAATAGGATAAGATGGTTTGTAGGATATGGGCAAGAATGCACGGGAAAAGGAAAACAACGATAAGGAAATGGAAATTGGGAAGTGTTGTGTTTTGGATCTTCTGGTTACGGTACCTCTGATCTTCTGAACAATTGGACAGAAAAAGTGTAATGGAGGGTGGCGTGGGAATCTGAAAGAGGCTGAAAATTTGGAGATTGGTGAGAAGTTTCGGATTGTTTTCCAGAAGTCGTGAGAGAAAAATTTGTACATGTTTCGATGTTGAACTTTGTTTCTGGAAGAAAATGGATCTAGTATTTTTTTCACACGAGAGCACAGAAAAGCTTGAAGATTTGGGATCTCATGTCTGGATTTTGATTCAGAAGTTCACATAATACCCCAGAAAGATGAGAGTATATTCGATGTTTGAGAATGAGGATCGAAGAGCGTGAGAGGATGTTTGAAGAAGATTTTTTTCCTAAATGTTCCTAATTTCTCTGAAATTCGTTCAAAACTTTTCTTCACTCTGAAAACTTGAGAACCCTCAACTTACGAGTTCCTTTACAAATTCTTGATTCTCTGAACTCTTTTCCAATGACTCACTTTTATTCAGCAGCAGAATAGTTTGATTTTTTGGCTTGCATGAATCATGAGTATTAGTTTTCCGTTTTCCTGACCACCTAGTCTGGGAAAATATTTTGTGTCAGGTGAACTTCTGGACACTTGTAAACAAAACATGGGACAGAAAAAGTTCAGAATATTGAACTTTTGGATGTGAGAGGGGGAGAGGCGATGTTTCAGTTCAGGAAGTAGGATTGTAACATCTGGAAAGGGATCCGTGATGTTTGAAAATTGAGCTTTTGATTTTTAGGAGGCTTATCTTTCTGACCAAAACGTTGAAGTTGCGGACATTCCAAATTGATTTGTTGAATGAATTTGATCCTTGATGAATACTTTGAGATTTTCAGAGATCATGAGTTAGCCAGAAAAAGAAATACTAAAGTAAGCGAGACAATTTTTATATTTTTGATATATTACTTCTAAAAATATAAAAACTTTAATCTTATTTCAGTGTTGGAATTCAGTCGATTTGAAAAATAGGTGCAGTTTTCCAAAATACATGAAAATCTTCATCTTGTTCCAGATTTATGATCCCACCCTTTTCTTAAAAACTCATTAACTGAACACCATGTTCTTCCTAATCAGCGACACACTTGTGACTCGAGTGAAAATTCCCGGAACAACCATTAATTCTTTGAATACTTGTCGTTGAAATAAGACATTTAAGCTTTGAACTCTTGGTTTGAACTTTTGGTAAAAAATGAGGCATTGATTTTTTAAAAATTTGATCGTTCTGAATAACTTGAACACCGATAAAAGATCGTGGGCAAAATGACAGAAACCCGGATTCTAAAAAAATTTTTGGAATATTATGAATAAACCTAGTTTTATTACCACCATGACAAGTTTGCCCATCATCTTATCAGACAATGACAGTTCCTGGAGTTTATCAGTTTTCGACACGCACTTTGTTTACTTGCACCTGAACTTTCTGAAAAAAAGGGAATAGGTTACCCGTTTCTCGATGACTATCTCATTACGATTCCTCTCGAAATTTGGCGTCCAACACCAATTCTGGTGATGACGTCAAACACACTTGACCATGGACACGATGCGTTTCATCTTTTCAATTTTCTGTCTGCAACGAGTTTCGGTCGATCAAAAACTTTTAGTGTTTCTCTCTCGATTTTCCGGAAAGCTTACGAAATTGACAGGCAGATGAGTCATGACTCATGAGTACTGGGAACAGTTGGGAAACGAAAAGGATGTTACCGTAAAACCTCTAATAGAAGGACACCTAAGTGAGCCCGGAAAAAAACACTTTCTCCGATTTCTGTACATCTGAAAGTAGCAGAGTTGTAAGGAAGTGAAATTTTGAAGCCCGGAAGTCGGAAGTGCGGAAGTCGGAAGTCGGAAGTAGGAACATCGGGTCAAAATAAAAATTCTCAATTTCGATGAAATATGTCGATCTTTGGTAAATTTTGCTAAAATACACCCAAAAATTAAAAAAAAAGTGTCGAATTCCGAAAAATTCTCAGCTTGTTAACAGCGATTTTCCGTCGGAAAACGGAAGTAAAAATTTTCTTAACCGGAAGTCGGAAGTCGGAATTCCTTACAAGTCTGGAAAGTAGTCTCAATGGATTCCTTGTCAAAAATAGATCAAGATCAATATATAAAATACGTTCTGAGTTGCTTCTCAAAAATATTTATGGACACTTTTTTGAAAGTAGAATTTTGATTTAGAGGTTTTACTGTTTATGCAGACAATACACTTCAATAACACCAAAAATGGGATAGCTTCGGTGATTTCGAATTCTCATATTAACTGAAATTTTAAGCTCTTATTTCTCAAACTACGTTTCAATGCCTTCATTTTTCTCATTTTCCTGTCTTGGATCCTCTGGATACGGTACCCCTGAACTTCTGAACAATTGGACAGAAAAAGTGTAATGGAGGGTGGCGTGGGAATCTGAAAGAGTCTGAAAATTTGGAGATTGGTGAGAAGTTTTGGATTGTTTTCCAGAAGTCGTGAGAGAAAAATTTGTAGATGTTTCGATGTTGAACTTTGCTTCTGGAAGAAAATGGATCTAGTCTTCTTTCACACGAGAGCACAGAAAATCTTGAAGATTTTGGATCTCATGTCTGGATGTTGGTTCAGAAGTTCACATAATACCCCAGAAAGATGAGAGTATATTCTTAAATTTGATGGTTAAGAATGAGGCTCGGAGAGCTTGAACATTTTTCCTGAATGTTTCTATAAACAGTTGTTCAGGATCAATTTGGAATACGTATGGGAATGTTTCATTTATTGAATTCAATGCACAAAATAAATACAATGAACAGATCCATTATGGAATAAAGGCATCAAATAATATGAAAACAACAAAAGCTAACTCTCTCTACTGAAAATCGATTTTTTCGATTTCTGGTGAGAAATCAACTCATTTCTGTGCTCTTCATATTCTTTTAATTCCTCATCCAGAACATCTACAGGTCTCATGTGCCAATGTGTAAAGTCACTGTGATTCAGTGGTTTGCTCCATGCAGATGTGTGTCGCTCTTTCTTCAGATCATGGTCTTTTATGCTGAAAAACGTTCGTTCTCTTAGTTATAATTTTTACTTATAACATTTGAAAACGTCTGTATGTCCGTCGGTATGTTGGCGACTGTATTTCAGCCCAAACTCAACCGATTTGCATGGAAATTTTGAAGAAATATCAGAAATGACGTTACGTTGATGTCCAAAAAAAAGTGTTGCGAGTCATAACTCGCTTCAGAGCTGACCGATTCCTTTGACATTTTTACAGTTTGTTTCCAGATTATCTGAGGATGATGCCCGACTTTTTTTAATAAGAAAACTCACTGAAAAGGTAGAGGTGGGAACATGTAATCCACGGAATCTGTAGCAATCGAAGTGTAACTTGGCTCCAGGCGAGACGAATCCCATCTTTTGATAGTTCCACTCGGTTCGATTATCAGAATTCTGGCGGTAGGCACAGCAACGGCTTTGTACGATATAACATCAGTGTCGCGGTTCCCGAAGCCAGCATAGAATGGATTCGGACTGGGGAATAACTTTTTGAGTTCTGACAATGCGGCAATCTTGAATTCTTCTGGACATCGATCGATCACTTCTCTTCAATAAAACTTTTGAGACACCGAAACAAAGCAAGATACAAACCGTTTCAATGCTCTCATGGTACTAGTCGGCGATAACAAAACGGGTCCATCCGGTAGATGTTCTCCATTCTGAGTCACACTTTTCAGATATTCTTTTGTCATATGACTATGTCCAATCGCTCTCGACGACAAATAAATCATTCGATATCCATTGTCTTTGATTCGATTGTACAATTCCACGACTCCATTATGAGCCCATGTTCCGCCAACCACTGGGAGAACGTGTCCGAGAACATCGGATTTCGTAATTGTCCCGTCGATATCCGAGATTACAAGTTGCTCGTACCATTTATAGAGATAAATGTTACAAACACACCAGGCGGTCCCTTGAAGTTTTGTGGTTGTTTGGAAACGCATTTCATTTGGACCATTTGACAATCCAAGCGATTTTAGTTTTTCAGACGATAAAAGAAGTTGCTCAATCAGATCTGGATCCAAGTTCTCGTCAAGATCATCGTCACTGAGGGGTCTGGAAATGTGTTTTTCTTTTCTCCGGGTTTTTGATAAAACTGAAAACATACTCTTCCATTTCTCGTTCCGCTTCCTTCAAATCTTTCAGACTAATCGATGTTTTTCTTGTTCTTTTTATACTTTTGAACTCTTCATTTTCCTTCTCTGTCTTTTCTAATTCACATTCAGTTTCTGCTTGATCCACATCATTTTCGTCATCTTTTGTCTCAGAAATTTCTGGTCTTGCCAATACTTTACCATCTCCATCCTCTTCCATAAATACAGCTACTCCGTTATCCGACAATTTCATTTTCAAATCAATCGCTCTCCCATTGACTTCAATATCGACATACTTGTTACTACAGCTAAAAACTCCATATTTTCCGAATCGAACATGAAATGGAGTAGATCTGTATTCCCCATCAGGTTGTTCCACGACAATCACATCGATGGCTCCTGAAATAAAAAAAGTTGGAAAAGTTAGATTCGGATATTGTTCGGTTAACCTGAACGAGTAGCCGGATTAATAGAATCGTGGACATACTTCAGATTTTTTATCATGTTAAGGGCATAGTCCATTTTGTTGATGATTGTTTTGTTGATTGATTTGATGGAATGTTTTCTGAAAGTCGAGAAATAGTTTGAGAATATCGTCGGTGTCAGAAGATGGAACGAGGAGGTAGTCCAGTGCCCCTCTATTAGAGATTTTTTGCAAGTTTTCAAAATTTCTGTGTTCAATGGTAATTGTTCCCATTGTCTTTCCATGCTTTCTTCCGCCCCAGGAGTTTCGAAAGTGTGGAATCGCGTTTTCGCCTGATAATTTTTGTACTTCTCATTTTTTGTGTTTATGATCTACATATAAAATAACGCTCTATCAGATTTGAAAACGCAAAAATACACATGGATATTGTGGCTGTAAAATGCAGCTGGACCTGCGCCACCGCACTCCTGTGGCAAAAGGTCCCGTGGTGATTTAAGGTCACATGGTGATTTTTCCACTGGAGTGCGGTGGCGCAGGTCCAGCTGCATTTTACCGCCACAATACTTCAAAAAATTAGGCGAAAATGTGATTTCACACTTTCGAAATGTCCGCTTTTTGGCCTCAAACAATAATAGGAAAAAAGAAGAGAAATGCTGACCAACAAGAAAAATATTTTGTAGAAAATTGGCTAGTTTTTTTAGTTATAATTTAGGAGAATTCAGTTTCCGAAAAAAGCTTAACCAAAAAACATCTGGAACATTTCCAGAACTCTCTCACCAGTCGGAGAAAAACTGTGATTTCACACTGAAAACTTTCATTTTGCATCGATTGGAAAGAGAGAAGAAAAGAAAAATGCCGTAAAAACAGTGTTGGAAAACGAAAATAAATAAACAGATGTTTGGTCTCTTCGCCCTTAAAACATCAAAATGAACCTCGTCAACAACCATTTTTCTTGTTCTTCTTCTGCGACGTTCTCTTATTCTGAACGCTAGAAGGAAGCTTCTGGAAGTTTTGATTCTGGTTTCTTTGCAGTTTGAAACACTTTCGAATAAAACATTTTCATTACATCTCCTCTCGATTACGAAAAAAACACGTATTAAGATGAGAGACTTTGGAGCAAAACGAATGTGGTATATATACTCAGGGAATTTTTGGGCAACTTGCCGCAAAAAACGGCAAGTTGCCGCGTGAAAAAGTTTGCTTGCCGCTGACAAACGGCAAGCAAATTTTCTTGCACGGCAACTTGCCGATTTCGGCGGCAATTTGCCGATTCTGGTCATTAGATGCGTAGCAACTTGCCGAATTTAAAATTGTTTTCTCGCATTTCCAAGATTTAAGCCAACTGAAACACAACAATTTATTGAGAAAAAAGAAAAATACAACAAGGTAACAGTAAAAATTATGAAAAAATTAGGAGTCCATGACAGTTTCTTATTTGCTTCCTGTTCCAATGATTTCCGGCTCCTTTGATGAGTGCGATTTGGATCTATTGTTGGATTTTCCCTTTCTATCGTTTTTGGTATTATCCTTCGTGGAGTGCCAAATATGTCCTAAATTCAAAATTTCTGATTAAAGTTTTTTACAAGTAGCGCTTACAATTTCTTTGAAAAATCCAAAAACGAAATCGGCACAGGCTTCAAGTCGATGGAGGTCGATGAACTCCTAAGCACTTTCGAAACCATCCTCCGTCTTCTCTGTTTTCTGTCAGTTTTCTCCCATGCTTTCGCGCTTACAATTGTGGTGTGGATAGTTTTGTCATACTGAGGTTCATGCTGAAAAAACAAACATTCGGACATTTAAACGACCTTTAATTTCAACTCACCTTTTGATAACATCCACCTCATTGGTCGATTCATGTCCTTCACATAGTTTTTACAATCTCAAAAGCCGAAAAACGAAAAAATTGGACTTAGTTGAAAAAAATGTTCAGAACGAATAATGCGCCTTGCAAACTGACGCGTCATCAGAAGGCAGCAAGCGAACGGCAACTTGCTGCTCATGCAGCAAGCAAATGGCAACTTGCTACTACAGTAGCAAGCAATCGGCAACTTGCCGGAACGACAGCAAGTTGCCGTTTGCTTGCTAGTCTCAAATCGCGCAGCAAGAAGCAGCAAGTTGCCGATTCAGCCAGCAAATTGCTAATAATTCGGGCAAGTTGCTGTTTTTTCCAGCAAGTTGCCCTACGCGCAGCAGCTTGCCGATTGCTTGCCCAAAATTCCCTGAGTATGTACAAGCATCCGACTGCAATGTACATCTGAAGTTGTGGATGGGAGAAAAAAACAGGAACTCTGAATTATGATAAACCGAAGGGAAAAAATTAAACAATTATAGAAAGTTTCTGGGGGAAGCGAATATATAATAAATGCATCGGAATAACAAAAAGTGAGAAAAAAAGGAAAAGGCAGACGGTCAACAAGAAAGAGTTCAAAAATAATAATACCGAGTTGAATTGAGGATGGGAAGGAGAAAAGAAATGCGGATAACTGGTGTGTGGGATTTTGGATGGGATGATGATTGAGGTGATGATATCAAACAAAACAAAGAGGAATGAGGTAAACTCGCAAAAATTGACTAGTTTGAGCAATGAGACTTTGGGAAACTTCCAAAAAAACGGAAGTGCAAACAACAAAACAGTAAGAACATAAATTTAATGAAGACGTTGAGATCTTCAAAAATGATTGGTATGGAACAGAGAGAATAGGGGAATGTGGACTTTGGCATGAAAACAAAAAGAACTAAACTCAACAAAAAAGAAAACAAGAATACGTTGCCGGGAAGATGATCTATTTCCGTGTCTTCTGTGTTGCAATCAAACTCTTTCGGTGAGCTTCATACTGTAACAGCTCCTCATCGAGAACATCGTTTGGTGACATGTGCCAATGTGTGAAGTTGCTATGCTCCAGTGGTTTGCTCCATGCTGATGTGAGACGTTCTGTCTTGCGAGCATCGTCTTTTACACTGAAACTTGAGGAAAGTTGTGCTCGGTTTTTGAAAAGTATTACTTACTGAACAGATAGCGGTGGGAACATGTAGTCAACTGTATCAGTTGCCATTGATTTGTAGCTGAGTGCAAGTCCAGATGAATCCGATCGCTTCACTTTTCCACTTGGATCAATGATGAGGATTCTGGCAGCAGGAACAGCCACGGCGTCATACGACACGACGTCGGTGTTGCGGTTTCCGAAACCAGCGTAGAACGGGTTACCACTTGGGAACAATTGCTTCAAATCAGTCAACGCTGCAATCTTGAACTCTTCCGGACGGCGTTCGATGACTTCTCTGAAATTTGAGAAATAACTTTTGAACACCACGACAATCTAAGCTACCTTCTGAAAGCAGTGATAATACTCGTTGGTGAAAGCAGCACTGGTCCATCTGGCAACTGTTTTGAATCCTGAGCCACACTTTTCAAATATTGCTTCGTAGTGTGACTCTGTCCAATGGCACGAGATGACAAATACACCATTTTGTATCCGTTGTTCTTGATACGGGTGTACAACTCTGCGACTCCAGTGTGAGCCCATGTACCTCCAATGGCAGGAATGACGTGACCGAGGACATCGGATTTAGTGATAGTTCCATCGATGTCGGAGATTACAAGTTGTTCGTACCATTTGTATAGGTATATGTTGCAACTGCACCACGTTGTTCCTTGAAACTTGGTCGTGATCGAGAAACGCAATTCGTTGGCACCAAGAACTAAACCCAACGACTTCAGTTTCTCCGATGAGAGACGAAGGGATTGCATGTATTGTGGACGGAAGTTCTCATCTAGTTCGTCTTCGCTCAGTGGGCTGAAATGAATTATATATTGAAAGTTGCAAACAAGTTTTGTGAATGTCTTATTTAAATCTAGCATGCTGTCAAGTCATTCTAAGGAAGTCACTCACAAAATGTCATCTGAAGAAGCACGCGAACGAACTCCAGTAGCGTTGGCAGTGGAAGTTGAAAGAACATCGGCTCCAGTAGCGAACCGAACACTCTCTCGTGTTGGTGTCTTGTCATTTGGAGGTGTTGTCGTTGGTGTGAAATCATCGTGATTGGAAATCGGCGAAGATGGCTGGGAGACTCCGCGAGACACGTTTCCACTGTCAATAGATGTCCTGAAACTACGACTACGTCTAAAAATATTGTTGAAAATTTAAAAAAATTAGTTGCATGCAACCTAATCGTATGCAAACATCCGCCGGGTAAAATAACTCACACACTTGGCGGCTTTCCTAGATATTTCTCAATGTTGACTGGGTCTGACGCGGAGTTAAGAAGCTCTCCAAGCGGGATTCCTTGCTCTTCTGGTTGCTCCATCTTGTCTTTGCCTTGTGGTGTGGATGGCGAAGATGACCACAGCCAACTCCACCGTGATGTCGACGCAATCTTTGCCTGTTCCTCTTCTTTCTTTCTTTTGTTCAACTCTCTGGTCTCCGGAAGCTCTCCCCATTTCCAATCCGTTACATCATGTGGCTCTGGTGTAGCGTTGCGATCGCGTTGACGATCAACTTCGGAATCTGAGAGAGCGCCATCGGCAATTCGATCTGCTTCACGTTGATCGACGAGTGATGGAGAAGGAGATGAGTTTACGGACGAGTCAAGTTCAGAATCCGAATCATTATATGGCTGAATTTGGATGTCAATTGGACGAGTAGACGATGGTTTTTCGAAAGTGACTCGACTTTTCTTGCGAAGCGGAACCCGACGATCCATTTCGTGAGTTTCACGTCTCAAACTGCGCAAAATCTCGTCATTCGACTTGTGGAACATCTTCTTCTCCATGGGAGAGCATTGTGAGTGCGAGTGAACGAATGGACGTGGTGATTTTCTGGTCCTCTTATCATCTGATTTCTTGGATTCCGATGATTCCGCGACAACATCAGAACGATCGGTTTCTGCGGCGAGAACAGTGAGATCGGGCAATGAACGATACCGACGATCACTGAACACTGATGAGGAGAATGGTAGTGTCTGCTTCCGTTGCACCTGGCTCAGAGATTGTTCTTGCTTCGGCTCTCTAGCATTTCCTTGTCCACCATCTGGACTTGATGATCTGCTTTTCGCCATCTCATTCATGTCAACATCTCCATCTCGCTCGTTTTGCGTTTCCTCCAACTTCCGTGCGCTTTCGGCTAGCACCTTCTCGACTCCAGATCCACCAATCTGCGGGGTGTCCTGTTCGGGCAAAGGTGATGTCAGTAGGTAATCAGGCACTTCATCGTCGGCTTCTTCTACGAAAAACGCTACTCCACTGTCAGCCAACTTCATTTTCAGATCGATCTCCACACCATTTACAGCGATATCCACGTATTTGTCACTGTAGCTGAAGACTCCATATTTGCCGAAGCGAACATGGAATGGTGTTGATTTGTACTCTCCATTGGGCTGCTCCACGACTACTACGTCGATAGCTCCTGGAAAAATGTATTATAGAAGATATGAAAAAGGAATTCAAACCAACCTGAAAGTGTTGCCGGATTAATCGAATTGTAAAAGTACTTGACATTTTTTAGCATGCGATATGCGTAATCCATCTGCACAGTCTTTCTTCTGAAGTTAGCGCATTCGGGTATCGCTTAGAGGTGATATTATAATGATGAGGCGGTTAAGATAGTGTTGTGCGGCGACGGTGTGGTGACCCGAGGGATCTGAAAATACACATAAAATAGATAATAAGGTTTATTTCAATGAAACGCGAAGAATGACGACGACGGAACGAAGAGAAGAGTGCCCTCTCGACCACAGAACATAGTTCGCACTGTGTTTCACACCAACTGATAACAATAAGAGAAAAGAAGAAGAGAAAGGAGGAGACTGGTGATGAGAAGAAATATCACGTTTCTTCCCGGAAAACCAGGAAAAAAAACAACTGAGTTGATGGACAAACGGCTGGGAACAGGAATGAGGGAGTTCAAAAGTTGAAGTGTGATTTTCGTACTAATAATGAAAGTGAAATGGAATGTGCAACATCTGGAAACTTCCGAAAGTTCAAATCCGTAATCATTTGCCAAGAAACCCCCAAGATATTGTTGCTTTTGTGATAGACAGATGCTGCAATGGAATTGTGCACAAAGTGAATTTTATTGCAAAAAAATGTTGGGAGAGAAGAAGAGAAAGAGAACAAAAGCTCAACGAACAAAAACACAGATGATGATGGTGGGATGAGAACAAACGAAGAACGGGGTGAAAGTACGCGAGAGAGTTCCAAAACAATGAAAAAGGAGAAACGAGTTGCGAAATTACTGTGATAGTTATTTGCGGGAGAAATCGAGCTATGAATCATCTGGGCATCGCGTTGCGTGTTTTTTTTATAGCCGTGACCTAGTAGAAGCTATCAGGTGAGGTTGAAACACGCGATTCTCAATATCTTCAATTCTAGTAGGTCGTTAAAAGTTTTGCTCAAAACGGTATAAAGTGCAGAAATCTGAATTAAAGATTAATCGTAAATCACTGATAGTGAGGAGTTTCGCAACAGAACTTTCTATTTTTTATCAACAAAAAATTAGTGCCCTGCCCCGAACATAAGGGAAAACAAATAAGGGGGATGTTTGGTCTTCTAGATTTTCAAACACCAATTCATCGGAGTTTCTAGAACAATTGAACATTGAGCACAAAAAAATCCAAAAATGGGAAGGGTTTTCGTTAGGTCAACTGCAGTGGGCGAGAAACACAAGAAACCCTTCTTGCACAAACACCCAGACAACACTATTGCGGGAAACGAGGGAGCAGACTGGTCATATAAACAGAGAGAAAAAAAGAAGAGGGCACCACAAAAAAAGAGGATGGGAGTGAGAGAGGGAGTGACGAAAATACTAGTAGAGATGAAGCCAAAGAATGGTTAAGACTTGGAGAAGCGAGAGGCGTTGAAAAGTACAAACGATCGGAGGAAAAAAAGAAGTAAGGAAGGAAACTGAGAAAAAAAGGAGGAGAAGTATAGTGGATGACCAATCAACTCGCCTCCTGCATCTCGCACAATCTAGTTGCATTTGGATTCAGAAGGAGAGAGACACGGAGAACAGATGATGGTTAATGGCCTATGGAGAACTTGTTTGTTGGATGGGGCATTTGGGTGTTCCGTTTTTGTCGCGCGGGGAACAAGTCAAGTACGTTTTGATGGCAAACTTTGTATGGCGCACTTTGCGGATGTATTGGGATGGTCAGTTGGGCGTAGGAGGCTTCAGAGAGAATCACTAAGCCGGCGGACTTGTTAACAACCCTGTGTGCATTTTGAATAAAGATGTGCATCGCTATTTCAAAGCTAAATCCGCGATTAATAGTGTTCAGATAAGGATACTGGTAGGATTTTCAGCATACATGTGATCCGGGCCTTAAATTTTCTCAACTTTAAATTCGAATCTTTTGGTCAATTTTTATACCAAAATGCAGAACTCGATGAGATCTTTAAAATGGTACTTAAATCGCCAAGATTTTCTGTCTCCGTTTTTGTCTAGAACTTGTAGAACGTCCGGGCCGGCGTTTTCGGCTCGCTTGTGCTCGGTCCGGGTGTTCTACAAGTTCTAGACAAAAACTGAGACAGACAATAGTGGTGATTTCAGTACCATTTTATAGATCTCATCGAGTTCTACATTTTGGTATAAAAACTGACCAAAAAATTTGAATTTAAAGTAGAGAAGCATGGAGGCCCGGATCACATGTATGATGTTCTGGGTTCGAAGAAAAAAAATGAAGGAACAAAAGTCTACATTAGAAAGTATACGACTCTACTGCTAGGAGTGCGGGGAGGAGCAGCTGCCCTCTGATCGCCACTGCCAACATGTTATCAGTTGGTTATCAGCAGGCATTCTCTTTTCTTTTCCATCCGCTTTATTTACCCGAACCGCTTGTCTTTTGCAGGAGAAACACCGTGTAGCCGAGTCTCACCTCATCCCCCCTAACTAACAGCTTGCATCTCTCTATCCAATGTACAAAGTACGATGGTCACTCTCACGATGTTTTCTTCTCCGACCCCGGGGTGAGAAGAAGTGATAAGAACGCTCACAGTGATGAATGACAGGCAGGGACGAGGACAGCGGGGGAAAAAGGCGTGAAGTGATCAAATGGAGGAAAAGTAACTGTTGTGATATGAAATGTTATAAACAAAAACCCTTTCTCCACGATGTTGTGTATAGTAAACGGGATTCGAATATGAAGAAGAACAACATGAGGTGGGTTTGGTAGATCACGCCATCACATCATCTTTCTCTTTCTTACTCCTCCCAAAAAATGTTCTGTTCATTATACACTACACTTCTGGTGTGGGTGAATGTGGAGGCCATGATCATGATTGGTAGCTACCCGTCTGCAAACGAAGACGTTCAAAGCATCGACCCAAAGAACAGGGGGCATTAAGAAAGGGCAGAGAAGAAGACGAAGAACAATGAAGGTTATTTACCAACAACTTTAAAACTGTAATGTCGATTCAAATAATGGTTTCACTTCTGATCAAAACTTGAAATAATCGAACTAGTTTGATTGTTCGAGGGGAACACACTAATCAACGTCGCTGGCATCGATAATTCAGTGTCAGGAAAAAAGTAAACATTATTCAATTTTTGGATTACTGTTTTGAACTATGCTTTTCAGCGTCTCCTTTTGAGCCTAACTTCTTTCAGATTCTTATTATCTTTTGTTGCATGGTTAGCACTACCTTAACCCCAATTATATCGTACCTACATTGAACTTTAAGATCAAAGCCCATTTCTGCCAAGATGAAACCAGTCACAAGCAAAGACTAAAGCACCTAATAGTTCAATGTTAGAGAGGCGAGCGTGTATGTCAGATTGAAATCGTTTTCCGCTGGACCACGTGACTATAGACTCCGCCCAGTCAACACTTTTCACTTTTTTCTCTTGGTTTTTTTAATCTATCGCGTCAACGTGCCGTAAGAATCAGCACGTGGTGGGGGAAGCCCCCTTGAAGAGACATGATGATAGAGGGAGACACAGAGAGAGACGACGCAATTATTGAAACATTTTGTTCCGGATGGCTTGGAGAGAAGCTTCATGATGATTGTAAATATATCTCATGGAAAGAAAACAAAGCAAACAGAAAAGCGTGATGATCTGATCATAATCTCAACCGGAGAAGAAGAGGAATAAGGGTCATTGACCACACAAGTTATTTTCCAACCGTAACTTTCTGACACTGTTTCCGTCTCTGATTCCTTAAAATACCCATCAACAATAAACTGTGAAACTTTAAAGGACAAATAATTGCAAAAATACAAAAATGTGTGGTTGTTGTTATAAAATCAATATGTTACTTAACTCCTAGGGGTCGTCGCGCCCTCTTCTTCTTTTCATTTTTTGTTCTGCAGACGTTTTGAGAAGAATGGATGCGAGTAAACATTGACGGAAAAGAAAAACAACCGATTGAGACCTATTCGTGTGGTGTGCGCGAGACGAATACGATGATGAGATGAAGACGACGATTTTGGGGGCCAATTTTAAATTCAAAAGGGACACCATCGAGGTCGGAGGGGAACGAAAAGAGAAAGTGCGCGAAATTGGCGGAGCAGAGAGATGAAAAATCGGCACAGCTGGCGTTTGGGGATCAGCGCCATTCCTTTTTGACAAGAATGCCTTATTCGAAATTTAGGTCAATGGTAGCTTATTTGAAAGCGAATCAAGACGACAGTGAAACCTGCTCTACCAATCTGTGGTCGTTTCTGAGCTGATTAAGGAAACTGATAACAGAAACTACAGTAATCAGCTGAGCGAAATAATGGGCAAATTTTTAAAATTCATTGCAGACGCATTACGATTCCGAAAACTGTAGTATCCTTTCGACAATAACAACTCAATTCGCACTGGAATTTGCACTAGTTGTAGTTGCGAAAACAACTTTCGAAAGGAAAGAGGTGTGAACATTGGAACGCCAAAACACTGTAGATGAAAACAGATATGTAAATAGTCATCGGGAGGTAATGGCGTATGAATCCGAATAGTTCTTAAAATAAATATAAGATCAAACAATCAAATGACCAGAGTTCTACCATAGAACCATCATGACCAAGACCTTCTATTGACGTTCCGTCTTGCCACTGAAATATGCATGAGTTCCAGTCTCATAGAACCTAGAACCTTGTCACATCGGACTATATGACTAATCCATAGAACCGCCGAAAGTACTCTACGCACTTTTTGGCATTCTGCCAACTACACTCTGTCGCTTTTTCTAATTCTCTTCTCCCGACCTCAACTCTATCATGCTAACTAAAATACGGAACACATTCTCTCCGACCACGTGGTGTTTCAGACCACGCGGTCGATTGGCCACACAGACATATGCTTTCGCATACATTGCGACGATTTCTCTCCGTTTTCCGTTTTTTCTCCCATCCTCTCGCTTTCCGCCATGGCGCCATCATTGATCATGTGATGAGAATGGAGCGCGAAGGACGAACAAGAGCTAGTAGAGTTCATTTGAAATTCAAAAAGTGATTCTAAAACTGTCAGGAAAATAACACTGGAAGTTTAATGGTTTTTGAGGAATAAACTTGAAGGTTCACCAGAATCCCACTCTTCGAGCCATTTGCCGATGCCTTCGGATGGGCTGCAGGACATTTCGAAAGTGTGAAATCCCGTTTTCACCGAATTGTGGAACTTTTTTTTGCGTTCATGATCTACTATGGGTAAAAACGCCTTTTTACATAAAAACGTAAACCTATATGAAAAGTTACAAAAATTCGGCGAAATGTCTCACTTTCGAAATTTCCCGGAACCTCCGGATGCAATGAGAAAGAATTTCAAATCTATACGAACAGCCTAGCAAGATTTTTTTTCCTATTTACTCAAAATCGAAGGAACCACTCTGGGCCGAATGACCGATCATGGAGACCTTCAAACGAGTTAATCGTTTCTTACTTCTCAAACCCGACGTGCGAACTTGAAACATTTCTGTTTGACAGTAAAAAAAGAGATAGTCAAAATGCCAGGTGGTATGATAAGCTAATCACGTTGTCCCACAGACCTGACTTTTATACAAATGGGCTACCAAGAGAGTGGCGGAATGGGAGGTTTGGTGTCGAACAATCAGGAGACCGTCTAAATGTGTCTGGCCATTTCAGTGACTCAGTTGGTGCCGAGAAGATGTATTTTCGTGTAAGATGATATCTCTGGAACGAAAACTGAACGCAAAGAAAAAACAGAAGAGCCTTGTCACGTTCCAGAACCCGGGCCGGGTCGGGCCGACGGACGAATTTCTACCGATCCGGCCCGGTCGGCCCGGATTTTGAGACACAATTTTTCAGGTCAAATTTGGAAAAAAAACCCAATTTTTTTACTGTTTTCTGTTCAATTTCAAAATGTTTGATAAATTTGGTACTTCCATGATTTTTCATGCAATTTAGAAACTTGTTCATGAAAAGTGGAATTTTTTCGGAAATCTACCCGAGCAGACCGGGCCGGACCAATGGGGCTGGGATTTGGACATGTACGGGAAAAATTAAAATTAAGGAACAGGCAAAAAAGAATAAAAAAGCTAAAGAGTACGGGATTAGAAACAATTTGAATTGCGGACTTCGAATAATTCTAAAACTTTTCAAGTGAGAACAGAAGGGAAATAAAAGAACGGCTCTGAAAGATACACAAAAACCGCTGCTTCACTATACGTTTGATTTGTTTTTGCGTTCGTTTCGTTTTGATTGAGATGAGAAGAGGGAGCGAGATGGCTCATTGGAACGACTGTGATCATTGGGAAACGACTGATCGAGTGACGTCATTTTTTCCCGTTCGATGCGTTCCGCGCGGATAGCTCCGCATTGTCTCTTGTGCTCCAACTGCTGTTTATCAAACACCAATCATTTTTGCTTATCGATTCCGTATTCGATTCCTCTTTTCGTTCAATTTACGGATTACTGTTAATGTTAACCTACTGATAGCGATGCCAAGAAACACGTGCACGATTATCACTCTTCCCCGACCCCTCTTTGATTATTTTGAAGTGAAATCGAAAGTTTCTATCAGTGTGTGCCCTCGAGAAGAATTTTCTCGAGAAACCCCAATCTCGAGACAATCTCGAGATTTTTTTAGAGAAAAATCTCGAGAAAAGTCTCGAAAAAAATCTCGGAAAAAATCTCGAGATTGTCTCGAGAAAAATCTCGAGAAAAATTCTCGAGATATTCTCGAGAAAAAATTCTCGAGAAAACCATTCTCGAGAATTATCTCGAGAATTGTCTCGAGAATTCTCGAGAATTCTCGAGATTTTTTTTTTGAAAATTTGAATTTCGCGCCAAAACAGTTTTGTGAAAATTTGAATTTTGCCCCAAACATTTTTTGAAAATTTGAATTTCGCTCCAAAATTTTTTTTCAAAATTTGAATTTCGCGCCAATTTTTTTCAAAATTTGAATTTCGCGCCACATTTTTTTTGGATTCCGACTAATCCGGCCAGTTTTTGTCAGGAAAACTGAAAACCATTTTTTGAAATGCTCGAAAACAACTGCGCGTAAAAACAACGACACTCCGCTCACCCTCTGCGCCGCCGTAAATTTATGCCATTCTCGAGATAAATCTCGAGAATGGTCGTCTCGAGATACATTCTCGAGAATTCTCGAGAATGAATTCTCGAGAAAAAAATCTCGAGATTTTTCTCGAGAATTCTCGAGATTTTTCTCGAGATTTTTTCTCGAGATTTCTCGAGATTTTTCTCGAGATTTTTTCTCGAGATTTCTCGAGATTTTTCTCGAGATTTTTTCTCGAGATTTTCTCGAGAATTTTCACGAGATCGCCTCGAGGACACACACTGGTTTCTATTTCCGAATCGCGTGATAATGAGGATGGAGGTGGAACACAATGCTCGAAACGCGCTAAATTTCGATGCAAAACTATATGAAAGGAGTCGAAACAAAGGAAAATCGAAAAAAAAAATATCTTCGGAGAAAAAAACGGAAAACATTAAAACAAATTTCACAAACGTTTTCGAAAACAGATGGTTTCACAACGAAATATGCATAAACGTCCATGCGCCTTTAATTTAAAATCTTACTGTAGGCCACCTTGTATCTTCGAATTCTTCTGAAATAGATGGCCTCTTTTAGAAATTTTGATATTTAGCATCGTCCGTATAAACTTATCAATGTGCCATTGAAAAGAAAATTCAATTTATGTATCCTACCTTGGCTTCGAAATCACAAAAACTGATTAAAATTGTCAGAAAAATTGAGAAGCTTTTCAAAGGCGCACTGCATAAAATGTCTGTTGAGTCTCACAGCGAATGAACCAAAATGAACATGCGCCTTCCACTACTGTAGCCGGGAGCTGAAACATTTTTTGTTTGAATTTTTTTCAGTTCTTTCAAAATATTGCTCATTTGTCGGCAAAATTCCGGTTAAAAGACGTAAAAGTGCTTTCGTCAAAGTGAGAAAATTAGCAGTTCATCAAAATCAGTAAACGGAGTAATACAGATATGCGTTTTTTCCTTTGTAAGCGCTACTTCTTTCCGTTCGCTTGAAAATCGCTACTTTTGCGGTTTAATCTGTGATTTCTTCCAAAGAACACTCAACACAAGGGCGGCGAATTCGCGCTCCATAGTCAAACATATTTTGTTCGCAGAGTACTCCCATCAATTTTTTTGTTTGTTTCATCCGTACCCATTGCATCTTACTTTTCAAAACTTGTTAAAAACAGCAAAGCATCGATTGAAAAGTTTGTGTTGGCCTGTAGTCAAGTTAAGTGTGAACGCTTCTGAAAAATTCCATATTTTAGCTTCTTCTTTGAATTCCCGATTCGCTCGATCTTTTCTTGTATTGAATGCTTTTCTATAAATCCTGTGTCGCTAATTTTTCGGAAATTCACATAATAGCCTCTCAAATTAAGAAGCCTCCGATTGCGAAATCTCGCACGCAGCTAACTTTAGCTTTTCTCTCTCAAAAAATTTTGCGTCACTTTTCATCTCTCATTTCGTTCATATTTCCACCTTGTCAACCGTCATTCAACTTTCAGAGAATCCAAACGAATATTAATAGAATGAGTTTACGAAACGCCTCGAAATCCTACCAACTAGGACGATTTGCGTACAGACACATTATTGCCGGTCAAAGAAGTCGGGTATTTCATCCACAAATTGCAACGAATTCGTTCTATACAACAAGCTTGAGGTAAGTAGAAATCGTGGACTTCAAAGCTAATCTTAAAACGTTTCGATTTTCAGGTATGCAGCCACAGATAGAAGTAAAGTAGAATACACATTGAAAATGTTACGAGAAGATGTACAGAAACAAGACGAAGAAGCACAGAAGGCGTTGAGTCTGATGAAGTCGGATAAAGAAGTAGCGACAGTGAAGCCACCGCTTAAAGACAGAATCATGCACGAATTGAAGCATTATTACCATGGCTTCCGATTATTGGCTCTCGAAACGCGTGTTAGTGCCAAGTACCTGTGGAGAGTGCTTCGAGGTGCCACATTGACCCGTCGTGAGCGACAACAACTCGTTCGAACAGTTTCCGATCTGTTCCGTTTAGTGCCCTTTTCGTTTTTCATCATTGTTCCGTTCATGGAGTTGGCTTTGCCAATTTTCATCAAATTGTTCCCTGGAATGTTGCCAAGTACTTTCCAAGAGACCAGTAAAGAGGTTCGTACCATATAATTTGCATATTGAAATATTTGCAAAAGAAATATCAATTTTTCAGGAAGAAAAATGGAGAAAGCAAGTGAAACTTCGTGTTGAAATGGCAAAATTTTTACAAGACACAATTGAAGAGATCGGTCTTGAGAGAAAAACTCGAAACAAGGAGTCAACTCGCTCACTAGAATTCGCTCATTTTATCAAAAAAGTTAGAAACGAAGGAGGATACGTTTCTAACGAAGAGCTACTGAAACACTCGAAACTTTTTGAGGACGAGCTCACACTGGATAATTTGAGTATGGGACAACTTCGTTCACTCTGCCGTTTGATGAGTATCAACTCGTTGGGATCGCCAGAAATTCTGAG
The DNA here is from genome assembly GCA_963966625.1 of Caenorhabditis zanzibari. Classification (NCBI taxonomy): domain Eukaryota; kingdom Metazoa; phylum Nematoda; class Chromadorea; order Rhabditida; family Rhabditidae; genus Caenorhabditis; species Caenorhabditis zanzibari. The sequence goes on along the minus strand of OZ016472.1, from coordinate 8,132,550 downwards.
ATTCCAATTGAACATGAAGATTCGAGAATTGAAGGCTGACGATAAGCAGATTGCTGCTGAAGGAGGTGTCGATGCGCTCAGCTCCATTGATTTGCAATCTGCATGCCGTGCACGTGGAATGAGAGCTATTGGAGTCAGTGAAGAGCGGCTCAAGGAGCAGTTGGTACAATGGTTAGAGCTATCACTGAATGATAAGGTTCCTCCTGCGCTGCTCCTTCTTTCTAGGTAAAATCCTTAAAAAATCCATATCCGTTCATAATTTCACTGTTTCAGAACTCTCTACCTCCCAGAAGAAGTTTCATTCCCGGATCGTCTCAAAGCCATCGTTCAAAACTTGCCAGATGGACTCGCCGAAACTACTGTACAAAAACTCACGGAAATGGAAGGAGGACAAATCGATCACAAGGCTCGTATCGAGTTGATCAAGTCTATCGAACAGGCGATCCTCAATGAGAAGAAGGCTGAAGAAAAGAAGAAGAAGGATGCGGAAGCAGCATTGAAGACGAAGGAAGAAGCAGAGAAGGAGAAAGAAATTGAAAAAGAGAAATTGGTAGACGTTGCTGCTGAGGCCATCGTGAACGAGCTGAAGGAAGATATTGCTACGGTAGTTGCATCTACGTCGGCGGCCGAAACGAAAGAAGTTGCTGCGAAAGCAGCGGAAGCCAAAGAAACGAAGAGAGAAGATATTCATGTGGACAAGAAGGATCTTTCTCATATTGAAGAAATTATTGTTGGTGGTCCAATCAAGGAAGCCAAGCACGACATTTTGGGATTGCGTGAAAAGGTGCTCGAACACAAAGAGGATCTCATGGAAATCAACTCTTTGGACGGTGCATTTGCTGAAACGAAGATTGCCAAACGCCTCCGTCACAAATTGAACTCCATGATTGAAGATGTGGATTCGATGGTTGATAAATTGGAAGACGAAAAGAGAAACATCCGTGAAATGCTCATTGATCCAGCTGTAGAGAGCAGCGCTGACACAAAGAAAGAGCGTGAAGTTCGAATTCAAGATGTTATCGATTCTTTGGCGAAATTAAAGGAGAGCAAGGGAGAGAAAGTGGACGATGTGGAGCAAAAGGAAAGAATCGAGACTCTTTTGAAAGCTATTGATGAGGACGCCGATGGAATCGTCGACAAGCAATTGGTTTTGGAAGTTATCGAGTTACTGGAGAAGCACACTGATGTTCATGTCTCCGCTGCTCAGATGGCCTCAATGATTGGAACGTTAAAGAAGGAAGATGAAGTGGCTGGGTTGACAGAAGAGATCAGAAAGGTACAATCAGGAAACTACCAGATGCCTATTCTACCAACAGTGAGCTATTAATTTTGGTTACGACAAAAAAAAACAACAAAAATTACAGGGACCTTCATCGGCTGATGCTTTCAATCAACCACAAGGACTCCCACAAGCGCCACCGAAAAGAACAGAGAGCAATTCAGGAGAAGAAATGGAAAGAAAGCAGCAGGTAGAAAACGGCTCGGTTGATATTCCTGATGTCGATACAAAGGTACAATAAGTACTCATCAAGATAACCAAAACAATTACAAAATAGTTCACTCAGGAAAAATCACAGAAAAAAAAAAGATTTTTTGCTTAAAAAATTCACACCAAACTTTTTGACTCCAGAAATCCGGGCCGACGTAATTTCTGATTTCGGCCCGGCCCGTAGCATTTCTGATTTACATCTATCTTTAACTATTCATTGCAGTTAACGTCTACTCTCCAACAGAACTCCACGAAGTCTTCATCTACGAAAAACACTTCTGATCCAAAATCAGTATAACTTCATTTCATTGTTACTTCTTCAATTGATTCGTATGCATTTGTTTATATTCGTTTCTTAATAGCTTCTGTACTTTTCTGCAACCCAATACCAAAATATTTTCGCTCGTTATTTCCTCATCTTCCCGCCCTCTACACTCTGAATACCGGTGCATTTTTCCTTTCCCACCCTTTCCGCCAGAAAATAGTCGTCCCTGATCATATTATCCCATTAATTCTTTTCTCGTCTGCTCTCGAATGATGATTTCGTTTTCTTTTCTTTGTTTCGACATCAAAAAGCCTCACACTATCTACTTCTCTGTTCTTGCTTCGCAATGGGATTTGTTTTTTCATGTCATATTTTGAGAGTAACAGAAAAGAATACTCTAATGATTTTTATATTTGTTTTTTTGTTTTTGCTTGGGTCCTTGACCGTCAATACTATTTTATTTCCCTTTTAAAAAAATTTTCAACTCTACATTATGTTGTCATTCAGATTTGATGACTCATAGAAAAATGACCTTTATTAGCCGCATTTTCGAATTTGGCACAGGCGGGAAGATTGGTGTTTGAAAATCGTTGTGTGCTTTTTGAATAGCTTTCCCGCCTCCCCCATTGCAGATATTCAGAATCACATCGTTCAGGCTCGTCTTTTCCTCTTTAAAACAAAATTTTAAAAATCTGAAACTTTCAATCAAATTTGTGAGTGTATTATCACCGAAAGCAACTTTCCCCATACGCAACGCATTGGTCACTATTTTTTCCATTTGGACCGTCTTTTTTTCAATTTTCGAAAATTCGATAGAGCTTCGTAGTGCAGTCGTCGCAGCTTCTTTTTGTGAGAGACGCAGCACATTCTTTCGTCTTTTTCTCTGTCCTCTCATGTCCACTCGCTTGGCAATTTTTCATTCTGGTCACATCTTCCCCTCTTTTCCTCCGTTCGTGCTTTTCTCTCAATACTTCTCACACTTCTGTGTTCTAGTTCAAACATTTTCTGGTCATGATTCTAACGCTTTCATTCATATTAATCAATTCCTCGTTCGTTTTACAGGACCGAAAATGTCGAATCGTCCTCACGATTTTCGTAGCGACAACTCGCATGGTTTTAGCCGAAACGATGGTTTCGAGCGTCGCGATGACCGCCGTGGCGATAACCGCGAAGGCAATCGAGACGGTGCTCGTCAGGATCATAGAAACGACGGTCGTGCCAACTTGAATGGTCCTCAAGGTAAATACATGCTCATAACAAAGACTGGCAAAAATTAGGAAAAGCGGAGACCGAGTCAACGAGCGAACAGTATGAAAAAACTGGGTTTTTGAGAGAAAAAAAGAAAAATATCCGTCTGAAACTAAAGTCAATCAATTCTGAAAATAATTTCAGGCATTTGAGTCATATTTTTCTAAAATCTGTTCGCTGAAGTTTTTCCGCAATGTAGAAAAATGTGAAATTATCAGTATCTCTTTAAAAATGCTCTTTTTTATCCCAAGAGTTAATTAACTAGTTAACAATCTTCCGAAATTCGCACTTTTGAGCTTCAGAAAAAGTGTAGGCTACATGCTCCATTTTTCGAGTTTCTCGGCCTAGCGGCCTAAAAGCCGGCCGTTTGCCAGCCTCGCTTATGACAATCCCTCTAATAATATTTTTTTCAGAACCAAACCGTGGTGCGTATGGAGCGTATGAGCGCTCAGCGAGTCAATACCAGGATCGCAACAATGATCGTCATGGACAGAACTCTTACAATTCTGGACACCATGGTCGCCAGGATGAGAGAAGTTGGCGTCCAGACGAGCGCGGTGCGTACCATGATGGGCGAGGTGGACGAGCAGAAGATAGAAGTGTTCGCCCAGAAGACCGCTACGCACGACATGACGAAAGAAGTGGCCGTCCGGATGATCGACACGGACGACAGGACGATAGAAACGCCCGCCCGGATGAGCGCAACCTTCGTCAAGATGACCGAAATCGTCATGGAGGAAATGAATATGGACGTGGAGGCCAGGGTGCTTATGCCAACAACCGTGGAGAAGATCGGAGCCAGCCAAGCAACAATCATAGCTCCGGACAATATGACGATAGACATAGATCGTCCCAGAACCAATATGGAAGTGGTCACAATGATGCCGGATGTGAGCTTTTTTCAAGAAATTACTTTTTATTTCGGAAAACATCGCGAGGAAAAATACTGTAAATTTGATTCAACTGTTTAGAACCAAAAATTAGCAAAATTTTTTCTTGCGACTTTTTGAATGTACAGTAATAATTTTCATAATGAAATATTCTAATTTTTTCCTTATTCAGTCAACAAACAAGATCCTCGTCGCGGAGCAGATAACTATGGTTATAACAGTGGACCACCCAGAAACTATGGACACGATGGAGGCAATGGATTCCCTAACGAGCGTCACGGCAACCAACCGTATGCCAACTCGAATGATCGCGGCGGAAATTACAACAACCGAGGATCCGATCGTCCAAACCAGGGTTATTCAAACAGCCATGGAAACGATAGCTTCAACCGTAATCAAGGAGATGGAAGATTCGACAGAAACCAAGACGGTCGTGGCCGCGGTTTTGGAAATGATTACCACAACAACCATGACCAAGGTAGCAGAGGGTTTGGAAACGGCCAAAACGACACTCGCTCAAACAATTTTTCATCTGGAAACGGTCCCCGCCGCTTTGATAACGACGGCGGTTACGACAACGCAAATCGTTCCTCCCATAACGACAACAGTTTCGGGAACAGAAACAACTCCGGACCTGGAAGATTCCAAAACGATGGCGGATACAGTGCTTCCGGTGGCGCACCAAATAATGTTGCACCCGTTGAGGTTGCACCACGTGGTTGGATGCCGACAACTCGTGACCTCGATGAGCTCGTCGAAAAAACGGCTGAACAAGTAGAGGAATGCCAGATCTCTCAGGATCAAGCAGTTGAGATTCGAAACTCGCCAAACACCACTCGTCTCACCTCCTGGGAGAACTCGGGACTCCACGAGAAAATTCTTCGCAGCTTGCAACGTCTCAACTTTCATGGCGTACGTGCTATCCAAGCAGCGATGATCCCGCAAATACTCGCCGGATACGACGTGATCGGACAGGCTGAAACCTCTGCTGGAAAAACCGCTGCTTTTGGATTGCCAATTGTCAATGCCATTCTTAATATGAGCAGAGAAGAGCGTAACGCTTCGGGCGAATACACTGCTCCTTTTGCTCTCATCCTTGCACCGACTCGTGAACTCGCTCAGCAAATCTTCAATGCCATTCGTACGTATGCTAACGGCACCGACATCACTACCCGTCTCTCCTATGGACAACAGGATCGCCGTCAATCTGTACAAGAAATCCGAGAAGGTTGTGATATTCTTGTGGGAACCTGTGGACGTATTATGGATTTGATCGAAAAGCAAGATGTCAACATGAACAAACTGAGATTCTTTGTGCTTGACGAAGCGGATCGCCTCCTAGCAGATCATAAAAAAGATCCATGCGGACATCTCAACACTATTCTGAAAGACTACGCCTTCAAGGAAAGCGCTGCACAGCGGCAGACTATCATGACATCGGCCACATTTGATAGTTCCGTTGAAGCAGTTGCCGCTGCTCTTATGAAGCCAGCGCCAGGCGAGACGGACATTGTTCGAATCGTCTTATCACACGGACGAATCAGCAATCGAGTCAACTTGGTCTTCCACCAGACGCACACCAAGATGGAAAAGCAGGACAAATTGAAAGAAATCTTGCGTCAGAGAAACGGTAAATTTACAGTTCTATTGCATTTCAATTTTTGTTATTGATTTCAGAACAAGGCCAGCTTCCCAAGACACTGATCTTCGTGCAGAAAAAGGTTGATTGCGATTTTCTCGCGTCAAAGCTTCAACTTATTGGACAGGAGATGGGATTTGAAGCTCAAACACTGCATGGGTATAACTGAAGCTGATTACAGTTAAAAGAGTGCTTCATTTCAGTGATCGAGGCCAGCACAAGAGAGATGAGATCATCGGTCACTTCAAGACTGGAGGTTGCTCGGTTTTGGTGACCACAGACGTTCTCTCTCGTGGTATTGACGTCATCGATCTGGAGAGAGTCATCAACTTCGACCTTCCTGACGGCGCAATTGAAGCAGCTGCCGATACATTCATCCATCGCTCTGGTCGTACGGGTCGCATGCATTCGGGAGTTTGTCACTCGTTCGTTGACGCAAACCTCGATGCTAGATTGACGCCGAAGTTGGTGGAGATTGTCAAATCCAAAGGAAGCCCAAATGCGGAGGCGGAAATCCCAGAGTGGCTTGCGAGATTGGCCAGAGAAAGTGAGTGTTCGTTCCAGTCAGACTTGGCAAACGGAGCCAGCGATTTTTTCCTATAAAAATTGAGATTTTTCATTGGAAACTCGTATAGAAATGTAGACTTCGACGAGATCTAGATAATGACATACAAAACGACTATATTTATCTGCTGAATTTTTCCTAGGTTACCGTTAACCACCCGGGCCGATCTGTCATGCTTTCTTTTTTGCCGATGCCGGCCCGGGCGTTTAACAAAAACTAACACAAAATTGAGCGGATAAATAAAGCCATATTGTATGTCATTTTGTAGATCTCATCAAGACCTACATTTTTATATATGTTTCGATTGAAAAATCTAAATTTATATGGGAGAACATCGCTGGCCCGCGTCGGCCTGGGTGGCCCGGTCTGCTATGTCATTCCATTGACCAACAAGGTATAAAATTTTTTTCCAGGCGCCAACCAAGTGTTCCCAGACTCGTTCTCTCGTCGCGGAGTAGGTGGACGTGGAGGTCAAGGATCTTTCAATGTCCAAGGCTCGTTCAATAGCAAACCAAGCGGAGGATTCGGTTCATCTGGAACCGGTTTCGGTGGCGGTTTCGGATCATCCTCTGCTGCAACCGGTGGAGGGTTCGGAGCTTCCTCTGGTACCATGGGCGGAGGATTTGGCGCTGCTCGTGCTGCGGCGACATCTAACGATGAACCTGCTTCATCTACGATCAATAGTGGATTTGGGGCCCCGAAAGTTGGCGGCTTCGGAAGTGCTGGCGCAACTTCTGAATCAGCGGATATTCCATCATTTGAAAGTCAGGCGGCACAGAATGCTAAGGCTGCCCTTGAATCAGCGACACTTGCAAGTGCGACCTTTGGATCTGGAAACGATGAAGAAAAGAAGGAGGAAACTGGAGGTAACATTTGAACACGAATAGCAAATCTATTTTACAATTTTTCATTTTCAGAGGAGGAGGATGACGACTGGTAGACTATGCTGCACCGATACGTTCTCAGTTTCTACATGCGGTCTCATAATTCTTGCTTTTCCAACATTACCTCTGTTATAGAATTGATTGTCTTGTACCATTCGTCAATTTTCCCTTTTAAAAACCCGCGAAATCGTTCACTGCTCTCATACTATTATTATTATTTTTCCTCATTCATTCTTCGTGGAAATGTACTCTACAATATTGAACTTGATTTCCTTCAAAAGTATTCGAATGTTTTTCTTTACTAAAACTCTTTTTATGTCTCATTTAGACCAGCATTTTTCATTAACGAAAATAAAGTTTCACAAAACGGAAACTGTTTTGTTTTTCTTTTTTCAGAAACTTCAGATCAGTCTACATGTGATGATAGTGAATTTTGTGGGTGGAATATGATCTTTCTATCAGAATTACTATGCAAATCCTCTGTGCCTTCCGATGCCTTCCCTACTCGTTTTCGATGTAGTCGACGGTCAGTTTATTATTTTTCGACTATGTTTGAATATGTTTTTTTTTTTCAAAATAATACTATAAATAGACGATTCTTACAGTACCGATCTGAAGGTTATCAACTTTTGGTGGTTCGAGGCGGACAATTTTTTTTGAGAAAAGGAATGAACTTCAAATTTCACCACAACTTTTTTGGCATACATCTAAAAAACTGATTATTTTGTGACAGAAAAGGTGATCTGGAAAAACATCGAATTTCCAGAAATTTTCAGTAAAAAAAACCAGAATTATTGTGGCAAAATTTGAGGTTCATACCTAATCTCAAAGAAAAGTTATCCCAAAAAAAACCAAAAGTTGAAAACTTTTGAGCAGTACTGTAGGTTCCTTTTTTGAAATCATGAATTATTTGCAGTCGAAAAAATGAGAATAATCATCGAAACATCTTGGGATGTCGTGTATTTGTGCGGATATTTCTCTTTGGTTGTCTACTTTCAGTATGCAATTTTCACAACTATCATGTACACCTACATGACTAAAGTTTGTATTTCTTCTAAGCTCTCGGAATCACTAGAAATTTCCAGCTAAACCCATCAGTTGGTCCGACAACATTCGGTCTTGCTGTGACTTTTCACGGAGTTGGCCATTGTTTGGGAGCTCTTGCGGCCGCCTGGTGGACTAATAGACGATACAAAGTAAGTCTGATAAGGGTGGTTACGCGAAGTCTTGAAAGGGGAGAGAAGTATTCTAGAATTATAAATGAGTCTATATAGATTGACTCAGAATTTCGAGATAGTAGGAGTCTCAGTTCTGAAAAAATTCTGAAAATTTGTCCTTAAAAAGTTATAGACCTTCTGAGTCAAACTATACAAAAAAAGCAAAAACTTTTAGAATAGTGCACTCCCCCTTTAAGTTAAACTTTTTCTGAAACTTTGGTCCTAGACTAAATTGACCCTGAAAAGCTCAAACTTTCCCGTAACTCGAGGTAGGAGCCCTCAAAAATGCAGCCAACACTGAACAAATTGAAATTGAGGTACTTGGAAGACTCATATCAGCTCCAAACCACTTATAGTTTCTTGTTTTGTTCTTTTTTTAAAGTTTTGACTCAATAAAATATTTTTTTTTCAAAAAAGTGTAGGATGTTGTTTTAAAATTAAAAACATTAAATTCTTAGTTCCAAACAAGAAACTAGACTTTCTGAAAGTGATTTTGAGCGGCGATATGGGCCAGAGTTGGGCGGAATTCCGACTTCCGACTTCCGACTTCCGAGTTGAAAAATTCACTTCCGACTACCGACTCAAAATCGAAAAGTCGGGGAAGTGAAGAAAATTTGAAAAACTAGGCTATTTTTCAAGATTTTTAGGCCTATTATTGCAAGGCTATCGGAAAAATTGACCTGTTTTTGAAAAACCAGACAAAAATCTTCTTCTGACTTCCGAGTTGAAAATTTCTCTTCCGACTTCCGACTTTTGAGAATTTCACTTCCGCCCAACTCTGATATGGGCCCTCTGACACTTTGAGGGCTCATCTCTCGAGTTAATTGAACATTTGGCCACTTTTTATTTTAGATTTGACCTGTTCAGGGTTAATTTAATCTAGGACCAAGGTTCCAGAGAAAGTTCAACTCAAGACTTCGCGTAACCCCCTAAAAAGGATGTTAAAAACTAATCACTTCTAATATCAGGCAAAGAAACCATTGTTAGCTGGATACGTTTTCATGCTGCTCTCGAATTGTCTGTTCCTTTTGGCAGACCATGTTCCGATGGAGATGTCGGCTCCTTTCATTATGCTGTGCAGGTTTTTAGGTGGATTGGGAATGGGTGAGACTTTGAAAAACGTATAATAGAAGGACATCCAAGTGAGCCCGAAAAGAGCAGTCTCTTAGATTTCTGTGCTTCTGAAAGTAGTCTCAATCGATTCCTTGTCAAAAATAGATTAAGATCTATATGACACTCGATATGAGTTGCTTCTCAAGAATATGTGAAGGATACTCTTGCGAAATGCGTTTTAATTTTGAGAAGGTTAAACAATAGAAGAAAAATGTCCTTCTATTAGAAGTATTACGGTATTTACTTGTTAGAGACTATTTCCAGGTAACACATCCACGCTTCGAACCACTCTAACCGCCCATTCAATGTCTGATGATCGTGCGAAAGCCATGTCCGTATTCATCGGTGGCCGTGCTCTTGGTCTGATTCTTGGTCCAGGTCTTCAACTGATTTTCTTATTCTTCGGTGAAACCGGCCTTCATCTCTTCGGATCTCTATACATACACTCTCATAATGCCGCTGCTTTCATTTCGATAATACTGAATCTATCAGCAATGGTCGCTTTATTCGCCTTGTACCACGAGATTGAGCGGAATGGAAATAGTTGTAGTCAGAGGAGTATTGTAAGTGTTTCTTCTAAACTAATATTATCTGAAATTCATCTAACCAGGAAGACGATGAGAACTGGCCATGCCCTGACAAGCTTGCAATGTTTGTATGTATGCTTACAAGATACTGTCAGAACTTCACCTACTATGCCATCGAAACTCTTGCTCCTGCTTTCATAATGATGATGTTCAATATGGAAAGAGACGCGGCAGTTGGAATAATGTCTGTTGTATTCTTCATCTCCGGTGTCTTCGCTATTACCCTCTACAGTACCTTTGTATTCAGTGATGTTGCTCGGAAACTGAATATTGGAAAAGTGAATACAGCAAGTCTGCTTATATTTGCAGTCTATATTCTAACCACTTATCAATGGCCATTCATCCCCACAAATGTAGTGGTGAATACAGATGGAACACGTGGAGGATGCGATTATTCTCTCTATTCCTGGTGCATTGGACTACCGAAAGCATCGCAAGAGGTATCCTTGGCAGTGTTGAGCGGCAACGAATTTTCGACAACCAATTCAAGTGCGAATAACTTTTTTCAGAGGGATCGGGCAAAAATATGGTCAACAAAAAAAATGTTCCTTATTAAAAAATCTACCGATTGGTTGAAAAATCATCAAGTTTCATAAAGAATTAACGGAGTTACGCCCTTTATTGCCAAAGAGTTGCCTAAAAAGTTGCCGAAATTGCCGAAATCGGCAACTTTTCGGCAACACAAGCCATAACTCTGTCTTTTCTTTATGAAACTGGACGATTTTCTAACCAATCAATAGCTTTTTTAAAAAGGAAATGTTTTTCTGTTGACCGTGTTTTCACCTGATCTCTCTGAAAAAAATTATTCGCACTTGAAGCCCTGATCCTTTGGGATCAATTCAATCATATTTCATTCAAAAAATGTTTCAGTTTTTCTACATTGGCTACATCATCTCATTCGGAGGATGCGTTCCTTTCATCAACGTCGGCGATGCCACTCTCTATTCGAAACTGTTCAATCCAGTTGGACAGGCACTTGAACAGAGTCTCTATGATGTTTCACAAATCTTTGCAAGAGTTGTCGCACCTGTTTTGTGCACGTGAGTTTTGGGGTCCAATCTGAACAAACAAGATGAGATCAACGATCAAGGAATTTAAAAATGTTTGGGGTTTGATGATTTTGGAAAGAACCAGGGGATTAAAAATTTCAATATTCAGCTCCGGGATATTTCGAAAGCGAGACATTTCGAAAGTAAGACATTTCGAAAGTGTGAAATCGCGTTTTTACCAATTTTTTGAAACGTTTCATATATTTTTCAAATGTATACGAAAAGTTCAAAAAATTGAAAAAAAAACCGCGATTTCACACTTTCGAAATGTCCGCTTTCGAAATGTCCCGGAGCCTTTTTTATGGGTTTCTTTAAATTCGGCATTTTTTAAATCTCCAGAAATAAGGCAAAAACGCGATTTCAAAATTCCGAAATGTCCCGCATCCTAATTTCCCTATTTCTAGAGCAATCTACTCATCATTTGGACCCCAAAGAGTTTGGGAGCTTCTTTTCGCTCAGCTAGTCGTCGTCACTGCTCTCTGGATTGCATTCGCCCATCGAATGATTCCACTTCGGCCGAAACCTCGTCCAGTCTTCTATCTTGAATGATTCTACTTTGTGGAAATAATGTCTGTAAAATATAGACGGCCAAGCCGCCAATTTCGCTTCGCATTAGCTTAAATAATGTGTTTTTTCTTATGGAGATCACTTTAATGGTAAATAAATTAGATTAAAGATAGAAAACAAATGTGGTCATAACAAGATAATTGTCTTTATTTTCGATGGAATGATCCTCGGTCGTGGTAGGTGCCAGATCGTTGCTTCCTGAACTGCTCATATGGATCCAACGTTCTCCCAAGGCCCATGAACTGCTCATTCCGATGTCTAACTTCTCCTCCTGACACCGGGTCAATTATTCCCTGAAAACTCTTATACATGAGACAACTCAATATCTATGAAACTCCATACACTTTCATTTGATCCTAATCCTTTTCCACTTGTCCAACCCATTTTCGCCATGAGTTGAGCACCTTTGTTATCGCTTGAAAGAGGTTCGTTTCTATTCTGAAAACTTCCGAACGTAGGACGGTCATGATATCCTCCACTGAATCCTCCTCTCGGCCCATAACCTCCTCTGTCTCTTCCTCGATCTGGTGAGGAACGTCGGCTCGAAGAAGAAGACGAAGACCTCGAAGATGATGATGATCCCGATGAACTCGATGGTGAATGACGTCGTTTTCTTGGGCTTGGAGATCGAGATGGAGACCTGGATCTTCTTTCTCTGCTCGGAGATCTTGACTCTGAACGTCTTCGCGGGGATTCTTCTCTGAGATTTTCCGGTGGTTGTTGTGTGGCGTAATATGAGTCGATGCATCCTCGAATTTTGCCGATTTGTTCTTCTTCCTTCAGTTTTCGTGCTTTTGTGAACAACTCTTCTTCCTCTGCATTCGGTTTATTAGTAATAAGTTCATCAATTGAGCACTTTTGGTCCATCAAAAAGTCTTTTCTATCAGCGGCTTTCTTTTCGAGAAATTCGAGCGGATACTTTAAAAGAATCGCGTCTTCTGTCATTCTGAAAAATGACGGTTTTAGAAGTGATCAGATTTTTTTTCTCAAATAATTGTCTCAAGTCCAGTAATTACGAAAAAAAAGCAATATTTTTGCAGCTTATGAGCCGACAGCGGCGAGCGCGACAAATTAAAATGTGTTCATAAAAATGTTTATATTGCGTTTTGAGCAGCGAAATTAGGCGCGTTCGAATCAGCAAAAAATTCTACATTTTTTGAAATAGGTTAGAAAAATGTAAGTTGTCGCTTTAAAAGTCGATTTTCTCGAGTTTCAACGATTTTTGTGCAACAATATTGTTATTGTCGTAAATACTGAACTTGAGACGATCATTTTTTTAAAATTATTGTAATCCCACTTTCAATTAACTTACGCTCCATCTGCTAATGCCATATCCATCTCAATGCCTTTGTAGAATATATTCTTAGCAGCGAAGAGCCTGGAGGAAGGTGGAACCAATGCCGGCATCTCAAGCTTTTCTGGGTCCAGAGGCTTATACTGAAAGCAAAAGCTCAATTAAATTCTACAGGAAACAAAATTACCGTGAATTCGTCCGCATGCACGAGAGGCATCATGATTCCAGCAGGGAGTCCCATGTATAACTTATTAGGCTTCAGCGACTCTTCTTCAAACGGCATTCCATCGATATCTTCGCCGTCTACTTCGTTGCTTCGCCACGTATTAGATTCAGAAGCAGTTTGTGAGAAAGATCGACTGTCTACTAAAAATCCATTGATAAGCTTTACGTTCGGTTCAAGATTTATATTATCGCTCTTTCTCACCACTAGGAGCCTGATCGAATCTTGACCGTCTTGATGGTGGACCTTGGGATTGTTGGGGAGCGGGACCGTTAGAAGAACCATGAAGGAAATCTGAATAAATTAGAATTCTAAAAGAAAGGTTGAACCACTGAATCTTACCATGAATCTTTCTCTCCAAATCATTGATTTGACCACGAATATGTTGAGAATACGTGTTGTGTTGTTGCTCGTAAGCTTCAAACGTTGCCACTAGATTACTTCTAATTGATTCTCGAGCAGCAGCGTATGAGGATGTTTCAATATCTCTATCGGTGCTAACTATTTGAATCGTATTTCTCATCTGTTTGAAAACTGAATCCGAGAAGTATCCTCTTCCTTCCCATTCTCCTAGCAACTTTCCTTCCAACTTGTCTCTCAGCTCACTGGATGGTGACAGCTCTATGCAATATGCGTACATTTTTGGAACGTAGCGAGCTAGCATCTTCATTTGATTTTCCTCTTTCTTTCGTTGGCTGAAAAAATTAAAATTTCTATTATCTGAATTGCAAAGTTTTTAATCCTACCAATGGAATGCCCAGTCGTTTATGACATACAAAATATGTAGTCTCAGGTATTCTCCAGATGCTTTGTCCTTCACTTTATTCAGAAGATACATCAGTATTATTTCTCTCAGTTGATCGTTTGTACAATTATCGAATATCCACCTTTTCGCTGCCTAAAACATTTCAGATAATTAAATTCAAATTAAAATCGCTACTCACCGACATGAGATCTTTTGAACACTTTGATGTTATCATCGAATCCAAATAGTAATTCAATCCAGAAACGTCTATATTGTGCTGACTCAGCAGTTGGTCGATTCTCTGTGTTTCAGCAGTTCGAATCGTCGACGTTAGATGAGCCATTATCAGACCATCCATTCCACTTTTGTGGGCGTTCAGATTTTGTTCGCTGTCAACAATTTTTCGTTGTAGCTCTTCGATATTATTCTTCCATTCTACCACTTCTGGCGGATCCATTAGTGATGGGATAGCTTGCCTTTCTGAAATAAAACCAAAAGTATTAATTCACTATTCTCGAATCTGAAGAAACCTTGTGGTGGAAGAGGAATGTCGTTGCTTCTCCATTGTTGACTATATTGGGAATTATTCGGAGGACCTTCGTTCCCTCTCCAACTCGAATTATCATACATGTTTCGGTATGGAAAACTAAAATAATGAGTTCAAAATCTTGAAAAAAGCCAGATTCGCGCAAACAAATCGAGATTTGCGCAAACGCACGGAAAACGCGTCAAGTCCTTATCTCTGTCACCCTCCTCGCTTTACACACTCTCTCGTTCACTGTATTGTTTATTTTTTCTCATTTCAATTTTTTGGTGCATATTTAAAGTCTTTGTTTCAGAATGGAATCAATATCAAATCCTTTGTATTTCTTCTCCACCCTGTCATTAAACCCACCGTCGTGCTCAAATGTGGTTAGATTCATTGGTAGGTCTTCAAGAAACTCAGGAAATGAAAACTATTCCTTTATTTTATACTTTGCAGATGTACTCGAGTTCTTCTTTGTCGCACATCCACTATCAGGTCGAAAAGAAGGAGAAGAGCATAAACGTGTGATGTACTTCCATCCGAAAGGCGAAAGCATTGAAAGACAGGTTTGCATTTTTGCATTGCAAAATTTAGACCGTTAATTTTCAGTCCGAAGTAACTGGATTCGCAGAAGCATGTGTAAACTTCACCGACAACTTTCTGTCCACATCTCGTCGAGATATAACTGAAAAACTGAGCGACAACTACGATGGATTCGACTTCAGAGCAGTAACGACACAGAGAACGGAACATGTTTATATTCGAACGGAAGATGATCAATTTATGCTTGGAGTATCTATCTCGAAGCAGCTTTCACATGTATCTGATTACCCATTGTTTCAACCAGCGATACGGAGTATTCTATCAGATGCTTATAAGATGTTCAGAATGTTTTTCGGCACATTTTCTTCATTCCTCAAGTAAGTCTTTCATTGAATAGTTACCAAGTTATCCTTCAAAAGTGATTACAGAAACCTTCCTGATGACGTTCCCAAATTCCAAGAACGTCTTGATTTCTTCTTTTCCAAGTACATTCCCTTGCTGAAAGTTCATAAAATGCCTCTTCTAGATCATCTCGGTGGCGTTGAGTTTCTTCGAATGTCTGGACCTTTATATTTGAACGTTGTATCCCTGATAACAGAACTTCGCGAAGAGTTTCCGATTATCGAGAAAATCATGTTTCTTTACCAGGACAAACTTCTATACTATCAACTTTCGAAACGTGATCTTCCATCTCTGTTTCGTTATTTGACACACAATTTACTTCCAACGACGTTGGCACCAGAACTGGAACACTCTGGAAGAAATGCATCAAAAGGAAGATATCTTCGAGGGCCAACTGATTTGACTACTGATGCTCCATTGTTGGGAGACGAATCACTTTCGGTGGTACATTTGCATTCGGAACACGATGCAGAGTTTCACGAAGAACTTGTTGGATATCAAATGATGGTTTATCGGTGTCTGAATGCAACCGTTTGTATGTTTGTAAGGAATTCTGGAACAGACGGAGACGCCGAATACAGAAGGAGTTCCGGTTCAGATGCTTCTCAATCCTCTTCAACTCGGTCGAGCCCTTCAAAAAGCGGAGTCGTCAGTCGACGATTGTTGCGGAACATTGATCACTTCTTGGAAACGGAACTCGCTCAGGTTGCAAGTAAAATTGGTGACGAGTGAGTTTTCAGTGACGTTATTCAGTGAAAAGCCTTGATTTTTTTTTCAGAATTGGCGATGAAAAGTTTGCGGACGCGACCGATTTCCATTACATTTACTTCAATCCATCCTCATTATCAATGACTTCAAGCCTCGCAACATCGCCGTCACTCTCCGTTGCTGCCTCTGGATCAGCATCAACATCGAAAGTACCATTGCCGCCAGTAGATGTCAATCGACTTGTCTGTGATACAATGAGCAATTTTGTTTCGGATACAGAAGAATTTGGAGAATGTTTTGTGAAATCTTCGAGTGACTGGTGGATTGTTATCAAGAAAGTCAACTCTCGTCTTCTCGTCCTTATACTTCCTCCATCCAGCTACACATCTTCTCTGGCTGATGTTCAATCGAAAACTGCAACCATAGTTAAATCGAATTTCGAAGCTATATTCTTCAGTTAATCATTTTCATTCTTTTTTAAATTAGTGATTATTTATTACGCATGTTTTGTGCCAACACTTGTGATACGTTGCCTTTCTAATCTATTTTGCCCTTGCCTCTACTTATTAATTTATTGATCCCATTTTTATAAAGTAATTTTTGAACTCTAGCGAAATGTGAAACGTTTCAAATCAGAGAAGGAGGAGGAGGGCGACGGACAATTCGCGAAATCGGATGAGTGCCCTTTGATGCTGAAAATTGAATTTGCACAAGGATCCGTGATCCGATGGGAGAGCAGTCGAGCTCCTTTTTTTCCGACGACTTCTTCTCTTCTGCTTTTCCCTCATCATCTTTTGCTTCATATTCATTTAGTAATATCGCAAGGAGTGTTGGGGATGACTTCCGAAATTTTTAGTGGTCTCTCTTTAATGCATTATTTCTGATTTATGTGTATATATTTATAACGTCTTCATCGTGTCACCTAGGCTACAAATGTATGTACATTTTATAGAAGGAGAGAAATGAGATCCGAGAAGAAGAAGAAGGAGGAGTCTCTCTTCTTAAAGAGGCAATGAGAAATGAGATGGAGAATATGGAAGAGGAAGAGGGAGAGAGAAAGTCAAGAAGGCAGGTGGCTCTCAGAAGGGGAGAAGAATTTATTGCTCTCTGGATATTGAGTCTAGGTGATTTACCTTTTACTCCCACGTGCATGTTTCAACGATTTCTGAGATTCTAAAAAAGAAATGAAGTCAGTTTTCGGATGCCGGACGTACCGTAAATCTGTATTAGAAATGCACCTCCAAAAACAAGATGGGTACCTTCAATATAAGGTCACCCCGATCAGCTCAAAATGAGCACATTCTAGAAATTCAAATGAATTGAATTTAGTTTTATTAGAATCCTTGTCAAAAGTTGATTAGACACGTTACACAATATGTTTCAAATCTCTTCTTCAGCGGATGTTATGATCCATTTTGAGAATTCAAAATTATTTTTTCAGGTCTTGGAAAAATAGAAAGGGATGCCCTTCTAATACAGATTTGAAGGTATTTGGAATTTGAAAATGAATGTTTAGAAATTCCAGTTAGTATGCAACGTTTCAGTTCAATTTTAGCTCGATTCTTTCAACTCTGATTTGTTTTTTCATCCTTTATTCAAAATCTGAATTTGCCCTGTCCTAGATTTAGAAGCGATTTCCAGGAATACTATAAAATCTGTATTAGAAGGGCATTCCCCTTTTTTCAAAATCAGGAAAGTATTTCTGAATTCTCAAAATGGATCATAAACTCTATTGAAGAAGAGTTTTGAAACATATTTTGTGGCGTGCCTAGTCAACTTTTGAAGAGGATTCTAATAAGACTAATTTCAATTTCTTTAAATTTCAAGAATGTGCTCATTTTGAGCTCATCGCATGCCCTTCTAATACAGATTTTACGGTATTTTGAATTTTGAAAATGAATGTTTAGATATTTGAGTTTGTATGCAAAGTTTTAGTTTGACTTTAGCTCGATTCTTTTAGCTCTGATTTTTCTTTTTCAATCTTTATTCAGAATCTGAAATCCTCGATTTTGAAACTATTTTTCTATTCGAACTCTTCGTAGCTCTGAATCACACTTTGAATCTAACGTAAAATCTGTATTAGAAGGACATGCCCTTCTATTTTTCCGACACCTAAAACAATATTTCTGAATTCTCAATATGTATCGTAAAATCTGTTGGAGAAGAGATTTGAAACATGTATTTTGTAATGTTTCCAGCCAACTTTTGACGAGGATTCTAATGAGACCAATTTCGATCCGTTTGAATTTCAAGAATGTGCTCATTTTGAGCTCATCGGGGTGCCATTCTATTAAAAGTGACATTCTATGAAAGGTGCCCTTCTAATACAGATTTTACGGTATTTGAAATTTTGAAAATAAATGTTTAGGAAATTGAGTTTGTATCCAAAGATTCAGTTCGACTTTAGCTTGATTTTTTAAACTCTTATTTGTTTTTTTAAAGGAGGATTCCGAGCAAAAATTTTTATTGTTTTAAAAGATGTAAAACAGGGCGCTGATTCCGAATATCATAACGAAAATGCTCAAAAATCTTTCCCGGAGCCGGAAAATGCCATAAAGTGGCGAAAATTGCGCCCAAAGTGCTCCCTTTTAGCCGAGTTTTCTCCGGAGTTTTCTAGGCCACGCCACAGTAAATGGCCCGTATTTGACGGACTTGTGCAAATTTTCTTATTATTTCACTGAAAATAGCATTGGATGGCACTTTGGCATGTAAATTAACAAAAAAATTTGACTAATGTCGTCTAAAAATCACAGGAGAAGCAAGGGAGCACTTCTGGCCCGTTTCGACCCCTTTGACGGCGTTTTCTGGCTCCGAGAAACATTTTTGAGCATTTTTGTTGTGATATTCGGAATCAGCGCAAAATTCTGCATCTATTAAAGCAATAAAAATTTTTGCTCGGAATCCTCCTTTAAACCTTTGTTCAGAATCTGGATTTGCCCTGTCCTCGATTTAGAAGCGATTTTCTGGAGTATTCAAACTCTTCGTAGCTCTGAATCTCACGTTAAATATACCGTAAATCCTCTGATCACACCCAAATGAGCCCAAAAAGAGCACTTTCTCAGATTACTGTGTATCTGAAAGTAGTCTCAATCGATTCCTTGCCAAGAATAGTTTAAAATCAATATGAAAAACGTTATGCTTTGCTTCTCAAAAATCCGTAATGGATACTTTTGTGATATTCGCATTTTTGATTTTGAGGAGGTTGAACAATAGAAGAACCTTGTATTAGAGGTTTTAGGGTATGTTTTGTTCTTAACATGTTGAAAAATCAAAACTGATGAAACTGGAAAATCAAAAACCAAAAATCTTTCATCACTTTATTTTCATAATAATTAACCACGAGCTCTAACAGGTTTCATAATAATTTCGAAATGACTCAATCTTTCTCTTTTTCCCTTGTCTCATTTAGATATCCGTCGGTGCAAACTGGTCAGCAGTCACTCGTGGATATATTCAGGATAATTGTTCTCTTCTTCCCTTTTTCGAGAGGACATTCCATACACAGGTGCAATTATCTATGTGTTCGATGATTGAATTTTATGACTCTGTTTCTCTTTGTTCTTCTTCTTTTTCATGCCATTCTGATTCAAGTCATAAACAATCGTATGAAACTTTGTGACTCGCTTTTTGAAAAACAAAAATGAAAATTGCAGAAAAAAGTAGATTCCTTCTCATTCTCATCCTACTCACTTTTATCTTTTCTCATGACAAGAAAAAAAGAAAAAACCGACATTTTTGGCCAAGTCTCATCATAAAAATACATCATGATGAGGGGTACTTACCGCTTTTTCCTCCTTCTCCTTTTCCCCATTCAACTCTCTTGTTCAACTCCTTTTTTCTTCCCGTTTACTCATTCCCATGTAATCCTTTCCGTTTACAACATATGAACTTTTGATGTTGTTGGGGTAGGTTAGAAATGGACAAAGAAGAAGTATTGAATTTCAGTTTTGCTCCGGGTTTTCATCTAGGTTTTTTGATCTAACTTGGCAATTTCCGCTGACGTTTCTCGCTTTTTCAATTGGAATTCGTGTCTGACTTTTGATTAGAAAACGTATTGGCACAACTTAAAAGCCTCGAAGCGTTTACAAGGTTTTCATCAGAAACTCAAAAAAAAAATTAGTTGTATCAAAACAAGGGCTCAAAACTCGCCAATTTTATAGATCGCAGAGTCTCTCCATATATTTTTCCGGGATTTTTCTTCAAGTTCATATCAGATACCGTAAGACCTCCATTAGAGCGACACCCAGAAGTCTGGCTTCCGGAAGTCCGCAATTTCTGTTATTTTGCGTTGAAAATTTCAGTAATGGTACAAAATTTCGTCAGCTAGGAAACGCACTGTATGTGATCTTCAAAAGGTTTTACGATAATAAATTACTCAGGCAATTTTGGGGGGTTACCCGACGAAAACGGGAGTTACCCGACCATTTCGGGGCGGTTCCCAGGAACATATGGGAGCCGCCCCAAAATAGTCGGGTAACTCCCGTTTTCGTCGGGTAACTCCCGGTTGAGACCCATTTAGCTCCCGAGCAGGTCCCATGTACCTCCCGTTTACCTCCCAGAATAGTTCCCACATATCCCCCGCAAAGGTCCCAATCCCCATGTAGGCCCCACATAGTTCCCGAAACGGGTAACTCCCATAATCAACGGGTAACTCCCATTTTCTATGGGTAACTCCCGTTTGCTACCTGTAACTCCCAAAATCCTTGGGTAACTCCCACATACACCCCAACCTGCTCCCCAAAATTGCCTGAGTACTTCAATTCGTAGTGGGTCCGTTATAACTATTGTAGGTTATTGAGACTTCGGGGCATCTGAAAACAGTAATCTCAGACTTCTCCTAGACATATTATTTCGAAATCCGTTTACCCAAATCTCCATAACCCTTTCTGCCATTCAGAAAGCTTCAGTTTCTTTGCCTCCCATCTGAATATCCCATTCGAACGCAATTCAATTATTCATTATCATTATTCTCCAATCTTTTTACTCATTTCCGCTGAAAGATGGTTGAAAGAAAACTGGGGGATAAGAAATGTAGTAGTCGTAGTAAGATGAGAGTAAACAAAAAACAAAAACAACCCGATTTTGTTTCTTCTTGTGTGAAAGAAAAGAACCAAGAGGACAGCCCCAAACCACTAGCCGTTCCCTCGGCGAAACTCCAAAGGACGGGATTGTTTTCCTCGAGTCCATTTTTCAGAGCTCATTCAATTTCGGGTAACGAGAATAAGAAGGGAGGAAAGTTCATGATTTATTCTAGTATTTTCGGTGGAAATTTCGGTATAGACTAGTATTATTATTCGATTTATAGGAAGTTAGAGGGAAAATAAAATTCTCAAAATACCCAACTTGTAGTATTCTAGAGAATCGTTCTGGTAAATGGGCTCCGGGACATTTCGAAAGTGGACATTTCGAAGGAAAGACATTTCGAAAGTAAAACATCTCGAAAGCGGACATCTCGAAGGTATGAAATCGCGTTTTTGCGTAATCTTTGGAACGTTTCGTGTATATTTTTACATTTTTCAAGGTTAATTAGGCATAGATATAATGTATCATAAACTCAAAAAAAATTTTCGAGAAGTTCTCAAAATTGGGCACAAACGCGATTTCACACTTTCGAAATGTCCGCTTTCGAGATGTCCACTTCCACAAATTTCCCGGAGCCGGTACATGATCGATGTTTAGAAACCTAAATTGTTTACTTTGCTCGTCTTGCCTTTTAGATTTTTGTATTCCAAAAGACTTCAGTTTAACGTTTTTAAACTCTGACCTAAAAATAACCTCTCCCTCCCTGTAAACTCTTATCTGATGGGACCTTCTGGAAAATCTTACCTTTACATCTTTCTTGAAACCTTTCCCAAACTTTCAAGTCCCGTTTCCCTTTTATCCGCTCCCCCCGGGGATATGAAACCGTCAACCTTGACACGAGGTTGAGCAACCAAAACCAGCAAAAAAGGGACGAAAACGTATTCATTTTTCGCGGGGCGTTCGTTTCGCGCTTTGTCTGTTTTTCTTTCATTTTTTTTCACGGCACCCTCCAACACCAAACAAACCCAAAATTCTGTTTGTTTCGTCACCCTCCTTTTTCTTCTTCCCGCCTCAAACTACTCAACTTTTCTGGAAAAAGAGCTCTTTTTCCGTCTCATAATGATTCTTTTTTCAAATGAATTATGATCATGTCGTGTTTGGGGTGAGTCTCTGGAGAGAGGAGGGACTGCTTATGGAACATACATTAAAAATTAGTTTTGAACATAGTCTCTCGACCGGATGTTGATGGTGACAAGTTTATCCATCCATCCATCATTTTACTCTCTGTTTATGCTTCAAATTCCACATTCACACATTAGCTAAATTCCTTTTCTGATGACTGAGTTCGTTTTTGCTCGATGAGCTATAATTTTTTATTGAAAAAAAGTTGGATAGGAATAATAATTGCATATGAATTGAGGGCAGAGAGTAATCGAAAGTTCAAAAAAATGAGAGATAATTTAGAATTGGAGTTTCTGAAACTTTCAAATTATTTTGAATTCTAAGTGTTCTGAAAGATTGGAACATTGATATCCTAAAATCAGAATAATTCCGAAACAATAAAGTTTGGAATCCTGAGGCCTGAAAACTTTCTAAAATTTGGGTTATGGAAAGTCCTAAAATTGAAATTATTTTCTTGCTCATCTTTACTAATAATATCTGAAAACTTTAATATGTCTGTCTAAATGTTGCAGATTGTAACTCAGTTCAAACCGAAACGATTTGGATGAAAGTTTTACAGAAAGATCAGAAATTTGTCTGCGTTGATATTCATATTTTTAGATTTTTGGTATCTTAAAAATTGAGCAAGTTAGGGCTCTTTTCATGAATTTTCAGTACTAATCCGGTACCAAAAATGTGTTGCAAGTCATAACTCGGTTCAAAGTTGACTGATTTTCTTGAAATTTTCTCAGTTTGTTCCCGACCATCTGAGGATGATGTACGTTGTTTTGGTTTTTCAAAATTCCTATTTGAAGCCTTCTGAAGCACTTTTTCTGAGCAACTAGGATAATTTTCATTTGTTCTGAAATATCTCCATACCATAAACCCCAGTTTCCCCAGAATCTTGAGAGTCTCAAGTTTCTCCTTTACCACCAAGTGGTTCAGTTTTCTTTCTTCCTTTTTTCCTGTCCAAATGTATCAATTTCATTCTTCGTCGATCATTATTCTTCGGGAGCCATGACTCCATTACTATACTTTCCTAGACATCAATTTGTCGTTGTAGACATTCTTCCCCGCTCTAAAATTGCTCGCTCTCTTGTCAATATGCAAATTTCGGAGCAACGAAGTACTACGTACCGCCTGATTTATTTAGACGACGTCTTCTGGTTTGCATCTTTCTTCACTCACTCCATCACGACGTCAACACTTCACACTGCTCTCTCTCTCAATTTGATAGTACAAATTCTCAAAAATTTAGTAGTGTCGGGAGAAACCACTCAACTCTTTTTCGCGTTTTGCAGCTGTATATGCCTTCTTACGTCTCGCTCAGTTTTTAGTCGGTTTTCAAGTGCCCCCAGTGATTTATTTTTTTGATTCTTCTCTTTTCTTTTTCTGGGTGGGTTGGTGTGGAAGGGCGGAGCAAAAAGTGTTCCGATTCTAGGTTGGGGGGATTTGGAATTCGATTCGGACACTCTCTTTGGGGAGATTTCGAAGCTCACTGAGTAATTTTAGAGAAGCTAGATTCGATTAACATGTTAACAAGAGTAAGCCAAATTCAATGACCAATTGGCTCATACATTTTTGGGTTCACATCTAATTTTATGGGAACGTTGACCTAGTTATTGTTTAGTTCCTCTTGGATCTCAATAAACATGAAGTACTTCGACCGGAATCTCAATAGATTTTCAAATTTCAAGTTTTCAGTTTGAGAAAATAGGAACTAATCTATCAAAACTCAAAACGAAAGATATTTTTTTAAAAGGAGGATTCCGAGCAAAAATGTTTATTGCTTTAAAAGATGTAAAACATGGCGCTGATTTCGAATATCACAACGAAAATGTTCAAAAATGTTTCCCGGAGCCGGAAAACGCCTTCGAAGCGGCAAAATACTCCCTTTTAGCCGAGTTTTCCCCGGAGTTTTCTAGGCCACGCCGCAGTAAATGGGGCTTATTTTACGGAGTTGTACAAATTTTCTCTTTATTTCACTGAAAATAGTATTAGATGACACTTTGGCAAGTAAATCATTAAAAAAAATTGACTAATCTCGTCTAAAAATCCCAGGAGAAGCAAGGGAGCACTTCTGGCCTATTTCGACCCATTTGACGGCGTTTTCTGGCACCGAGAAACATTTTTGAGCATTTTCATTGTGATATTCGGAATCAGCGCAAAATTCTGCCATTAAAGCAATAAACATTTTTGCCCGGAATCCTCCTTTAAACCTATTTTTGAGAGCTCAAAATTCTTATATTCGAAAATTTTCATGGTCATTTTTAGTTTTTCCCATATTCTGTTTCCTAAAAAAAACCCAATGAAGATGAGTCCTCTCCAACTCTTCTCATTTTACCTTCAACATCACGTCCTCTTGACTTTTGACCTACTTTCTTTTTCAGCTTCTACACTTCACTAACATAGGTGTCTTACTCCTATTCCTATTCCTTCTTTTTTCTTCTTCTCATGTGTGTATTTGCGTGTTATTAACGCTTCACCCTCTGAGAAGGCGTCGCCGCGACGCCCGGAGCAAGAGCCCCGGGAGCAGGAGAAGAAGAAAAAGAAGGAGCAAATAGATTTCTTCTCCTTCTTCGTTTTTTTCTTCCTTACACTTTTTGTCACCACACGTCGTCGTGTCAATTCACTTCGTTTTCTCACACATTCACACTCGAATTCCTATGAGGAGGCGTACTTTGGATTGTGATGAAGGGAGAAGGGAACAAATTGAAAAATCTGAAATGAAGAAGATAGAGAGACATGGGAACCATGAGGAGCGCCGAAGAGATAGAAAAGTGCTCGCATATTTTGCACATTTGTTTCTTCTAGAAGGCGTCGACGACGTCGTGGGAATCTCCACCGCCACTGCAAAATGAAGATTTGTGCTCCGATGGATCATATTGCTCATTCTGATGATTTTGAAGGCGTTGAAATGACGTCTTCTGGGAACGCTTGACTTTTGGAAGTATTCTCTAGTGTTAAAATTTTTTATTCCTTGTGAAACTTTTTCATACCTCTTTCTATTTTTGGGCACTTTTTTGGCTGGTTTCCGGTTTACTTTTTCTTGGAAACCTTTTTGTGTGGTTTTTTCTAGTGTACAACAAAGTAAAGAGAAAATAGTGCACATTTTGGAAAACTGAGTGAAATTATTGTAGCTGGATATCGGTTTCTAGTAAACGTTAAAAGGGGCGTAACATAATCATTTTTTGTTAAGATTTTTACATGGTTTGACGCAAAATTTTTGTGAGAGCAATAAATTCTCTTGGAGCATAGTCTGAAAATGTCTAGTTATTGATTTAGACAGTACCTACGCGGATTGAATCATCACTCGCTCAGTACTAATTTTTAGCCTGTTTTTGGCTTATAAATCAAAAACTAGACATTTTCAAACTATGCTCCAAGAGCATTTATTGTTTTCACAAAAATTCTGCGTCGAACCATTTAAAAATCTTATCAAAATATTATGTTACAAAGAAGTTGATGATCATCTTTCTGACTCAAAAGTTTTGTCAAAACGTCAAAACGATTCGATTTCTGCAACTTCAACTTCTCAGTTCTTAAATCCTAGATTTCCTTACAAGAACATCTTCTTCTCCCGACCCCTAGCTATTTTCAACATTTCCCATCTCACAATCATTATTCATTCACGATGTATCTCCTAACTTTTTCATTAACATCCCACTTTTTCCTCCCCTCCCTCCCATATCCATTCCCATTTCTTCGTCCTTCATCCATGTCACCACACCGTGCTCGTCGAGCCATAATCTAAAATTCTGCTCATTTTCTCGCCACCGCCAGAGACTCTTGTTCATGACACGACGACGGGGACAAAACTTGTTTTTCCTTTCGAAGAAACTCTGCTCCGTTGCCTTTCCCTTCACACGCCCTTCTCCTTCCAAATTGTGATTTGAATACAAATTTTTTGTTGGATGCCTTCTCTCCCCCCGTCGTTTCCAGCTGTTTTACTTTTACACCTCTTCTCTAAGTCTCTTCTTCTTTTTTTTGAATTGCTCCACTTTCTTGAAGACTTCTCAGGTGCCACAAAGCCCTTTCAAGATGGACATCATCTTCAAATTGACCTCTTGTTCAGTGAAAAAGCAAGTGGCCAAGACAAAAAAGAGCAAAATGAGGGTAACGCCAACTTCTTTTTTTATCTGTTACTCTTCCGCCACTTCTCGTTTTCTCTCTCTACTTCTAGTCAGATAATTGCGGCCATTTCTTCTTTAGTTTTTTGTTGTCCCGCCTTTTTCCACTTTTTTTGCTCCGAGTTTTTTCGCCTCATCGTTCCTCACCTTTTTTCGCACTTTTGTTTTGTACTTTTTTCATAGACAGGTAAATTTCAGAAGTCAAAAGAAGAATTGGGGATAGCATGTAATCTGATTACTGTAACTGAACTCAGACATGCGTATCTTGTGGTCACTTTTACTGATATTTCTACTACAGTATACCAAAGGTTGGTCTTGAAAATTATGGGGGTTAAGAATCCATTGTTATCTCAAGGTCTAGATTTGTATTTTGGTGTTCATGTTTTCAGTATGATGGATACCAAAGAAGCCTTTGAAATTTTTCAAGTCTCGACTGAAAATAACTTCTAGACTTTAGGCTACCCAAACCCCAATTTTTTTTTCCTATTTTCAGATTCTTTGGGACTCTTTCTGCGCGTGGAAACCGGTCATCAGAACATCGCCATCGATGGACGGGACACATATTACGGTCACTATACAAAAATCCACTTTCACAATGTGACCTGCATCGAATCCATCGACATTCATTGTCTAAAAGAACTCACTGGTGCCGAAGAAATGTGAGTCGAAATTTGGAATACTCTCCAAACATGTGCCAAATACAAATAAATCAGACGCAGGGCTCTAATTTCCAATTCCCATTGGGGAGTCTCTCTTGATTTGATATGTCGGTTAGTGGAAAGTGAAAGTCTTCTCTCGGGGTCTTCTCGATTTGTTACGTTCGATGTGTTAGTTGTTGTGTATGGTGTGCACTACTTCATACTAACCCCTCACGATTAATTCTCGTCTGGGGAATTCGGAAATGGCTAAAAGAAAGAGATGCGACCAGTTGGGTTCGTTGAAAATGTTTCAAAGAAAAGTTGGAAACATTGGGGAATAAACTGCTGACAAAAAATGAAGTGGTAACAGACAAGAAATCATATTTCTTTCAGCGATCTTCTCTACACAGAATGTCAGAAAGGGCACTGGAAAGTTGCACATTATACAAACTCGAAACATCATTTCAGGTTAAAGGAGGTTGAACTTTTTTTTGAATATTATATGCCAATATCATTGTTTCAGCCTGTCCATGCACTTCGTCTTCTCATCTCGAGTCGACGGGAGTTGTCTGTAATTGATGCTCAAGTCAAATCCTGCTCTTATCCACCAGCACCACCTTCTGAATGTCATCGTACACAAAGGAATCATAATCACAGACATGGAAAATCTGGATCCATTCTACGAGCGGTTGATCCATACTCAAGGATAGAAGAAGAAATGGAAGCAGAGATTGAGGCTGGAGCAAGAGCATTGGCTAAAGGGATGAATCCAAAGACAGAAACAAGCAGGAGTCGAAGAGTGAGAAGAGATGTGGAGGATATCACAGCTAATAAAGAAGTGAACACAATTTCTGGAGAACAAGAGATCACTGAAGATACGGTAGTTCCGTTTGGAAGACAACTCGATGTGGCTCCAGGAGCCAAATTAAAGTTTCATAGTGGTGTTGGATTGGTGGTTTATGGTGAGATTTCTGTTTGGTTCTCTTCCGAATCGCTCATTCTCAGGAACTCTCCATTTGCGAGGAACTAGCAGTCAACCTGTCATCATGGAGGCCGTAAACAAGGAAGAGCGATGGCGTGGAATCGAGTTTCGGAACGCGTCAACATCCTCGTTGACACATGTGAATATTTCCGGCGCCGATGTGGCAGTGAGTGTCAAGAACGGAGTCGCACCGGATATGGATCACGTTGTTGCCGATGGGAATGTCTATGGAATACAGATTAGTGATATGGATGTGAGTTTTTGGAATGAATTATTTGAGAATGAAAAGAAACTTTTTTAGTCCATCTCAACAACTCATCTAAAATCCGTGGTATCTGTGAACAATGAGAAGACGGGAGTCGAGTACCTGGGAAAGGTATAATATCTGAAACATATTGTTTCTCTGTTAATTCTTCATGAAAAAAAAAATTGTCCGTCTGCTTCTCATTCTAACCCAATTCACTCACCGCTGCTCAGCACCGTTGCACAGCCGGGTTTCTTGCCTAATCTCTCTTCGTTTTCTTTATGTCAAATCACGAATTTCAGTCTTATTTTGTGTCTCATCCAATTACTCATATCCACAAATTGTCAAATCACACACTCAACACTCCAAATCTTAAAAAATACATCAGAAAAAGACGAGCGCGTTTCCTTTGTTGATTTATTTTTATTTGAAGATGAACAAACACTCAGAAACTTCACAAAAAACTTGCATTCACCTCACGAAATAACTTGTCCATGTCCTGAAAAATAAATTATCGCGATTTTATTGGTTGATTTATGTGCAATTTACACACACACACACAATATGCATGTCGAATGGAGCAAAATGGGTAATTTGTTGATTTTGAAGAGGACAGGGTACGGTATTTCAGTTTGAGTACAAGTGAAATATCTTCAATATCTGTGGTAAGCGAGATTGAAATTAACATTGGGACGAAGGAATCGAAAAGTGAAACAGAAGAAAAGCGTTTTTTATTCACTTGATTTGTATTTTGATTTCTGGTAATATTGAAAAAATAAAGGCACATAGCGATCTCCCAAAACATTCTGGTCACTTCACATTTTTGTTCATAGCTTCTTTGAAATATGTCCAATTGATTTGAAATTTTGCACAAAAATTACGAAGCTCCCTGAAACTAGAACCTATAGATTTTTGAAATTCAAAATGATTTTTAACTCCAGAATCCTTTATGATGTTGATGTCATTCGGAAACCAAAACATTTTCTTTTATTAATGGAAAAACTTATCCCCATTTAAAAAATACGTTTTTTTGGTTTCCGAGTGACGTCAACATCATGAAGGATTCTGGAGCCGAAGAAGAATTCTGAATTTCAAAAAAACTATAGGTTCTAGTCTCCGAAAGCGTTGTAATTTTCATGCAAAATTTCAAACCAATTGGACACATTTTAAAGGAGCTATGAACAAAAATGAGAAGTGACCTTGTACTTAATTTTAATAAAAGCAACGATTTGGAATTATGGCAAAATGTAACACCAAAAAAATACATAGCCTTCAAAACCGTACCCTGATCCTCCATAGCACTTCTGATTTCAAATCATTATTTCCATTTTCAATCCAGGGATCCATCTCAATTGATCGCGCAACAGCCGCCTCAAACGGTGGTCTTGGTATCTTCATAACAACGGATCAAAAAATCACCATTCGTCGGAGCACCTCTTACTCAAACAACGGCACCGGAATCTACGTGGGAACTTCTGAAGTGACTCTTGAAGATGTTGTTGTGAATGCGAATGGGTTCTATGGGATACATGCGGAAGTCGACGAAAGATTAGAAGTAAGACTCGTGTACTTTTCGTTAGGAAAGTCTTGTTTTTAGATGGACTCTGTGAATGTATCAGCTCATCGGGGAGATTTTGCGATGGATGTGTTCACGAAGGGAAAAGATGCAAGGATTGGAATAGCGAATTCACGATTTCACGATAACAAAAAGGGCGGTGTGCGGTTTTCCGGCGAATTTCAGAGTCCTAATGTATGTCTAAAACGAGATTTTAAAAATTCGAAGTGTGTGATTTTTCAGATAATATTTCGAGAATGCAGATTTCTTCGAAATTCGGGAGAAATGATCAAAATCGACGACTTCAAAAATGCAAGTATCTCGATTGACAAATCTGATTTCTTGAGCAATAACTACATCGATTTCGATGGTGGAGATTCTGTAATATCGACTAAGAATGTGAATGGAAATGGTGAGTGTTTCCAGGTTTACTTAATTGTATTGTCAGTTTTTAGGAAACCAGCTGTCAATTTCCAACTGTCAGTTTACAAAGAACACCATGCACGATGTGATTAAAATTCTTCAAACTGAATCTTCTGGAACTGAAATACGAATAACAGGCAATGAATTCAACCAGAATCTTGCTAATTCGATCATTACTACAAATGCCGCAAATGTTATTCTAACGGAAAACAACTTTCAAGACAAAAGATCAACATGTGAAATCACTTACAACTCTCCAGCTATTCCAAATCCAGAGGTTCTTTCATTGAACAAGATGTTAACGGGGAACAAGATATGTACGGGACTTGGTTATCAAACAGTTCAAATGGATGCTCATGTAACTTCCACGTCTATTCCAGTGGTTGGAGTAACAGTAAATCCATTCAAAGAAAACACTGGATTAATCAAAGCCTTATCTGACCCCTATTTGATAAACGAAGAAGTTGTGATAAACATTGGAGAAACAGTGGTCATCGAGCCTGGAACCATCCTAGATTTTGCTCCAGGAGTTGGGATTACTGTATCTGGAAAACTGATCATGAATGGGACCGAGGATATACCTATTGTCATGCGCGGCCAAAACGGGAACAATTGGCGAGGAATCGTGGCAAAACCAGAAGGAGTTCTAGATGTGAAGAATATGGTCTCGGAAGATGCATCGATTGGAATTTGGATAGATTCGCAAAAAGTGAAAATAGAAAATGGACGGATAGTCAGACCAGCAGTACATGGAATAGAGATAACTCAGAATTCAAATGATGTCGTGGATTTAGGAGGAGTTGTTATAGAAGAAGCAAGTGAATCAGCAATAGGAGTTGATGAAAGAAGAGATGATCTTTTGATAAAGAATGCAAAAATTCAGAATGGAGTTGGAAGTGGAATTGATTTCGTGACCCCTACAGGTAGTAGTATCAAGTATTGAATCCCATAAACTTTATAAAGTTTCAGGTAATATTGAGCTTCAGAATATTGAAATCAACAATATGGGATCATACGGTATTCACATTTCTGAATTTCCATCGTCACCTCTTCATGCCGTTCTTCTTGAAAATGTCACTGTTACTAATCAAAAAAGAGGGCACGCTGGAATTCTGATATCTGGGGGATGGATTCAAAACGTTGGAATGCACAATTTGAAGTTTGAGAACAATTCGGTACCTAGTCTGATTGTGGCTTTGGAGTGTAACGACGGAAATGAAAAGTTGATAAAAATGGATAACAATACGTTCGAGAAGAATACGGATATCGTGCAGCATATTCAACTGGGAAGCTGCGCTAATCTTCAGGTAAATATTAATAATAATTAGATTCCAAAGTTTCCGAGGTTTCAGATGGAACGAAACACTTACAACGAAAACAACGCGGACGGAATAGGCTCAACCCTTGTTATCACATCGGAAGCTAATGTGAAAAAGAAGAACGGAGTTATGGAATTAGTGAAAAATAACTTCACCAATAATGGAGGAATCTACACAGTCACCTTGGATACCAACGTTCACGATGCTTACTTCACAGACAACATTTTGAAGGATAACTCAAATTCTGGAGCGGTCCTGAAAATTTCTGGAGAGAATGTGAAGATTGTCACTAATAACTTTGACAATAAGAATAGCAAGTACCAAATTGCTTATTCTGATGGTTCGGTGAGTTTGTCTAGAAATTCTTTTATCAAAGTTTCAACATTTTAAGCCCATCGATGCAACTTTCAATGAATGGAATGGTCTCGACGAGGAAGCAGTTCTGAAAACCATCGATGCAAAAGAGGGATCTGTGCTCGTTGTTCCTTACGGCTACTCCACTGCAACTGTCGACAATCAACTGGACCCAGGAACTACAGTAGTCCCTGTTACTGTACCTGACTCTGCGAATATCAAATGTGCTCATTTGGCATACTGCTCTCGACGGGGTACATGTAAAGATGGAATTTGCATCTGTCCTCAGGGATACACCGGTTTCGATTGCTCCATTCCGCTATTCTGTAACTGCAGTGGAAATGGATTGTGCAATCTGCTCAATATATGTATGTGCAATGAAGGATGGTCGGGATCGGATTGCTCGATTCCAAAATGTCTAACGAATTGTAATGGACATGGAAAATGTATAGCTCCAAATCAATGTGAATGTAATCAAGGATGGATTGGAGCGACATGTGATATCACATCATGTGTAGATTCAAATTGTGTTCATGGACATTGTGGATCGAATGGATTATGTCAATGTGAATCCGGATGGCAAGGTTCTCGATGTCAAGTCCCTCATTGCACTAACTGTTCTCACAATGGAGTATGCACCAAACCAGGCTTCTGTAGTTGTTTCGAAGACTACGGTGGATCCGATTGCTCAAAATGCGTTGGGGATTCTTGTGAAGCATGCGACTTCGATTGCAATCATGGAATTTGTGAACCATTAACAAAGACTTGCTCTTGCTCGAAGGGTTGGATGGGCGGAGCATGTGATGTATGTGCAATTGGA
This sequence comes from Caenorhabditis zanzibari, assembly GCA_963966625.1. NCBI lineage: Eukaryota > Metazoa > Nematoda > Chromadorea > Rhabditida > Rhabditidae > Caenorhabditis > Caenorhabditis zanzibari. Next base: position 8,099,948 of record OZ016472.1, on the reverse strand, counting down.
AAGTGTGACGACGGGAGCAAGATTCAATATATTCAACCATCGACTGCAGAGTTGGAAGATCTGAATGCAGTTGTAAATGTTTTCGGAGACGGGTTCTCTATGTAAGTTTTTCAGTTTGATTTGGAAAGAAAATACGATTCTTGTAGAACTCCCAACAACTCCTATGTGTGCACGTTTGGAAGAACAAGTGTTGCTGGAAAACGAGTGTCTTCTGCTCTCATTCGATGTCCGATTCCTTCCAATCTGACGTTAGGACGTCATGTCTTCAGTGTTTCTCAACCTGGATCTTTCTCTACAATTGGAACTTCTGAACCTAAACCAGTAAGTGATCCAAAACGGAAACATGAATCAACTATCTTTTCAGATTCATTTCACATTGTATGATGGATGTGAACCTTCCCTTTGTCAAGGATCATGTGTTGGTCCATTGTGTATCTGTCCACAAGGAAAAACTGGAATATTCTGTGATGTTATTGAAGTCCTTCCAAGTATTGACAAGAGATTCTTGGAGCATCAAAGAGCCAACACAGCTTATGAAGGTGTTCCATATGTATTAATGCTTCCAACAATGGCTTCATCTGTTCTCCGAGTGAACTCAACAATTCCAAATCTCAACTTCATCGCGTCCAAAGGTATAGTAGCATGGCCTGATCCCATTGGCTCACCGTATCCTTATGAAGTCACAGTAACTGCATTCTCTCCAGCCGGAGAAACTACGATTTCTTGGAACATCACTGTCCAACCAGAGTATGCAGTTGAAGTTCAAAACGTTACCGTTGATGAAGGCGTTGCCAGAATTCGAGGAAAACTAATTGGACCCGCTGCGGCATCTCTGAGAAAGAATCCAGTAGTGATTCGAGTGAGAAGAGATGACATTGTGGATGAGATTCTGGCGGAGTCAGATATTAATGGGGATGTTACTTTCGACTATATTCCTCTTCTCCCTGGAATTTACGAAGTCACCATGGCTCATCCAAACGTTCCTTCTGACCCTATTACACCTGTCAGGTTCACGATTCCTGATATGAATCTTCATCTAACTGGAGAATCTTCGAACTCTACACTTACTTTGAACATAACTGGACAAGACAACTGTGATGTGAAAGTGATTCAACCAAAGCTGGAAAATCAGAAAGTAGAAAAACAAGGATCACAGATAATCGTAGACTTTGGAAGATTTTGGGATGGGGAGGTGTTGGCAACAGTGAAATGTGAGGATAATCCAATCGAGATAGTCAGAGCTCCACCAATTCTGAAAAATGGAATTTTGACAGCGACGCCTGAAGTTTTGAGTGTTTACGGGAATGAGAATATGTATGAGGTTAGTTGACTCTTTGTTGTCTCAAAAGCTGTCAAAAAAATATTTTCAGGTAAAAGTACACTGGCCTCCTGAAATTGAATTCAATCCAAGCGTCGTGATCTCTGATAGCAGTTTTGACGAAAACCCAATAGTGATTCCTGAAGATAAATTCATCCGAATGACATTTTCCACTGTTGGAGAATCGATTGGAAATGGAACGATTCAAGTGAAAGATGGATCAACTCTCATGGCAACTATTCCATACTTTTATGCAGCTGCCAACAAATCTCAATACTATAATTTCAAAATCTGTGTTCGAGATGAATGGGATGGACAAGAAGGACCCTTGGCATCCATGGAGGCAGCAACAATTTCGATTCAGAATCTCCAAAGAGGAGTGGATGTAACTAAAACAAATGTTCGTTTGAATGTGCAATGGGCAGATTTCACATTGCAACCGGGAACATACAACTTGTTGGTGAGAAGTGAACGGCACGAACCAGTGGAACAACTTGTGGAGTTGTCTCCATTGAATACAAGTTTCTGTGTTCCATTGGTCTCTTCACGATCAAGAAATCTTCCAACTATCCATTGCTCTCACTTCACTGATCCAGCATCATGTGACGTGGCAATAACTTCGGTGGCATCTGCTGATAACCAATTACCAGTGTTCAATTTCGAACCATCAGTGGTTACAACAAATGGACAAAAGATTCTAGTAACCCCACGAGGAAGTTTAGAAGGAACGATAGGATTATGGAATGGAGAAGTATCGAAAATCATGGTGACTCCTTCAAAAAGATCAATATCCATCAATGAGAGTTTCTGGATCAGCTTCTCGTGGGATAAAAACATCATGATCGGATGTGATGTTAAATTTATTCAAGTTCCGTTCGTCTTCCTTCCAGAATCCAGTCAATCCCAAGTACACATGCACAGCTCATCAAGTATTCTTGTCAGACTGAAAGATGGATCAAATACTATTTGCGATTCTGATAATACTCCAATCACGCCTGCAACATCAACTCTCGTAATGTGTAATTGTGGAGACGGTGCTAGAACGAGATGCCGAGAAAGGTATCATTCTGCAACTGCTTGTGGTGGAGCATGGGCTAAAATAGCTGATGATACTGTATCTCTCGAAGTTATCGCTTCTTTTCTCGCGATGGTTTTTGAATGTCGCGAGGTGTCGGTGGATTTTACCGAATTACGGAATTCGCTTGAATGCGTTGCTTCAATCGAGAGTGACTGTCCAATTGGAGCAAGAAGGCATAAGAGAGACATGCAGAACGATTCTCCATTTGGTATCATAAATGGACTGAATTCCATTAATACAGACTTTGGAAAAGTTCTTCCAGTTCTGAATGCATTGGATGTTCAAACCATCAGAATATCTTCCATTTTCATTGAATTCGTGGACCGAATGCAGAAAATGTTCCCAGAGGAAATAATTGAACCATTGGATAGAGACGCTGTTGATCGCTTTCTCGGGGCCATTTCTGATTCTTCTGATGAAGGACAAATGATATCAGAAGCAGAGAGAAGAATCATAGGAACAGAAGCATTTAGTCTCATTCAATTGTGGAATCTGACTGTGAAAAGTTGGAAATCTGGAAAGGTTCCTATCGAGAGACTTGGGATCTCTCATCAAGATGCAAAACTGTTGGTGTCCGCTGCGGATCGAATCAAATCGATTTCAAGACAAAATGTGGCACAAGACCCATTTGCAATGTTACATGGATACATGGAGAGAATGTTGGAAACTGGAGAGACAGAGCAGAAAGAGTGTGCAACAGCTACAGTACTCATAGATAAAACCGAAGTGGAGGAAGATGGGCAGATGAGGATTCAGGTTTTCATCAAGAATCGAGCGGTGAGTATAGATTTCTTTTTGAAGAAGATTGAACGAATTGAAGATTGCTTTTTTTCAGAATATCACACTAACAAATGTGGGCGTAACCTTATCCTTTGTGAAGTCTGAGTCCAAAACTCCTGTGGTCAATTTCAACATCGGGCCCTCTTGGTCTGCTGGAATCGGAAGTCTCACTGGTCTGGGATCTTTTGAAGCTGGAGCATCGTTTGAAATTCACTGGACTAGATTCATATCAGCACCGCGGCGCCTGACAACCGTCGCTAAATATCAAGTGAGTTTTAAACCAAAAAACAAAAATGTTTGGCTCTATTAGACTTTTATGGCCCAAGAAGAAAGTTTCGTGGTCTGAAAGTTTTTATGGCCCCACAAAATTGAATGTGGCCCAAAAAAATTAATTATGGCCTCAAACAGAAATTGTGGCCCCAAGAGTAGGTCATAATTGTTTTATGGCCCAATTAGTTTTAGCCGACTAGAATTGTGCTCTTTTACGGGATCTTTGATGATTTTTCAAAGAGTTTTTTATTCAGAATTCTTAAGAACCATATACTAAGGGACTGTCGAGGGAAATTTTTAGCAAAGTTCACCAAAGAGCCCGTAAAAAACATAATTCTAGTCGGCTAAAAGTATTGAGGCCACAATAACTTTTTTAGACTATAAAACAATTTTGATCTACCCTTGGGCCCATGAAACTTTTGATTATTTAGGACCATCAAAGTCGAATAGAGCAAAATGTTTTATCTTCAGTCGATAACCATAAGCTTTATTTTCAGCCGATAATAATTTTCTCCTTCTCTTCGATGGGTCGGTTGACACAACAGAAGTTGTTTGCATCCGAGGTTTCTGTTATTCCGAAAAAGACGATACGAGCTATCAACATTATCAAGGATAGCTTATCGCCGAAAGAAGGAACTGATTTCTCCATTATCAGTGCGATTATAAATCATGGATACACTCCACTGAAAGAAGTCGAAGTTATTATGAACGAATTGAAACATTCTGGGTCAGTAACACCAAGATTGGATTCAGTTTTTGTGAATGGAAAACCAACTCTCAAGACTTTGACGCCCAAATTCTTCTCAATTCCAAGTGGATCCACTCAGTTGATCAGACTTGTTCTGAAAGATACTGACAATAACATTGTTCCAATTTCATCGATGAATTTGACATGTTTGGAGGATGAAAAATTGTTACCTCTAGAAACAACAGAAACATATGCAATCCGTGCAGCTGGAATTTCTGATTTCGGAATGCTTTTGGCTACTCCTAATCAATCAGTTCCCCTTTTCTACTTCCGGCCATCAGCAGCACAGATGGTCAATGTGATCAAGTTGGAATTCTTATCAGTGAGATTCAAAAATCTCAAACTCTTCCAAAAATTAAACATCGTTTCAGATTCAAAACGTTAATTCTACGGATCCAGCGAGAAAGAATTTTGTAGCGGCGTTTAGGAATCCGTGAGTATTCAAAATTGACTTCAAATATGTTTTAAAATTTTCAGTGAGTCTTCAAGTTTCGGAGGAGCTCTATGGGCTCGGATGCCAGTTCCAGAAGTTAATGAAATGTACAAACTGGTTTCGATAGTTGAAAGAGGAGGTGCAAGACCGAGAGAACTACAAGCTGTGCAGTGGACGTCTGAGGAGAATGTCAGTTTCAAAAAATTGAGAAAAATTGAAAATCTTTGTTTTGTAGGGAAATCAAATGCTCAACTGGATAGATCCTGGATCCCTGACAGCTTCTCAACAAATGTTCTACGAACTTCAGTTCTCTGATCCTAACGCATCCTCTCCGGATGACGAGAATCCCAGTTTTGATCAACTTCAATACAGAATAGAAATCCCACAGAATCATCTTGAACCTGAAACTGAAATTGGAAAGATTGAAGCTTCATCTCCAGAAGATCTCACATACTTCCTTTATTCTCCGGATAACAACAAAAGATTTTCGGTGGATTCTGAAACTGGAAGAATCTTCTATGATTCTGATGAACCGCTGAGCAATGAAAAAGAATATTGTGTAGTTTTGGAAGCAAGAGATCCACAAGGAAGAGTCACCAGAGTTCCTGTTGCGATCAACAATGGAGGTCAACGGAAAGATTGTGTTCTATTCAGTACTGTCAATTTGACACCAATGCTTCATTTTGGAGATTACATTCCAGCTCCAACAATTTTGACACCCAGAACTTTTATTTTCACCACCACACGTATGTCCTAAAAAATTAATGACACACTAGACGTATAAGTTTTCAGAACCAACTTCTCCAATGACCACATACTCCACCACTCTCATTGACTTCACACCATCACCCATTACAAATGCACCTGATCCTTCCACAGACGGGACTACATCAAGTTGGCAAACATCTGAAAGCACTTTAACATCGACTGAACCATCGATGTCAGAAAACACAACATCTTCTGATGGACAAACTACAGAATCGATTTCCGAAGGAACAACCTCATCACTTGACTCTACTACTTGGAAATCTACCGAGTCTTCCGCGACTTCTGAAGTTGAAACATCCACTGGCACCACCATCACTTTTGTGGATTCAACTCTAGAAACCATTACTACAACTGAATCCATCACTCTGACTCCTACGACGTCTCAAGAAGATGTGACTACACCGTCGATGACAACCCTAGAGTCTGAAGGCACTTCTCCAGAGTACGTCACTACTGAATCCACGTTGGAACCGATTACGTCTACATCTGAAATGAGCACGACTGCAACGCCTACTGACTTTCCCACACCTTCTGACCAGATGACTTCCACTTCAATCGAGCCTTCTGAAGGCACTTCCACTGTTCAGCCAATATTTGCGACAACTTCTGTTTTCCCTACTCCTGACGGTTTCACCTTTGAACCTATCACAACATCCACGGATAGTATGACAGACTATCCTGGAGGAACAACGATGACATCGCCAGATGTGACACTGCCTATTCTAACTACATCTACAGAAGAGACATGGACGTCAACACCAGAAGTAACCCGAGAACTTCCAACTGATGCAACAACTCAATCCACTCCATATACATCAAGTACTACAGAGCTAATCTACACTGTGTCTACAGATGGAACTCTGGAACCAATCACATCTGAATCCACCCCATCATCTCCAGAAACCACCACCGTCTTGTACACCGTCAGTCCTGATTCTTCCCCTGAAACCGATGGAACAGTGCAACCTCCGATTCGAATATCGACAATAGGAGGAGACGATACATATGTCACGTCTTCACCAGCTACATCCACGACATCTTCAAGCTATACATTGTCAACGATAAGCCCCACAGATGATAGTATTGATTTCGATTGTACGACGACAGAAGCTCCGTTGACTGGATTCTTGAAAATAGTTTGCGATCTTCAATCAATGGCGCTACGTCAACATGATTCAACGATCTCAACAGCAACTCAATCAACATGATTTTATATTTTGAATTCCCTGTTTTCTTTCAGAATGTATTATTTTATACGGGTTTGAAAACTAATCAATAAATAGATCTGTTATGTGTTATGTGTGCATAGTCTTGGTTTACAGTCCGAATCACGTTTGCAGGCTCCGCTCACAAATCTCCAATAACGTTTTCAGCTCAAAGTAGATATATCAAATCGTGGACATTCCATGTTAGTCTAAGCACAAAGTTGGGTTTCAGCAAAAGTTCAACTCGCTTCCTCATGTAACCCCCTTGTAAGAATATTAAAGTTTGAAAGTTTGATTTTTTATATTTCAGAATCTCACAATCAGAAACTTTTTTATCCCGGAATTCAAGGAAAATGACGAAACTCTGAAAACAGTAGAAAACAAAAAATAAAAACCGATAAATTAATTTTCATAAATTCAAACCTCATAAAAAAATTTTTATGCAAAAAATTTTTTTGATCTACCGCGAACATTTTTTTACATGTTATTTTTGTCTTCATTGTTCATTTTTTATTGATTGACTTTCTGCTTTTCTGCCACTGTTGACATCGATGATGCCACCACTCATGTATTTTCAGCCCGGGATCCCAGCCATCCGAAGAGCCGATCGGTGTACGATTCGGCGATTGGAGCGGAGATTTCGAGTAGCGAAGAAGGATCAACGTGTCAAAAGAGGTAAGATCCATTTCGTAGTAGTTCAAGAGAAAAAGGTAGCTCTGTCATTACGCCAAAACATGTTCCTTGCCGCATATAGAAAATTGAGCTGATAATTAATACCCACAGACACCCGAAGCATGTGGTTTTAGTGAAGTTGGAAAATAGCAAAACTCAATACTTTCAGCTCGGCGACAACAAGGAAGACTATCAAGACGCCGCCGACCAAGAAGAGAAGGAGTCGTCCAACTCCTCCGTCAGGAATCGAAGTCCGACCTCGAAGACCACTCAGACGCAGATGAGGAGGTGAGTTTTATTTATTTCATCGAAGTGTAGATACCACTAACACCAAGATTATGAAGTGAGAGATACAATTAATGATAAAAGAGAAAAATAAGACCGGGAAAGTAAAACCATATAAGGGGCAAGAATAAGATTAGTAGTTGTATGAGTTTGAGGTTAGAAAGTGTTTAGTTTAGATTACAAGATGATAACTTGGATTTGAGAACAGAGAAAGAGATTTTGACCGGGAAAACGTTAGAAGGGAGTGAATTCTAATACAATTAGAGTAAAATTGGGAAGTGAATTTGGTAGAGTTTTTGACCGGGGAACGTAAATAATAATTACCAGACGGGCTACGCCCCTCTGGGGCCCTTCGGGAATGTCTAAAAATTTTTTATTTAATTTTGAAAAACAAAATAGATGGGCATCATTAAGCAGGAATTACTGATAGCCTGCCAAAATTTGAGAAAAATCGGTCTAGTGGGGACTGAGCTAGAGCGGGATCCGGACACATCACAGACACACAGACAAACAGAATTTTGCGTTTGTTAATAGTAAAGATCAGAGTTGTAAGGAATTCCGACTTCCGACTTCCGTCTTCCGACTAAGAATTTTTTTACTTCCGTCTTCCGAGGAAAATTTTTTGTTAACAAACTGAGAAATTTTCGGAATTCGCCACTATTTTTTTAGATTTTTGGGTGCATTTTGGCAAAATTTTCCAAAAAATCGACATATTTCATCGAAATTGAGGCATTTTACTTTGATCCGATGCTCCTACTTCCGACTTCCGACTTCCGCACTTCAGACTTCCGGGCATTTTTTCCCTTCCGACTTCCGGCTTGCGACTTCCGTCTTAAGAAATTTAGTTCCGACTTCCGACTTCCGACTTCCGGATAAAAAAATTCCCTTCCGACTTCCGACTTCCGACTTCCGAGTTTCAAAATTTCACTTCCTTACAACTCTGGTAAAGATGTCTCCTCAAAGATTTTGCATATTCAGTGAATTCAAATAATGAGTCTCAACTATAACTTCCTTACTGTTTCTTTGTAATTTCGTGAAAGACTGAAAAGAAAACACTGAAACTGGAAAAAAAGTGAATCAAATCCCGCAGACAGAACATGACGTGACTTGCTGTAATTACCTTTATTGGACAGGGTCTTGTTCCGTTGCCTCTATCCCATTTAGCAATCCAAAGTTGACATTTTTGACCTGAGCAACATTTAAAATTATGATCGAAAGATAGCGCGCATTTGATTTAGTGTATTCACTAAAAATTAGGCTAGGTTGTCAGTTATTTTCGGGAGAAAAAAAATTATGAGAAAAAATATGTTTTTCACAAAAATGTTCATAGTGAGATTGGTTGGTTGGAAGGGGTTGGTTGGAAGGGCGCGTCGGCCTTCGGGTCGGTCGTTTTCTTAGCGTCGGCCTTCGGGTCGGTCGTTTTCTTAGCGTCGGCTTTGGGGTCGGTCGTTCACTTAGCGTCGGCTTTCGGGTCTATCGTTTTCTTAGCGTCGGCTTTGGGGTCGGTCGTTCACTTAGCGTCGGCTTTCGGGTCGGTCGTTTTCTTAGCGTCGGCCTTCGGGTCGGTCGTTCACTTAGCGTCGGCCTTCGGGTCGGTCGTGTTCTTAGCGTCGGCTTTGGGGTCGGTCGTTCACTTAGCGTCGGCTTTCGGGTCGGTCGTTTTCTTAGCGTCGGCTTTCGGGTCGGTCGTTAACTTAGCGTCGGCCTTCGGGTCGGTCGTTCACTTTAGCGTCGGCCTTCGGGTCGGTCGTTTTCTTAGCGTCGGCTTTGGGGTCGGTCGTTCACTTAGCGTCGGCTTTCGGGTCGATCGGTTTCTTAGCGTCGGCTTTCGGGTCGGTCGTTCACTTAGCGTCGGCCTTCGGGTCGGTCGTTCACTTAGCGTCGGCCTTCGGGTCGGTCGTTCACTTAGCGTCGGCCTTCGGGTCGGTCGTTCACTTTAGCGTCGGCCTTCGGGTCGGTCGTTTTCTTAGCGTCGGCTTTGGGGTCGGTCGTTCACTTAGCGTCGGCTTTCGGGTCGGTCGTTTTCTTAGCGTCGGCCTTCGGGTCGGTCGTTTTCTTAGCGTCGGCCTTCGGGTCGGTCGTGTTCTTAGCGTCGGCTTTGGGGTCGGTCGTTCACTTAGCGTCGGCTTTCGGGTCGGTCGTTTTCTTAGCGTCGGCTTTCGGGTCGGTCGTTAACTTAGCGTCGGCCTTCGGGTCGGTCGTTCACTTTAGCGTCGGCCTTCGGGTCGGTCGTTTTCTTAGCGTCGGCTTTGGGGTCGGTCGTTCACTTAGCGTCGGCTTTCGGGTCGATCGGTTTCTTAGCGTCGGCTTTCGGGTCGGTCGTTCACTTAGCGTCGGCCTTCGGGTCGGTCGTTCACTTTAGCGTCGGCCTTCGGGTCGGTCGTTTTCTTAGCGTCGGCTTTGGGGTCGATCGGTTTCTTAGCGTCGGCTTTCGGGTCGGTCGTTCACTTAGCGTCGGCCTTCGGGTCGGTCGTTCACTTAGCGTCGGCCTTCGGGTCGGTCGTTCACTTAGCGTCGGCCTTCGGGTCGGTCGTTCACTTTAGCGTCGGCCTTCGGGTCGGTCGTTTTCTTAGCGTCGGCTTTGGGGTCGGTCGTTCACTTAGCGTCGGCTTTCGGGTCGGTCGTTTTCTTAGCGTCGGCCTTCGGGTCGGTCGTTTTCTTAGCGTCGGCCTTCGGGTCGGTCGTGTTCTTAGCGTCGGCTTTGGGGTCGGTCGTTCACTTAGCGTCGGCTTTCGGGTCGGTCGTTCACTTAGCGTCGGCCTTCGGGTCGGTCGTTTTCTTAGCGTCGGCCTTCGGGTCGGTCGTTTTCTTAGCGTCGGCCTTCGGGTCGGTCGTGTTCTTAGCGTCGGCCTTCGGGTCGGTCGTGTTCTTAGCGTCGGCTTTGGGGTCGGTCGTTCACTTAGCGTCGGCTTTCGGGTCGGTCGTTTTCTTAGCGTCGGCTTTCGGGTCGGTCGTTCACTTAGCGTCGGCTTTCGGGTCGATCGTTTTCTTAGCGTCGGCTTTGGGGTCGGTCGTTAGCTTAGCGTCGGCCTTCGGGTCGGTCGTGTTCTTAGCGTCGGCCTTCGGGTCGGTCGTTCACTTAGCGTCGGCTTTCGGGTCGGTCGTTTTCTTAGCGTCGGCCTTCGGGTCGGTCGTTTTCTTAGCGTCGGCCTTCGGGTCGGTCGTGTTCTTAGCGTCGGCTTTGGGGTCGGTCGTTCACTTAGCGTCGGCTTTCGGGTCGGTCGTTCACTTAGCGTCGGCCTTCGGGTCGGTCGTTCACTTTAGCGTCGGCCTTCGGGTCGGTCGTTTTCTTAGCGTCGGCTTTGGGGTCGGTCGTTAGTAGCGGAGATGGATCAACGTGTCAAAAGAGGTAAGATACCTTTCGTAGTAGTTCAAGAGAAAAAGGTAGCTCTGCCATTACGCCAAAACATGTTCCTTGCCGCATATAGAAAATTGAGCTGATAATTAATACCCATAGACACCCGAAGCATGTGGTTTTAGTAGAAGAAAGTTTCATGGTGCAAAAGTTTTTATGGCCCCACAAAACTAAAAGTGGCCCCAAAAAATTAATTATCGCCTCAAAACTAATCTACACTATGTCTTCAGATGGAACTCTTGAACCAATCACATCTGAATCCACCACATCATCTCCAGAAGCAACCACCGCTTTGTACACTGTGAGTCCTGATTCGTCCCCGGAAACCGATGGAACAGTGCAACCTCCGATTCGAATATCGACAATAGGAGGAGACGATACATATGTCACGTCTTCACCTGCTACATTCACGACATCTTCAAGCTATACATTGTCAACCATAAGTCCCACAGATGATAGCATTGATTTCGATTGCACCACGACAGAAGCTCTGTTGACTGGATTCTTGAAAATAGTTTGCGATCTTCAATCAATGGCGCTACGTCAACATGAGTCAACGATCTCAACAACACACTCAATCAACATGATTTTATATTTTGAATTCCCCGTTTTCTTTCAAAATGTATTATTTTATACGGGTTTGAAAACTAATCAATAAATAGATCTGTTTTATGTGTGCATCGCCTTATTCTCTCCTCAGGGTTAAAAAATGTGTTTCTCTCACAACTTAACACAGCTTAACAGAAGTAATGAACGAGTAAAAAGTTGTGGGTAAATAATTTACTATTTTGTCAAAACATAGGCTCCGCACACAAATCGCCAAGCTCCTATTAGAATGGTCCATGAGTGTATATCGTTTATTTTCAGATTTTTTCATTTCAAATTTCTCAAGGAACGTTGATTCTAGGAAGCTAAAATGTATTGCCAACGGATCTGTGTTTCTTCGTTAATCATCCTGATAGTTTCTATACCGATCACATCGAATGTGAAGTTCTGGCGTTTGAAGTTGTGAGAGTACAATTTTTGGAACTTTTTTGACCAGATTTTCAATTTTCCTACCGATTACTTCCATTTTAATATACCACAAGTCTAGTTGGAGGCCGATTTTCGAATTTCAATTTTTTCAAAAAATGGAACAAAAACCTAATTCATGTCCATCCATTACTTCCTGGCATCCATCAACTTTTTCTCTTTTCCCCAATTGTTGTGTTAATGGCAGTACAGTTGAGTATTAGTAGCAGGGAAGCGTCGGGTAATAGGTGCCTATTCTGGTTGACCCCTCAAGGTCGGATTATGAAGCTTAGAGACAACTGAATGGGGGACGATAGACATGCGTGTCCGATGGACGGCAAGGTCGGGAGGGACTGTTGATGGGCGGGAAAATGGGAGGAAAACGGGGGGAAAGGAGAAAGATGTGATTGACAACAAAATGTTTCGGTTTTTATGTATTTAGAATAAGAAACAACATCGTGTGATGGTTGGTCTGAAAAATGCATGTTTTCTTTTTCAAGATTGGGAAAGTATTTACAGGTAGAGAAACTTTCCGGAACATTTTCAAAATCGCGTTCATGCGATTCACTTGAAGTCAATTCGATTAGTCTCAGAAGAAAAAAGTTGTCAAGTTTTCTTTTTTTGAACTTATAGCAGATTTTAACGGATCTTTTAGATTATCTAGAATTTCTTGAATCCCTTTCCAACCTGATTAGGTTCTATTTATAATTCATTTCGAAAAAACGTCATTCTATAAGAAACAACGTTTTTCAAGCTTAAACTAGAAACAGCGAAAGAACCAAAAAATGAACCATTTGACTTTTTTCCTCTTCTTATCAGTCTCCTGAAATTTCGAAAGCTTATTTTCGATCTTTAATTTTCCTAACCCATACTCCTATTCTAATATCCCTTACCTCTCCCCACTGCTTCCTGCCATCTCGTTTTCATCATCATCAATTCTCGTCGAGCTTAATTTCGCGGACTCTCCAGAGAGCCTTCCACTAAAACCAACCGTCTGTCAAAACCCACTTACCCACAAACCCATACACACCTGTCCCATTCTAAAATGCTCAGAAACGAACACTAATTTGTTGAACAACCCCCTGATTTATAGCTGCGTTGCCTACCTTCCTGCCGCCTCCCTTTCTCTGCCATAATAGGATCGGGAGGGGACCCTCTGTTCATAATTGCACCTCTCCCATGGTGTCCTTGATACCTTCTCTCCAAAAGCACACTTTCATTTGTAGGTCAAACAAAGAGCAGAAGAAAGTGAGATTGTCGGGAGAAGTTCAGGATATGGTTCAGATATTTCTACTTTTCGCAATCTTCGGTACCACATGGATAGGAGTAGATGGTCAATTGAGTGAGTTTTCTTTTGGAAAGTTATAGATACTGTATTCTCCGGGGCTGCAATCCAAGCCAAAACGGGCCCGCGCGGGCCGGCGATTTTCTCTCCTCTAAATTGTGATTTTCAAGTCAAAATTTATATGAAAATGTAGAACTCGACGAGATATACAAAATGGTAGTAGAATATCTAAATTCCATTTCAAAATTTTCCATAAAATGCAAGAAAGGACCCAGAGCGGCCGGTTTCTGACGTTTTATGGAAAATTTAAAAATGGAATTTAGATATTTTTATCATTCTGTAGATCTCATCGAGCTCTACATTTTAATATAAATTTTGACTTGAAAATCACAATTTAGAGGAAAGAAAATCGCCGCTCAGGTTCTAACCCCGACGTTCTCGAAACTCTGAAGCTTCTAAAACTTTTGATTCCAGGACTATGCGAAGCAGAAGGATCATGTCGACACTGTGCAGATAGCAGATACTCTTATTATCGGTGTCGAATGCAGGACGATTGCTTCATCGGAGAGATTTGTGATAACGGATTCTGCTGTCCCAACACTCTTCCAACATTTTCTCTTCAGCGAGAGCGTGAGTTTTCAAATATTCTTCTAACGCTTCTAACCACTATCCTAACCGCACGTTCTCAGCCACTAGCCCTAAACCCAAAAAATCCACCAATTCCACATCGGATCCACCAGCCGATGAGCCTTGTCCTGATGACTCCAGATGGTCTAGAAGATGTTCAAGGGATGAGGATTGTACTCATGAGGAAGAACTTTGTGTTGAAGGAAAATGTTGTAAAAGTGAGTTTATTTTTTGAAACAAATTTCAAGGTTTCTTTCTTGACATAAAAAGGGCATTTAATAGGGGAATAAAAAATAGTTTGAGACGGAAAAAAACAGTTGGAGGTCATTATAGAATAGAAGAAACAAATGTGATCGAGTCATTGAACTGTTTCGAAGACATCGAGGTATGTCGGAAAACATTGGATTCGACGTAGAAGGTTTGACTGGTTTGGTTGAGAATCATTCGATAATAAGGAGTTTTGTAGGCTCCCAGATTAAAGATATCAAAATGCATTTTGGAAATGACTTCTGAATCAGAGACGTCAATAAGAGAATATAATGATAGTCCTTTGATATTGGAATCTGGATAATAAGCGTTTCGAAGAAGTTGATGCGCTTTTTCATCTGCATAAGTGACACGTAGATCGATTGAAGTTATGATGACGAAAGAGTTAGAAGAGATGGTTACTGTAGATAGAACGGGAGTTGGCATTGGATAACAGGCAATCATCCGGGTACTTGGGTTGTGTCCCATTGTGATTTCAAGTCGGAGTACTTTGTATCCAGGTGATGCACGGACTGCGTCCTTGTTAGCTCGTTTGGTTAGACTCGATTTGACACGAACGTTGCACATTTGGGGCCAGTAACGATCACAGTAGTTGAGAGCCTTCGAATTACAATTCGTTTTGGTAATCATTCGATTGTTGACCTACCGAATTGAAGCAATTGACATCCTGCTCATGAATATAATCTACCAATGGGTTGCCGGTCATTTCAACTTGAGATAATCCCAAATAAATACTAATTGTCTCACTGATATACAATACATCTCCACGGCGGTCCAGGATTACAAAGAAGCCGTCGAGTAACTGAAATAATTTTGAATTTTAGTCAGTTAATTCCAACTCACATCCAAATGATTATTAGTCCAATGGGAGTCACTTCCATAATAATAATCTGCATGACTGTATGCTCTTCTTGATTGACCGAAAATATTGTACAACTTTATGTAAGCTGTAGCCAATCGGACCATTGTGGTCTTATCGATATGTTGTCCAGATATAGCTCTAGCGAGGGGAAGTTCTTTCGCCAACTGGGAAAACTCGAAGTTTTCCATTTGTCTTCGTTGTTGGGCTTGCGATTTCGAGGGTTTTTCTGGGAAATTTCATTTTTAGATTACATAAAGGGATTTACTTACGTTTATAAGGGCCGCTCTCCATGGTTGGGTACTCCAATAATGAAAAAATGGTACTATAAGAAGCTCTCAAAGAGTAATTAGTATGCGGATCATGGAAACTCGAGATGAAAACTAATTACGCAATATGGTGCGCACAATTGAATTGTTGACAGCCTTCTTCATAATAATACCGTATTTTTTGTAGCATGTGCTATGAGGAGAAGGGCCCTTCTTGATGACTTACGAACGTTGGAAATTGTCGGACAAGCCATTCCACTTTGTGAAGAGAGCGGATTAGCGTGGAGAAGAAGGTTTGTGTATTCTTTTGAAAAAATGAAATCACTAGTGGTCTAGAGGTTTGATTCTAACTTCAGTTCGACTCAAATACCGTAAAACCTCTAATAGAAGGACACCTCCAAAAGAAGGACACCCCTAATACATAGAAGGGCACCCAAGTGAGCCCCAAAAGAGGACTTTCTCAGATTTCTGTGCTTCTGAAAGTAACCTCGATCGCTTCCTTGTCAAAAATAGACTAGAATCCATATGAAACTCGCTATGAGTTGCTTCTCAAAAGTTAGTTATGGATACTTTTGTGAAATTCGAATTTTTATCTTGAAGAGGTTGAACAATAGAAGGACATGTTCTTCTACTAGAGGTTTTACGGTAGTTGTCTTTTATCTCAACAAACTTCATTCTTTCAGGCAATGCTTGGCAGGAACAGATGTATGTTGGTGTGTAACGAGATACGGCAGAAGACTGACTGGTAAAGAAAGTAAAGACGAGAAAGGATGCGAAACTGTAAGAAGAAAACAGGAGAATTTGGCTCTGAAAGCAGCTGCACTTTTGAGAGAGCAGAAAGAAAGAGAAGAGGTTGGAAGAACATCCGTAGTTAGAAAGGATTCATTAAAAATTTCCAGACCTGTAAAACGGTATCTCCTGGAGAATGTCCTCTTCCTCTGAACACTTCGATAACCACACTAACCCGTTGTTTATGTGATTCTGAATGCGAGAAGGGAACCAAATGTTGCCCTGGTTCTATAACTAACCCAAACTATCACGCTTGCCTACCATCGCTAACCAAAATAATGAATGAGCCAGTTTCTAACGAGAGTCAGTTACTAATACAAAATGTGAAAGTTAGAAAGAATTTTCAGTAACTCCCACAATATCTATGGTCTGTGGTGCAAATGAGCAGTATTCTGCTTGCTATTCTTCGTGCCAACCATCGTGTCAAGACCCATCAACCCCAGCATGTCCGACTCCGGGATGTCAGCCAGGATGCATTTGTCTTCCAGGTAACACATTGACTAGAATTGTATAAAACACCAACTTTTTAGGATACATCCGTCGGGATAGTTCTCCTCGATCGGCTTGTGTTCCAAGAGCATTGTGTCAAGCTTACGATTTGACCATCCGATGTGCAGATGAACGAAGACAGTATCAAACGTGTGGAAGTGCTTGCCCTATCAGCTGTGCTACTAGAAATCAACCGAGATGCAATGAGAGATGTGTTACTGGATGTTTCTGCAAGATTCCATTTATTCTAGAAAATACCGAGGATCCATTGCACTCAAGGTTTGTTTAAAGTAGGATTAAAGGCATTTTTTTGTTTTCTCAAATGATCGTCCCAATTCCATTATTTACGAAAACAAAAAAATCTTTGCACAAAAATCGTTAAAACTCGAGAAAATCGATTTTCAAAACGACAACTTACATTTTTCTAACCTAATGAATGTAGAATTTTTCGCTGATTCGAACGCACCTAATATCGCTGCTCAGAACGCAATTTGATCATTTTTATGAACAAATTTCAATTGTCGTGCCGACCGCTGCCGACGTATGCGCCGGCAGCGGCGAGCGCGACAGCAAATTAAAAGTGTAATTTTGTTAATAAAAATGTTTATCTTGCTTTTTTAGCAGCGATATTAGGTGCATTCGAATCAGCAAAAAATTCTACATTCATTGAAATAGGTTAGAAAAAATATAAGTTACAGTTTTGAGCAGCGATATTAGGTGCATTCGAATGAGCGAAAAATGCTACATTTTTAAAAATATGTTAGAGAAAAATGTAAGTTGGCGTTCTGAAAACCGATTTTCTCGAGTTTTAACGATTTTTGTGCAAAAATATTTTTATTTTCGTAAATAATGGAAATGGGACGATCATTTGAGAAAATTGAAAAAATAACCGTAATCCTACTTTAAAGCTTTGCACCTCTCACCAAATTTCACTTGTTTTCAGATGCATCCTCCCATCGGAATGTCCAGAACTTCCGACTCCAGCACCAGAAATTGTCGAGCAGTTTGTCCAGAGAAATCCTCAAATGATTGGAAGTTTCGGAAATTCGAACATCCAATATCCAACTACCCCTAGAACTACTCCCCCACCACAAACCCTTCCAAATCTTGCCACGACTCAAAGAACTTTCCAAGCAACAACTTCACAGTCAAAACTGCCCACATTGATTCCTGAGCAACATTGTGAGCATCCTCTCAAAAATTATCAAAGTTGTGGAAGCAAGTGTCCCCCATCTTGCGATCGCCCTCTTTCTCAAGCGGCTTCTCTCGACTGTGCTCTTTCGTGTGAGCCCGGATGCTTCTGTCGACTACCATACGTTCTTGCGGATTCCAAAGATCCCATTTCCACATGCATCCTTCCTCAGCTCTGTCCCCGAAAGAACATCCCGCCATCCACTGCAAACCTTCCCGCCAGCCAATCATGCCCAGATCCCCGAAAAGAATGGAGCCAATGCGGGGCTCTTCATTGTTCCAGATCTTGTTCGAATCCATTGGGAAGATGTGGTTCAGGACAATGTTTTGCTGGATGTGTCTGCCGTCAACCTTACGTTCTTCTTCACCCGAATGATCCAACTTCTCGATGTGTCCTCCCGGCAGAATGTGATCGTGGATGTGAAGATGAAAATAAAGAGTTTTTGACTTGTGGAAGTTCCTGTCCGATGGGATGCGACAATCGACATCCGAAAAATTGTGCTCCGTGCCAAACTGGATGTTTCTGTAAGAATGGACTAGTATTCGAGAACTCTGCTACATGGCACACATCGAAATGTGTCAGGATAGAAGAGTGTCCAGCAGAAGAAGACACAACAACGGCTGAAACCACCACTACATCGACAACTACAACAACAGGTTTCTTTTTTTTTTTTGCTCTAGAAGGCCTCAAAATTGAAATTTTGAGAAACAAAAAAGTTGCTCATCATCTTCAGGTATTCAAGAACGAACTGTTGAAATCTCAAAAGAATCGGGTTACACTGAAGCGAGTTATGATTTGCAACACATTTTCGGTACCATTATAAGTACTGAAAGTTCAAGAACTGTAACTTGCTCCATTTTAGAGCAATCGAAAATCTAAACATATGGGCATCTTTCTGCAAAATTTGTGTTGAAATCGATTGAGTTTGAGCACATCGGCACATACAGACGGGCATACAGAAGTTTTCTAATATTGCTATTAAAAAAGAGCACATTTTTCAGAACCCCCAGCTACAACTGTCATTGCCGAGCCTCGAGGTCATCCGTTCTCATCTTACTCCGACTTACTTGCACTGAAACCTTCAGTATCTCATACTGAATGTCCAGCCACTACATTTGATGTTGGAGGTCGTGGATGCAGTACTGATATGGACTGTCCTGTTGAACAAAGATGTTGTCGTCCGATGATCGTCTCCCTTGGAGTCAATCCTCAACGATGTGTGTGCCCCGATAAACACGCCGTGTGGTCTTCATGTGGTACATTGTGCCCAGAGTATTGTGGTCAACCTTCCATTCCCGTATGCTCCGGAACTTGTAGTGCTGGATGTCATTGTGCACCTGGTTTTGTGAGAGCAAGGAATGATATAACTGCTCCATGTGTTCCAAGAGAAACTTGTTCGAGTTCTTTGGGATCAAGTACCACGACTCGGATGAGGATATCTCCAGTTGCAGCAAGTATGGATGAACCAATGAGATTTGCAACTATTAGAGAGTTACCTTCTCAAGATCCATGGATGGATGATGTTGTAAGTTTCGAGTTGGAGACATTAAGTAGGATTACAGTCATTTTTTTAAAAAAATCTCAAAAGATCGTTCCAATTCCAGCACTTAAATACGAAAATAACATTTTTTTTATGAGCCGGCAACGGTCGGCGCGACAAAGCGCAATTTTGTTCATAACAATTTCTTTTCTTGAATTCGAATCAGCGAAAAAATCTGCATTTGTTGAAATGAGGTAGAAAAAATGTTCATTGGTTTTGAAAATCGATTTTCCGGAGTTTTAACGATTTTTGTGCAAAAATATTGTTATTTTCGTAAATACTGGAATTGGGACGAAATTTAAAAAAGTCTGTAACACTACTTCAAATTGGAGACTTTTATTACTGTAGGATTATTTATTTCAGATTGCCGTTGCCATACTAATGACTCGTGAAGGGTCCCAAATCGGACGATTCACATTCTCTCAACTGACGACTACAGCTCTCAAAATTCACGGAGAAGTCTACACTCTTCCTCTAGGACGTCATGCAGTTGTTCTTCATCAGTTTGGAGACTCTTCGGAAGGATGCTCTCGAGTCGGTGCTCCATTTTCGAAATCCTTGAGTCCTTCATTGGGTGACATCACGGAAACAGGAAAGTTCGATAAAATAGTCGACTGGCCTGTGGCAGATGTTGTTGGAAGAGCTCTCGTTATCTATTCGTAAGTTTTCATTCAATCGGAACAGTGGCTCCGCACAGGGGTCGAAAGCGAGAAGTATGCAAACGCGCTCCCCTGATTTGGCCTTTTTTCCGAACTTTGACGCCTTCTGATTCAGATTCCAGTGTTTTTTCTGAATCTTTTTTGCGTCAGAAAAATTCTCGACTAAACTTAGGACCGGAATAAAATACAATTTTCAAAGAAATGAGCGGAATTCGGGTCTAAAAAATTAATTTTGGACCCAGCATCTCCAGAGAGCGTGGCTCCGCGACGTTTCGAAAGTGTGATATTTCCCAAGTGCAACGTGTTTGAAACGTCACAATTGCGAAACGTCACATTTTCGAAACGTCGCGGAGTCGGAACAGTTACAATATTTGATTTTTCAGATTCTCGACTACTGAATGGAGTCTGAGGACACACTTTGGAGAAAAACCATTGGCATGCGGTACGATTGGAATTGCAAAAGTTGCTCGCTCCTAATTTTTGATATTTTTTCTAATCTTCTTCAAAATTCATGATCTTCTGATATTCTTGACTTGCAAAAAACTCGAATGGTATCCTTGCTCATATCACCGTTGTTATCTGTTTGAATAAATTACTACTCTTTCTCACCCGCATGAGAGAAAACAGTAAAAAAGACTGAAACAGATTAAAAATGTTTAGTAACGATAAAACTCCAAGGAAACCATAAAATCTAGAAACTGCATGTGTAAAAACATTCGTATGTACAGGAAGAAAGGAAAAAGTAGCCAGGTACCCATAAGCAGAGAAAAAGAACTGGGGAAAGTGAACGGAAATTTAATCTAAACAGACAGGAAAAACAGCTAGAACGACGATAGGAATCACAATTAAACGCGGATAAACAAGGAATTGTTGATGATGATAAACTCTGATATAAAGCTCAAATACACATGAAAAATTATGTAAATACAGAAAAGGAATCATGCAATCTTTCAATGAGAATGTCCGGAAGCTAGTATCGCTGGCACAACGGCACCACCAATTATTAACAAAAGTTCTTTGATTGTGTAGCTTGGTCCAGCCGAGTGAGAATGTCCTATGGATGATGGTGATGTGGCATCGACGACAAGAGAATATTCGGTTTGTTTGTTATTAGCCTGAAAAGAAATTTACTGGTTCACTTTCCAATCATATTCTTAATTTTTGGTCGAACTCTGAACAACCAAACTCACTAATTCTGGTAGCACATGTACCGTAGCCACGTAGAGGAATGTGCCTGCTGAAAACAGCATCAACACACCTGTCGACGATTCCGACCGCATTGACTCGCCCATCTGAACAATATTCTTGAATTATTTTCGTTCATTTTTCTAGCAACTGACTTGCATAATAATCACAAATGTTACGAGAGCAGCGGCCGGAGCGGCAGCTGAAAACACAACGAGATGTTTGCGAATCGCTCGTCGATCGATTGATTCCATTAGAAGAAACGAAACGAGTCCGAATGCGGCTGGTGCTTTGTGAAGCATGATGGCAACGAAAACAATCAATTGTACATCAGATTTGTTGATTACTGACGCACTTCCAAGGGCGACGCCGTCGGCTGAAATGAGAGGAATTGAGTATTGATTTTCAGATATTCTAAGACCATACCGGCGGCATGCACAACTAATCCAATGGTTGCTGAGATCCCAATACGACTCCTTCCAGATCGATCATCTGCAAAGTAAAAGTTACATTTAAAAGTCAAGCTAAGAGAAATTACTTCTCGCCACAGTTGCACTTCCGATTTGATCGACGAGCAGCATTAGCACGAAGCCGAGTACTAAAGAGTATCCTATTTGAGAATGTAAATTTCCATGACTATGTTCTTCTTCATGTTCTTTTTCATTTTTCTCGTTGTTCGAATGCGTTTCTATTATCACATCTCGTTTCGATCGATTTTGAGTCTCTTCCGTTGGTGATCGAACCACTCTTCCAATGCTGAAACTCTATTTTATTTTCGTTGTCGTTTTTTTTTAATGAAAGATACCAAAATACTTACGCCTCATTCAATACTGCATCTTTCGGAATAATTCTTGGTAAATTATCTTCTTTATCTTTGGCATTTTCAAGAATCTGTTTCGCTTCAGCTGGATTCACAATCGCTCCGACCTCCGAGACAATGTGGTTTTCGTGTTCATGATGGTGATGAGAGACTGCTGAACAATTTTGAAATTATTTTTTCCCAGAAGAAGCGAAAACCTACCACATTGAGCTCCATACAACGCTTCAACGCCTTCTGGAATTATAACAGATAGTGCGGTTCCGACGAGCAGCCCAGCGCCGAATATGCTTACTATCCGGATTCGAGACTGTAAAAAAAACAAATAAATAATTAAATACCCTAAAAACTCACTTCTGACAAACTGAACATAAGTGGTATTGATCCTGCTATATAACTTCCAAAGAACATTGCCGACGAGAGTATCAAGAGGAAACTTATCCCCTCCATTTTCTGTAAAATCGATAAATTGATCACCAGATATTTTTTGTTTGAATTCAGATTCCAGTTTGAAAAAAGAAAAAACAAAAAATCGAAATGACTTGGCAAACGAATTCAGATGATGCGACGATAACGGGGAAAAAGTGGAAAAAAGAGAAAAAAAGTGGAATTTATTTTTGAGGTGCAGTGGAGCGCGATTGCATTTCTCTTGCGCGGCAATTTGATTTTCATGAATGAAGAAGAGAAACCTCGAAAAGTTTGAGGTCATTTATTTGAAAAATTACATAAAGGAAATCTGAAAAACGTTGAAGAATGAATTAAGAAGAAGTTCAATGTTGGTGAAATGTCTTGAAAGGAGTCAATTGTTATTTTATCCAATCTTTAGAAATGATAGAACTGACAATGACTGGGTCGTTTTGAAAAGCTTGACTGCTTTGGAGATCCGGTGATTCGAGGGATCTGAAATTAAAGAAAATCTTTAAGATTTTCTGTGGAAAATGATATTCTGTTCTGTAGCTGGTTCTGGTTCCATTCAGAACTGGGCGGCAACAAATTTTGGCAACTCATACAAATGGGAATAATTTTTTTCAGGGGAATCGATTGAAGATACTGTAAACAAGAAAAATGTTCCTTATTTAAAAAGCTATCGATTGGTTTTAAAACCTTTCAAATTTCATCAAAAATTAACAGAGTTACGCCTTGTGCTGCCGAAAATTTGCCGAAATTGCTCTTTGACTACACTTGTCTCTTTGACTTCATGTGCTCTTTGACTACATTTTTCTCTTTGACTACACATTGAAAATTATGAAATTACCTAAATGTACTGAAGATCAGGCTTAGAAAGATGCAAAAGTCATTTATTTCGTATCAAGTAACATTTTAAGGCATTTCTAAGCCTGATTTTCAGTAAAATTAGTTAATTTCGTATTTCTGAATGTGTAGTCAAAGAGAAAAATGTAATCAAAGAGCACATGAAGTCAAAGAGAAAAGTGGAGTCAAAGAGAATGTGGAGTCAAAGAGTGGTGTAGTCAAAGAGTATTTGCCGAAAATTTGCCGAAATTGCCAAAATCGTCAAGTTTTCGGCAACACAAGGCGTAACTCTGGTAATTTTTGATGAAGTTTGATGGTTTCTTAACCAATCGATAGCTATTTCAATAAGGAACATTTATTCTGTTGACTATATTATTTCCGGACCTCCCTGAAAAAAAGTTATTCCCATTTGAATGCGTTCCCGAAATCCGTGTCTTGGTTCCATCACATGCCAGTTCACTTCTTCGCCCAGCGTGCTTTCTTCCAGAAAATCATAACTGCCCAACTACGATATAAGTCTGAAATTCTGAACTTTTACTATCAGGTTCAATAGACTCCACACGGCGTGGGAGGCAATTACCCATTTTGATATCAGCTGTGTAACCGCAAAACTATTCCCCTCTTCCCGTAATAAAAATAATTCAGAACGACTTTTCAAAGGTTTTATAGGCTCTTGATTTGTTGAAAGTCATGGTTTCGGAACAAAGAAGACACCCACATGACCTTTGCGAATGATTATTGATGTTCAATAATGAAAGGTTAATCGAATAATGATGCTCTTTGGGAAACCTGAAAATGCCAATGACTCAATCGCTTGTTTCGAGGAGAATTACGGAGAGAATCATGACGAAAACGATGATGATGAATTGATAGTTTGCACCCGAATTATCATTTCCTCTCTCTTTTCTTTTCCTCCATGCCTTCTGCTCGTCTTCCTCCAAATATGATCTTAACACTTTGATAATCGCCCTAAAATGAATCAAATCGAAATGTCGCAGGGGAAAACTGATTAAATGTTGTATCTGCGGAAAAGCGACCAACTCTCGTACTGAATTCAAGTGACGATGACTGAAACAGAGAATTCACTGATAACGATAAGTTTATAAGGGAACCTATCGGTTTCAGTTGGAGGAGCGAGAAGAACCTCAGAGATGGGTCTCTTCAAGTTTTTGGCTCTTTGCTTTTTGGCTTCACTTGTGGTCGCTGATGATTTGGATTTGAAGTGTTATGGAGCCGATTGTGATGTGCCGAATTATATGGATGATACGTAAGTTGGTTTTTCGAAAATTGAGATTAGCTGCTTTAGAACTTGACTTTTAGATTTTGTTGAGTAGACTTGAAGGGAAAGGTTTCAATTTTTAGTATACTGTAGAACTTTTAGAAAGTATCACAAGTTTTCAAACATAGTATTGTTTTTTTTACAAAGGTCCAACCGGTTTTGTTGATGACATTTTTACATGGTTCGATGCAGAATTTTTTCGAGAACAATAAATTTTCTTGGACCATAGTCTGAAAATGCCTAGTTTTTGATTTATAAGCCAACAACAGGTCATAAATTAATATTGATAGTGAGTGAGTGCAGATTCAATCCACATGGATATTCTGCACTCTCTCAGTACTCATTTTTGACCTGTTTTTGGTTTATAAATTGAAAACTAGGCATTTTCAGACTATCTTCCAAGACGATTCATGGTTCTCACAACAATTCTGCGTCGAATCATGTAAAAATCGCAGCAAAAAATACGCCCCCTTTAAAACAAGAGCTGATTATCCTCTAAGCTGTCCCACCACAAATTCTCGTTTTTTCAGTGAACAATGTTCTGGACTAGAATGCGAATCAAAGGAGACTCTTCTTGCCATGATCAGTCATTACCAAAAAGCGAAACACGAAGAGTACTTGGCACCCCTGCACAAGCCGATTAGAGACGAAAGCGCAGTCCGTTATTTCTTGAATGAAGTGAGTTCAAACGTGTGTTTCGGAACAAAGACTATTTCTATAATCTCAGATTAGCACTGGAGATGTTAACACTGCTGAACTCGCGGCGACAGTGTCTCCACAGTGTAACATTTGCAGTCAGCCAGGACTCTGCAACAGTGGACAATGTGTTCCAGATGCCAAGTTCCCATGGCAATACTTCTAGTGAGCATTCACTTTTAGAGATCCATTCCTAATTATACCTTCAGTTGTGTCTGCCCTGACAATGCTTCTGGAAGATTCTGTCAGAACGTGATTGCTTGTAAAGCTAACACCTGCGGAAAGAATGCCGATTGTTATGTTGCAAACCATCAACTCAACTGCATCTGCAAACCAGGATACACCGCCAGAAAGAACGGAAGAGATTGTGATATGAAGGTGCAGCAGGCTTGCATGAGTGGAGATCCTCATTACGTCACTTATGACGGCCTTCGTTTCGACTACCAAGGAACTTGCCCATACGTCTTCACTCAACCATGCAAAACTCTTCCAGATCCATATGGATGGTTCTCAGTCAGAGCCAAAAACGAGTTGCCAGGAAAGGGATATCAGTGAGTTTATTTTCAAAGGAATCACTCAAAAAAAAAATCAATCGAAACGTTTCCAGTATCTCCCAAGTTTCCGAAGTTGAAGTCGATCTTCACAACTTGACAATCCATGTTGATGGACGCTCCAAGACCGCTCTCGTCAACGGAGTTCAAGTTCTCACTCCATGGTACTATCCAAACTTGAAGACATGGACCGTCCGTATCCGATATTCCGGATCCACCTTCACTATTGAAAATGAGCAAGGAATCGTTGTCACTTTCTCCACCTACAATTCTCTTTGTGTTCAAGTCCCAGACATTCCGGAGTTCAATGGACCAACCACTCTTTGCGGATTGGCTGGAAACATTGATGGAAAGAAGTTGGATGATGTTGTGAACAAGAACGGAACTGTTTTGAATATCAAATCCAGTCGACAACCAGAGAACAACAATCATGTCGATTTCATGAAGACTGAGGTAGTTCTCTAGTTTTAATTGAAGTTCTAAATTTCGCAACTTTAGGATTCCTGGATTACCGACAAGTTCCTAGTCCTCCGTCCTGGACAAGAGGCTTGTGTCAATGGTCAATTACTTGACAACAACACAAATTGCGTCAGTACTAGTAGCATTCTAGATCAGAGTTGCGCGGTACCGCTCAACCTCTCCCTCTCCTCCGATTTCCATTAATAACTTTTTCTCATTTCAGGACGTCGAATCTGCCGCTCAAACTTGCTATCCAATCCAACAAGCTGAACTTGGACAAGGACCATTTGGAGCTTGTCAAGCTCTTGGAAATGATACTTTGGACGATTTCTACTACAACTGTGTCTATGATATCTGCCGTAATCCAGGTTACAAATGCACTGAGCTTTCCTACTTCTACCAATACTGTCAATTGGCTGTCCCACAACAACAGATGAACCAAAACTGGAGAACTCAAGTTGGATGTCCAATGGCTTGTCCATTGAATGCTCATCCATCTGTCTGCACCTCTTCTTGCCCGTCCACCTGCGCCGAACCGTTCCCAGAAATCTGCGATCAAGGATGTGTCGATGGATGTGAATGTGATCCAGGATATGTCGTCGATAACACTGTCACCGGATCCATCAAGTGTATCCGACTCGATCAGTGCGGATGTGTCGACTCGGATGGAAATGCTCATAGACCAGGAAAACCATGGGTCACTCAGAACTGCACCATCTATCATGAATGCCAAAACGGAACCATGTGGAGCGACTTCAGACCATGCTCTGCTGACGGAAGTTGTGTTCTCAACTCGATTGATATGCAATGTCAATGTAACTCTGGATTCAGAGGAGATGGATACAACTGCACAGACATCAATGAATGTGTGGAAACCCCTGGAATCTGTGGACATGGACAATGTGTTAATACTCCTGGATCGTACCATTGCCTCTGTGATGACTTCTGGTTGGGAAGTAACTGCAACTCTTACAAACCACGTCGTCACTGTGCCGATTTGAGTGTCTACTGGGGAATCAAGCAATCAGGAGTCTATTCCGTAAATCCTCCATTCCTTCTTCCACAACGTGCCAAGTTCGCTCCAATGGATGTCTACTGTGACATGACCACTAATGGTGGAGGATACACTCTTATGTCTTCTGATACCAGCGACCTTAACTCCAATAAGACCTTCCAAGATTACTTGCTTGGCTTCGGAGATCCAGCTAAAAAATCTCTCTGGATTGGACTTGAGTTCATCTATCAATTGACCAACTATCAACCACATCAACTTCGTCTCAACCTTCACAGATGCCCGAGCAACGGACGTCCAGCTCTTGACACTGACTGCACTTATCCAACCTTCTCAATCAACAACTCCACCACTCAGTACTCTGTTGTTATCAGGGAGGCTTGCGTTGGAACTGAAGCTGACGAACACTATTACCAAGACGGATGGGCAAGATGGGACTTGACCAAAGACGGACCAAAGTTCTCCACTTTCGACATCGAGGCTGAGACAACAGTTCCACCAAAACTTCAAACCAAGGTTGACGATGGAGCTAGTGAGTTTCATTCAAATCAAGGTCCCTTTTTTATTATAAAATTTCAGTCTACTACACTTGCTCAAAGACCAACTTCAACACTGGATGGTGGTACGTTGAGGATCAACTCTGCGGTGCTGCCAACTTGAACGGAGTCCGTTACACTTGTCCAGATATTCCAGTCGAGAGTGAGAGATACTTGAGATGGGCCGAGGGAACAATGGGACAAGCATCGATGTACTTGCGTCCAGTTGGATACCCAAAATATGACACCCAATAATTTTCTGCGTTGTCATTTCACATGAAATTGTATCTTTGAAGTTGTTGATGTCTCAAGTTACGTGTACAAAAATGAACAATTCACCTTTTTAAGTCACTTGCACATTTAAAGAGGATTTCGAGCAAAAGTATGTATTGCTGCAGAATTTTGAGCTGATTCAAGATATCGCAACAAAAATGCTCAAGCAATTTTTCCGGAGCCTGAAAACGCCGTCAAAGGGGCAAAAATTGTGCACAAAGTATTTCCTTTCAGCCGAACTTTGTCCGGAGTTTTCTAGGCCATGTCGCGGTAAATGTCTCAATAAACAAAAAAAAAAGACCAATGTCGTCTAAAAATTCCAGGAGAAGCAAGGGAGCACTTCTGCCCCGTTTCGACCCCTTTGACGGCGTTTTTTTCCCGGAAACATTTATTTGAGCACTTTCGTTGTAATATTCGGAATCAGCGCAAAATTCTACATCTATTAGAGAAACAAAAATTTTTGCCCGGAATCCTCGGATGGAAAAAAAGGAAATTTGGATGATTGAAAGTTCATTTTGGCAGTGTGAAAAGTTACAAAAAAACAGAAAAGGATTTAGGCACAGAGTCCAGAATCGGTCTCACAGGAGTTTGCAGATGGGCAAGAAGAGCAAGTTGTTCCCTCTTTATAGATTGGCTCATCGATGGTGTTTCCTCTGAAAGCATCACTTAAATTTCAGACCGCCCGTTTCCCACTCACTTTGCTTTGTACTGACAGACAACTGTGACCTTGTTCATTCCATTCTTAGGATCAACTCCACAAGACTTTGCTCCACATCCGATCTTGTTAGTCTTCGACCAAGCCATTTGTGTTGCATGTCCAATTCCAGAGTCAAAAGAGGCTTGAGTGAGAGTCCTCGTCAACCATCCATAGTCTTGGAATTCCTTCTCCCACGATTTCGAGGCTTGTACTCCCTGAAAATGTTAGATGACTTAGGCAACTATTCAATTTCTTACATAGGGATCGAGGTTTCCAACCGCCTCTGAAGTCCATCCCCAGTAGAGGTTCTCTCCGTATTCGTTCTTCGAATGATCATCCGGACATCCTTCGGCAAATTGTTGAGCAGATTGGGCAATTGTATCGTCCCAGGACTGAATGATTTGCTTATGATTGTTTCTACTTATTAAGCATTACCATTTTTAACATATCACTCGCAGCTGGTTGATGGGTCCCCTTGGCCACATAGTTTCCTTTTGCAATCGCAGATCTCAAGTCGTTGTGAGCCTTCACAATAGCAGCTTGTCCTTCGGGGCTGAAAGCAGAGACTCCGAGTCCGAGGAGAGTAAGGCAGAGAATAGTAAACTTCATTGTTGAAATGATGAGTGTGTTACTTGGTTTGGTTTCAGCTTTTATATGATTTTATCCAGACAAAAAACTTTGTTCTGTTGTGTTTTGCATGCTTTATCATCATTATCTTTTAGTCGTTGCTCTTCGCTATCAATGACTGAAAATAACAACAATACAATAATACCGGTGTGTTTTGGTTCACCACAGAGAATTTAGAATTTAAATAATTCATTAGAGTTGCATAAAACTCCACAAAACCCATGACATTAATAACAGAAACAAGTCGTTTACAGATCCAGAATTGATTTGCTTCATATCAAAACTGACAATTGCCATTGATTTCCGATCCCAACCATCATACGCAATTTGCATAAAGTTACCCTTTGATTCTCTTCTAGTCCAAAATTCTGTGTGATCCGAAACACTGAAACATTGAATTTAATGGAATTCTTACATAGAACGATCACGATTTTCCTACTTTGAGCTAAAACATTACCAATAATAGAAAGACATTGAAAACTGCATGAATCATGTGAAGGAATTTTGGTGTGGATGGGTAGTTTTTCAGTTGACACAAAAACATTTTGAAACGTCAAGATATTTGCTTTCTTTTATTTTTAAGTTTAATCAAATTGGATAATTTTGAGCAGATTTATGTCCGCTCAAACTGTCCCTATTCACTTTTCCTGAAATTTTATAAACTACCCATCCACACCAAAATTTCTTTACGTGATCCCTGTAGTTTTCAATGCTCTCTCTATTATTAGTAATGTATTAGCTCAAAGTAGGTATATCAAATCTTGAGTATTTCATGTAAGCTGAAAATAGACTCACAACTCTTTATACGAGAAATTGCTAGACGTAGTTGGTCCTGTTTTTATGGTCAATGACTCGCCTGGCGCCGCGATTCGAACATCTTTCACATTCACACCGAACATGAATTTTTGATTGTGGTCTTCTGAAAATAGATCTGGAAATTTTTTAGTTTCACCAAAGAACAAACCAAACTGGTATGAAAAACTCGGTGACGTATTCGGATCCCATAGAGATGGAGAAAATATTGTGCCTCTTCTACCATCGAATGGTTTTAGCCATTTCTGGGTCATTGATTCTCAAAACATGAAACTTCGAATTAACAGAAAAAATGAGACCTACTATTGACTGAAGTATCAAGGGTGACTGCAATTCCACTGTTATGGTTGATCATTGTGAACATTCTAGTAGGGATTAGCTGTGGGAAATTTCGTTCGATAGAGGTTGAGAAAGTGTAGTTGAGAAGCGTTGAGGTGTTATGGGTCGGAGACAATGAACGAAGTTCAATGTAGGCTTTCGTAATCTGAATTGCCGAGATAATGTATTATTCGAATATTTGCTCCTACCGTAGTCGCCGACTTGTGAAACTTCAAAACAGTCCAATAAAAGTTGTTACAATCTGAACATATCCACGTATAAGCAGCTCCTTGATCGCTTGCATCAAATAATTCTCCGGTTGTTTGTTGATTCCGACTTGTCAGAATAGCCTTGTACTTGGAGAATACTGACACTTCTGTATAATTTCTAACCATATATTTTTTAACTTTTGCGGATATCTCACTTGACCAATCGTTTCCAATGAGATATGACGGAGACTTGACATCATAAAAGTTCACTATAGTGATGTTGGGCCACGTTGAAACTTTTTTCTTCTTCAGAAAGTTCGATAACTTTCCGATCATCGGACAATTTTTCACATCACCACCGTCATAGACGAATAAGAATTCCAAAAGAGTGTCATAGTCTTGAGTATTTTTAACAGCAAGGTTCAGTAAAATCTGAGTTATTCTAATTTTCAGATTATCTACAAAATGAACTCACCCTGTCCATGGCTTCCGAGTGAAAAGTGTAGTATCGGTTCTTCATGTCCCCCAATGCAAAATACTCTCCTGTCGGAACCATGACGTGCTGATACTTTTTCTCCACATTGACGAATTCATAAATTGCAAACATTTGACTAGTATTAGTCATAGTTTTTATGTGAAGTACCGCACTAGGTGCAGATGACCATTCTTCAATATGTTGGTTTGGCGTGGGCAATCTGAACAATGATGTCAGACAAAAAAGGGGTACTGTAACTCACGCATGGACTTCTCCAAGGTTATCAGTGAATGTAATATTGTCCCCAAGGAATTGGTCATAGTGGGTGCTGATAGAGAAGTGAAGAGCCCAACCGGGATAGATGAGGAAGTGATAAGCGCAGTCGTAATTGGCAGGAATCACAGATAAACCAACTCGACTTATTGGTATCACTCCGATTGGACCGCTTTCAGGAGTTATCAGATAGTCTGGGCAGACTGAAAAACTCAATTTTTTGTTCGAGAAAAGAAAATTAAAAAATTTATATTCTAAAAATAATTTTCAATGAACTTACCGAAACTCTGAACGGTATGAGTCAGAAGAAAGCTGAATAGGAAGCTGAAAATCAATTTTGAAAAAAAACAGCACATGCTTGCTTTTTCTTTTATGCCACTGACGTGTGGTTCCTCCATGTGGCCCATCAATGTTTTATCATCCACCCTCTACTATTTTGGATCCGTGCAGACAGACAAAAACGGAAAACAAAAGGAACAGCGTCATAAAAAATTGGCGACGAAGAAGGAAATGTTTATTTTCCAGAATTTCAGAATAATAATTTTGACATGACAAGAACGACAAGACCAGTAGGAAGGAGAGAAGAGGCACCTTTGGTTGTGGTTTCCACGTGAGATGTTGTAGTTTGAGTTGGTACAGTCTGAAATTCACCTAATTAGTTATGACGTTTTACATCTCGAGAGTTTCTTGTCAAGTGCTAGTGCTACCCACTTTTGAAGAGGTTATGATTGAAGAAGCGGTGGAAGGAGGAAGCGTCGTGACAGTTACAACAGACGTGCTAGCTACCGATTGTGAAGAAGTTGAACTTGCTTCATTTTTTGCTGTCGTGCTCATTTCCTTAGACGTTTTTGTGATAACGCTAATTTTTGTGTAGGTGGAAGAAGGAAGCGTTGTGACATTTGGTACAGATGTGCTAGCTGCTGATTGTGAAGTAGTGACGGGAGGCAACGTGGATGTGATTACAAGACGTGTTGTAGAAGGCGCTGTGGCAGTACTACTCACTATCGTAGAAGTGATTGGCGCAATAGTGCTGGTACTCACACGTGTTGCTCGAGTAGAGACAGAGGTGCCAAGTGTTGTGGAGACAGTGGTGACAGGGGTCTAGAACAAGCAACATAAGAAAATATTAATAAGAACTTGTAAAATACCTGATTGGTAGTACTGTCTGTTTCAGGGCTCTGTGTTGTTCCATCTGGATTCGATGGATCAATCATCATAAAGTTCAAAACGACTTCTGAAGTTTTGGAGCCGGAATATTTCAATTTCAAATATCTTCCCATTCCAGAAATGTTCTCCATGATCACTTTTGTATTTGTGTACTTCTTATCCAAAGTAGTGAGTCCATTTAGGGATCCTACTTGAACATCCAGCTCATCTCCGACATTCAATAATTGAACATTTTCCAAATTGATAGAAAAGTTGTAAACTGTCATCTGATTCACTGGATCAGTGAATGTGTAATCGAATGATGGAGTGGCAGTTGGATCCAAAAGTTGAGGGGAATACACAGATCTAGATTGTCCAGGAGCAGTTGCAAATTCTTGTTGTGAAGATCCAGGAGACATATTTAGATGGATGGAAGCATTGAAAAGATGAAGAGTTGCCATAGGAGAAGTGATTATTTGTGGGAAGCTTCCATTGTTGTTGGTCGAATACGGATAGTTCAAAATTTCTGGAAGTTTGTCAGTTGGAGTCAATCCTTGAATTCCCACATATCCATTTCTAGTCTGAAAAAATATTTAGAGATTGCTTTGATTCATGTTCAAATATCAACTTACGGCATAACCATAATTCGATTCGAACATCATTGAGTTGATAGTGAAACTAGTACATCCATCACATATTACTGTAAAATATCCATTGTTCTTTGGCCATGGATCTTGAGTAAGTCCAATCCAACTGTCGAAATCTTGATTTGAATCCACAACAAGTACACCATAACTATCCAGATTTTCCATTACTGAAACATTGGGGTAGTCAAAATTGCTGACAAGAAAATCATACCCGAGGCATCATTTCCCAGGAATAGTGAATCTGATGGAGTATTGTACAAATTGAGAAGGGTTACGGTATTAGAAGTCGAAACGAATTCATAGTAATAACGACGGAAAATCTCTGTCACTCTTCCCATATATTTCGAATTCACAATGTCATTTCCATCAAAAACAAAAACTTCGTAAACTGTGTGGTCAAATAAACCATTTTCGCGAGAACCATAGTTCAAGTTGACCTGAAAGAAAGCTGTTTTCTCATTATAATGATTTTTTTTGAGAAATTGATGAGCTTCGAGAAAAAGAAATGGTCATGATTATATTGTTTCAAATTACCTGATCATCAGCTTTACTTGCTTGAATCGTATAATATTTTCCAGCTTCCAAAGTTGAGTTGAAATATTCTCCAGTTTTTTTAATCACTTGCTGATAATTTGTCACTAAAAAATAATCCCTCGAGTTTTGTCATTCGTTCTAAAAAAAGACTCACAGTCAATGTACGAATATTTGGAAATAAATGTCAGATTTCCAGTTACAGAAACAACATCAAATGAGTAAGAAGTGTTCACGGCAAAGCTGACTCGGTTGACTGCCGGTGGAGAGATGCTGAAACATACTGTTTTGAAAGCAGATAGACATTTCAAAAAAGAGTAAATTTAAATTTTGCAAAAACTTTAGTTATATCTTAATTCATATCTAAGTACATACGCTTAACACCCCTAATACATGAATAGTTATGGCGCACCCTGTAATATCATCTCCTGGAGAAACTTGAAAGTCTGCGGATGTTTCCATTTTCAATGCGAATCCTTTGGGAATGTCGAACTGAAAATTTTATAGTATTATCTGTCCAGATTTATTAAAACCTACAATATATGTGCAATTTGTATTAGCTGGAACTTTGATTTGATCTGTTGCTCCAGCAGGAATTACTCCTGTTAGACCTGCATCTTTTGTGATGTGATCGGTGGGACATTCTGAAGATTTTAGGTTAGAAAAACATTCGGTTGACTTCAAAACTCACTAAATTCAGCATTCACAAAAGAGTTAAAACTCAAAGAAGCAACAAACAGCGCAATAAAAAATAGCTTAGACATTCTCTGAAAATAACTGATACGATTCTAGACGAATGCAACCTTTTTATAGGTTGACACCCATTTCCTACCCGGAGTAGTCATTATTAGGGCGTTTCTCTCAGAGTCAGAAGAATTGTCAGAAAAGTGACGTGACATTTCACAGTTTCGATGAGTTCAAATGAACAACGAATCTAGATACCGTAACACCTCTATTAGAAGTTTTACAGTATGTTCATTTGATGTTGAGAGGATCAATTTTTCTTTACTAAATAATAAGAAACGACAATTTCTGCATGTTCGCCAGGCTACTAACTCGCTTGCCAGTGGTCCAATTTGAATAGAACTATGTATACCAATAAATTGAAAAATTATCAGACATGATGCCTTTGTCTTACTGTTTTTCAAGAAATATTATTCTTGATATTTTACTTTATTTACTCGGCAATCATATTCCATCGTGCAGGAGGCGCCAGCTCGTCTGATGGAAAAAAATTTGAGGAAAGTAGGAACTGGAAAATCGTTTCTTCACAAGAGGGTAATTGTTGAAAATCTTACTCGTATCTGTTCAACGGTTTCTGTTTCTGATGCGGCGTTCGTCTCTGAAAACTGAAATATCCCTGTCCCCTAACAGTGTAGACAGTATTGTCTAGAAATAAACTCCAAATTACTGTAACTTAATTGAAAAAATCAGATTCTTACTTTTCCTCTTTGTTTATTGCCACTGAAATTTGGTTCCTCCCTGTTGGCCCATCAATATTTTATCATCCACCCTCTACTATTTTGGATCCTTGTAAACAAGGGAGCCAGACAAAAATGGAAAACAAAAAGAACAACATCATAAAAAAAGGAATATTTATTTTTGAGGATTTCAGATCAAGAATTTTGAGATGACAATAACGAGAAGACCAGTAGACAGGAGAGAAGATGCACCCTTGGTGGTGGTTTCCACGTGAGATGATGTAGTTTGAGTTGGTACAGTCTGAAATTCACATACCGTATTTACTCTAATAGACCGGCATGCCGGTTTATTTTTCGTGGGCCTTATTTTGATGCCGGTTTATTAGAGAGTGCCGGTCATTTAGAGGGTGCCGGTCTATTTTTCGAAGGGTTCATTTGTCAAAAGTTAAGAAAAAATTGGTGCTTGTTTACTGAAAAAATGTGTGATAAAGCCTTTTTCGAATAGTTGGAAAAGCAAAAACTATTCGAAATTATGCTAAATCCCAAATTTTACCGAAAAATACTGGAAAAAAACTTGGAATCTCAAAAAATAGTACTTTCTGCTTTCATTTATTTTTGGGGTGCCGGATAATTGGAGGGTGCCGGTTTATTTTTCAAAATGGTCTTTTGACTGCCGGTCTATTAGAGGGTGCCGGACATATAGAGGTGCCGGTCTATTGGAGTAAATACGGTAATTAGTTATGACTTCAAATAGGTGATAAAAGGAAAAAAGAGAAACACACAGTATGAACTGTTGTGAGCTCAAGGGAGGATTTTCTAGATGCTGTAATTTTTTGTGCTAGGTTGCGATGTACTTGTGATACTTGCGGTCGTAACGGGTACAGCTGTATTCATTGTGTTTTTAGTTTTCAAGTTTTCTGTATTTGTAAGTGCTCCAGTTGACATAGTTTTCTTTACGAGAGATGACTATGTCGTGACTTGTTTTGACTGGGTATTTGATGCGGAAGTGGGTATACGGGAAGAAATAGTAGATGAAGACATAGAGAAGATCTTTGTTGTAGTGGAGTTTGAACTATGACTTGTCGGTAAAAGTGTCGTTGTGACAATGTTTATGGGAACATTCGAAGTTGTACCCGTCAGAACTGTAGAGGTTTTAGTTGTTGTTGTCAAAACTATGGTAGTAGATCAAGTTGCAATTGAAGTTGGCCTTGATTTTTCATTATTTCTAGTGATGTTAGAACTACTGTAGAAACGGTGTTTGAACTAAGCGCATATTTTTGTTGTGCTCAATTCCGTATATGTTTTAGTAGTGCTACTCACTTTTGAAGAGGTTATGATTGAAGAAGCAGTGGATGAAGGAGGTGTTGTGACATTTGGTATAGACGTGCTAGCTGCTGATTGGGAAGTGGTGACGGGAGGCAAGGTGGATGTGATTACAAAACGTGTTGTAGAAGGAGTTGTGGTAGTACTACTCACTACGGTAGAAGTAACTGGTGCAATAGTGCTGGTACTCATTCGTGTTGCTCGTGTAGATACAGACGTTCCGAGTGTTGTGGCAACAGTAGTGACCGGGGACTAAAACCGACAAAATAAGAAACTATTTAGAAGGACATGTAAAATACCTGATTGGTAGTACTGTCTGTTCCAGGGATCTTTGTTGTTCCATCTGGATTTGTTGGATCAATCATCATAAAGTTCAAAATGACTTCTGAAGTTTTCGAGCCAGAATATTTCAACTTCAAATATCTTCCCATTCCAGAAATATTCTCCATGATCACTTTTGTATTTGTGAACTTCTTATCCAAAGTAGTGAGTCCATTTACGGATCCTACTTGAACATCCAACTCATCTCCGTCATTCAATAATTGAACATTTTCCAAATTGATAGAAAAGTTGTAAACTGCCATCTGATTCACCGGATCAGTGAATGTGTAATCGAATGATGGAGTGGCAGATGGATCCAAAAGTTGAGGGGAATACACAGATCTAGATTGTCCAGGAGCAGTTGCAAATTCTTGTTGTGAAGATCCAGGAGACATATTCAGATGGATGGAAGCATTAAAAAGATGAAGAGTTGCCATAGGAGAAGTGATTATTTGTGGGAAACTTCCATTGTTGTTGGTCGAATATGGATAGTTCAAAATTTCTGGAAGTTTGTCAGTTGGAGTCAATCCTTGAATTCCCACATATCCATTTCTAGTCTGAAAAAATATTTAGAGATTGCTTTGATTCAAGTTCAAACATGGACTTACAGCAAAACCATAATCCGAATCGAACATCATTGAGTTGATAGTGAAGCTAGTACATCCATCACAGATTACTGTAAAGTATGCATTGTTCTTTGGCTCTGGTTCTTGAGTAAGTCCAATCCAACTGTCGAAACCATGCGTGGAATCCACAACAAGTACACCATAACTATCCATATTTTCCAGTACTGAAACATAAGGAGAATTAAAGTTGTTAACAAGAAAATCTTACCCGAAGCATCATTTCCCAGGAATAGTGAATCTGATGGAGTATTGTACAAATTGAGAAGTGTTACGGTATTAGAAGTTGAAACGAATTCATAGTGATGATGACTGAAAATCTCTGTCACTCTTCCCATATAATTGGAATTCACAATATCGTTTCCATCAAATACGAAAACTTGGAAAACTGTGTTGTCAACGAATCCAGTTTCACGAGAACCATAGTGCAAGTTGACCTGAAAGAGAGTTGATTTTTTTCGAAACTGATGAGCTTCGAGAAAAGAAGTGATCATGAATATTGATTCAATTTACCTGATCCTTAGCAGTACTTGCTTGAATCGTATAATATTTTCCTGCTTCCAAAGTAGAATTGAAATATTCTCCAGTTTTCTTAACCACTTGCTGATAATTTGCCACTAAAAATTAATCCCTCAATTTTTGTCATTCGTTCTAAAAAAAGACTCACAGTCAATGTACGAATATTTGGAAATAAATGTCAGATTTCCAGTTACAGAAACAACTTTAAATAAAAGTGAAGTGTTTACAGCGAAATCAACTTCATTGGTTGCTGGTGGTGAAATGCTGAAAAATTGAATTTTGGAAGGATGAACTGAACTGAAATTCAAATATTACTAGTAGTGGTCGAACATGACAGAATCTCCTGGAGAGACATTATAGTCGGTGGATGTCTCCATTTTCAATGCGAATCCTTTAGGAATGTCGAACTGAAAATTTTATAGTTCTGTCTGTTCAGATTTATTTAAACTTACAACATATGTGCACAATGTATTAGCTGGAACTTTAACTTGATCTGTGGCTCCTGCCGGAATTACTCCTGTTAGTCCAGCGTCTTTCGTGATATGATCGGTGGGACATGCTGAAGATTTAAGGTCAGAAAGACATTTGGAAGACTTTAAAACTCACTAAACTCAGCATTCACAAAACTCAAACAAACAACAAACAGTGCAACAAAAAATAGGTTAGACATTCTCTGAAAATAACTGATACGATTCTAGACGAAGCGGAGGTTTGTTTGGTGTATTTCCGAGTGCAACCTTTTTATAGGTTGACGCCCTTTTTCTACCCGAAGTAGCAATCAGCGGGGCGTTTCTCTTGGAAAAAAATCATCAGAGTAAATACAAAAAATTATCATGAAATGTGGTCAGAGAAGAGTGACGTGCCAGGTTGAAGTTCGACTGAAATTCTCTGTTTTGCCGGTTCTGTTGAAATATTTGTTAAGATTTTTGTTATCATTTGATATTTTGAAGGCGGATTTCGTTTCGAATTTTATTGCAATGGGGCGTAGAATATGAAAAAAGGCACCGCATCGCAAAACCTGGAAAAATGTCACAGATGTTTTAACTCTCTTTTTATAACTGAGTTCGTTGTTGAAATGTATCATTTTCGAGGCTAAAATTTAAAAACCTTTTCTTCGTGATTCAAGTGTTTGTTCTGGTGACGTTAACTTCCCCGTTGTTTGCAACGAATTGGTATCTGAAAACTATTCATAATAGTGTTCTAGTCCACTATTATGAGACTCTATCAAACTCTTAATAGAAATTTATACTTCATACGATCTAACTATACAAGAATCATCAAAAGAACAATCGATAGCAAAATCTTCAAATCAATTTCTCCGACACCAGATGTCGTAGTCTGTACTGTAGCTGTGGCTGTAATCGAAGACGCAGTGGATGGAGAATTGGTCTGCACTGTCTTCGGGGTTGTTTGTGTTGTGACTGTTTTTGTTGTTGTTAGCGTTGGTGTGGACGTAGAGGTAGCCACAGACGTAGACGTAGTCACTGTGGATGGAGCAGAGGTTGGCTGATTCAAATCCATCTAAAACTAAAGTTAAATTCATATGAACTCAAAAAGACTTACCGAAAATGAAAGACGGACATCAGCTCCGGTAGATGCGGCTAGTCCAACTTGCATGTAGTTTCCTTGTGCTGATACTTGAGGATTGAAGGCTTGATTTGATGAATACCTTCAGTAACAAACTGAAATTGTAAACGAATCTTTTTGAACCTTACGTGTTGTTGATAGTAGGAGCTCCGTTTCCTGATCCAATTTTCAGCGTCATCTGATCTCCATTCGTTGGTAAATTCAACTTATTCAAGGTCATGGTGTAAAAATATGGCTGCACATCATCACGGAACTCATAGTTGAAATTATTGGTATTATTGGACCAAAGACTTGGCGAGAAGATATAGCCCTTACGTCCATCGAAAGGTTGTTTCCAAACTGTATCAGT
Source organism: Caenorhabditis zanzibari (assembly GCA_963966625.1). NCBI lineage: Eukaryota > Metazoa > Nematoda > Chromadorea > Rhabditida > Rhabditidae > Caenorhabditis > Caenorhabditis zanzibari. The sequence continues at coordinate 8,060,111 of OZ016472.1, read as the reverse complement.
TTGAGCAACATTCACAGCCATCGAGAATCGAGACATGTACATGTTCATGGTGAGTGAATCAGTAGGAATCATTTGAGGGAAGTAGGAATTGGTGAGCGTCGTAGGGCTGAAAATATTGTTTGAAAATCGAATCTTGTTCAAGAAACTACGGTTATTGTCTTTATATTTTCCTCTTTATCTAGGTTGATCTCGTGAGGGATCTTATCTAGAACAATTGCTTTATCTTTCTTTTATATACAACTTCGTCAATAAATACAAATGCAAACTCACTCGTATCTGATGAGCTGTTCCCGTTTGTGAGTAGGTGTCTGTCCTTGAAGACTAACGTATCCCTGTCCCGCAACAGTGTACATGCTATCAAAAACTAAACTAGTCCAATAGAAAGTACTGCAACCTGGACAGATGAAGGTATAAGCGGATCCTCGAATACTGTCAGTAAGATCAGATAGATTTCCACGAATCCCGGTTCCTTTTGGCATCATAATCACAGAGTATCTGTTGTATCCATTGAGTGCGGATGCATCATTTCCGAGCACATAAGAGTCGGAATCTTCTCCTGAGAAATTCACAATCGATACGCTTGATCCAGTACTGGTGGAAGATTCAATGGTCTGTCCCAAAAAGTCATAAAGTGTCCCAAGGAATGGGGCAGTGTTGATGTTATCTCCATCGTAGACCAAGTAATCCATTAGACCAGGATCAATCAGCCCTGCACCAGATGCGCCTGTTGCGACAACCTGAAATTCTGAATTTTAGAAAAAAAGATTAACAAAACAAACTTGATCATTTAGAGAAGAGGCTGTGATTGTGACATAATTATTGGGAATCACAGTGCTCAAAGGGAAATATTCACCAGTGTTCTTTTTCGCAGATTGTTTGTAGTTGGCAACTGCAAATCCTATGTTTTAACATGAACCTTCAGACATATAAACTAACGAGAAATGTAATTATAGCTGAGGAAGAATTTGCTCAATCCAGAATCTCCGTAAACTCCAACCATTGAACTTCTTGCAGGCATCCAGAGTGGAATGTCATAAATCGGAACTGATGAGTGAAGAAGATTATATTTGTGTACATTGTTGTTGTCATAAATAATTACTGTATCCTGATCTGAACCGGACTGAGAAGAAAACGTGAGTTGAACGACATAGTTCTTTGGAATGTCAAACTACAATGAAAATTATGGTTGAGTTCGATACAATAAGATTCTACCGTAATTGTGCAATTAGTTCCTTGCGGAACGTTTGTGAGATTGGTTGCTCCGGCTGGCACTGTTCCAGAAAGGGTTGCAGTGGTGATAGTCGCTGTGGGACACACTGAAAATTTCGAATCAAATTAGAAATAGGTCAGCGGTTGGATGAATAAGCAACGTTATAACACTCTTCGTGAAATACGCTTCCAAAATACTTCCTAGAAAACAGTTTTCTGTGAAAAAAAAACAAAAATCACCAAAAGTAGTTGTTGTCGGGTCATTCAGGCTCATCTGAAATAACTTAACAGATAAAAAAGTTGAACTGAAATAGCTTACAGAGTACGAAAGTCTAACATCAGCTCCTGTAGATGCAGCTAGCCCAACTTGCATGTAGTTACCTTGTGCTGACACTTGAGGATTGAAGGCTTGATTTGATGAATACCTTAAGTAACAAACTGACGCTGTGAATGAATATATTAGAAGCTCACGTATTGTTGATAGTAGGAGCTCCAGTTCCCGATCCAATTTTCAGTGTCATCTGGTCTCCATTCGTTGGGAAACTTAGCTTGTCCAAGGACATGGTGTAAAAATATGGCTGCGCATCATCACGGAACTCATAGTTAAAATTATTGGTATTATTGGACCAAAGACTTGGCGAAAAGATGTAGCCCCTACGTCCATCAAAAGGTTGTTTCCAAACAGTATCAGTTTGAGCAACATTCACAGCCATCGAGAATCGAGACATGTACATGTTCATGGTGAGTGAATCAGTAGGAATCATTTGAGGGAAGTAGGAATTGGTGAGCGTTGCTGGACTGAAAAAAAGATGATACGTCAAAAAAGGGTAATTAGAAAAAAACTAACTCGTATCTGATCAACTGCTCCCGTTTGTGAGTTGGTGTCTGCCCTTGAAGACTAACGTATCCCTGTCCCGCAACAGTGTACATGCTATCAAAAACTAAACTAGTCCAATAGAAACTACTGCAACCTGGACAGATGAATGTATAGGCGGATCCCCGAATACTGTCCGTGAGATCAGAGAGATTTCCACGAATCCCGGTTCCTTTTGGCATCATAATCACAGAGTATCTGTTGTATCCATTGAGTGCGGATGCGTCATTTCCGAGCACATAAGAATCTGAGTCTTCTCCTGAGAAATTCACAATCGAAACGCTTGTTCCAGTACTGGTGGAAGAAGCGATAGTCTGTCCCAAAAAGTCATAAAGTGTCCCGAGGAATGGGGCAGTGTTGATGTTATCTCCATCATAGACCAAGTAATCCATTAGACCAGGATCAATCAGCCCTGCACCAGATGCGCCTGTTGCGACAACCTGAAATTCTTAAACTTTCCAAAATTTAATTAACAAAACAAACCTGATCATTCAGGGAAGAGGCAGTGATTGTGACATAGTTATTCGGAATCACTGTGCTCAACGGGAAGTATTCACCGGTGTTCTTTTTTGCAGATTGTTTGTAGTTGGCAACTGTAAAATCTTGATTTTTCTTATCAATTTGACTGTGTCAACGAACGAGAAATGTAATTGTAACTGAGGAAGAATTTGCTCAATCCAGAATCTCCATAAACTCCAACCATAGAACTTCTCGCGGGCATCCAGAGTGGAATGTCATAAATTGGAACTGATGAGTGAAGGAGATTATATTTGTGTACATTGTTGTTGTCATAAATAATTACTGTATCCTGATCTGAACCGGACTGAGAAGAGAACGTGACTTGAACAACATAGTTGTTTGGGATGTCAAACTACAAAAAATATTATAATTGAGTTAGATACAGTAAGATTGTACCGTAATTGTGCAATTTGTTCCTTGCGGGACATTTGTAAGGTTTGTTGCTCCGGTTGGTACGGTTCCAGAAAGGGTTGCAGTGGTGATAGTCGTAGTGGGACACACTGAAAGTTCGAGTCGCAAAGGATTCAGCCTAAGTTCTATTGTTCAGGAGCTCTCAATGAATTCATTTTTCAATGAAGTCTCGTTTCTATGTGAAGTTTCTTTAAACTCACCGAAATCTACCGCGTTCGTAAAACCGCTCGTTAATAACCACAGCGTTGCAAGTTTGAACATTTTCAACAACCTGGAAAGCGGTTCTACTGCCAACAAAAATTTTCTGAAAAGCTAATTGAAGAAAAGGAATCATTATGAACTGATGTTTTATCAAACTGTTTTATTGGAGAAATTTGGCAAAGTTATAAAAACGCAATAAGAGTTGAGAGAGCAAAAATTACCTTAAAAAGCAAGAAGAAAGTGAGAAATACAATAGTCATAACTGATTATGCAATGTTTTTATGGTTTGCCAAATTATGAAAAGGCATGCAAGAAAGGAAAAATTTCAGAATTTGGAGTAATTTTCTGATGTATTTTGAAAATTCCTCCCTACTTTTCAATTCACACCACCCCGTGAAATTCGGGTTTTTTTTCATGGGTCCTTTTTCGATACAAAATTTACTTGTCAAATTTTTAAATTCACCGATTTTATTTGTAGTTTCAAAGTGGCATAGTCATACAGAAAAAAGTTAAACTTCGAAACAAATTGAAGAATGTAGTAAAACGAATGCAATTTTTTTACAATACATAAAATAGGGCAAGAAGCACAGCACTGAAAATTCCAACGAGACTAGCTGAAGTGGCTTTTTCCATTTCAAAGGATAATCTGACATCTGCTGCAACTGAGGCTGTCATTGCTGTTTGCATATAATTTCCATTTGCCATGACTTTATTAGTGGAACTTTGATCTTTTGGATACCTGAAATAAAAATTTGAAAATGGAAACTGAAATAATTTAAGCTGACTCACGTGTTGTTAACTGCTGGTGTTCCTGTACCAGACCCGATTTTCAGTGTCATCTGATCACTACTTGCTGGGAAACTCATTTTGTTTAAGTTCATTGTGAATTTGTAGAGTTGAGAATCGTCACGGAACTCGTAGTTAAAGTTGTTGTTCAACGTTCCCCAGAGATTTGGAGCAAATATATATCCCTTACGACCTGGGTACGCTTTCTTCCAGGCGGTATCAGAATTGACGTTGTTGAAATAGAATTGAACTCTACCCAAATACAAGTTCAATGTGATGACGTTAGATGGCATCATTTGAGGGAAATATGAATCAGTCAAAGTCATGGCGCTGGAAAAGAACCGTTTTTTGAGAACTTATAAAACGTAGAACTTACTCATATCTAATCAGCTTCTCTCGTTTATGTGTTGGTGTCTGTCCCTGGAAGGAGACAAAAGCTTTGTTAGAAATTGTTGAAAAACTATCGAATTTCAAGCTACTCCAATAAAATGTTGAGCAATCTGTACAAATCCAAGTATAGGCTGCTCCATTCACAGATCCCGACAAATCAGTCATATTTCCATTAATCGAAGTTCCTAATGATGTAAGAAGAACTGTATACTTTCCAAAACCATTGAGAGTCGATGCATCGTTTCCGAGAGCATATGATCTGGATGACAATCCGCCGAAATTCACAATAGAAACACTTTGTCCAGATGATATTCTAATAGCCGAAAAATCGGAAAATCTTCCCATAACATTGGCAGTGTTGATATTATTTCCATCGAATACATAAAATTGACTAAGAGAAGAATCTGTAGGGGTTCCTGCTCTAGATGCGGGTGACACAATGACTTTTTCATTGGCAGAAGAAGCTGTTATTGTCACATAAGTACCGGCGGGAACAGTTGTCAATGGGAAGTATTCTCCAGTTCTCTTCGAGATTTGTGTGTATTTGTCCACTGAATACAAATGTTTTCAATCTTGCTCCGTTCAGCCCTAACTCACTTTTTTGGTACATGTAGTTGAGCATGAATCTCATATTTCCAGAAACTGCTTCAACTCGAACTGAAGCAGTTCTTGCAGGAAGATAAAGTGGAACATTGTAAACTGGAGTGGATGAGATGGTCAAAGCGTACTGTGGGGAAAAAGTGCTATCGTATATTGTTACTTTGTCAGCGTTGCCTCCAGCTTGTGCGTTGAAACTAAGCTTGAGGTTGTAGTTATTCGGAATGTCAAACTGAAAATTAAAAAAGATTTCTTAGGGTAAATTGGTATTTTTGAACATCCATACCACAAAAGTACAATTGGTTCCTTGTGGAACAGCTGTTAGATTTGCTACTCCATTTGGCAAGTTTCCTCCAAGAGTAATTGCTGTGATTGGTTGAGTTGGACAGACTGGAAATAATTGTTTTAAATATGGTAGTTTTTCAAACGAGTCTCAATCTGAAGTTTCGGAGAAAACATATCAATGTAACACATTAGTACCGAAAATTTTACCGAAGTGCTCTATGTCAATCTTAGTTTTACACGCTATTTCTGACACTTGATTCACGTTTTTATGACATGATGCGGAGAATACTGAAAAAAAAACTCACAAGCAGCCAAAGCTGATTCAGCCAAGATGAGCAGAAGCGATACAAGTTTGAGCATTGATTAACCTGAAAACATAAAATCCAAAAATAATATCAGAAAACCAGCGAAACATTTAAAAAAACCACAAAAATGAAGACACGATTGATAAAATCATGTCTATGTATGCCATCTTTCAGTGTTTATATAAGAAATGGAGAAAAAGTGGGAGTGAGTGAAATGACGCGACTAAACTGATAAGAAAAGGGAGGCTCAAAAGTTCAAATGATTTTTTGGGTCATGCTGTGAGTCACAGTTTCAAAAACGGGGAACACTCCATGACTGTATTCCTGAGTTTTTCAACGAAACCAAAGATGGGCGTATTGAAAAAGTATATAAACCTGGGATAATTGTCACAGTCTGATATCAGGAACGAGGTAGAAAGTTTCAAGAGGTGATAAGAGAAGGCGAAAAATTGAATTTTGTAGTTTGTAATGGGTAGTTTCTTTTGCACGTACTCAAAGTGTCTATAACCGTCACAAAAAAACACAAAAAAGGAATGATGTAGTCTTGAATACTTGAAAACTTGGTTCATACATTCTTACGGATTTCAGCACACATATTCTTTTTTTGATTAACTCCAACTTACTGCATTTCATTATTGAACTCACATTGTATGAAGAGAGAAACAATTTTCAAAAAAAACGTTCGAGATATAGTACGGACAACTTCCATCACATACTGTGAAACATGGCGAAAATAGAAACGGTCCTGACTGGATTGATTTTCTGCATTTCAAATGACAATCTAATTATATCAGCTTCTGATGAAACTTTCGTATGCTGTGTTGTCTAACTTTTCTATCTTTTTGCAATCATTTCATATCTGGAAGCTATGAAAAATATTCTAATGTTTTAGATCCTATTTTTCCGTTCCATGTCGTATGACACTCACTAGTAATAACAAAAAACATTTCATCTGCTATAATTATACAAGAATCATCAAAAAGACAATAGAAAGCAACATTTTGAAATTAATCTCTCCGGCACTCGCTGTCGTAGTCTGAACTGTAGCTGTGGTTGTTATCGAAGACGCAGTGGATGGAGCATTGGTCTGCACTGTTTTTGAGGTTGTTTGTGTTGTTTCTGTGATTATTTTTGTTGTTGTTGACATAGACGTAGACGTTGAGGCAGTGGACGGAGCAATATTCTGTGCTAAGTCCATCTGAAATTAACATTCATAAAATGAGAAGAATTCAAAAACAAACCGCGAAAGTAAGACGAACATCAGCTGCAACTGATGCTGTCATTGCAACTTGCATATAGTTTCCATTCGCCGTAACTATATTATTCAAACTTTGATCTCTTGGATACCTAGAATAACAATTTGAAAACCGAAACTGAAACATTTTAAGATGACTCACAAATTGTCCACTGCTGGCTTTCCAGTACCAGACCCGATCTTCAGTGTCATCTGATCACTACTTGCTGGGAAACCCAATTTGTTCAGGTTCATTGTGAAATTGTAGAGTTGAGAATCGTCACGGAACTCGTAGTTAAAGTTATTGTTCAATGTTCCCCAGAGATTTGGAGCAAATATGTATCCCTTACGACCTGGGTAAGCTTTCTTCCAGGCGACATCAGAATTAACGTTGTTGAAATAGAATTCAACTCTACCCAAATACAAGTTCAATGTGATGACGTTAGATGGCATCATTTGAGGGAAATATGAATCAGTCAAAGTCATGGCGCTGGAAAAGAACCGTGTTTTGAGACGGAACTTATAAAATGTAGAACTTACTCATATCTAATCAGCTTCTCTCGTTTATGCGTTGGTGTTTGTCCCTGGAAGGAGACAAAAGCTTTGTTAGAAATAGTTGAAAAACTGTCAAATTTCAAGCTAGTCCAATAAAATGTTGAGCAATCTGTACAAATCCAAGTATAGGCTGCTCCATTCACAGATCCCGACAAATCAGTCATATTCCCACTAATCGAAGTTCCTAATGTTGTGAGAAGAACTGTGTACTTTGCAAAACCGCTAAGAGTCGACGCATCGTTTCCGAGAGCATATGATTTTGATGAGACTCCGCCGAAATTCACAATAGAAACACTTTGTCCAGATGATATTCTAATAGTCGAAAAATCGGAAAGTCTTCCCATAACACTGGCAGTGTTGATATTATCTCCATCGAATACATAAAATTGACTAAGAGAAGAATCGGTGGTTCCTGCTCTGGAGGCTGGTGAAACAATGACTTTTTCATTGGCAGAAGAAGCTGTGATTGTCACATAAGCACCGGCGGCCACTGTTGTCAATGGGAAGTATTCTCCAGTTCTCTTCGAGATTTGTGTGTATTTGTCCACTGAATACAAATGTTTTCAATCTTGCTCCGTTCAAGCCTAACTCACTTTTTTGGTACATATAGTTGAGCATGAATCTCATATTTCCAGAAACTGCTTCAACTCGAACGGAAGCAGTTCTCGCAGGAAGATAAAGTGGAACATTGTAAACTGGAGTTGATGAGATTTGCAGACCGTACAATGGAGAGTTATTGTTGTCGTATATGGTTATTTGGTCAGCATTGCCTCCAGCTTGTGCGTTGAAACTAAGTTTGAGATTGTAGTTGTTCGGAATGTCAAACTAAAAGCTACAGAGATTTCTTAGGGTAATTTTGAATATTCATACCACAAAAGTGCAATTGGTTCCTTGTGGAACAGCTGTTAGATTAGCTACTCCATTTGGCAAGTTCCCTCCAAGAGTAATTGCTGTGATTGGTTGAGTTGGACAGACTGGAAATAATAGTTTTAAATAAGCCCGCTTTTCAGAAGAGTCTCGGAGAAAACATATTAATGTGCGCTTTTGGTGGTACTAGAGTCAAGTTTTCTGTGACGAAATTCAGTAAAAACGAAACGAAGTGAAAAAAACTCACAAACAGCCGAAGCTGATCCAGCCAAAATGAGCAGAAGCGATACAAGTTTGAGCATTGGCTAACCTGAAAAGCTACATAAATTCCAAAAATAATATCAAAAAACTAGCAAAAAGAAAAAAGTTTCAAAAATGAAGATTCAGTTGACAACTCCATCTTTATGTATGCCATCTTTCAGTGTTTATATAAGAAATGGAAACAAAGTGAGAATGTGTGAAATGACGCGGACGAAATGATAAGAAAAAGCTGGAAAGTTCAGATAATCTTTTGAGTTCCGCTGGGAGTCAGAGAGTGGGAGGGTAACATTGCACCATCAGAAACCCTGATATGAGTTTTTCAAGGAAATAAGCCTAATAAAAACAATAAAATATCAGGTTGAGATAGGAAATGTGACAAAAGAAGATCAAACATGGAATTCTTCAGTTGTTAGCAAATATACTCGAAGTGTATAAGCCGATGATAGGAAGAATGCAGAAGTTGATACTGTAGTGTTCAGTCTGTTGAAGCCTTAGCTGACATGTAATGCACCCCAATTGTCCCCCGGGGATTTGGCTGAAAGTAGGCCCATTAAAACAAGCACAAAAAGTTATTTAAGAACACGAAGCCTTTTTTTGCCACGGTTTGATACTTTTTCTGAAAATCGACTTTTTAATAAAAACTTCGAAATTTTGAAAATTCAACTTCAAATGATCATAGTTTTGTTCAAACTTGTTCAAATTGGATAAACTAAACTGTGTTTTGTAGCTGATAACATGAAATTTTTAAAATCATTACAAATAATTTTTTGTACTTTGTGGTACCCCACTGATGACCCAAAATGCAATGTTGCTCCATTGCAACAAAATGCATAGCGAGACTTTGACCGTCGAAATTTGTTCAAAACTAATTTTAAACGATTCAACATGCTAAAATTAATAAGTATGCAAAATTTTAAAAATTTTCAACCGTGGAAAAATTTTTTATAAAATTTTGAAAAAATGAAATTTCGAAAAATTTTGAGAAAAGTCAAATTTTCAAATAATACTTGTACAGCATTATATAAATTTGCTAATTGTTTCTAATTAACGGTTTCATGCCCTTTTAAATGAGCTATTAATCAATGAAATTGCACAATTTTGAGACACTTTATGAAGGTTTGAAAGTTACAGTAGTGTTTTCAGTGGTGAGCCACAAATCGAAAAAAATGAAAATGGAGCTAGAAACTCAAACTTTGTTGTGTTTTGTAGGAAATTGCAATACAAACCAAATCGTCAACTGCAACTTTTCTCTAACTCTTCATCCAGGTCGTAAAAACACAGTTTTTCGATAAGGGTCTGTACCAAACACTATTTTCAGTTTTATCAGATTTGTGTGAAGAGTTAGAGAAAAGTTGCAGTTGACAACTTGGTTTGTATTGCAATTTCCTACAAAACACAACAAAGTTTGAGTTTTTAGCTCCATTTTCATTTTTTTCGATTTGTGGCTCACTACTGAAAACACTACTGTAACTTTCAAACCTTCATAAAGTGTCTCAAAATTGTGCAATTTTATTGATTAATAGCTCATTTAAAAGGGCATGAAACCGTCAATTAGAAACAATTAACAAATTTATATAATGCTGTATAAGTATTGTTTGAAAATTTGACTTTTCTCAAAATTTTTCGAAATTTCATTTTTTCAAAATTTTATAAAAAATTTTTCCACGGTTGAAATTTTTTAAAATTTTGCATACTTAGTAAGTTTAGCATGCCGAATCGTTTAAAATTAGTTTTGAACAAATTTCGGCGGTCAAAGTCTCGCTATGCATTTTGTTGCAATGGAGCAACATTGCATTTTGGGTCATAAGTGGGGTACCACAAAGTACAAAAAATTATTTGTAATGATATTAAAAATTTCATTTTATCAGCTACAAAACACAGTTTAGTTTATCCAATTTAAACAAGTTGGAACAAAACTATGATCATTTGAAGTTGAATTTTCAAAATTTCGAAGTTTTTATTAAAAAGTCGATTTTCAGAAAAAGTATCAAACTGTGGCAAAAAAGGCTTCGTGTTCTTAAATAACTTTTTGTGCTTGTTTTAATGAGCCTACTTTCAGCTGAAACCCCGTGGGACAATTGGGGTACATTACATGTGAGCAGTTAGAAATAAGTCAAGCTGAAGGATTTATGCACTTTGGTACTGCGTACAACGAAAATTCATAAGAAAATATTTTCAAGAATACAAAAAGAATTATGCGAAAAATTGGAAAACCCAGATCAGTGACAAAAGAACCGACAAGAAGATTCCGACAGCTCCAGCAGAAGAATACTCGTACATTTCGAATTCCATTCTGACGTCGTCATTTGCCGATCCAAGAAATCCGATTTTCAAGTAAGTTCCCACCTCCGACACATTTCCAGTGAATGTGCTTTCACGAGAGAACCTAGAAAAATGCTGAGTTATCTACAGGACTCACTCAACTCACTTCTTATCCAAAACCGGGGTTTCAGATTCGGATCCAATTTGAAGAGTCATCTTATCCGTGTCCAATCCAAATGTCATTCTCTCTGTATTGATCGAATATGTGAATCGTTGAGAATAATTGTGGAATTCATAATTGAAAGAGTTAGGGACTGCATTTGGATTCCAAAGATTCGATGAGAAAATGTATCCCTTTCTTCCGTGATATGGAGTCTCCCAAGCCGTAGCATCGTTCAAAGTGTTAATGTTGAAATTTATCTTGGAGAGATGAACGCTGAGAGTGAAAACCCCAGTTGGAATCAGTTGAGGCATCTGATGAGGTGTGTAGTTTGATGGCCTGAAACATTAAATGAAGTTTTTTTCAAAAAAGTATATTTGTGTACTTGTAAGTAATAAGTTTATCCATCCGATGAGTTGGTGTTTGTCCCTGGAACTTGGCGTAGGAACTATTGTTGATAACCATTCCATCAAAATCGAACGTTGTGAGGTAGAACTTATTGCAATCCGTACAAAGGAACGTGTATGCTCCAATGAGCCCACTCAAATCACCCAAAGTACCACTAGTTCCAGTTCCACTGCTCGTCACAATCATAGAATACTTGAAGAAGCCTTCCAAAGTGGAAGCATCATTTCCAATAACATAAGACTGCGATTTGGTACCGTAGAAATTGACAAGAGTCATGGAGCTTCCGGTGGATTTCATAAGTGTCGATCCCCCGAAATCTTCAAGTGTTCCGATCATTGTAGAAATGGTGATATCGTCTCCATCATAGACGAAAATGTGAGACAATACACCATCCATTTGACCACTTGTCTTCTTTCCGTATGTTGCAACAACCTGAAGAAATTTCATTTTAAAAAATTGAATAAAAAATTTTGTTTTACCTTGTCTCCTGCTCCAGAAACAAAAGTGTAATAGTTTTTGTTAGACAAGAGGGACAATGGAAAATAGTCCCCCGTAGACTTCTTGACCTGGCTGTAGGCACCCACTGAAATAATTAATTTTCAGAGTGAATATTCAAGTAGTTATTCACTTACAAAACTTATACTGATACGTGGCATAGAATCTGCTGTGTCCCGAAACTCCAATCACTCTAATCTGAGCTTTCTCAGCGGCAAACCAAACTGGAGCACTTGAAACTCTTCCGATATGGCTCAGTCTGAAATTATGTTATTTAAGATATCTACGTAGTTTATGTTTCAGGACTCACTCTCTGACTTTGTTCAGGTTATCAACCACGGAAATCGAGTCGTTGTAGGATTTGAAGTCAGCAGACAGTTGAACCAGAAGAGCATAGCCATTGGGGATGTCGAACTGGAAATTGATAATATTAACAGTTTCCGGAAAATTGAGTGTACAGTAAAAGTGCAATTAGTGCCGGGCGGAAAATAGGTGAGTCCGGTGGCGGCGAATGGAAGATTTCCAGTAAGAGAAGTTGGAGTGATGTGCTTCCAAGGACAACCTGAAAAATATTGGTCACTGTATCAGAATTTCAGAGATAATTCTAGTCTCTCGTCTAAAAAAATATGAATGATGTAATTCTTTGTTGGGTTTGTTTAGTAAAGGAATGATAAATTAATAACTCGAATGCAAATTTCAGCGTGAGCATTTCAGCAATGCTCGTTTTATAATTTTTTTTCATTTTAAAAGGGGAGTAAACTATTCTAAAAATGTTTGATTTTTTTTGTATAGTCCGATTCAGGGTTTCGAGATAATAGGGGTCTCGGTTTTGAAAAAATCTGAAAATGTGTCTTTAAAAAGTTGTTGGCAGCCAAAGGTGCTAAAAAGGGTCCGTTCGGGTAGCTAATTTCTGATATTTTCAATTCAAAATTGGTTTCGGGTAGCTCGTGAAAAAATGAATTTTACGTTAATCTCTTTTCAGGCCAAAAAATTGGAAAATCAGCTACCCGAACGGACCCTTTTTAGCACCTTTGCCAGCCTATAACTTTTTAAAGACAAGTTTTCAGAATTTTTTCACAACTGAGACCCCTATTATCTTGAAATTCTGAGTTGAGCCATATATACAGAATAATATTTCTAGAATAGTTCACTCCCCCTTTAATGAATTTTAAAACTCACTAAAATCCTGATCACAATAGATTCCAGCAGCAAAAACTAGGATCACGAAAAGCTTGATCATTATGAGATTCTGAAATTTCAAAAGTGGGTTGAGGGTTTTATTTTCTAAACAAGAGAAACATAAATAAAAGAAGACCAAACAAGAAGAAAAAGTGCAGAAAGAAGATGTTGGGAGATTTTTAATTATATTATGCTCATAGTAAATTGTCTCTTTTTCAAGTATATGGAGATGTATTCAAGGGTGATTTTAAACGACGACATTTTTTTTTTCAAAAAGCAAGTTCAGGATGACAATAAAAATCAAATGACGATGTTTTATAAATCCATGTCTTTACAAAACGCTTTTCACATTCCCATCAGAAAAAAAAAGTTGGAAACAATTTGATAAATGTGACCATCTCCCCCCGCCTACAATTTGTTTATTTTCACTATGATGAGGGAGAAATTTCAGAGGAAAAAATGATTCATCAGGATATCAAATGGAAAATATTTTCTGTTTTTCAAAGCTTCTCGAAATTTTTTTTGCGAAACTGGATGATTCATTAGATGAAGATTCCGGAAATAATGGACACTGTAGAATTTATACAAAGGCGCCTTATCGACTTCACTTGGTTTTGTAATTACTTCTATAACTCTCCTCGTCACCACTCCCATGTGGTGTAGTGGTTAGGATTCGTGGTTTTCACCCACGCGGCCCGGGTTCGATTCCCGGCATGGGAAGCTTCATTTTTTTCTCTCCATTTTATTTACTTTGTAACTGTTCAAACATCGATTCTGGGATATCAAATATCGAAATTAGTTTATTTTACAAAAACGTCATAACAAAAACAACAAAAACAACAAACAGTTCATATTTCCCGCCAGATTTCGTTGTTGTCTCAACTTTAGCAGTTGTGGTGGTTGGTGTCTTTGTCGTTGGACCGATTCCATTGGCATTTGTCATTTGGAAACTGATAATAGAAGAAGACGTTGGGTTGTTACCAGTGTAACTAGCGGTTAGATATGTTCCATTTGCAACACGAGCTTGATTTGTTACAGTACTAGTGTATGTAACACTAGCTGGCTGTGAGCCTGGGGTTCCAACTTTGATGTTCATGATTTCTCCGGCTTGATGGACAATAACAGATTGAAAATTGAATGCGAATGTCATTAGCTGAGTGGATTCTGAAAGTTTTTTCACATTTGAAGCTGCTTCAAATACAAAGTCAAAAACTAACCGAAAGTATAATTGTAGCTTGGTAAAGCTCCAGGGTTCCACAGAGATGCCGAAAAGATATAACCAAGTCTTCCATTATAGGCTGCCAACCAATTGTTAGCTTCCGTAGACAATGTAATAGAAAGTTCTGGACCGAGTGTGACCATTGTGAACAGTCTTCCGGGAATCATTTGTGGCATGTAGAGACTCACAGGTCGTGAAGAACTGAAAATACGAAACTAGTACCATATTTCAGCTTCCACACTTACACATAAGAAAGAAGAACATTTGGAATATCAGATGGTGTTAATGGTCTCACATCCGCTTTGAATGAATTACTTCCAAAATTCAAATCCGTAAGGAAAGATGTATCGCTGTCTCCCGCGCAGTAGAAAGTGTAAACATTTGAAATTCCATCCATGAAATTCTTTGGGATCGTGACGTTTTTTGTGTAGGCCACAAATGTGTAGGTATCATATGTTATGATTGCTAAAAATCTGATGTTTTTTGTAAAAAAAATTACTCACATTTGTAATCGTTTCCCAGAGCAAAGTTAGACGACATAGTACCATAGAAATTAGCCAATGTGGTTGCGTTTCCGCTGGATTTTGAGAATTTCGTAGACATCACATAGTCATAGAGATTTCCCACAAATGGAGCAGTGACATCAGCTCCATCATAAACATAGATGGATCTTAAACTGGGGTCGACTAAACTGATATCGTCTAGTTTAGCGGTATTGATCACCACGCTGTCGTTTTTAGGCGAGATAATCGTGTAAGTTGCTATCTGTTTAGTTGCAAGATTGATCTGAGCTCCAGTTGGATACAAAAATTGGTGGTTGAGTGTCGCGAGTGTCACTAGAATTTTATAGACATTGATTCAGTATGTGTTACGAGATCTTACTGTCGATGGATTCATAACTGAACCAGAATCGAGAATTGCCCGTTTTCGTTTTGATTTGAAGACTGGCCGATTGAGCGGGTGCAAAGAATACAGTCTCTCCAGCAGTATATCTGAAACACGGAAGGTTGTCTAAGAATCATTTCAATAAATCTCACTTCTTTTGTGTTCCAAGTGCATTTGTAACAACTAAAAACTCTCCAGATCCATCTGTCACATCTGCTCTTATTGTCAATTTGAAAACATAGCCATCGTCAATTAGAAACTGAAACCTCACTACTTTCCTACTCCCACGTTTCCAGAATCACTTACATTAATTGTGCAGTCATAATTGTTTGGAAACGTTGTCAGCGATAACTGATCTTTTGGGAATGTTCCACTCTGTTTATAAATCGGATCCGTAGGACAAGTGAAATCCACGGCAACCGCATAGTTTGCAGAAATCAGCAAAAAAAGAGCAACTGGGAAAAAGTGTGTAGCCATCGGTGAAAATAGAATCAAACTGATAAAAGAACTCTTCGGCTGCAAGTGGTGTCTGTGTTATCAGATGACGTGAACTCTTTTTATATGCACAGTATGAATCATTTTAATATCGGAAAAAAGTTTAAAGTAACAGGAAAATAGTGTCTAGTTAGGGATGACAGTAAGATCGCTGTTAAGGAAGGCTCCGTGATGGGCGTTGCCGAGAGTGAGGATATTGTCAGCAAGCACTTTTGTAGCGTCAGAAATCTGAAAAAAAAATGATGATATTTTTGGGTGTTGTCATGAGAATGGAAATTAATAGAGGTTTCGAAATTTGATGATTTGTTAACGCCCTGATTAACGATGCTAATCTTGTCGGCAACTTGTATTATTGTTCATATTATAGAATCACTGATAAATTGACCAAAGAAACGTCGGAAAATAAATTTATTTTCAAACTTTTTGAGGCCAAAAGGCGGCACAGCTCGGTTTGAGATGTTCTTTCCATTTCCTTTCTCATCAAAAAACTCTTTTTCCGCTCACCTCATAGAGTGCATTCTGTCCTCCCATATCAGTCTTCACCCATCCTGGACAGAACGAGGTAATCAAAATATGATCCTTGGCCAAATCAATCGAAGCAGATTTCATGAAGGAGTTGAGTGCCGACTTGCTCATACGATAAGCTACAAGTGGTCCATTGAAAGTTCCGTCGATTTTCTCAACTGAAGCAGCCGTCGACGAGATGTTGATAATGGCGGAACGATTGATTGAGAATCCATCCCCTCCGTTCTTCTCAGCGGCTTTTTTGAGCAGTGGAAGGAATTCTTGAGTCAAAATTCCAGTGGAGACGGCGTTGGTTTCAATGTTTTTCAGCATGGTTCTACGATTCTTCTCTCCCTCGACGTCGTAAGGGAGAAGGATTCCAGCATTGTTGAGAAGGACGGTGAGTCCGTTGTCTCCGACGAGTTTCTCAACCTGAAATCGGAAAATTGATCAAAAGTTCGACGTCTGGAGATACAAACACTATTTAATCGATTTTGGAATTCCAGGATTCTGATTTTTTTGTGTTATTAGAATATCCTTTATTACTTTTGAGTTACATTATTCTCGTTCAAAAACTGTAAAACTTATTATTGAAATTTCCCAAGTTTCAAAGAGCTCCATTGCAAAAAAAATTTAGAGCTTTCCAGATGATTTGTTTTTCTTGTAGGTCATGTCGAATACAATAATTTTGTTGATTTTGTGGTTTTGATCTACATACAGGATAAAAAAGTGAGTGGGAAGCTCGAAATTTTGAATTTACCCAATTTTGCAATGGAGCTTGTTGAAACTTGGGAAATTTCGATAATATGTTTGTGGCGAATCATATAAAATCATCTCCTCATAATCGACTTACCTCGGTGTACAGCTTGCTAATCGACTCATCACAATCAATGTCCAATGGCAAAATGTGAAGACGAGAGTCTTTGAGACCACTGAGCTCCTGAAACTTCTTTTAGTACACTCAAAAGTTAGCAAAACTATACCTCAGCCTTGGTTGGATCTCTGCATGTGGCAATGATGACTTGAATATCCTTTACATTGAGAAAATGCTTCAGAAGACCGAGACCAATTCCACGATTGGCACCGGTGATGAGGATGCTTTTTGGGGCCATTTTTCGGGAGCTTCTGAAAAAGTCAAAGTTGAAGAAGTGAGAAAATGATTGAAAAGATGGAAGTTAAAAAAATAGATACTCTCAATTTGAGGTGAAAACAAGGCAAAAATAGCAAAAATGGCAGGTGGGGACAACGTATCCGATTTCTATCTTCTCCCTCACTCGTCCCTCGTTTTTTGCTGTCTAACCTCTCTCACAATTACATACTCTATGGTAATTGCCCTACTAGGGGTGATCGATCACTCGCCCTTTGCAAGGTTACCTACAAACAGAAGAACAAGAACAGGTGATAGGTTTTGTAAAAATAAAAAAAATTTCCTCAAATTCGGAATCCAATTATAAGGGAAATGAAAAAGCAGAAGAGTATTATGCGATTGCGAGTTTTGTCATTGTTTGCTCTCGGTTTCTGAAAACATATTGGCCTCTATTTTCTATCTGCGTCTCCAAACTTTTCCAAAAAAAAAAAGATGATTTAGAAAAGAAACTGTGACAGATGGAGAGTTTTAGGAGGAAGAGTCACAGAGAATGGTCACAAAATATTTTGAGGGAATAAGGAAACGTAATAAAAACCTAAAAAATGTTCTTTAAAGCTGCTTTTTCGGCATGGTCTTCGTAACCGTTTAAAAATGGATATAAGTAAGAAAACTATCTTTCTATCGAAGATTGATTATGAAGAGTTTCCACTCGATTCACACTTCCAGAAACAGCTAGATCTCTAAAGGCCTATCAGATGAAATATTTTGTCTCTCACCAAAAGAGCCAACCCACTTCTTGAACTTTTTTGCTATCCTCTATTCCAATGAATCGCACGGCGAAATCGAATCGATTCGAATTATACTTTTCTCGCGTTTTTTTCTTGAAGTCCGGCACCAGCCGACTAAAATTACCATAAAATCTCTTTTAGAAAGACATGACATTCTATTTTTCCATTACCTAAGAAAATTTTTTCGAATTCTCAAAATGGATCATAACATCTGTTGGAGGAAAAATTTGAAACCTTGCGAAATCTTGTGACTGTTGCAGTCATATTTTGACGAGGATTCTAATAAGACTGATTTCGATTCGTTTCAATTTTAAGAATGTTCTCGTTTTGAGCTCATTGGGGTGTCTTTCAATTAAATGTGTTCTTCTATTACAGAGGTGTTCTTCTAATAGATTTTATGGTATACTCTTACACGGCTTGCCATACTTGAAAAAATCGCGAAAGGCGAATTTTAAATCGAGTCGATTTTGCCGGGCGATTCATATGAATTCAAATTTGAATAGAGGATACTCTTCTTCCACGAATGTTTTTTGTCTGATTCTCCGAGCTCTCTATACTTTTTCCGCTTTTCTTATCTGTCTGTTGTCTCTCCATTAGGGATTCTAATCCTTTCTTCCATATGTTGTTTTATATGCACTTTCATGCGAATTCATCAATTCAAACCCAAACTTTTATTAAAAATGAAAGTGTTCCCCTTACTCTCTATGGAATAT
Organism: Caenorhabditis zanzibari; assembly: GCA_963966625.1. Classification (NCBI taxonomy): domain Eukaryota; kingdom Metazoa; phylum Nematoda; class Chromadorea; order Rhabditida; family Rhabditidae; genus Caenorhabditis; species Caenorhabditis zanzibari. The sequence goes on along the minus strand of OZ016472.1, from coordinate 8,041,422 downwards.
GATAATCTGAAGAGCGCAATTTTTGGTATGGACACCTGTGAGGCGTAAGTTTTAAATCTTTTTTTGCTGTATATAATTTCAATCAATATTCAGTGTATCTCTTGCAATGATATCATCTGAAATTCGAAAAATGGTTCGAATGCGAGATCTCGGAGATGTCAAAATTGATACATTGTATTGTTGTGGCAGATGCACGATAGAAATTCAATACAAAGATGGGACATCTAGCAAAATGCTTCTTTATCATTGTAAAAGCTTCCCAGTTACAAAAAGTGTCTCATATAAAATCGGAGGATATCGCTTCAAAATCAGGTATGTGCTCAAAAGGCTATTATTTTCAGATATTCCAGTTTCAGCAAAACTCGAAATACATGCGTCATTTATACCGGAGAATTCTACAGAGAAGCATCGATAATGCTTTTGGAACATCTTCTAACCATGTTCAAATCCTCCAAAGTATACTTGAATACGAAGTATTTGACTGAAGAGTTGCTTCGTTTATTGATGACGTGTGAAGCTTTCAATTATGTTCACAGATTGTCCGTTCATGGCAGCGGTTCTGAACGTGATTCATTTCCAAAAATGTTCATAGAGACCTTGACATCTCCACGAAGTAGATTGTTGTCTCCTGAGTATCGGCCAGTAATTTCTGAAGTGAGTGTAACCATATAATGATATTATCTCAATTTTCGATATAGTATTTTGCATACCATCTGTTATATTTTTGGGCAATCTGTTCTTTCTAACTTTTGGTTTTCAGAATCGCTTTCGAACTGAATCTTCTGAAGCATGGATCGAAGACCTTCATGCTAGAGACTGTCCGCAAATCGAAACTGCCATTAGTTTGAACCCATACGTGTCAAATCTGTTCAAATCTGCAATCAGATCATGGAAACAAGGCACAATTCCGATTTATCAAGATATAAAAATAAGATGTTCTTTCGAATACCTAATGCAGTACTCTCAGCAATTGTCTATAATCGAAGGTTTTGAAAATTTGAAGTGTTGGGACGCCAATGGCAAAAAAGACATATTCAAGTATAGTCCAATTTCCGATAATTCAATATTAAAGAGAATTATTTTTTCAGCAGAAAACGGGGATTCCGTTTGATGTTCGGATATGACTTCGAACTCTGCAATGATATCTGTGCGTCGTATTTCTTGTACACAGATGGTGGTAGTGATAAACTGTATATGGAGTTTGTCATTTGGAAACCAGCGATTACCAATTGAACTTTTTTTGGGATCTCACTATGTCTTGATTTTTCTGCGATAATAAACTTTAAAAATAAGTGTTTCTCGTATTTCACTGTCTTTAGTTTTCCAAAACCTTCGAGTTCACATTGAAGGAGGATTCCAGGCAAAATGAATTTATGGTTCAATCGATGCAAAATTTCATTCTGGTTCCGAATATCATAATAAAAATGCTCAAAGATGCATCTCAGGTCCAAAAAACGCCGTCAAATTTACAAAAAAGTTATCCCTCGTGGCCGAACTTTTGTCGATTTTTTCACGTGGATTTCAATTTTTGCACTGTTTACGTGAAAAGTTAGGCCAGGAGGGATAACATTTTTGCAACTTTGATGACATTTTTCTGGCCTGGGAAGCATTTTTTAGAGTTTTCATTGTGATATTCGGAATCAGCATGAAATTTTGCATCGATTGAACCACAAACTCATTTTGCTCGGAACCCTCCTTTAAATTATTTTTGATAAGTATTCAAAACATTTATTCTGGGATTCGTAAAGTTTTGCAACGTCATTTCAAATATTAACAACCCTATTTCGAATTTTTCAAAAAGCCGTAAAGTTCTCTAATCTACAGTTAAAGTGATGTCGTTAGCCCCTCAAACTTAGAGATCCCGTTTTTTCCAGAAGTTCGAAGTAGAGAACTGTTTGCTTTTTTCGTACCAATGCTTCGTGATTACGTCACAAAAACCGTTTTGGGATTTCACCTGATCACTGAAATTCGGTTTCAGACTCAGTCAAGAAATAAGTTTCAGACACCCAAACAAGTCTACGTACAGACGAAGACGTCGTCGACAATTCTCTCACACAACCATCACTTCCTATCGGGAATAATACATAACTTCGTTTTTCCCTGCAAATAATATCTCAAAACAATCAATTCTACTTCCGGTTCTTTTTTGTGCACACCTTGTATCTGCTTTATTCTCAGTTATCGCACGTCATCATTCCCCAGATTCTTTGAAATCTGGTTCACTACCAGTTGATCAGCCAAATAAACAGGTGTTGCTCTCGTTTTCTCTTCAGACATCACCTGCCTTTTATTATGTTTTTCTTTTTCCCGACTTTTCCGTTTTAAGTAATATCTTTGTCAGTATCAAAGTCTGGAAATGTCAGTCTTAAATGGTGATCATGATCTCTGAAATAAGTTCCGTATTGATATACACTTTTTGTTATGAATAGCGTTAATAATGAAAAGGAATGTTTTTTATGGGGGCAGAAGATGTTAGAATGTTTTTGAACATTGTGCCTAGCTCACTATTTGGTTCCTTTTTGCTAATGAGATTTCACGGGCATGATATGATATAAGTTTAGAACTAGAATTCTCTACACTTTATCACAAAAACCTTTTCCCAAGGTCTCAAGATTATGTTGATTACCAAAGGACCTTGTGACTGGATTTTCCCATGACAAATCCATCAGTGTAATTCTTGAAAACTCATGATTATGGATACGATTACTCTCCTCAATTTAGCTGCAAATTTCAGCTAAGAAAACCAAAAATATGAATGGGGAAAACAGTTTCAAGTCGAGTAATCAATCACTATTTGATTCATATTCTACCTGCAGGTGGTTTTAAGAATTTCAAGAGCTTGTCACGTTTTCAGAGTATGACTTTTAGTTTCGTAGAATTTAAGAAGTTGTGAGATTCTAACTACTTCTGATTCTGATTTTTGACTTGTATCTTCCTTGAAAATGCGAATTCGTGTCCCTCCGTTCTATTCTTGTCTTCTCAAAAATCATTCACTTATTCTTTTCTCAATATTACAATGTTCTGTCTAGCTGACAATTCTGAATAGCTGACAATTTCCTCTTGCATGAAGTCGTCATTGTCCTTCCGTTCTAGAAAACCGATCTTGTGATAACTCTTTCGAGAACTATAATTATTTTCATCTAGCTGAAACATGTACTTTTCTGTAATCGACATTGATGACAAGCTTTCAGTTCATAATTAGTCCCTATGAACTTTTCTCTGTGAAAAGTTTTCCGGTGTAATTTCCGAAAAGTAAGACCTTTTGCCAAAATTTGGTCAAATGTTTGATTTTAGAGCTGAAATTATTTCATTTTTATTATAAGTCTTGCTCTCCTACTTTTCAAAGGTAACGTAACACTTGGTAACAAAGTTTTGCTAGAATCAGAACTTATTGTTTGTTTTTTTTTTCAAAAGAAGTCTACTGAAATTATCGTATTGGTCACGTTTGACTACTGTACGAGTCAATTAGGCCTTGGAAGTCGATATAAACGGAAAACTTTTAGAAGAAGAAGAGGCTGAGCCCTCACAACAAAACTACAGCAAAATTTACTCTCAGATTACGGTATAAATTGTTTAAAGGTCGTTAGGAAATTTTTCTGTCGAACATCCGTAGGGAAATTTGGATAACACTTGTGCATCCTCATTTCATTTCCAAAGAAACACGAACTAGGAATTTTTGGTTTCGGATTTTTCGCAGCCGGACATTTCGCAGCCGGGCATCTCGCAACCAAAAATATTTTTCGTGTAATTTGACAATCGTCATTGGCATACATTATTGTCATTTTTGCAGTTATTTTGAAGTAAATTATGCAGAAAATACTGCATTTTTGGCTACATTTTGATTGGATGCATCTTTATTAGTTGCATTTCACTATGAACCACAAAAGTCTATTTTTTTAAAGATTTGGTCCAAAATTTTGAGGCTTCCCTTCTTCGTTTCACTTTGGATTAACACTTCCACATTTACGCTTCTGTTTCTTATCTGTTTTTAGTGACTTCCCCCCATTGTTTGGCTTCTGATCTGTAGGCGTTTTATCTTCTTCCTCCATTCATTCCATTTTCTTTGCCTCCCCAAATTATTTCGTTGTTCCGCCATGCTCCCAAAAAAGCTTTTAAAGCGTGACTGTGCTGATTATGTTCACGAAAAGAGAAAAAGAGCCAATATATATTTGATTACCTGAGCCATGGCTAGAGACGGAGACATAAGCCAAAAACAAAATCAAAGAGAGAAAACCGATGAGAAAAAATGGAAAGAGAGGTTACCCTGACAACGTCCAATTTTCGCCTCTTTTTCTCTTTCTCCCGTTTTTCGTAGAGCTCACATTCATTTTCTCGCCGTTTTCCTTCCGCTATCACGACACCTTGTTATGTTCACAAAATCATTCTATTCTTGCCTCATCGTCAATTCATTTCTGTCAAAACTACGAAATCCATTGTCACATTGTCAACCTGATCTAATAGAATCTTTGTCAAAGTGATTATGATGTGGGATTGAGGACAGAGTTGAATACAAAATATGAAGGAAAAGAAGAGGAAAGAATAGAAAGGGGACGTCATCATCATGAGGGATTAGACATTCCCGATCCTCCCTATTCAATTCTTATCCTTTTCACACACACACATTTTACTCGCTGTCTCTATTCCTTAAAATTTCAAATAGTACTTTTGCTTCGAGATCCCCCTGGAACCTTCCGAGGGGAACGTCATTTGTGTAGTGGAACTACGCAGGTGGAATCTTGTTATTTCTATGTAGGTCATTCTTAGAAAAATAGCCATTTCTGGTGCCCATCGCCTTTGTTTTTCCGCATTTTCCCATTTTTAAGTATGCTTTCAAGCCGGGGACTTCCGGGATTCCATCAAATTTTCATCTCATTTACCAAATTCTCATTCAGAAATGAGTGAAGAATTGTAGTGGAGGGAATTCGGGAATTCAATTGTTTTGTCTTGATGCCCAATTTTTTTCTCTCGTTGTCTCATAACTGCGGCAAATTAGGTTTTTTCCCAAACGGCTCCAGTTTTCGTGAATATTTTTCTTGTTTTTGATAGTTGGGATTCTCAAGCGGATAGGAGAATCGTATAGTTTTTCTGATGAGTTTTGAGATTGGACTCAAGTTGTTGTGGTTGATGTTAAGGATAGTATTACAAGTCCCTCAACTTTCCAATACTTCGAAAGTAATATCTTCCACGTGTACAATTACTGCACAATTTCAGCTTAAATTTTTAGAAAGCGAGCTTGAGCATATCAATTTTAAGATAGCGAATCAAATATCCCTTCGAATCCTCCCTAAATTTGGAAATCATGCTATAATATCCATAATTATATTCCTTCCATTATATTTTTTTTTCACTTTCTTGGACAACATTTGTTGTAAGATTTTAGTTTCTTACCTGTTTCCATCAGTTATTAGTCTGACTTACCATGAACCCTCTTCTTCCTTTTTCGAGATGTGTGTTTTTCTGTTTTTTTTTTTGAGAATCCTCCTCTTAATTTCCCATATGTATCATCTTATTCAATTTAATCAAGAGTAGGCGGGGCAAACACTTCAGAATTCGGTACCCCGAAGACTATCACTCGCAGACTTCCTTCTTTCGTTGTTCAAAAACACTACTATTTTCCTCAACAAAATCTGAAAATCTCACAAGCTCGATATTCGAAAACATGACAAATGAGAACTTTTCTGAAGTGTGTGCAATCAAAGCCTAAACGACGTCATTTTTTTGCAGATGTTGAATTCTCTTTGTTATAGATTTTCAGGTTCTCCCAGAGAACTCATGATCAGTGTGTCGCCCGGGGACGAAAATCCCGGGATATCCCGGGATATTTTGAAATTTGAAATTTTAATTTCCCGGGATATCCCGGGATTACGTGTTGTGAAATTTTCATCCCGGGATTCATCCCGGAACTCGAGGATGATGAAATCCCGGGATTTGAAAAAAAAATTACCACGTTGAGTTTTTCAGTGAAATTGCGTGTTTTTAGCACAAACAAATCGTGGATTCTGACTGATTCCACATAGATCGGGGAAGAACTCCAAAAAAACCATAAAATCCCGGGATATCCCGGGATATTTTTAGAAAAAAAAGAGGAATCCCGGGATTGCGTCATCCTGGGACCCGGGATATCATTTTTAAAATCCCGGGATCCCGGGATCCCGGGGTCACGTGATCCCGGGAAAATCCCGACCCGGGATAACCCGGGGTAAAATAAAACTTTTATTCCCGGGATTCCCGGGATTTTCATCCCGGGGCGACACACTGCTCATGATCTTTGACTGATTCTTTGATATTTTGACTTCTCGATTCACAAATGTTTCAGACACAACTCATCTCATCTGTGTCGAAAATCCATCGGGTAATGATCAGATGGACATGTCCCATGTCCTCGTCATTGCTCCACTCGTCGTTTTTGCCTTGTTTTTCCTAACGGTGCTCGTTCTTCGCTCGTTTTTCCTAATGAGGTAAGTGAGTCAGTGAGACTTTTGAATTGGGGGAAAAACAACGGGAACTGTGAAATCTAGAGGTTTGGTGAGAAACTAATGAGTCAAAGTAACAATGGACTTTCTCACAAGGGGCTTCCTCGAACTCTTGAGTTGAACTTTTTCTGAAACTTCGTCCCTAGACTAAGTTGACCCTGAAAAGCCCAAATCTGCAATAAAAAGTGGCCAAATGTTCACGCAACTCAAGATATGAGCCATCAAAGTTGCAGCCAACACTAAAATCGGGGTACTTTGAGGACCCATATCTCAGCTCAAAATCACTTTCAGAAGGTCTAGTTTTTTGTATTAGACTCAGAATTTGCCGATCAACAAAGTCCAATACTTTTTGAACAAAAACATTTTTGAGCCAAAACTTTGAAATTTTGCCACCATTTGGGTGGGAAATTTTTCGATCAATCTGGAGTTACCAACTTTATTTTTCCAATTCCCTAAATGATGGAATGAAACAAACTATATGTGTTTGTAACAAGGTTTTTTAAAGTTTCATGACATTTTCCGAACTTTTTTTTTACTTGGCTGACCTGTTTAGGGCCAAAAACCTTCTAGGACTTTCAGTCATCATTTGACCTATAAAAAGGTTCCTAACCGACTGAAAAATACATGAAATTCATGAACACTTTTTTGCAAACATTTATCTTTTGATTTCAACTTTCAATCACCAAATTGGACAAAAAGAAATGGCAAAACAAGCAATCCGCACCCATTTGGTCGGAAATTTTCGTTGTTCTGGCTCAAAATTTTTTTCTACAAAAAAGTATAGGACATTGTTTGGTATAAAATTCTAAGTACAAAACAAAAAACTAGACGTTCTGAAAGTGATTTTGAGCCAAGTTATGGGTTCTCAAAGAACGCCAAAAGCACTGGTAACTGCAACTTTGAGGGCTCATATCTCGAGTTACGTAAACATTTGGCCACTTTTTATTGCAGATTTGGGGTTTTCAGGGTCAACTTAGTCTAGGGACGAAGTTTCAGAAAAAGTTCAACTCAAGAGTTCGAGGAAGCCCCTTGTCAGAGAACCATATGATTAGAAAGATCTGCATCAAAATACGGGTGAGGTACCAATTATGATTCTGACTTCTTCAAAAGTCAGAACTTCATACATGTGATCAGGGACTTTTTGGGCCTTCGCGGGCCTTCAATTTTCTCTACTTCAAATTCAAAATTTTTGGTCGATCTTTTTATCAAAATGTAGAACTCGATGAGATCTATAAAATGGTACTAATATCACTTCGATTGCCTAAATCAGTTTTTGTATAGAACTTGTAGAACACACAGGCGGCGTTTTCGGCCCGCATATGCTCAGCTCGGGTGTTTTACAAGTTCTAGACAAAAACTGAGATAGGCAATCTGAGTGTTTTCGGTACCATTTCATAGATCTCATCGAGTTCTACATTTTGGTATAAAGATCGACCAAAAATTTTGAATTTGAAGTACAGAAAATTGAAGGCCCGCGAAGGCCCAAAAAAGCCCGGATCACATGTATGCAGAACTTGGAAAGCGAAAAAGTCGGAGGGGACTTATCACGTTCTCAATACTGTAAGTGTTCTCAGCGTCACGTTCCATTATCACCGCTAGTACGAGGAAGTTAATTAACAGATTCATAACCGGAAGTCCCATTTGTTTATACCGTTTTCACCTAACATTGTTATGATCGATGAAAACCCGAGAATAGTTGAGTGTGTTCTGATAGGGAGTGTGTTTTGTGATTCTCGTTACTCAAAAAACAAAATAGAGGAACTAATAATTTCAGAGAGGAGCAACGAAGGGATCGAATACGAAGAGGTTGTCCCGTGTCCAGTATGTCCAGCAACGACACCGGAATCGAGATATCCTGTAACAACTACAATAACCTCAACCATCGTAACAATCATCACTCAAATAACAATAATCCGAGTCCGCCAAGTTACTATGCAGAGGTGATGGCAACTAGCTCATCGGCTCTCTATCCAGTGTATGTTCCACCGTATGCCGCACCATTGATGTCGTTGAGAGATCCAAGGCAGTTCCAGGTAGGGGAAATTTGAAAACTCGAAATGAAATCTATGTGTAAAATTACAGGGACTACCTGGATTGGCAGCGCCTCCACCGTATCCACCACCGCCAAGTTATCATCAGATTAGCAGTTTCCCAGAATTGCCAAGTGGTGAGTTTCAGTTTAAAAAAGGGAAAAAAAGTCCTCAAGCTACAAGCATACAGTATTCCTCAATAAAACTTGACCACAAAAATATCTACTTTTCCGTTTTCCAGCCCCACATGCCGTCATCGATGTTGCTCAACAGCCAAGAATCACAAAAACGCGTCTAGAAGTCACTCCAGTAGAATAACTTTTCTCCCAAAAAAATGCTCATCTTCTCAGGACCACTTCCATGTACATTTCTGTATTAATTGCCACATTTTTAATGCCAAACTCATTAGTATTCTTTAACATTCTTCTCTTCTTCAACTTCTCCAAAGTTATTCCGGGTATATCTTTTTTTTGACATTCTTGTTTCGCTTTGCTTTGATAAAATCTTTTATAACACAATGATATCATAATGAAATTGTTTTCGAATGGCAAACACATTCAGAGCTCGAGGGAAAAAAGTTACTCTGCCTTGACAACATAATCAATTTTGAGCGTGTGAAACCAGGCATGTTGATTGCCGAACCACAGCCGGTAGGTTGCTGGAAAAATACATAAGGCTCATAATTCTAAAAATTTGGAATTACCTGTTGAGGGACACACCAGTTTATCAAGGCAGGGGACGATAGTTGGTCCCGGGATCTTCTGAACGTGAGAAAAGTTAGATTAAAGGGGTACTAAAGTGTTCCAAAAAAGTGGGATATTTTTATATGAATCGATTCAGATTGTTGTAGACAAGAAAAAATCCTCTTGGAGACATGTCCAAAAATTGACCTAAATCGAGTTACAAGCTCTCAAAGTGCCAAAAAAGGGCTTCCGTGGTCCTATTTTATTTCACGGAGGACCACGGAATTTTTCTGACTGTGAGTTTTTTTAGCTGAAAATAGGACCACGGAAGCCCTTTTTTGGCACTTTGAGAGCTTGTAACTCGATTTAGGTCAATTTTTGGACATGTCTCCAAGAGGATTTTTTCTTGTCTACAACAATCTGAATCGATTCATATAAAAATATCCCACTTTTTTGGAACACTTTAGTACCCCTTTAATCGAATTTTGAGAGTTCTAAAACTTACACTGAAAAGTGGATAGACTCTTGTGCAATTCTCATTGTCTGGCGAGTTGTGTGGAATCAACGGCAATTCGTAGATCGCGAAAGCAAAGTGTCCGTTTGTGTGGATTTCCCAGGATAACGTTTGACCCTAGAATTTTTGATAGTTCAAGTCATTACATTGATATCAGGGCTGGGCGGCAACAATTTTCAGCAACTCTTTCAAATGTGAATAACTTTTTTCAGGGGGATCAGGTAAAAATACAGTCAACAAAGAAAATGTTCCTTATTAAAAAAGCTATCGATTGATCAAAAATTCGTCAAAAAAATTCGTCAACTCTGTTAATTTTGAATGAAATTTGCAAATTTCATTCAAAATTAACAGAGTTCCGCTTCGTGTTGCCGAAAAAGTAGCCGAAATTGCCGAAATCGGCAAATTTTCGACAATACAGGACGTACCTCTGTTAATTTTGAATGAAATTTGACGGTTTTTTAATCAATCGATAGCTTTTTAAATAAAGAACATTTTCTCTGTTGACCGTATTTTTGCCCGATCCCCCTGAAAAAAGTTATTCAAATTCGAAAGAGTTGCCGAAATTTGTTGCCGCCCAGCCCTGATTGATATTATTCAACTCACAGTCTTCACTTCAATATCCACGTGCCCAGTCTTTCCTGCTGACACAGACAAATGATCAGCATTCGCCGGAACCTTTCCCTTATAATAATTTTCCTCTGGGAACGGAACACATTTCTCAATAGGAGCAGTAAACGGTCCATCGTCCTCTTCATCATTCCAATACGATGGAAGACATCTTCCCTCTGCCATTTTCAATACATCAACTCTCCATTCACCGCCCAAAATGTTGCATTTGTTGCGAGTTCTCTCTGGGAGCAGAGGTTTAGCAATTGTCCAGATGGCAGAAATAAATGCTGGAACATTAACGAGAACAAAGCTGTGGACCAGTTCAACGTAGTGTTCTGCCATAAATGCAGAAATTGCAGAGAGGCCTCCGGTAAGAAGAGTGATCGTCTTCTTGTCAAATTTGATTCCAGTCAAATCCATAATATAAATCACTGAACATTGTTGATTCGTTTTCTTTTCCAGATCCATAACTGCCTTCAGCATACTTTCCAAATCATGAACTCTAGCCCTGAGGACTTCATTCGTAGGGTAGGATTGGAGCATTCCCCAGTAGTCATTGGATCCAGTTTGTTCGATATTCACAATTGTATTTGGAATGATTCCAGACTCTCCAGTAAGACCGGTCTAAATTTTTACTAATAAACAATTACTCAATAAGAAAACCGGTTACCTTCCAATGATGATGTACAGGGTGATCTCTTGGCTTATCAGCCAGACCATCCAAATCCCAATCAGATTTTCTGAACAACAAATGGTTTATGAGTTTTGGCTTGATGACTTCTAGTTTGTAGTCGTGACCCTTGAGCCAACGGAGCAAGTTGAAATCGGTGTCGTAGTAGGGGGTGAGCTGGAAACGGGAGATTTGAAAAAATCACTATGAAAAAGTAGCTTCGAATCTTGGTAAACCCAAAATTTCAATTTCAAACTTACATGTTCCTTCACAGCTTCTCTCAACTCGTTGATCGCCACCCGATCACTCTCCGAAATCGACATTTTTGATGCCAACGCAAAAAAATATTAGAAGAAAATCAATTCAGAATTTTGCGACGACGATGAATCTCTTCTCGTTGGAACTTTCCTGTCTTCTCGGAAAGTGTTGAACAGAATACAGACGCAGACATGGAAAGAAGGATGCGCGGTGATTTAGGTCAGAGAAGAAGAAGAATCGGATGAATGGATATTTGAGTGTGGAAATCCGAGGGAATAGAATAGATTGATGGATCTATGGATAAAACGGGGAACGTTTATATTTTGAAAGATGAACGATAGACTTTTTGAAATGTCATTATGGTACCTGGGGACAGTTTCAGCAGACTGTACTTGCACACTTTTTGAAGAGCAAACACTTTAATCATTCTTCTTATCTGAAAATACCCGGAGACACCCTGCCATCACCGTCTTATATAAAAGGAATGACTAACTTTTTTATGATGACGCCATGCAACTTTTCTTCTTATTTTTAGTGGCGATTTGTTCGATTTTTTCGGTTAAAGCAGATGAATTGACATGTCCAAATTCACCAGTAACTGGAGATGGGAAGTTCCCGTCAGGAGGATTGACAAAGTTTCCAGCTAATTATGGGTGCGCATTTGAGGTTTGTGACTATAAAGGGTTCAATTTCAGTTTTGAAGATTTCAATATGTTTCAGTTCAAAATCCCGAGAGGAAAAATCGTGAAGTTTATTGTTCAAACTGATGCAACTGCAAAGGGGGATCAAGTAAAAATTGTAGATTCGGTGGGAACGCTTTATGAGTGAGTTGGAACGTTTAAACTTGTTCATTTTCTTAAGTTTTTTTTTGTTTTAATAGGGCGATGATAATAGCTGATGGATTTGAAAAATTTATCCAATTTTAATAGGTATATACATTTTCAGAATGGATGGGCCAGAATCATTGCTTTATGCAGCTGCTGACAATGCAAAAATTTCGATAAATACTACAACCAACACCGCCAGTTTCTTCGTAATGTGGCAGTACATTGATGTCACCACTTACGCTAAAATCCAGTATCCAACTGGCTCAATTTTATCCCTCAACTTCCGTCAAAACACATCCTATCAATTTACATCCTTTAAAAGTCGAGTAGCCTTTCACACTGCTACATTAGACAAAACCTTCGACTTGTCATTGTCTCAAATCTACGTTTATGATGGGGAAGATTTGACTGGAAATTTCATGGGGACTCTTATGGATTTCCAAAACACCAAAAACCTGTCAGCATCCACTGGAAATTCGCTAACTCTTGTCAACTTTTATGGTACCTACGCGAAATCTTTTGGAATCGCAAACGACTATTCTGCAGTTTTCGGCTACGATAGTTATGCTCTCACTTTATTATCAGGATCGTATACAAATATTGTGGAAAATAGAATGGTACCAAATATGTTGGAATCGGCTGTCACTTATTATTGCATCAATTGTGAAGAAGCTTACATAACATACTTGAATATGGCTGATCAAAGGAATGGACTCCAAACTGTTCACTTCAAACCGCAAACTCCAACTCACGTCAATAACAACTTACTGGTTTATGTGTAAGGTTTCGAGCAAAAAGTTCGAAGACAGATTCAAAGTTTCAGACAAGGAGACACGGATCAAAGAATGCCTCAACAAATTCTCACAAACACTTTTACAATGGTAATGTACCAGTGTGACCTACATATTTCACTGACACCTGGACCATTGTATATTTGGACTCTGGCAGATATTGGAAGAAAAGGATCAATTATTTCTCCATCGTTATGGAATCCAACAACGGCGGTAGCAGCTCCGTACTCTACTACTATCAGTAAGATTCAAACTTTATTACGTTTTTCAAACATTTTGGGTTTTTCAGCTACACAAGAGCGAGTGAAATTCGTTTTCAACCTGCAATCAGTTGTTATTGATAAAACTGGAGACAAAATAAGAATCGAAGTCGGAAGTTCCGGTGTGAAACCAGTGTTTGTCGAGTTCAATACGACATCACAGAACACTGGAATTAAAGCAGCATACGGTACTTATATGGCTACTTCATTTACGGGAACTACGAATTTAGCATCGTTCATTATGACTTTCGAAGTGGAGGTGAGCAAATAGTGTAAGACATTTTTGGATGTTCTTTTTTTCAGGTTAATGCTACAACAACAACAACAACAACAACAACAACAACAATTCCTGTAGAAACCACCACAAAATCATCGATGATGTTATTCAATTTTTCCTTGTTAACTTTGTTAGTAGCCAGATTGTTTTAAGTTTTCCTATAATTGTCTCCTCAATTCAAATTACTTATGAAATTATAACTCTTGTGCTCGTTGACTCATTTGGCTCGAAAACAGTTTAGAAAGTGAAAAATAATCTGCTACAGTTCTCCTAAACCTCTCTAACTCTACCCATATTTTCTTATCTGAAATTTCCGTCATCATACTTCCATCGACTGTAAACAGAGGTAACCTATATCATCAGTCATTTGATTTCAATCAAAACGAAACTCATGCATTTGTCTGTAATTCCTGTAATCAATACAATATTTTCCATATTCGGTGGGAATTCTGTGGATTTGACATGTCCAAAGGCTGTGATTAAAAGCGGAACTAGTCGCGGAGCATTCCCCGAGGGAGGATTGGCTCAGTTTCCAGCAAATTATTATTGCGGGATTGAGGTGAGTAAAGGAATACAACATGGTTTATATCTAGATTTTATTCCAGTTTGAAATCCCGTCAGGATATATCGTGAAGTTCCGAATTCAAACAAGTGTCGATGAACCTGGAGACAAAGTTGTTGTTCGTGATTCACTCTCTGCACTCCACGAGTGAGTTGATATTTGTCTTGTGACCGTTTCCACAATGATTATTTCCAGATTCACAACTGACAGTTCAATCGTTTATGTTCCCGCGGATCATGCCAAAGTTTGGATTAAGACTGAATCAAGCTCGTCTAGCTTCCATTTGACTTGGGAGTACATTGACGTCACTAGATACGAACAAGTTAAGCAATCAGTCGGAACTGTTATGTCATTGAATTTCACTTCGAATCACTACTACACATAAGCCAAGGACAACATAAACTATCGTTTCAACTCTTTGAACGCAATTCAACTTCATACCGGGTCGCTGTCTGGAGAAGCAGATTCTTTGTTTAGCAAAATTTTTGTTTACGATGGAGATAACTTAAAATCCAAATTCTTAGGAACTCTGGATCAATTCTCGTCAAACTCGAAACCATCGAAATCGACTGGAAGATCTCTTACACTCGTCAATTTCTACCGTCTTCCATCGGATTCCTAGGTCGTAGCGAATGAAGAATCAAGGATTTCCCAATACTTCAAATACGAACTGGTTATTCTATCCACAAAAACTGCTCTCCGTAAAAAGTTTACATCGCCATCGAGCGGAAAATATCCACTGATCACATTCTATTGCATCGATTCAGAGGAAAGTTATCTGACTGACTTGAAGTTTGTTGGCCCAAGCACACGTCGCGCAGTTGCTTTTGCACCGGGAACTCCCTCAGATGTAAATTATGATTTGCTGAATTATAAGTAAGTGTTGCTAATTACACCACACCGAGAGTAATTTCTCTTCGAGTCGTTTGCTCCAAAAGCCACTTTATCAGAAAGTTATAAAACATTTCATTTCAGCGACTTTAAAGAACAAATTCACTATCATGGTTCCCAAAAACCTATCGATTTCCAAAGGCTGCCCCAACAAATTCTCACAAACACCTTTTCAATGACAAATGAGGAAAGTGAAGTTGAAATTGAGCTGAAATCCGGACCACTTGAAAGTTATTCGCAAGTCTTCCCTGGAAGAAAAGGAAAAGTTATTTCCCCATCGAAATGGAACAAAACTAAAAAATACGGTCTGACTACTCTCTATACAAACTTCAGTAAGTTGGAGTAAACTGAATTCAATCCACTCATTTAAACGTTTTAGCTGCCACTGAAAACGTAAAATTCATTGTTAATGTTGACGATTTTCATTTGGAACACCAAACGGACAAACTGATTGCTGAAGTTGGATCGGGACATTCTTGGGAATCTCCACAGCTGTTCGAGATCAACAATCATAGGTACATGCAAGAATTCGTTGGAAAATACATGGCAATCAGTTTCATCGGCGCATCGGAGAAATCACGTTTTAATTTGGAGTATCGTGTGGAGGTTGGGAGAAAATTTGATACAGTTCAATTCAACCTAGTTTCTTTCAGCCTATTAGAACAACAGAAAGTCCATATGAGTTCGGGACCCCGATGTCTGCGAGCGTTTCATTTGGATTCTCAGTTCTTGCATTGATCACTGCATTCCTTGTTTAAGGTTTTCATGTGAATAAATCTTTTGTTGTCATATTTATTGATGTTACTCCATACGCAACTCGGGGTTTTCGCACAATTTTCTGCAGAATTGTGAAGGTTTTCTAGACTTTCTGAATCATTTTGAGGTACCTCAAAACTTTCTGCAGCACTCGTGTGGTATCACACGCTTCTGTCTGGGGAGCTTTGACGAAACTGGGAAACTTTGACTTTCTGAAGCTTATCAACTCTTTAATTTTCTGGATCAGTTTGATTCGCGCAGAATTTCTGTGGTGTTTAGAATCTGTTCGACTTTCTATAGAAGTTTTAGCAGTGTTTTGTGTTGTAATAGTTTATTCGATGAAGGGCCGAAGCCACTTACTCATGAAGTCAAAAATGGGTTAGTAAGTGTTATGTTTTAAAAATAAATATTTTCCAAGATTACAATTGAGAAGATTAGACGAAAAAATGGATGAACTGTCGTAAACGATAGATCTTTTATTGAACCATTTGAACACACACCCCGATAACAGATATCGAGGTGCTTTTATACAAGAAATCTAAGTGGGCGTTTCAATTATAGAAACAATTATGTGTGGGAGGAAAAGAATGCTCATGGAGCAAACTATTACATTAAAAGGGTGTGAGTCACCAGATCAAAGAGTGCGATCGGAAGATCCAGCACATGAACTGGGTATTGGGGGGAAAACATATGGGGGGAGATCATTCCAACAACTTAAAGTTCGGTTGGGGATATATTGAGATAAAATTTTGTTAGAATTTCTAAAGTTAGAACGAACATAAAATGGGTGTCTACGTAAATTAGGTATAGTTGGAAAGTAGAAGAAAGGGGAATATATGAGAGTTTTCCTTTTTTTAAACGTTCAATTTGAAAAATTTATAGCATAATTTCTCTAGGAGTTTTGAAATTTGGAAGTTAGAATTTTGAGCCTCCTCACATTTAAATATACAGATGATGACTTCAGAATGCGAAAGTACAGGGTGGGGCATAATTAGTGATACGCATATTTGCGTGGGTGCCGCACCGCGAAAACGTGAGAACAAGAACTAATTTTTTGCACACACATTAGAAAACTCTTTTTCAATCTACATACGAAGTTTCAGCTGTTTGTTGTACTTCCCGACAGAGATACGCGCTGTTTTCCTAGTCATAACACCATTTGGTTCTGAACTAGGCCAAAAACGCCAACTTTCGGTGCCGAGGATCCTGACCTTGTTTTGGTTTCAATGATTCCAAGGATCATTACACATAAAATAGAAGGTTCTAGCAACATGCTGACAAAGTATTCCAAAAATATCATCAACGCTTCCTGAGTTATTGTTAGTTAAATACTCAGGGAATTTCTGGGCAACTTGCCGCAAAAAACGGCAATTTGCCGATATAACAGGTTAACATATATAACAGGTTATAACAGGTTAATATAACAGGTTAACAGTAAAAATACAAAGAAATTAGGAATCCATAATAATTTGTTTATATATGCAGATACCTGCGTTTATATATGCAGATAACTGCGTGCCGGACAGGATGATTGCTTGTGAGGTTTAACTAGGTCAAGAGATGAGGTATCATAGTGAAATTTTGGCAGCTTATACTTTTGCGTGTGAACTACTGGATTCCTAGACTGTTTTGAAATCTATGTAAAATTGACCGACTTACTATAGACGCCTTCAAAGTGTGTATCACTAATTATGCCCCACCCTGTAGAGAGTCTTTTTAAAACGAAAAACAATTATGACTAACTTTATATGTCCGGGTTTACTGAACACTGGCCTCCGTGATTTCTCAATAAGTCATAGAGTTTTCCTAAAGTCTAGTAATGATATCAGAGTGCATGAAACTCTAACATTCTCGTTATCAATGCACAATGACAATGCTTTTTCCCGTATATTTAAGCAAGGTGTAACATTTTGATACTGATCGTTTTCTTTCACTATGCGTAGTTTACTGATTCTTTTTGTTTCTATATTTCTATTTCGTTCATGCTTGGCTGCAGATTTTACATGTCCAACTGCTGTAGTTACGAGTGATACTCCAACAAAAGAGTTTCCAGTTGGAGGTGCTTCTTTATTTCCAGCAAATTACACATGTACAATTGAAGTGAGTTCATTTCTTAAAAATTCCATATTTTTCTGCCTGTTTTCAGTTTCAAATACCAGTGGGTCAAGTATTGAAACTGGGCACCCAAAACAATCTGTATTTTGATCTCGATGTAGGCTCATTGATGATCCAAGATGCCGCCTCTACTCAATATTTGTATGTGTTTTGATGTCGGATTACTATGAATTCAAAGTTTGCAGATTGTACGTTCTTGACACCGTTTTCTATGCTCCTGCCACCAATGCCAAATTGACAATAAAAACTTACACAAATACATCGAGTTTTTATATCACTTGGCAATATGTTGATGTCACTGGATTCACTAAAATCCAATACTCAACTGGAACCATCCTTCCGTTGAATCTCACTATGAACAACTACTATCAGTTCAAGTCTCAAAAAAGTCAAGTAGCGTTTCATACGGGATCCGAAAAGGGAAATGATATATCAATTAGCAGAATTTACGTTTATGATGGAGAAAATTTGAATGCCAAGTTTTTGGGAAACCTCCAGCAGTTCACCTACAACAATATGGTGTCATCTGGAAGCTCGTTAACTCTCGTGAACTATTTCAATACTACGCCTCCATCATATGTTATTGCTAACGACTATTCTGCTATTTCTGGTTACGAAGATTACGGATTTTACATTTTGTCCACATCCTATCGACTCTTCGTACCTCAAAACGTGTCCGCTGGGAAGGAATCGGCGTTCACAATATTCTGCTCTGATTGCCAATATGCTTACTTGAACGATATCACGTTCAGAAAAAACACCACCGGACAAGAAGTTCGATTCAGACCAATGACACCTTCTGACGGATACTATGCGAATCTACTAACTTATAAGTGAGTTTATATCTATGAATGACTACTTCAATGTTTTATGTCAAATTTTTAGCATTCGAGATCCAGTTGATTCTCAGTTACCTCAACAAATCGCAACGAATCTATTCACTGTTGCTTCCTACCAAGCCGATGTTTATATTTCCATTATAACCGAGTCGTATGGATGGGCCAACGCTGCTCCTGGAAGAACCGGATCTATTATTTCTTCATCTTTGTGGAATCCAAAGACCGTTCTCACATCCGATTATTTCACCAATATTAGTACGATTTTTAGGACTTTTTTCACAAAAGAAATGTTTTTTCAGCTTCAACGCAAGAGGTGAAGTTTGTGATTGACTTTAAATCCGTGTGGATCACCGCTATTGGGGAGAAGCTTCGAGTAGAAGTAGGCTCTTCCGGTACCACACCGACTGCTATACAGTTTGATCAAAGCGCTACCGATACTGGAACAAAAGTTGGCAAGGGAACTTATATGGCCACTTCCTTTAGCGGTATAACTTCTCGTTCCTCGTTTATGATGAATTTCAGTGTGGAGGTAAAAATAAAATAACGGGTGTGTGGAATGGAAATTTTAGGAACTTTGGAACGTCCGAATATTCCGAATTTTTAATTTTCGGATTTTCGAAATATCGGAATTTTCCGAGTTTCAAATAGTCGGAATTTCGGAATTTCGAAATTTTCGGAATGTTGAAAATTGTCATTTTTACAGTATTTTTCGTTAAAAAATAACCTTTTTCGGGAAAATCCTTCTGAAAGTGGAAACATTTCGGTAAGTTGACTGTTTCGAAAAGCGAAAACCACTTGAACATGCATATTTGACATACCATAACTTTTTCTTCGCTACGTTTTTCTTAAAGATCGGAATTTGATTTCGAACATTTTCATACGGAATGTTCCGGTCGGAATTTCATTCCAAAAAATTTTTGACGGGATATTTCGTTCGGAATTTCATTCCGAAAATAATCAAAATGTTCGGAATTTTCGGAATTCCGAATTCCGTTCCGCACACCCCTCGTTTAGATTATGTGAATCATCACAAAAAATTTCCAGGATGATATTGAAACATCGACAAAAACATCATCTGCATTGTTCAGTCTCTCTGTAATTACGCTCGTCTTGGTCAACGTTTTATGATAAATTTGATCTGTTTTCTTGGATTTAACTTCTAACAATCATTCTTTTCTAAAATAAAGGACAATACGTCACTTCACACAAACCACGAATCAGATCTTTGACCGAATAGAGATCAAAAGAATACAGCAAACAATACCTCTCGACATACACTCTTGTTTTTCCCCTATTTGCAAGAATCGTTTCGTGATCGAAAATCTCTTTTGAATTCTAACTATCGTATTGATTTTAAAACTAGTTATTTCCAGATGAAGTTCTTATTCGTTTTTGTTCTGATCTGCGTAGCTTTTGGAGCTTTGGCGGAATCTGAATGTGGCGAAAATGAAATCTTCAATGAGTGTGGATCGCCATGCGACAAAACATGTGCAGAACCTTTTCCGGTATGTTTTTCAAGCAAAAATCTTTTCTAGTCTATTTTTCCAGACCTGCATCGAGATGTGCTAAGCGCGATGCGAATGCAAACCTGGTTTTGCAATCCATCCGACCACAAAGAAATGTGTCGACTTGAACAAGTGTCCAAAATAAATTTCATTCGAGAAAAAACATTTTCAATAAAATATTTCCGTTTATGACATCGCTCCTCTTCTCACACGAACTGTCTCTATCGCAGAATTGGATTCTCTTCGATAAGCAGATATCGGGGTCAAGAAGATTTTTTCGATTCTGAACTTACCAAACTGAATATTGTTTTTTTTATCGACTCACTTGACAATGGGAACTTCGAATATTGCACTCCAGAAAAAAGCGAAGAAGTAAGATAGAAGGGTACCAATGACCGCGTAGTAAAGGAACTGAAAATCTTCGAAATTTTGAGATTCTCCTTTTTTACATACCATTTGAATTGCAGAGTAGGTATGTGGACTAGTCCCATCTAGATTGAAAAACCAAAAAATCGTCATTCGATGAACAATATAAGCACAATAAGATAGTCTTCCGAATGGTTGCCAGATAGGGTGACACATAAAGTTTCCAATCGGTCCTAAACTTTTCAAATGATATTATTTGAAAATCAATCATGAATAACTACCTCCCCAGCCATAATGATTAGCGATAATAATCCATGAAACAAAAACTGTCCATCCAATTTTGGAGAAGTTGAAATAGGTGGCTCTCTGATAGACACTCCACACGTTCCCAGAATCATACGAATAATTTCCCCATAGACACCATGAAGCTATTCCAGTTGCAATAATCCATCCTGCCACAGGAACACTCCAGTGAAATTTTAGTCTCGTTTTTGTGAAGTTTGCTAGAAAGTACCCTACGAGCATTCCCAGAAGAAATGAAGGAGCTCTAGTCCAGGGCATTTCGTAGACAACCGATCGGAACAGTTCATGGTGTCTGAAACTTTTTTTTGATAGTATGGACCGAATGGGCTATCGAATACCCATTCCCAGTGAAGTCAGCTGGCAACTCATAAATTCCGAATAGTAAATACTCAACAAAAACACTCAACAAACAACCTCCAAATATCAAAAGAACACCTCCTGTCATCGAGAAGAACAATGTAATAATAACAACTGGAGCAATTAGGAATAGTTGGGTGTCAACTGCCAGGAGCCATGTTATACGGTAGCACTGAAAATTGAACTCAACATTGCAGATGAAAAGTAGATCAAACGTTGTTATCTCCCGCAAAGTTATTGATGAATAATGCATTCTTCCACCAGTTGGAATCACAAATTTCTGCTTCTTTAGTCAGTACATCTGAGTTTTAGTCAATATAATGTGACCTTTTTCTCAAACTTACTCAATTCTGAAGCCATGAAAGGACCCTGAATATGTTTGGCGTAGACTGTGAAGAACCCAATAAATGCCATCGATGGAGGAGCTGATCTTATGTATCTTCTTAAATAAAAATGAATCCAAGTAAACGGTTTTGAAATCGTTCCTTGTTTTGGTTTGTTCCAGAAGAAACTGTATGCTTCAACGACACCAGATAACACAAAAAGTGTGTCGATGGAAAAATAGGAATTCATGATGATTTGCCTTGAGATGGAAAGATCCTCAAGGAATTCCAAAGAGCTTCCAATGTTGTTATAGGGGAATTTGAAATTATAAATGTGAGCGAATACTATCCAGAGAATTGTAAGGGCTCGTAGACAGTCTAGGGAACGGATGTGGTCAGGTTTGTGCTCTCTAACAGAGAGTATTAGCTCAGAGTTAGTCCATAAAGAGAAGGAAAGGAAAACTCGAAGGACTGAAAATTAAAAGTTTTGTTTGAATACAGTAGAAAAACTCACAATAAGCTTGTTCATTTACAGTAGACATTCCGATTTCTCTTTCTCGGAAATAGTCTACAAACGTTGCACATATAACGAGAGATGTCATTACGACAAGGAAAAGCCTGAAACTTTTACATAGCAAACAACCTCATCAAACTTTCCAACTTACGAGAATGCCCAGAAACCCCACGTCTTCTCAACTTTTGCATCCGATCGAAATGCTTCACAAGCTGTCAATGGAAAATTAGTCATCTGATTGAAAATCTCCACCAAATCGTTCTCATCACAAGAAGAAGGCATGCAAACGGCGAATCGGGGTGTACTGTGCTCATGAGATTTCGAGTCGCATGTTACATTTTCTCCCATATATGCTACTAGATAACTATAACTGGTCTCATATCTCTTTCCACTGACTTTTCGACATTCATCATAAGATCCCTCGAAAAATGTGTTGACATCTAGGAGATCGGGAGGCAGTTTTCCAAACGCGTCAAGTTCTGAAACTCAAAATTATGAAAATAGTTATTTTTTGTAAGATTACGTTGAATTGCAAACACATAGTCTTGAACAGAAGTAAGCTCAATTAGAGTGCAATTCTTGTACTTCAAACAGTCTGCAGTTATCCTTGCAACTTCGCGAAGTGAATCAATGAACAAGGATGTTTCATTGAAACATTTTTCATTTAGATTTGGAGTCAATAGAAGAGAATTTGAGAGGAATGGGAGCGTTCTCCAGGCGATCTCATTTTCAGATTTTGTTACTAGGAATATACAGAAAAATAAGGAGAAAACAAAATGTGGGTTCATGATTGTTCGTGGTTATCGTTTTGGAAAGAGAAAAATTCATGAATAGAGATATGCGGATGTATGTATGTGTAGGAGGAACGATTTGCATAATGTGGAAATCGTTGATCGATGATAATTCGAATCGGTTGAAAACTCAGATTATCCATACATGTCCAAAGCCGGGCCGGGCGGATTTGGAGATCCAATTTTTCCGAAGGTAAATTTTTTAAAAAATAACCGATTTTTTTACTGTTTTCGGTTCTAGTTTAAAATGGTTCATACTTCCAGTACTTTAATGATTTTTCATGCAACTTAGAAACTTTTTTATAAAAAAGATCAATTTTTTCGGACAATTTTCGACGGAAAGTACCTACACTGGCCGACCGGGCCGGACCGGGAAAATTCCTCTCCGTCACGGCCGGGCCACGGGTCGACCAGGGCTGGGTCAGATTTGGACATGTATGATCGGTTGGTACTCCTTTCACGATGACTATTTCCAGATTCTTCCGAAAACAGAAACCTAAAGTTCAGAACCGAAAGTTCACAATTTTCAGCCTGAAGTTCTCTGCTGTCTACACTCTATTTCTGAACAACCTGAACCGATGTTAATGGAGATCAAATTATTTTTCTTAGCATTCTCCAAGAATCTGTACACGATGTGCTCCGAAAGTTCAATTCAAACTTCAGCAAAATATGAGAACTTCAAGTTCTGGAACTTTTTCATCAGATGATCGCTGACATCTATGCTATTGTGGCGGTAAAATGCGGCTGGACTCAGTGTGCCTTATCGATAAAGTTTTATCGGAATTTATCGATAAATTTGACGGTAAATTTATCGAGAATTTATCGATAAATTTATCGATAAATTTATCGACAAATTTATCGATAAATGTCGACAAATTTATCGAATTTTATCGATAAATTTGTCGATAAATTTATCGATAAATTTATCGATAAATTTATCGATAAATGCTTTAAATGCGCACAGTCAAATTTTAGCATGAGCAATACAAATTTTAGCATGAGCAATACAAATTTTAGCATGAGCAATGTTAAAAATTTTAACATGAGCAAGACAACGACACTCCGCAACGCTTGTTGTTTACCTTTTAACGATAAATTTATCGATAAATTTATCGATAAATTTACCGATAAATTTACCGGATTTTTATCGATAAATCGGTAAATTTATCGATAAATTTATCGAGAAAACTCCGATAAATTTATCGATAAATTTGTCGATAATTTATCGAATTCCTCGTTTATCGATAAATTTTTTGTCGATAAGGCACACTGGCTGGACTTGCGCCACCGCACTCCAGTTGAAAAAGGTCCCGATACGGTGATTTTTCCACTGGAGTGCGGTGGCGCAAGTCCAGCTGCATTTTACCGCCACAATAACATCTACTACACCTCGGCTACCCTTGTAGTCTCTCCCGACACATTGTTATTTTCGACCACATTATGTTTTGTGTCCCACAGACTACATTCTACCCTTCTTCTGCTGCTATCTTCCCCCATGTCACCATTCAACTCTGCGTCTCTTCCTCTCCCTCCCTATTTATTGATTCCAGTTCCAATCAGTCTTCAAGTTATTTTCACAATGGCTCACTGTCTTCATCCCGAGAAATTCTTCCCTGTCGTCAAGTCAGTGGCTCTTCCGAAGGGAACTCTGAATGTAAGTTTTCAAATTAGTCTTAATTAGTACATTTAAAAATAAGAGTTTCAGGGTAAAGTAGCACTGGTGACTGGAGGAGGAACTGGACTTGGAAAAGCCATTGCCACAACGTTTGCTCATCTTGGAGCTAGTGTGGCTATTGCAGCAAGAAGACTCGATGTTCTGGAAAAGACTGCAGATGAGATTCGATCGGCGACTGGAGGTGTTTGTGAACCATTTCAGATGGATGTGAAGGATCCGGCAAAGGTGGCAAAGGCGTTTGATGAGGTCGAGAAAAAGTGAGTTTTATTGAAGAGCAAGTACAGTACCACTCAAAAGGTGATCAATTTTCAGTTAGTTTGGGATAACTTTTTTAAAAAAACTTGCAACATACAAACGAAAGTTTTCAAATGTTATCAGTAAAGAAAATATGATTTTTCTAGATTATGTCAATCTTTACCAAAAAATTTCAGACTCGGTCATGTCCCCGACATCCTCATCAATAATGCTGCTGGTAACTTCATAATGGCCACTGAACGTCTCTCTCCAAATGCCTACGGAACCATTATTGACATCGTCCTCAAAGGAACTCTCCACGTTACCACCGAACTCGGCCGTCGTTGTATCAAACAGAAGAGGGGAGCCAGCGTTCTCAGTATCACCACACTCTATGCACAATCTGGTGCTCCTTTCGTTGTCCCTTCCGCCGTTTCAAAGGCTGGCGTTGAGAATATGACAAAATCATTAGCGTGTGAATGGGCGAAGCATGGAATTCGATTCAATGCCATCGCTCCAGGACCCATTCCAACAGAGGGAGCGTTCGGAAGATTGTTTGCTGGAGAGTTGAAGGATTCTGGAGAAGCTATGAAGTCAGCGGTTCCAGTTGGAAGATTGGGTCATCCAGAAGAGATTGCAAATTTGGCAGCATTCATGTCGTCTGATTTCATGTCATGGATGAATGGAGCCGTGAGTATTATTTAATTGTCCTTCCAAACATATGTTCTTCATTCAGATCATCGACTTCGACGGTGGCCAACAACACATTCATCACGGATCCCACATGGGACAATTCCTTCACGAATGGGACAATGAGAAATGGGAAGAGACGGAGAACTTGATTCGAGGAAGAACTGGAAAAGAGAAGAAGAGCAAGCTGTAAATTTGATGAAAATTGTGAATAATAGAGATGTGCCATGAATTACTCGTTTTCTACAGTTTATTTCTTCAGAATCTACAGATAAAAGAAACAGTGTAAAAGAGAGCTTTACATTGCACACTTTTTTGTTACCTAATATTAGTAAAACAAGGATCTTATGGAAAATTACAGGGTCAAAAAAAGGCTAAAGGAGAGTGTGCTCGGGGACGGGTCGAGAATTACACCGAAATTTAAGAAAATGGAAACAAAGGCAGAGATGGTTTCGAAGGTGGTAAAAAATGGATAGGATGTTGGAAATCCCAAAAGGAATCGTTTGTACTTTCGTCGGTGATCGAAACAAAACCAGTTGGAAATCGAAGAAGAGTTCCCAGGGGAGAAATATGATACAATAGGTAGGAATGGAGAGAAAAAAAGCGGATAAATAATATTTGTCAGTGCTGGTGAAAACTATAACAGAACAACAAGGAGTAACGACAAAAACTGCTGCTGGAAGAGCTATACAAATTAAAATAAATACAAACTTTCGAATCTGAATGAAATAGGGTTCTATAGAAGAAGGGGAGATTTCTAATAGAAACTGAAGCAAACAGAAAACGACTGTGGGGGATTTTACTGATGGACAGAGATTTACGCATTGCGATCAATTACCAGGTTTTCTAAAACGAAAAAAATTGGCATTTGATCACATTGATTAAATCACTTCCAAATTAGAGGGAAACATGCTACTTCTATGATAAAAAGATAAGATAGAGTGGAGAGAGAAAAAAGTGAAGCAAATTAAAAGCGATGATTGTTCAGCATAGCGAATACCGATTCGATTTAATTTGGAAATTTATACATTTTTACAGAGGTGTCGATTTAGACAGTTTGGTGGCGAGTTCCTGGGGTGATACGTCCGGATGACTGAAAATGTTTAGAAATTGATAAATAGAGAGTCGATGGCTATTACCTCTTCATGAATACTCTCGATAGAAGAAGCGATCGAATTCTCGCGTTTCTTCTTCTTTTCGGTTTTCTTCATGTTCTTACGTCTTTGCGATTCGATACTGGCGTTGCTGTTGAAAAGACGAGTTTGCACGATTCGCTCACTAAACGAGACGCTCTTCTTGCGAGGAGCGGCTGGAAGAACACAGCAATCGGATGAGTCGTCGTCTTCCTCTGAAAATAAGAAAATTGATTAACCGTCGGTAAGTTTTCTTCATTTACCATGGAACGCGTCTTCGTCATCCTCCGAGAATCTGAGTGGCATTACTGGATGGAATGTGTCGTCATGATGACATTCGGAGTACGAGCGCATCAGATGTGGCTTTGCAGCGAAACGACTCATTGGTGCGACACGACGTGGCCACTTCAGAATCCCCTTGAGCGATGAACAGCTCTCACTTCTCGATCGAGATCGCATGCTTGGCGACGTGGCGGACAATTCATCATCTCCGTCATCGTCATCGAAAGAGCTCTGACGAGTTGGCGAGCTCAGCGAGACACCAGAATCGACAGAGTCTGTTGGTGATATTGTCAACTTGCACTCGGAATCCTTATAAATATCGAGAGATTCGTGGTCGAAATCAGTGGTGATCATCAGCGGCGCGGCTGTGATATTTTGAAGGAACTTGTGCAGATGAGGAGTTTCCGTTTTGTCCAATCCCACTATCGCATCCGACGAGAGAGTTTGTGGTACTTTTTGAAGAGGACCGTTGGTGGTCGGCGATGATGGGCACGCGGATAGGGATGCAAGAGACGCTGTGAGTTTGTCAAGATGGTGAAAGACGGATGCACACGGGGAATACACTGGCTGAAATATGAAAAGTGTTTTAAAAAAATGATCTGCAGTTGCACGCAGAGAAACTGCTTTGCAAAACCAGTCCTTTTTTCATTCAGTTGTAAACAATGGTATAGAATGAATTCACTCACCATTTCCAATTTGTTTCCACCAGCCCAAATGTAGCAGTCGAGCTTCTGTGAGACGTTTGGTGGAGAGTTCTCCACATCATTCTCGATACGCGGCAAGACCCATGTGTAGCACGTTTTCGTCGCTTCGAACACGCACTCCTGTCCCGATTCTGAAGATTTCAGGTAACCCGTATCGAAGTCAAGACTGATCAGTTTACGAGACCGCCCGTCTTTTTGAAAAATAATCTGCGCCGATTGATGGGCGTCGTCGTCTGAGATGACAGTGTGAAGATGGGAAGATATCGATTTGCATGAGATCAGCTTGACGAACTCGTCGAAATATTCATTGTGAAGGAAGGAGAGTCCCACTTTGGCGGTGTCAATGTCGAGGACTTTATCCATTTCACAGGCCAACTCGATGATCTTGTCGAGTTGTTTTCCGAACAATTGATCTTCCTGATCGGATTTCCTGGTCCAGACGCTCTCTTCTAGAAGAAGATCGAGGAACTGCAAAAATTATATGACTTTTTGGAACTTTTATTCAGTGAAACCTTGAGAGCACTCTGGCAAGCGGCCTGATGGAGAGCCGCGTCTCCCGATGACATCTGGGAGACGGATGGGTGGAAGCGAACCTTCACGACTTTGGGTTTTTTGGAGTTCAACCCGGTGACGTCGCTCGGCACCACCCATTCTCCGTTCTCAAATTGTGGCGACCCGATTTTCTCCGACAGCTCGCACACGACGTTCACATTATTGTTATGCTTGCTTCTGTGATGTAATTGACAGACTTTCGATCCATTCTTTATGTTGAACGACATGGCGGCGGCGGGTGAGTTTGATGGGTCCTGGAAGAGCATTGAGTTGAGGAAAATTCACAGAATGGATAAATTTATTTATTACGTTGAGAAGGAATGATGAGAGCTGGAGAATGTTCGAGAATGTTCCAGAATATTCGAAGAAAATGTGGAGAATTTCATGCGTTTGTTGGAAAAAATTTATTGAAAGTTTTTCTTGCTGATACCGTAAGATTAAAGGCGCACTGCTTAACATTTTGTGAAGCTCTCACCACGAATGGTGGTTTGTACTCCTCTCGGAAAAGCGAAATGATGAAATCTTTTTTTTGAGTTGGGCAAAATTTAAAAAATTCTGCAGAATGGATAAATTTATTTATTACGTTGAGAAGGGATGATGAGAGCTGGAAAACTTTCGAGAATTTTCCAGAATAGTCGAAGGAAATGTGGAGAATTTCATGCGTTTGTTGGAAAAAAATTAATTTTGCGGTACCGTAAGATTAAAGGCGCATCAGTTAAATTCTTGTGAAGCTCTCACCACGAATGGCGGTGTGGACTCCTCTCGGAAAAGTGAAAAGTTGAAATATTTTTTGCATTTTTAAATTTTGCATTTTAAACCAAAGTTCGAATTGATTCCTCGCAAAAATTTGCATGAATACTTTTTTCAGGAACAAAAAAAAACGATGGAAAATTCGAGAAGGCTTTCGTCGACAGTGGAGACGCAAACGGATGCACTCATCCTACGAGGTATTACTCTTTTACGAATGGTGCATATTGTGAGAATGACACTCATATATAAATACTGTAATGTGTCGCCCATCCGTCTGCTTGCTGACCGAAAGACGGGAAGAAGAGAGAAGTGGGTCAGTGTGGAAGAGAGTGCAGAGAAAAGAAGGAAAATGAATGGAAGGTTCGAGAAAGATCTTTGTTCAAATGAACTTTTGGAGCGTTTTGGAGCTTTGAAGAGCTCTTTTAAAAACAGGATTCGATAAAATCTGCAAAGGTAGAGATCGTACTATGGGATTAGTATTTATATTTATCCTATTTCGACTGTAGGATGAAAGAATAGTCTGAAAATCAGACAACAGCGGATTTTCAATTTATAAACATCCGAAAAACCAGTCAAATACATTTGTAAATTGGTCAGTTATCCTCCTGTGTTCTTTTCATTTTCACTACTCATCCGCAAATCTGGTTTGTGATCGAAACGACACTAAAAAAGTGATCGTACTCGCAAAAAAAGTCGTTTGTCATCTTGGCGCCCCATCTACTTTGGCCTTCAAAAAAGCACAGAGCGATGGTGGTCACATGACATAGGACAATGAGATAAAGGATCTTTCTTCTCTGAGAAGAAGAAGAGAAAATGGGATAGAAGAGAAAAGTTCAAAATTTGATTGTGTTTATCGCCGTTGAAATATGAATGAATAAATACGAGTCTTCTGACGCTTCGACCCGCCGATTCCCGATCATATTCCATTTTGCACGACGGCACGGAAGAATAAAACGAGGCGATCGATGATCAACAGTAAAATTTGTTTGTACTATACAAATGGCTCGCAATCGGTCGTCCGCTCTCCTATCAGCGAGAGTGAAGCTTATCGAGGGAGCCAATACGGTCAAAGAGTCATTATCAGACAATTTTTAAATTTCAAAAGTGCATAATGACTATCAACATGAGACACACTTGTTTATTGAAATTCTTCAGGAAAGCAGTTTTTTTTCCTAGAAATCTATCGTAGACAAACAACACTTTCTATATTTGCTCTTGTGAATAATACGACGTCTGAAAGTGTTCTATCTAGAAGTTCCAGTAAACAAACAAGCCGACTACTAGAAGAACACAAAGAACGTAGGAGCCGCCTTGAAATCGTATACTCTAGAGGGAAAAAATCCGAAAATACAACAACAATGAAAACTTTTCCTGCAGTTCCTGTTCAACCAACTCAATTAGTGGTTGGCTGTGGAAGATCGAAAGAACACATTGGAAAAGCAAACGGGGAATATACATATGTACACTTGAAAGTCTAATCGAGGATGAAGGAAGAAAAAGAAATGAAGCGGAGAAGCGAGTAGCGAGTACTGAAGGAAACACAATTTGGTCGAGGAC
The DNA here is from genome assembly GCA_963966625.1 of Caenorhabditis zanzibari. NCBI lineage: Eukaryota > Metazoa > Nematoda > Chromadorea > Rhabditida > Rhabditidae > Caenorhabditis > Caenorhabditis zanzibari. The sequence continues at coordinate 8,011,131 of OZ016472.1, read as the reverse complement.
CTTCACTCGCGAGGAGAAACGTGTTGTTCTGTTCGTAAAGTCACTGTGTTGAGCCCACAAATCTTGCGGCTTGAAGATCCATCTTCTGGCCGCAAAGGTTGGGAATTCTCTGACTTAATTCAGAAATCAGGAGAACGAATAAAGTTTTGGCCTAAAGCTGAACCATCTATGAGTTCAAAAAGTGCAACAGAAACTCATTCCACCAAAACAACAGAAAATATTCGAGTGAAAGTAGACTCGGCCTAAAATCAACATTCGTTCACAATCTCACGTTTGTCTATGAGTGCTGATGCTCTGCTTCTTCTCTCCTATCGTTATCATCTATACGATGAACCATCACGTGCTTTCTCCTTTACTACATATGCGAAAAGTGGACTAAAGATGAAGAAGAAGCAACTAAGAGAGAAGAAGCGAGCCCAGGAGAATTATTTATTGAACCGGCGAGGGGCCTCCTCTCACGCCTCGCTCGTTTTTTCCTCTGCTTTCTGTCTCCCTCTGATCGTCTGTGTCTCCTGTCCGTAGGGTTCACGATGGAGCGATGTTTCTTCCCTCCTGGCAACTCTAACAAAAGGAACGACGGGGCTGTGGCCGGCGACCGCCACCACCGCTCAAATTGATCGGCCACTACAACACAAACCATTGTTCATTCGGGGGTTGGTGGGAGGCTTCAGGTCTGCGTCTCCCCAACGTTCAATACACTCTTTAATTGAGTATTCCTATTTTCTCATTTACCCGATTTATGTGCTGGTGAATGAGAACAAACCTGACTAAGCACCTTATTCTCCCCTACTCTATCATCATTTTATCACTTTTATTCCTGTCCTATGGACAATAATCATCAGAATTCGGTACCGAGTTCACCGGCACCAGGTCACGGGTCTTCTGGTTACTATCCTCAACAGGTATTCGTGCTTCGAGTTTACTTTCTTCTTGGAAGATTGATTATATATCAAGATAATCAATGATAACAACGCTTTCTCATTCGCAGGATAATTCTCATTACGATGAAAGGACAACACCACCAACGGCTTTTCATTTTCCACATTCTGGACACCCACCACAGACGGCACCTGTAATGGGTCAGCCACCCGGTCAGTCGTTTCCCGTTTATCCGGTTCGCCGAGCTATAAACAAGTATTTCGCAATTCTCGTGACCCAGTGTCCGTTTCAAAATATATCCATCCATGGCACACCTAGTTCCGGCGTGTGGTTCATATTTCAAGCACTAGCGGTTTTATATCGCTGAGAGTGTCTTTACATCCAAAAATTTTATAGGTTCGAAAAAGAAGTCAACGGAAATCAATGAACCTTGAAATCGACTGAAACCCTCAAAGCAAATTTTCACGCTTGATTGAATCCATACTATTTGTGTTCAGTGAATTTTTTTTCATCTATCCAACCCCATAAGACCAGTGGAATAGGAAATTTGGTGGAAGCGAAGAAATATAGGCAAAGGAGGGATGCTCTCATTAGAAATGCATTGCTTTTTGGGGTGCTCTCTCGTGACGAACAGTGTCACCCATTCATCGTTTTACTTTGCTTCCAACTTTGTCAATTACTGATCGATGACTGGGTCCCGAGAAGAAAAAGTCACAGAGAAAGAAAAGACCAACGTGAGAAACCGGTTTTTCAGATAGAGAAATACAGAGAGAGAGAGATAGACATAGACACAAAATTTCGACGATTTATGGCTGAACATGAAACATGGTGTGTCATTAAAAACAACCATTACTTTTATTAACATCTCTCACTCATCTTCTCAATTTTTGTCGCTTCTATGAAACTTGACGCGCAGCGCCTTTGGAAAGAAACGTGTCTTCTTTTCATATAAAAATCCTATTCATCTTCTCCCATAAAAAAAAAACGAAGAAGACAAGTAGGGTTGACCTAATCATTAATCTGCCAATTTATTGCTTTACAATCAAAAGATATTTTAAGATATAACTTTTCTTTCTAAAAAAATAATAATCAAATGTTTGTTGCAGGCTACCCACCAATGCAGGCCCACGTTCTTGTGGATCCTGTCACAGGACAGCACTACATTGTTCCCCAGTACTATCCACCTCCAATGTATCCATACCCGGCGGGACCTCAACCTCATCATCCCGCTGCTCCAATGTACTTTCCTTACGGACCTGCTCCATCACATGCTCCGGTTCCCGCTCAAAAAGTAGCTGCTCCACCGCCAACAACATCTGCACCCAATAGTTCTAGCTCAAATTCTAGTGAGTTTTTTCTTCGAATTCATGAGTTTTCTTAGCCTTGATAAGTCCATATTTCAGTTAACTACATGGGTATGCCAATGTACAACAGTCCTCAGGTTTCTACAAGTAATGAGAAGAAAGATGATTCAGAAGACGCGATGTCGACGACGTCAAATATCTCCAGAAACTCGTTCACTTTAATGCAGAATCAGAAACTTCCTCAACAGCAACAACAATTCGCTCGAGAAAACAGTCGAGAATACATGTATATGCAACGATCCCCAATCGCAAATCCAGCTCCATCATCGCCTCTGATGCGTCCGAAATTATTTCATCAAAGGCTAGACACCGTAACGGATCCACGTGGTGGAACTCAGTCGGATTTTGAAGGGAAGACACCGACAATGAGACAGAAAACAGTGGATCATCCGACGTCTTCTGCTTCTGACCACGAGTCCACGAAAAGGTTTTCGAGAACATCGTTTGGTACGCCAGCAACAATGGAAGAACTTGTTAGGGGTAAAACTTTGAAGTTTTTGATGAGAGTGCTTATAAAATATTTTCCAGTCCCAAATCCCAACCCACCTGCAAAATCGGTGCGAATGGAGATCAACTTTGCTGAAGTACCGACGATGCCAAGTGAACCAAAGCGTATGTCGATGGTTCTGAAAGGTTAAAAAAATAACTTAAACATTTTCAGCTGCCAAAAAATCAAACGCCACTGCGTTCACAGTAAATTTGGGAGAGGAAAAGGAAGTATCGCTTCAAGAAGCAGCGCGAACTTTGGCAGAGGTTTTCATTTAATATTTCTAACATATTCGCCAATTCTAAATTGTAGAATCGGCGTAAAATCAAACTTGCTAAAAGTACATCGCACGACCGTACTCCATCCACTCCAGAAACATTAGCTGCAAGTAAAACGAACAAAAACTATTTGCTGGAACGACTACTGACTGGAAAAACTGGAACTACTGAAAACAGTAATGAGGAGGAAATTGATGAGCCGGCAGAGACTCCGGAAGAGCACAGAGATTTCGATGCTCGATCAGAAGCTCTCACTTTTGTTATAGGTAAGCTTTTCGGCTTTTATATGCTTGCAATTTCGTAATATACAACTCAGGAAACTGGTGATAAATCGTTCACACAGATCACATGAAAATATACGGACAGAGAATGAAGCAAAACGAACGATGCCATAAAAATGGCACAGAAAACAGAAAATAACGAACAATTTATATTGTTTTCACTCTTTTTTTTCTCATTGAGGGAATCGTCTGTTTGCCCATTCTATTCCCAATTCAATCAGAAAACAAATATATGTAAAATAGATTGTCTGAGCAACAGAACACACTTTTATTAACTTCCGTTTTCAGACACATCCCGAAGGAACAACGCTAGCGGATATGGCGGACAAGCACAGTTCCAACAACAAAGAGTTGTGCACTACTCGGATGATGAAGATGATTCGGATAGTGATAGTGAATTCATGGAACAATATTCGAATTCACAGCCTCCAAAAGTGTCTCAACCGCTTCAAACCATTGCTCCACCATCACCACCACAACAGAAACAACAACCTGCACCCGTTCCAGTTCCCCTCTCATCTCCACGACCATCTGCTCTTCCTGCTCCTGGATTTTCTAGACAAATCTCATCCGCAATAACACTGACCACTCCGGTTCCTCCGCCTGCGTTGACATCTCCAAGAACACCTTCAACATCTGTTTCATCAACTCCTCGAACATCATCAAGATTTGAACGATCTGGTGGAGGTGGTTCTGATTTCCTTCAAGAACTCGCGAAGCTCCGAATGATGGCTGGCATTCCTGCAGCCGGACCAACGAGTAGCGAAGCCGAGCAGAAGGCAATGATGATGGCACTTCAACGACCAACGTCGACGTATAGAAGAAGCGAAGTGAGCTCGTCCGCTCGAGCTCCGACAGTTTCTTCGTCGCAAAAAACTGTTGGAATTGGAGAAAGAGGTGGATCAAGAGCCTCGTTCACAGGAAAAACGAAGGAGACCGTTACAACACCAACACCGAGGTATATTTCTTTAAAAGTTTATTGTTGTTGAAATAATTCAATGTTTTCAGTCGCCGAAGTGAAAATCGACGATCTCTAACCGGAAATTCGTCTCCTCAATTGTCCAATCTTGCCCGTCCGCCGTTCCGCACTGGAGCTCCACGTGGAATTATGATTGGTCAAAGTGAGCAACAAAGAGAACAAGAGATGACTGCATGGCTTCGGAGAAAAGATTATAATCCGATGAAGGCCGCTGCAGCTGGAAAGAAACCATCTGGAGAAATTACAAGGTAAACCACATTAGTTTTATCTTCGAAATTTCATCTCGGTTTACAGAGAACAACAATTTCAATCTCGTCGTTCGATGACCTTCCACAACACTGACGAAGCGACGTCTCCATTTGGAAGAGGTGCTTCTGCGATGGTTCCGATTCGGCCTCCTAGAAACCGATCTCAAGAGCCTAGAGATATCAACAACGAGAAATACCGTGCTGTGCAGAAAGATCAACGACTCAAGAAAACAGTTGATATGTTGTCTCAAAAGTGCAAGAAAAGTATAGAATTGATACGAATTCAAAACAAAGGATGTCTCTCTGTTTCTGTCGAAGATCTTCTGTCAGCAGCAGCTGAAGAGCCACGTCCACACGAGACACTCGATGAGCAACTCGATCGTTTGTCGGATGCTTTTGACGCGGTTCAAAGGTGAGAAAGATTACTGAAAACCATCTTTCCTAACAATCGTAATTTCAGGTATTTGGAGCAATACTCATTGGATGGTTATCATTCTCCAACTTCCGATGATCGATACTTTGACGATGATGCCATGGAATCAAAATCCACATTCTCTGGGGTCAGCACTCATCAAGAGCGTAATATTCCATCTACAGAATCTCTCACAAGTTCGTATCGCAAAAAGATTCTAGACTCCTAATTCTCTACAAACAAATGCATTTTGTGTTCTCTACTGCATACTGTACCATCTCTTTCTACAACCCCAGTTTTTTATCCCAAAATTCTATGTCGCCCCCCTCACCTGTAATAACATTTCGTCTACGTCATTTTCTCATTCGCATCCTCTAGATTCTGCAAAATCAAAACTATGTTCACCAATTTGCTTTCTATGTTTTATGTTGTATCATTATCACTTTTATTTTCTTTATACACGGTTCCCTACTGGCACTTTTTTGTTTTCTTTCATGGACCAATTACTGAATTTGATAAAGTTGTGATATCATTGTGTGCACTCGTAAAATAGAAGAATCGCCCCTGTCTAGTCCAATAGTGCTCTCGGAAAGACATTGGAAACTCTTTCGGGCTCTCTTTCATCCGAAAATGAGCCGCCTAATGAGTTGGTGGGTCCCCAGGGAGAATGCGGGGACCACGGGAGCTCTCTTTTCTTCTTACCTTCTCCTTTTCCTTCCGACGATGGCTCAATTCAGATATATAGTAGTCGTTGAGAGTAGAAGATTTCACTCATCTCGTTGTCCTTCCTTTCTTCTCTTCATCTCTTCTTCGTCCATTCCATCGTCCATCCCTCTATCATCGTCACCCTCTCCGACGTCTTCTTATTCTTCCTCTTCTTCTATTCCATCTGCTCCAAAATCGTGCTTTGTATTCTGTTCTTCTGATCCCCCAAATATCCGTTCCGAAGATTTGTTCACCCCAATCACACCCATCGTAAACCATAATCGACGCCACGTCACGTGCCCGTCACGTGTCTCCACGTGATAACATGTGCGGCGGAGCACTGTTGAGCTCCGGATTATGCCGGTTTTCGGAGCTCACACCCGGACAGTTTGGGCTCACGAAGCAACTGGTAAGGGCAGATACAGTAACCCAAGAATCAAAAGTGAAAAAGACTTGGGGCTCATGAACACGGAGAAATGACATTAATGAGCCATTAAGAGACTGAAGATCTTATAGAAACCCTACAGTAACCTGAACGATTAGCGATATTTTCCAAGTTCCAACGCGCTCTGTTGCGAACATGCCTGAAGTTTGAACTGTGAGCTTTCGCGTTTACTTTTTTTTCCCGCTCAGGGGCAACTCGAGATCCCAAAATTACCTAATCCGAGTTGAGCTCGAGCAGAAACAGGCGAGCGGGAAAGCCCACAATTCAAATTTAAGCTGTTGTGGCGTGAAATGTACTAACCCTCTACGTGGAAGATCTACGTGGCGATAAGAACTGCCTATAAAAGCCTATTGAACTCAGTGTAAATTGGTTCTCTCTTATGTAAATAAATGAGATTTACTCTCTTCCTCGTGGCCACCATAGGGACATAACAGTGGCGATCAGGATGAGATGATAACAGTGGCGATCAGGATGAGATGGTGGATCCCAGAAGGCTGAGATGCTGGATCCAATGAGCAATGTCTGGTGTGCTTGGTGAGGAAGGAGGAGGACCCCGGTGTTGGGCACCGTAAGTAAGGCGTCGTGGAAGAGATCTTGGAATTCGATGTTCGGAGAGGCTGTTGGAGCCCTGGATGGAGGGACTTCTGCGGAAGGTAGAACTGGTCTAATGTTCGCAATTGAGCGCGTTGAAATTTGGAAAATATCGCCAATATGAAAACCGCTTCATTGAGGAATCAGAAACAAGATTCGATACAATAGACGATGATTAAAACATCAACCCAAATAACTTTCCTTTTTGTTCCCTCTAGCTCAGAGTGTTTTTATAAAGCAGAATTAGATTTATTAAAAACAACTTTACTTTCAAAAAATACCGTAAAACCTGTATTAGAAAGGCATGCAGCTCTATTTCTCCATCAACTAAAAAAATATTTCTGATTTCTCAAAATGGATCATAAAATCTGTTGGAGAAGAGATTTGAAACATATTTTGTGACGTTTCAAGTCAACTTATAACGAGGTTTCTAATAAGATTAATTTCAATCCGTTTCAATTTGAAGAATGTGCTCATTTTGAGCTCATCGGGGTGCCCTTCTAGTACAGGTGATACGATAATTAGAGATAAAAATAGAACAGTTCTCATAATGTCTTTAATTCGATTTCCAGGTATTTCGACTGGCTCTCCCACATATCTTTCTTCTAGTCATCTCAGTCTTATATGCAATTTTCGGTGGTTGGATGTTAACATTAATAAAATACAGCCAACAGACCACACATCAAGCTATAATGTTTGATCAGTAAGTTTTTATTAGCTACCAAAATCTCAAAATCTCAATTTCAGAACCAGACAAAACTTTTCAAAAAGACTAGCTGGAATTGGAAATAAAGAAGATTTTGAGATTGTTGTAAATGAGTTGGTAGAGAAGACATATGAGTTTTATACCATGGAAGATGGACATCGGTGGCAGGAAGCGGCGGTGAGATTTTGAAATATCTGTCGGAATTTTGAACCAAAAATTTCAGTTCAACTCTAACCCACTAACAAATTTCACATCGAATCTGTTTTTTGCTGCCACCACACTAACCTCCATAGGTGAGCTTTTCAAACTTATTTTATTACTGACTTTAATATTCCTCAAATTTAGGATATGGAATCGACGCTCCAGAATCTTTAATGGGACGAGTCTTCTGTCTCCTCTACCTTTTCTTTGGAATCCCTTTGTATCTCATCACAATCGCAGATATGGCGAAATTCTGCACAGAGCTTATGAATCGAACATACACTGAAATCATCAAGTACAAATATAGAGTGAAGCGAAGATACAAGAGATGGAAATCTGGGAGAATTCGAAGGTAAAGTAGGTTTCTTTTTAAATTCGGAACTTCCAATTTCAGAGAATCTATGAAAGTAGGTCAAGTTATCATTGCTGGCGGAGAAGACGAGGTTGCAGAGTTCCTGTGGACCCACTTGGAACATGCTCAATTTGTGGAAGTTCCGTTCTTGCTCGTCATTGGAATCTTACTCCTTTACATCGGATTGAGCTCATGGATAATTTCTTGGGTGGAAAACTGGAACATGACCGATGGATTTTATTTCGTAATGATGAGTGTGCTTACAATTGGATTTGGAGGTATACCATCTGAAAACTGTGAGACCTAAAATCTCAAATTTAGATCTGGTACCTCGAAATGAGATCTTCGCTGTTCCGATCCTGTTACTCATTTTAGCCGGACTGGTTTTAACAACAACTTGTATTGATGTGGTCGGTGCGTACTATATCGATAGGTTACACTTCTTTGGAAGACGAATAGATGATGTAAGATTTCATAAATTAGGATACGAAGGTTGAGATTTGAATGTTTAGGATCCACTGTCATGGCTGAAAGAAGTACAGCAGAGGAGGATAGAGGCGATGAAAAAAGAAGCGATGAGGAAGTTATTCGAGACTGTGACAGCGTTACATCATATTCGATTAACAGGTAGGTTGATTCTGAATTTCGAGAATATAAAAAAGGTGGAAGATATAAAACACAAATCTGAAAATCGAATCCTTGCAGCTTTCAAACAATTAACTCAAAACTACGACGAGCATCTCCGAAGCAAGGCTCCAGACCCACCAAGACATTTGATTGCCTCTCATGCCACCGCAGATTCTGTCATGCTCCGATGGAGTGCTCCAATTTATGTGGATGAAGGAAAACGATACTGGTACACTATCACTTATAAACCGAGAACTCCTCAACGCCGGAATAACGTGGTGGCTGTGGATTTTATCAATAAGGATCGATATCTGGTGACTGGACTGAAGTCGTTCACTTTGTATGAATTCAGTGTCTATGTGACCACAAGATATGGTCAGAGTGTGCCCATCAAGGTACAAGAGTATACCGGTGAGTTTTTCTATTATTCTTTGAAGGATTTTAAACGTTTTTAGAGCCCTGCACTGTTCCACAATCAGTCAGAATAGATGCAATTTCGGATGAGACTGCAACAATATCATGGAGAGCTCCAAAAATGAACAACGGTCCAGAGTCGTACATAATACAGTTTGTACAGGAGCCTGCTCCGCAGTTTGTGTACTGGAATAAGTATAGAGTGGGATCATCGACAAGGTTCACTCTCACTGATCTTCATGCGGACACAAGGTTAGCCGTAATCTCCGTTAAAAATGGGAACTCTGAAATACACATTAGGAAATACCAAGATTTTCATATTGTAGTTCCCATGTTGCTATTTTTTTAAAGGGGATTCCGGGCAAAATGAGTTTATGGTTCAATCGATGCAAAATGTCATGATGATTCCGAATATCACATTGAAAACGCCTAACAAGCCTTCGCTGATGCAAAAAACTCCTTCAAAGTTTCAAAAGTTATCCCTTGTGGCCTAACTTTTTTTCGTATTTTCCACGCCAAAAGTTAGGCCAGGAGGGATAACTTTTCTGTAATTTTGGCGGCGTTTTTCAGACCTCATTTTGCCCGGAATCTTCCATTAAAACTGATTCTAGAAACTGAGACACGATTACTTTCGACAAAGGTCTTGAACAGTTCTCCATTGTTTATCAGAAACTTGACATTTCTACAATCTGGAGTTTCAGATACATAATCTGCGTGACTGCCGAGCATAACCACGGTCTTGCCGCCATGTCCAAATCGATGAGATTCCGAACGAAAAAATGGTGGGGAGATGAAGATAGTACATGTCTGAGGATACCAGGAACAAGCCATCGACTGTCCATAGCTTCTGCAATCAGCACTCTCACTGCTCTGAGGTGACCCAATTATCTTTCTGTTTTCTAGTCTTTCATTTAGTAAATCTGTACTCTTTTCAATTCTTACTGACATCTCTATATTCTGATCCACTGCCTTCATTCCCATTTTCATTTTGTTCCGGGCACTCAATTTCACCTTTTTCTTTCTCAAAATTCACTCCTTTCCATTTTCATCATCCGGGTTTTTATCATTTTCGTAAGTGGTTATTATAACTTTTCATCTAATTAATAAAATATGAAATTGAAATACGTTTTGTATGTGAACAAAAAAAGAATATGACTAGGGTGAGTAACATCAAATGACATAAGAATCGTTTCGAAATAGAAATCTTGTAAAAACGTACTTTGAATAATGTGATAAAACTTTTGAAACCTATTACTTTTTCAGTTGAGGACACTTTTTTTTGGAAAATTGAGCAAATGGTCAGGGATGAAAATATCCCCAGAAACCGCATAATTCAAGAGAAGAGAAGAAAGAATCTGCGGGATTTTTAATGTCAATGGAGTTTTTGGGATTTTTTTGTGTAATGAGGAAGTTTCGAGAAAAATAAGAGAAGAGGTTATACGCAGTTTTCAGTGAGAAACAAAAAGGCACATTTGGTGATACTACTGAAAAATGAAATATTATGAATTCAGAATATTAAGGAAGAAGAAGGAGAAACAAAACAAGAGGAAAAACAGAGACTGGGTTTTGGTCACTACGAATCGAAAAAAATGATTATGGTTTATATGTTGGTAGAAGGAAATCATACTCGGAGAATTTCAAGTTTGTTATCCGAACAAATCGATATCCAATCAGGGAAAGAAGATGACCAATGAATTTGGTTTACCTGGAAAAACACAAAAGTTTGAGTTGGATTTTGCACCTTTTTGTACCCCTTTGATCTAAACTACTTTTGAACTGGTTCGCGACCCGGGCCAAAACGAGCCGACCGCGGGCCGGCGATTTTCTCCTCTCTGAATTGTGAATCTCATGTCAAAATTTATATGATAATGTGGAACTCGATAAGATCTACAGAATGATAGTTAGAAAACTAAATTCCATGACTATACCTTCCATGAAACGTCAAAAAGCGCACGGGCTGAGCTCACACGGTCCGGAATATCCGGCACGGGTGCTTAACAAACATTTGAGAAAACTCGAACAGCCCAAGCTCATTGAATTTAACACCATTTGGTAGATCTCATCGAGTTCAACATTTTCATATACATTTTGTCTTGAAAATCTCAATTTAGAAGGGGAGAAATCGCCGACCCGCGCCGTCCCATTGCGGCCCGAATCGCAACCCTGCTTTTGAAAAATGAGTCATTCTACTATAAAATTCCCAAAAGAAAAAGAATCTCACCTCCGCATGCGCTCTATACGCCAAAATCGGATCATTAATCGGTTTTGGCATCTCATGAACATCCCAAATCAATGCTTGGAAATCATCTCCAGCCGTACAAATGTGCGATCCTGAGTGTGGAGCCCACGATAGTCCGTTTATCGCTGCTTCATGATTTCTCAATCGAGCCACCGGTGTGCATGGAAGTCGAAGATCGAGAATCAGTACCTGAAAATTCCCCTTTTTTGATTCAAGACGAACTTTTTTCTTACCTCTTTACTGTCCTGACCGAACGTCGCTATATAATTATGATCATTTCGATTCCATGCCAATCGAAGAAGAGGCTGTTTTTGTGGATCTTCATACATTATCGTTGAATGTTCGAGCCTTCGTAAATCAAACAATCGAAGGGATCCATCGGCACCAACAGAGGCAAAAATTTGAGGGGAACCCCTTGAGAAGGAAATGTCATAAACTTCTTTATCGTGAGCAATCAATTGTGTTCGTACAGTTCCATCAATAGCTGCACTTGGGCGGGTGGTTCCGACTGCTTGACCGGTCTGAAAAGACACGATGACAATTTGTATGTAGAAAAAACACAAACCTCAAGCTGCCACACCGTACACGTCGTATCTATACTGCTGGTTCCTATCAAATTCATATCGAGTTCATTCCAATCAAAACTCGTCAACGGAGCACAATACTCAGCGGTTCGATTTGTGTTCAAAAGGGATTCAATTCTGGCATTGTTGTCAGTTCCAATCTAAAATGTCCTTTTTCAGTTTTTGGTTTAGACTTTTGAAGCTTACCCTCCACAGTCTCAAATAATCTCCACTTGTCGCAAGAAGATCCGGGAAATTTCCTTTTTGATCCGGAATCCACATTATTTTCGTTGCAGGATATGGATGATCGAATGAGCTTCTGTGTACAAGCTCTCCGGCTTCTTCGTCCAATTGCACAATATGAATCTTGTTACAGTACTCTTCAATGAAACTTGAAACTGCCAATCGAAACTTCCTCGACGGATCAGTTGCAGCACTCCATCCATGTGAGAATAGTGTCCATGGAGCATTGTAGGCGTAGATTTCTTTCCTCCTAGGATCGCCTCGTACACTACTCCTTCGCATGTCTGATGTACTTGCATTTCCATAATTCTGAATGATTGGAGAGTTAGGATGGCTTCGATTGTTTGATTAACTCACATCATAAATATCAGAAGATTGTTGTTGTTGTTGCTGCTGTAATTGCTGTTGATGATGTTGTTGCTGTTGTTGCAAAGCATGCATCGACGACGTCGATGCTCCTAAATCTGGTGGCATCTGTCGATACTGTTGAGATTGAGATTGTTGCATGGGGATCTGAGGAGGTTGTTGTCGAATGTTGGCAACGACGGAAGTAGAAGAAGAAGATCCATAGAGATCGGAAGGTAGTTGATTGAAGGGATCCATTCCTCTTACTATCGGTTGACTGGTTGGCATGTTCATATGAGCCATATTATTGTGACCAGAGTTCGGATAGGCTTGATAATTATGGGGATTGTGATGGTGCATCATGTGACCAGAGGAGGAGGACGCTTGAGATTGATCGAGCATTCGGGGTGTCTGGAAACAAAAATGGGTCAAGTTTTTGCAGAAAGGACAAAAATTCACAAAAGTATTCATTACTAATTTTTGAGAATCAACTCATAACGTATTTCTTATTGATCCTATTCTACTTTTGAAAAAGAATCGATTGAGAATACTGGCAAATGCACAGAAATTCGAGAAAATGCTCTTTTCGGGTTCACTTGGATGTTGTGTCGTTCTATTTGGGGCGCCCTTCTATTAAAGTTTTTACGGTAGGTAGATTCAAAAATAGCAGTTTTAATTATCGAGATTTTATCGAAACTTGAAAGTTTCAGAGAACACTGTTTTGAGACCAAAAAGTCGGATCATGTCGGTGAAAAGAGAAACAAACTGATTTGTCAATACAACCAACAAGGTTTAGGAATTTCGAAACATCTAACGAGACGTCATATTAAATTTGAGAAACACTTTTTTCAAAAAAGAATTTTTAGTATTCTCAACTCTTTTTTCTGCGTAAAAGTATCCTACGATTTATGAATACTTTGAAAAACCCACAATAACTGCCTGCGACGTCGCAGGTGCTGCAGGTACAGGCGGTGCTCTCGGAACAAACCGAAAGTCGTCGGCGGTCTGCAGCTGAGACGACCGCTGCTGCTTCGCGTTCGGCTGCTGTGAGGGAAGAATTTTCTCTGAAATTGCATTTTTTAGATCATAACCAGGAGTTTCACCCCAAATCAAAAGTATGAAACCGGGAACTTTTTTTCAACCGGATGAATCACGAGGAAAGAAAAAATATCAATTTCAAAAGTTACATATTTTTGGTTCGGTAAATAACACTGATGGGATTATGAATATTCGGTGTCTGTTACCTATCACATGGGGATGGAAGAATGGAAAAAGAGAGAGAGATAACGTTGGATTGAATAAGCGAGAAAAATGGAGAGATCGTGAGTTTAGGCTTTGGAATTATTTCAACAAAAAAGATACGATCACAACGAGAAAAGTGCTGAATTGGGCAATAAAAAAGTGAATTTGAGAATACATAAATTATTCAAAAAAGTCTATTCGATGTCGAAAGAATCAAACACGGAGAATCTCGAGAGTTTTGTTGAAGCAGATGGCGATCCAGTTGCTGTGAACAGGGCCCCAGTGGATTTGATTGACCTGAAAAATTGTTTATATGGAACTAATAACAAATGACCAATACTAAACAATGAAATCTTGACTTGAGAGGGAAGTCATTCAAAAAGCGGCAACCATTCAAAAACACCTGTTATAATCTGGAAGACCATGGCTAATTTTTTAGCAATCTTGAGACTAGGCAGATGAAATTTAAAAAAAAAAAAATACTAATTTGAAGTTTCTAGACATTGTAAAGTTTGAAAATGATAGTTTCATATACTTCAAAGATTACAGAAAAAGCCAAATTCGTCCTTTTTTCTACTGAAACTTTGCACAAAAAGGCGCACAATTTTGGTTACTTTGAACATCTTCTTTTTGTAATTTTTTGTCGTTTTTTGTCACTTTGAACATGCCATAAGTATTACAGAAAATAGTAATTAAGACTCGCTTCATTATAAACACTCACCTCTCCACCAGCAGTATACGCCAAAATCGGATCCTCAACCGGTCTTGGAGCATGCTGAAGATCCCAAATCAACGCCTGCGAATCGTCTCCAGCAGTGCAGATATGATGTGGACTGTGTGGAGCCCACGCTATTCCATTGACTGGTCCGTTGTGGTTACGAAGACGACAGAGAATATTGCATGGCATGCGGATGTCAAGAATTTGAACTTCCTGACTGTGCTCAGCGAAGAGAGCCATGAAATAGTGCTCCTGTTTGTTCCATGAGAGTCTTTGGAGTTTCTCTTTGTTTGGATCCTCATAGACGATTGTTGAATGATTCAGATGACGAAGATCAAACATTCGGCAACTTCCATCGGCACCAACAGTGGCGAAATGGTCACGTCCTCCGTTGATTTTTGAGAATTCAATGTCATGAACTGGCTTATCATGAGCAATCAGTTGAGTTTTCACAGTGAATGGAGTGTGAGATCCCACCGGCCTGGTTTGTCCTACAGGTTGTCCAACCTCAACATCATAGATAGTGCATGTGGTATCGACACTTGCAACTCCAATCAATCTCGGTTCCACCTCATTCCAGTCGAAGCTAGTCAGTGGGGATCCATATGGAGAGTTCTGAAATTCTCATATTTTTGAAAAGCAAAACATCAGTAAATACTTACTGTTTGATTGTGCATAATTGCGTCCGGATGAGCCTTTCCGTCTTGGATTTTCCATAAGCGGAGGCAATCCGAAGTGGTCGCCAGGAGATCCGGATAGACACCGTCGAGATCTGGTATGAATCCGACGGCGTTGGCGGGGAACTCCATTGGGAAACTGGTGGTTTCAACGAGTTCTCCGGTTTCATCTTTTAGTTGGACAATCGAGACCTGAAAATTGGGTCGAATTAGGAAAGAGTTCATGTTAAGTTTGACGGGTTTCGAGTGTCATGAATCCAAATCACTAAAAGGTTTATGTTTTCAATACATTAATTGTATAAAGCGTTGAGATAAATGTCGAAATTTTGAATCACAATCCAAGATTTGTACTTGCTTCAGAAATGCCTTCTTCTAACTTTTGATGAATACAATAATTTAGAATTTTAATGAAATCTGCGTGATCAGGAATAGATCATGATTACAGATTTTTTAAAATAGTTGGCTTTTTTCGAAAATTATATGTTGGTTCAGCGTCCCTAACGCTCCAAGATTCTCGACACCTTTTTAAGATTCAAAACTTCAAATCGAATATCTGAGACTTCGCCATCAGCATCTTCTTATTTCTGTTCAACGGTTTTTTTCAGATTCCAGCTTCCATTTTTCATTTCAAACACAAATACTCACCTTATTCGGCTGCTTCGGATTCTGAGCAATATCTGAGACTGTGCTCACAGCCAAACGAAACTTGATATCGTTCTTGTTGCTCCATGCGGATGCAAAAAGTGCTTGATCGGAATTGAACTTGTATATTTCACATCTTCTATCTCTCGCTCCAATCACAATGTCATTCTGAGGACGTCCCATTGCTGGAGCAGCACCTGCCGGAAGTGGTGGTGGAACATTTTGATCTCCGTTCATTGCATGACCGTTTGTATGCATTTTGATCTCGGTTTTACAAGTTTCTGGAAGGATTGCATATGAAAAATCAGTGAGAGAGGAAAGAAAAATGAAAAAAGTAAGAGAGTCGTTTTCAATTCGAATTCCAACTGATACATACATTCCAGGGAAAAGGCGAGGAGAGAGTGTCCGAAGCAAAGAGACGCAGACATCCGGAGAACACGGAAAAATAGAAAGAAACGGACACGGACAAGAAGATTTTGAAGTAGAAGAAGAAGGATGAAGACTCGGGGCGAGACAGAACGCACTTTGTTACACTAAATCGAAATGGAATGGAGGTGGTGGTGGATGAAGAAGTAGAGGAAAGAAGAAGGAGGAAAAAGTAGAAAGAAGAGCAAAAATGAGACAGGTGAAGAAATGGGAAGAAAAGAGATCTAATAGACTTCAAAAGAAATTGGAGTCGACTTTTAAAAGTTGACCAGAAGAGTGAAAACATTTGAAAATTGGGAAGAATGCATGTATTTTGCGGATAGTTCTTTATTGTTAGTGTGGGATTCAAAAAAGGCTAAGACTGTGAACCTCTATAGTGTAAAGTATCCTCGATGGCCAAATACATCGTACAGTATCTTTGAGCTGGGAAAATAATAAACTAAATTTGTTATATTTCTAAAAAGATTACAGTTTTCAGAGAAAAAATTCTGGAAAAAGTTACAGACTTCAGACAAAAAATACAAACTCACAGACCCAAAATCTGAATTTGAAGTGAACTCGAAAACTAATATTTGCTGATATTAATAGAGGTAAAAATTATAGGCAACCCTAGAAAAAAGGCAAACCACAAAATTTCAGTGAATGTTATCCTAAAACCTAGAATAACCTAGAATTAACCAAGAAAATCAAACTAAAATTTTTATTTCATATTCTCGAAAGTTTCCTCTCCAAAGGTATCAAGACTCAAAAATGAGTAATTTTCAACTAACTGTTTAAAAATATGCATAAAAAATTTGTCCATTCATCGAAACACAATAATTTAAAAATACTATTTAGTTCAATATTAGATGGTCTGTTTCTCGATAATTTTCTCTAATTATCAATACAACCAACAATGAAAAATGCCATGAAGACGATAATAAACATTTGAAACACCTTAACGATCACAGAAATGATCAGTTAAATAAGTTGAAGAGTGGCCCGTTATGAACAACAAAGGAATTAAGGAATTAAGCAAATTTAGAAAGAGAGAATGGTTCTCTATCTCTAATTCTCTGTGTCTCAAACACTCCAACAATGTTGCAGGACATTTGTAACCAATCGATAGTATGCAAATAGTGTAAACTGTGCTGTGTTCGTTCGAAGGGCCACCGACACTGCACTGAATCGGAGAGAGTACGGAAAAAAGGAGAGGAGTGAGGGAGAAAAAGAAAGAAAAAGACAGGAGAGTGAGGCAAAACGAAAAGGACCGCAAGACTTTCTCTCGTTTCTCCACTTAGTGCCGTCTGTCTTTTCACTCGGGTTTCGGAGGAAAATTTGAGACGCAGACGGGACAATTTATGCGTCAGCTAACGGATATATTGACCCCTCAGAACAATCAGATTAGAGGTTAAAAAATGATTGAAGGAGCACTGGAAATTGGAATTTCGAAATTGTCGAGAAATATGAAAATAGGGTACGTTTCTGTTTAGACACGGAAGATTGTGTAATCACCTTTAGCAGGGTCTGTGTGGAGCTTTTAGAGAGAGCAGAGTACTCAGGCAATTTTGGGGGGCAGGTTGGGGTGTATGTGGGTTGTATGTGGGAGTTACCTAAGGATTTTGGGAGTTAGGCATTGGGACCTTTGTGGGGGATATGTGGGAACTATGCTGGGAGGTAAACGGGAGGTACATGGGACCTGCTCGGGAGCTACATGGGTCTCAACCGGGAGTTACCCGACGAAAACGGGAGTTACCCGACCTTTTTGGGGCGGCTCCCATATGTTTCTGGGAACTGCCCCGAAATGGTTGGGTAACTCCCGTTTTTGTCGGGTAACTCCCCAAAATTGTGTGAGTATTGTTCAAAAAGTTTTCAGTTCGAGACTTCTGATTATGCTAACAAGTTAGCTCCGCTGGTTAAGGTGGGAAACATACAATAAACTGAATTCAAAAGAGGGCAAAATTGAAACCTCCTTTACTTATCATTCAATTAGTACACAGTAACGTTTTCATGCACTTTCTTTCCTTTCGATTTCAATTATTATCCAAATTTCCCAAGTTTTATCGCGCTCCATTGCAATCATGATTAAATGCAAAATTTTGAGCTTTCCCGCTCACTTTTTTCGCATATAGGTCACGTCGAAACCACAAAATCAACAGAATTATTATATTTGACGTGACCTACATGAGACACAAGTGGGCGGGAAAGCTCTAAATTTTGAATTTCGCCATGATTGCAATGGAGCGCGAGGAAACTTGGGAAAGTTGGATAATATCATCACACTTTCGTAGTACTTTCTAAAATACTAAAATACCAATATTCCCATCAAATGATAAAAATTTGTGAGCCGATAAAAATGTGTTCTAAAAAGATAAAAGGAAATGAAGATCTTATCTATTTGTTTTCTGGGTGGGAAATGAAAGTTTGCACTTCTCCTATAGCCAAACTTACAAGTACTATTGTACCGAGACACTTTTTTGTTTTTGATCCGAGAATGCTGATGCAAAAGAAGAACGTGCTCTGGTGTCCACCAACAATACAGAAAAGGAAGGTTGTGTGGAATTGAAAATGATTTGGAGATACCTTGTTTTGTATGGTGTATTCAGAAACGAATGTGAATTTGAAAAGGAAAGATGGGAATCTTTTGAGGGAGGAAGGTCGTTTCATAAACTAGTTAGAAGGATGGTTCAGGTGGGAAAAAGGAAGAATATTTGAAAATATGTTTATAAGAATTACTAGAAGGTTGAAAAATTACAGAATTTGGATGCATGAGATCCAAAAAATCGCTGAAAACTAGCACCTTTGGAGATCAGAATTTTCCAGAAAAACACTTTTAAATAATTCGTATTTCAGATTTGCGATGATACATCCGAGTTTCTGGTGACCAAAGATTGCATGTAAAAACAATATGAATTTCATTTATGGATATTAGCTTAGAGCTCGAACAAAAACGGATTATGTACTTTGGATTATGTTTTCTCGTATTTAGGGTGATAAAGAATTTCGAAATATTTTGGAACTTTTAAAGTAGTAGTTTTATCAGCAGTATGATAGTGGGAGGTTGGGAAGTGATTCATCACTATAACAACTCAGAGTTTAAATTTCTTTTTGAAAAATCTAAAAAAGAGCACCTTTCAAAAGTTAGGAATTTTCAAAATAATATTATTGGACCTGCACGATGAATTCAAAATTTTAGTGGTTGATAGTTAAGAATGACATAACTAAAATTTTCATGATTTTTTCCGAGGTCCCTATTATGTGAAAAGCTCCAGATTTCCGTAGCCTTTTTAACGAAAAATTCGAAAAGTGGAAATTTCGAATTCAGAAAGTGGTTAACTGATATCATCGCATTCTTCTAACTCCGTTCAATCTTATTTTCCAGATTCTCAAACATCCCTTTCCGTCATTCCCTGAAATTTGAAAACCTTCAAACTTCCGGAACGTTGCTCTCCTTCTTCTCATCATCACTTGACACCCTCTTTTCAAAAGTCTCAAGTGCCTCAACCGCCATTGGTATCAAAGCGATCCTAACGAGCCAACGATGGTCCTTTTTCGTCACAATTACCCTTTGATAATTAGATGAGATAGTGTGGAAGATGGGGACACGGAGAGAAGGGAAACCGAGTTGGGTACTTGTCCGGTAATCAACAAGTGTTTGGAATACAATGAAGATTTGGAAGAAAGAGAAGAGTGAGCTGGTTTGAAAGGATTTCAATCAGGTTCTAATCCTTGTTTCGAGTTCATTTGTCTTATAGTAGTTCTGTATTTTCATTGTTTTTTGTAAATAGTAATGAAATTTTTCATAATTCTGGTTGTTATAAGAACCAGACATCCTTGTGATAAACATTTCCATCTAAAATTCATCATTTATTCAGTTTCTCTATCAATTGAAATTAAAAAACGAATACAAGAGTTGAAACTGAATCTTCTGCAGAAGCCGTTTTTCTTCATGTTTTTAAAAATGAGCTGGTTTCCAGGCAACATCCCATTTGAAACAATGAGCTCTTCACAATTTTTATTATTTTCAATATATTTTCGTGTCCATTAACAATGTGTTGAATTCTGCTAGATGGATAGTCCAAGAATCCGAAAAACCAAAACGAGAGTTCATTGAAATTTGTGAAATTTTAACTTCAGCGTTCATACTTTTCATTAATTGAAACCTGTGAAAATATGAAGCTCTGAAAAAATCGCAACGAATTTACATTCAAAAATTGCATTTTTAATTCCTCTCATCCAATAAACCCCCACTTTACCCCTTCTCGAAGTTCGAAATGTCATCTCAACATATGCAACATATGCGTCAGAATCTCTCTTCCGACTCTCCAGAATCTTTCCCACCTTCCAAAAAACGTCCCTCCTCCTCCGATGAATACTCCGAATGTTCAGGAACCAAGAGCTCTTCTCTTCACTTTTTGATTGGCGAGCACTTTTGTGAAGGATCTCTCTACTGTGGGAACCACCCGACAAGACGCTTATATCATGAGGGATAATAGAGAGATAACACTCTTTTTGTTTTTTTTCTCGAGTTGAAATGAAATCTATTCGTAGTTTGATTCTTCCTCCCTATGTGGTACTCGTAGAATAATTTTATAGATGCTCGTGGATTACTGTAGCAGTCCCACTCACTCAAAAGTGTAAGTATCTCTTGATAACTGACTCTATTGTCCGCTTCTGAAAAGACGGATCGCCGAGACGTCAACTTTTGTGTGTCTGAATTTCTGTCGAGTGCTCTTCTTCGTCTTCTGAAGACTCTTGATTGGGGTCTCCGGAAGGAAGGAGTCGAAATAGTGTTTGAGAATAAGATAGGCAGTGATAAAGGAAAAGTGAACAAGTTTGGGGTTGTCTCTAAACTTTTCGAGTGATCTTTCTTTGAAAATTTGAAGATCCATCGTCTTCAGAAATTATCCATCTCAAATTCGAACTGTTTCCCTATCTTGATTCTTTTGAACTGTTTTGACTATGAGAATTCCCAAGCTCCAACTATTGTCTTTTCTTCCAACATCTTCTTTACGAGTCTCCTTAGGAATCTAAACTGAGCATCATCCTTCTTCTTCTTCTTTGCTCCGTTTAGTGTCTTCGTGTCGACAATCTGCGATTCTTATGAAATTACGCACCGCCCGTGTGTGCGCGTATTTGGTGGCAAGTCTTTCTTCATCTTCGAAACCGGAATTCGATTTATAACAAGGAGCCAATGGAGCAGATACGGTAGTTGTTGGGAAGAAGACACACAAACCCAATAAGACAAAAGAGAAGAAGTTAGTGGTGGCTGAAGAAGCGGCAATCAGTGGAAGAAGAAGAAGACGAAACTGAGAACGAATTTGAAGAAGATCCGCCTCTTTTGTTTTGAAGAAAGTGAGAAGAAGAAGACTTCACAAAACCAGAAGCACACTAACTTCACGTTTCCGAAATCCTGGAGCTTCCAGGATTCTGAGGAATCCAGACGTCCTGGATTCTGAAGATCTTGTCTGGAATCGAAGCTTGGAATCCTGAACTTTCTGAGAGATCCCAGTCTACCAGAGTACCTGTTTATTTTTGGTTTCGAATCTTCTGGATTTCTAGTTTTGAATTTTTAGGATTTAGAATTTTTGTGTGTTAAGATTTTCGTGGTAACCTATTCAAGATTCTAACTCAGTTTTTTTGCTTTCTACCTAATTCCTATAAACTCCGCACTTTCTTACTCTGTCTCAAAAATGTTTGCTTTATTCAAGGTATTTCTTTTTTCAGCCCCCCCCCCACTCATCTGAATTTCCCTCGAAATCAACACCTTCGCCATAATCAACCGCCATCCCCAGAATCCTAAAGATGAGCGAGAAAGAGGTATCGTAGTCCAGTTTCCCCCTCGCAAGCTCCGCCCATTTCGGACTTGGTCCTTCCAACCAGAAGGCTTCTTTGCTTCCTAACTCTCGAATATCCTATTTTTCAGTCCCCATCTCCCAAGCATGAGAATAAAAAAGATGAAGATGATAAAGAAGATGAAGAAACAAAAGAGTTTGAAGATGATTCCGCTAAAAAAACCAAGATGAAGGAGGCATCGAAGTTCACAATGAATAGTATTCTATCACCTTTGGAGAGTTTGGGTAAGTCAATATTCTTTTCGAGAAATTCGTTTTTGTTTTTTATCTCTCCACTTGTTTCGCCCCAAAGATTTCCGCTATTTGAATCTTGAATCAAAAGCAATAATGGAGGTGAAGTGGTGTGCTCAAGGAGCAGTCTCTCTTCAATTCTTTCTCTTTTTCTCACCGAAATTCGTTCGATTGTAGCTCGTGTACAGCAACAGCTACTCAAAATGGCCGCTGCACAGTCCGGATTGAATGGAGGAGCCGGTGGATCGAGTGGTGGAGCCAATGGATTTCCATATCCCGGACGACTTCCCGCTAACTATTTTGGTGGACCTATTACAGGTTACAATGGACCTCAAGGCAACTGGTATAATGGGAATGAGGCCAGGTTTGCAGCAACAGCTGCTTGTAAGTAAATCTAAGCTAAAATGTCCCAATAATCCATTTCAGTATTACCATGTTCTATTGACCCAGTACGATCCGCAATCAACCATCAGTTCTCGATGGGTTCGATGAGTCAAAGAAGGAAAAGAAGAGTGTTGTTTAGTCAAGCACAAGTCTATGAATTGGAGCGAAGGTTCAAGCAGGCGAAGTATTTGACAGCTCCCGAGAGGGAACAACTTGCCAACTCGATTCGGTTGACACCAACACAGGTATTAGATTACTGTATAATTAAAAGAGTTTCTGGTTAATAATCCTCACTGATTTTGTTATAGGTCAAAATCTGGTTTCAAAACCATCGATACAAGTGCAAACGACAAGAGAAAGAAAAAGCGATGAGTGGATTGGGACAGAGTGATGATGGATGCACACCTCCTCCAGGAGATGATGACGATGATGAGTAAGAACTCAAGATTACCGGGTCGAGATGAATAATCTAACTTTTTTCAGCAAGTACTCCATCGAAATGGATGATAAGGATGAGGAGGAGGAAGAAGCTAATAACAAGCCAATGCTTAAATCTAATGGAGTATTCGGAGTGAGTTCCTTTCTGAGATCCTCTGATCCAATGTTTTCTTTCAGAACTTCCAACTACCGTACCCCGGCCCAGCTAATGCAGCAGCAGCCGCAGCCGCCGCCGCCGCCGCAGCTGCATTCAATTTTCCATTCACAGCTCAAGGACCAAACTATTACATGCGTTGGTGAACTTTATTTCTAAATTTTTGATTTTGATCTCTAATTTGCTTGACTTTCTAGAATAAAGATTTTTATTTTGCTAGTTTATTTGAAAGTAGTATTTGGTAGTGTTTGTCTAGATGAGAAGTATCAAATTGAAAAATTAAATAATCGAAAAAGTAGATCTTATGAAGATATTCCCGGACCACCTGATCCTCTAAAACTTGTTTTTCAGCCAGAAGACGTCCGGGAGATTTATAAGTTCCATGAATTGTTTCACCCGCTGAAACACAAATATTATTAAGACAGACTATGTTAAGAACCAGGGCTGAGCAGCAACGAATTTTGGCAACTCATTCAAGTGCAAATAATTTTTTCAGGGGATTCTGGAAAAACAGAAAAAATGTACCTTATTAAAAAAAGCTATCGATTGGTTAGAAAACCGTCAAATTTTATCGAAAATTAACAGAGTTAAGCTCCATGATGCCAAAAAGTTGACGGAATTGCCGAAATCGGGAACTTTCTGGCAAAGCAAAGCGTAACTTTGTTAATTTTTAATAAAATTTGAAGATTTTTTAACCGATTGATAGCTTTTTAATAATGTACACCTGTCCTGTTGACCGTATTTTTACTCGATCCCGCTGAAAAAAGATATTCACATTTGAATGAGTTACCAAAATTTGTTGCCGCTCAGCCATGTTAAGGACTCACTCATTGATTCATTTGAGATTTTTGAAATGAGATTATCAGGAACACCATTGGATTTCAATAATCCTGTTAGCTCCGTTATTGCAGATCGTCTATTCTTGAATTTTGCTCCTATTTTTATAAGATGATACTGGGAGAAGGTGGATTGAAGGTTACAGTTCCTGAATTTAAAAGTTCCGATTAAAACACTTTAATTCATAACTCACCAAGAAATTGGAGCCACGTGTCTATCCACCAATGACGACGTCGCCTCATCTGGATTTTTTACATAGCTTTTCAAACTTCTATACACTCTCTTCACCACACACCGTATATCATCACCGCAATCCCAACAACCGTTATCACTAAAATGTCTTGTTTTGTTTTCAGTTCACCAAAAGAAATCCTACTTTTTACAAATATGCAAATAGAACGAGATGAATCTATCAAAAGGATCACGAATGAATGCAAATTTTGTAAGATTCTGGCTTGAATCCACATTTTTCTGTGGTATATGAAAGTTGGGATCCGTGTGGGAGCAGACTCTGAAAATCTAGACATACAGTAATCTCGTTAGTTTCAATACCTCTCTGACATCCACGTGTCGTTCAACGACCTCTTCTGATTCTGGAATTCAGTTTCGTTGTGTAATAAACACATTATATTGATTAAAAGTTGAGACATAGATTTGCGAATTCCACATGATAAAATGCCATATTTAGGGGCAATCTGAAAATGAAAATCTTCAGTCTATTCAGAATCCGGCCCATGGAAAACTTACAAATAAATCTGATCTAATATTGATATACGGTGGAATAAAGTCCGAAGTGAAGTGAGCCTCTGAAAATTAAGAAAGGATTGTTTTCCACGAAGTGTGAATATAACCTCTGTACTGTTTAGTTTGAGATGTGAACCCGTAATAGTAAATTAAAACGAAAAAATTTACTGCAAATGCTCGAAGAATGATTTTCCTTTTCACCCTGTAAATTTTTTGGATAAAAACTGATGACTGGACAAACTTACCTCTCATCAGATTTCCTAACAACTTTCAAGTTCTGAAGCAAAAACAATTGACTTGTCTTGCTCATCTAGCTTCTAGAATTGTGGTCAAACACACAGTACCCCTGTTTGAGGAAGATACAAATAGACGAGGCGAAAAGAACAAGAACGTTGTTTGAAAATGCAAACATTTCTCTGGAAAAACCATTCATGAGATCACTGGCAAATATGGATACATTGGTTGAGAGAGATACATCAAATACAGATTAGTGTGTGCTCATCATAAATCAGATACCAGGTGTAATACGATAGATATGTTGGATCCCATTGAACTTTTGGTGATTTAGTGCGGAAGCGTTCAGGTTGCCAGCGGGGCTGGGCAGCAACGAATTCCGGAAAATCATTCAAATGTGAATAACTTATGTCAGGGGGATCGTGTAAAAATACGGCCGACGAGAAAAAAATGTTCCTTATTAAAAAAAGCTATCGATTGATTAAAAAGTTGTCAAATTTCGTCAAAAATTAACAGAGTTACACCTTGTATTGCCGAACAGTTGCCAAAATTGCCAAATGCGGCAACTTTTCTGCAATACAAGACGTAACTCTGTTAATTTTTGACGAAATTTGACAAATTTTTAACTAATCGATAGCTTTTTTAATAAGGAACATTTTTCTGCTGTTTATATGTGTACACCATCACCTGAAAAAAGTTATTCACATTTGAATGAGTTGCCGGAATTTGTTGCTGCCCAACCCTGGTTCCCAGGTATCACTTTTTTCCCACGAGAAGCTCAGGAATTCTGTTCCTTCGTTTGAATTCCCACACTCTCTATAATTTCCGAACCGAGGAACACATCACATCTAACAGACACTCGCTCGACGACAAAATGAATAACTTGTATTATACCGAAAACAAGGGCCGTAATAATAATATAGAGTAAAGTGACTCAATCGGTGTTTTTCAGATGGACACTCCAATTACTATCGGTATGGGAAAGAAAACAAGGAAAGAGAGATGTATCAATAATATTTGCAGACACTTCGTCTTCTTCAGTCAGAATGCGACTCGTCACCTGTCAATGGACACCATTGTATACATTACCATAAAATTATCCTCGATATGCAACAACAGATGGTGTTGAGTACATCGGGACGTTTCCTTTTCTATATCATTTTGAAAGTCCTCCTGTAGTGGAATCATAGACGTCATAGTTGTTCTTTTGGTGAAGCATGCTTTGAGGTTTTATTTTTCGCCCATAAAAGTTTTATGTCAGTTTTCTCGATCATGCAGCGTCATTATTTTTGACGAAAAGTTCGAGTGGCACCCGATTGAAAATTGCTTTCGAATGCTATTAGTCAACAGAACAGATTACTTTCGACATGTTTTTCAGTCACTATTGCGAGAGTTTTTTTTTGCATTTGAGAGTTAGTCAGATTGGAAATTGAACGATTTTACAACTGGGAACCATTCTTTGGCTCTTTTCAACGTTTCCACCATACATTTCTTTTGCTAAAAAGTCATTTCTTTAAGCCAGCTGTCATCACGGTCAGAAGCACAAATCGAACACCTGCTCTCGTTTTCTTTTCTCTTTTTTCGCATTTTCTTTATGTTTTAGTGACTAATCACAGTTCATTTCTACTTTTTACACTACCACTTTTCAGCTAAATTAAATGTTTGACTGAAATTTCAGCTGCAGCTGCAGCTGAAACTGGACGTTCTGTTTTTCAAATCCCCGCGTCTTTGCTGCAAAAACGACGCCAACCGACCCCTTTGCGCACTCTCGGTGCGTTGACGCATTACTCGTGTTTTTCTTCTAATCTTTCTCTTCCCATTTCTCACGGAATTCGCCGGTTTATCGATTTCTGATTTCAGCTCGGAAGAATTCGTTTCATTTTAATTATCGCTTCATACTAAGAAAATAAATTTCAGTCTCATGTGGCCTCGGAATGAAGTCCAAATGGACGAGGGATCGATGACACCAGAAGATCAAGATCCGGTCATGGACCAGGAAATGGAGTTCGATGTGAGTTGAATTGCAATTTAAATGTTTTCCGATTATTTTAAGCTGTTGGTTTCAGGTGAACGCAGAAGAAAACTCGTACAGTAACGGCTCTGGCTCCAGCTACAACGCTGACAAGTTGTCATCGTATGTTCAGAATACAGACACATATCTAACAAAAAGAAATAGTTCTAGCCCACTGCAACACAAATTGGACTTATCTGCGTCGCCCGGCCAGAACAGCGATACGAACCCACGTGTCGAACATTTGGTTACACTGTTCAAGGTAAACAGGAAATCGATGACGCACACTTTGCGAGATCGTTAATTGTACTTTCGATTTTTTGTTGTTTCTCAAAGCTTTCATGCCAAACTAAGCATTGATTAAGTCAGCGTCTTTGATTTTTTCTTCGACACTGATTAGTTTTCTTTCAATTTCAGGACCTTGCGGTTGGCGAGCAAATGGACGCGTTCATCCGGCTGATTCAAGAATCCAACATGACGAATATTCGTCAATTGCGTGCCATCATAGAACCTCATTTCCAGAGGGACTTCCTTTCCTGTCTACCTGTTGAGGTACTGATCATTGCTGTAGATGAATCTCATTCTATTGTTTCAGCTCGGCTTGAAAATTCTTCACAACTTGAATGGGTCTGACCTGATGAAGGTTGCTACCGTATCAAAGAACTGGAAGTTGATATCAGAAATCGATAAGCTTTGGAAAAGTCTCGGTGATGAGGCTTTCAAAAATCACCCTGATCCAAGGTAGGCTTCTTTCGTTTGAATCATAAGCTAAGAAAATATTTTTGCAGTGATCGCATCGCTGGTGCCTGGGAAGCAACCGCTGTCGCAATCGGTGTTGTTATTCCAGATCACGTGAATGCTTGTGAGCTTAACATTCATCGATTCTTGAAACTTCAGAAGTTCGGAGAGTAAGTTTTGTTGTTGTGATGCACTAGGAGAATCAATATGTTTTCAGAATTTACGACCGTGCACCAGACAAGGCACGTTTTCTCCGTGCCGACAAAATCGAGAGAAACTGGAATTCACGGCAGATAATGGGATCAGCAGTGCTCCGTGGTCACGAAGACCATGTCATTACTTGCATGCAAATACACGATGACTTGTTAGTTACCGGATCCGATGACAACACTTTGAAAGTTTGGTCGATTGACAAAGGAGAAGTCAAGTATACTTTGATGGGTCATACTGGTGGCGTCTGGACATCACAAATATCTCAATGCGGAAATTACATTGTCAGTGGATCTACAGATCGTACTGTTAAAGTTTGGCTTGCTCATGACGGATCTCTTCTTCACACACTACAGGGACATACGTCGACGGTTCGCTGCATGGCAATGGCTGGCACAATGTAATTTCAATGTCTCTTTCACGAGTTTATCTTGAATTTCGTTTCAGACTTGTCACAGGATCTCGCGATACTAATTTGAGAATATGGAATGTTGAAACTGGTGCGCACCTCATGATGCTTCAAGGTCACCAGGCAGCTGTGCGGTGTGTGCAGTTCGATGGTGAAATCGTCGTTTCGGGTGGTTACGATTTCACGGTGAAGATTTGGCACGCTCAAACTGGAAGATGTCTACGCACGTTGATTGGTCACAATAACAGAGTCTATTCTCTTATTGTATGTTGCCAATTAATTAATCTTTATTGTCTATTCAGAATGAATCGCAAAGAAAAATTTTGAAAATTTTATTTGTAAACAACTTTTTAGGCTCCGCCCACAACAGTTTCCCACGCAGAAAATTGTAAACAACAACACAATTTTCAACGTGGGCGGAGCCTAAAAAGTTGTTTACACGTAAAATTTTCAAATTTTTTCTTTGCGATTCATTCTGAACAGACAATACTATTAACAAACGCAAAGTTCTGTGTGTGTGTGTGTGTCCGTACTGCGTAGGTATCCCGCCTTAGCTCAATCCCCACTGGACCGATTTTTCTCGAATTTTGGCAGGTCATCAGAAGTTAGGCTCTAATGATGCCCGTCTATTTTGTTTTCCGATTCATGTAGAAATGAGGTCACAAGAGCGCAAAAACCTCCATTTTGGGACCATCCAGTTGTTTTTATTATCGAAGGAGAGAGAGTGACGAGTTCACGGAACTATTATTCAAAATTTCAAAATTTTCATTTCTAAAATTTTCACGTTGCCCGAAGGGCCCCAGAGGGGCGTAGCCCGTCTGGTTTTTCTTAATTTAAAATAATTGTTTCAGTACGAAAAGGAGCGATCGATTGTATGCTCGGGTTCTCTGGATACGTCCATTCGTGTTTGGGATTTTTCAAGACCGGAAGGAGAAGAATGTGTTGCTTTGCTCCAAGGACACACTTCATTGACATCTGGAATGCAGCTGAGAGGCAATATTCTTGTTTCGTGCAATGCTGACAGTCATGTTCGAGTGAGTTTTGATCATTGAGCATCACTGAGATCAATTCCACTATGAAATTGGTTCTGATGTTACATCGATATGTTGCTTCACACTTTAGTACATTGCCGGCTGTGCCCACAGTCACTGATTTCCGATGTCAAACAAAGGTGTGCGCGAGATGCGTTGCGAACGATTTTTAAAAATGACACACAAAAAGCATACAAATCAGATACAGTATACCAATCTTTTGAAATACAATTTCAAAATTTTTTTCAGGTGTGGGATATTCAGGAGGGACAATGTATTCATATCCTTTCTGGACATCGTTCCGCAATCACCTCTCTTCAATGGTTCGGACGAAGCATGGTGGCAACAAGTAGTGACGACGGAAGTGTCAAACTTTGGGATATTGAAAGAGGTATGGTTGTGAGCAGTTACGATTAACTTCTTATTTCCATTGCAGGAACATTGATTCGGGATCTTGTCTCGCTGGATTCAGGAGGTAACGGTGGCTGTATATGGAGACTCTGCTCTACATCAACGATGCTTGCGTGTGCCGTTGGATCGCGGAACAATACTGAAGAAACAAAAGTCATTCTTCTTGATTTTGACGCTCCATATCCTTAGTTTATACAAAAATTACTTTAGCTGTTTTGTTCCATTTCATTATGCATAGATGGTTCCTGTTTAGGAGCACATGTACCATTATAATGTCTACCAAATGTATTGTAGATCACAGTTTTTATCATATCATGGAGTATAATCACTGTCAGTATTGGAGTTACTAGCAGCCTCTCTTATGTAACTTGTTCAATCCAGAATGTTCTTCCTTCTTTTTATGTTTTTCGTTTCTTTCTTTCCTCCCCCTTCCCTTGTTTCCGATATTTCGGGTTTCAGTTTTATCCTATCGCTGTTCAATAATAATAGCGCTTTTCTTGGAATTTGTTGTTTTTTGTCATCAACATTTATCCGCTCTCCTGTGTGTATGCTTTATTCCCTTCAATCTATCGTACCATTTTTATCCCAAAATGAGCTTTTATTATTAGTTAGTTTCTTTTATTTTAATTACACTTGCGGAACAGTTGTTAATCCATAAACTCGCAATCCCTTCTCTTTTGCATCATGCCATGTCTTATTTGCTGAGTATCCTTTTATCATAATTATCGAATTTGGTCGAAAAAATCAGCTAAATTTGCTTGTTTTCCAATAAACCGAGTGATTAATGTTCTGGACACTGCGATATTTGTTTTACTTTCCATATTCTGATTAGGAAAGCTGTCCAAATTCAGAGTCGATATCATCTATATGAAATTTAATCTGCGAACACCCGCAACATTCCATCGAATCTTCAGAAGATACTCAGAGTGCAAGATCTCACCCGGTTACGTCATGGAACGAATCGAGCCAAGACTTCTAAAAATTGAAAGCGACGATTTCCGGTACTAATCTGAAAATGAGAACAATTTCATTATATACTTATTTCAGAGCTCTATTCACACCTGAACTTTTGAAATTGCGAGATTTGTTCGCTAAACGCAACTATGAGCTTCGAATCGCCGGAGGAGCTGTTCGTGATCTTCTCATGAATATTCGTCCGGCTGATGTCGACTTTGCGAGCACTGCTACACCGGAACAGATGAAGGTTGGAGAGTTCTAAAGTCCTAGCTCTTTTATTTTCTAAATTCTAGGCAATGTTCGAGGAGGAGAAGATTAGAATGTTGCACAAGAGAGGCGAAGAGCACGGCACGATCACGTGTCGTATCGATGAGAAGGAGAATTTCGAGGTTAGTCGATCACATTTTGAATATAAACAATATTTTTTAGATTACAACACTCAGAATCGACATTCTCTGCGATGGAAGACGTGCGCAGGTTGAATATACGACAGACTGGCAACTAGATGCCAACCGACG
This sequence comes from Caenorhabditis zanzibari, assembly GCA_963966625.1. NCBI lineage: Eukaryota > Metazoa > Nematoda > Chromadorea > Rhabditida > Rhabditidae > Caenorhabditis > Caenorhabditis zanzibari. The sequence goes on along the minus strand of OZ016472.1, from coordinate 7,979,926 downwards.
AGATCTTACTATCAATTCTCTATTCTTGGGTAATTCGTTTATTACTAACCCAAAATTTCCATATTCCCAGACCTCCACGGAAACGTCGTCGACTATTTCGGAGGCATTGCCGACATTGAAGCACGTCGTGTTGCGTTCGTCGGTGACGCCCGTCAACGGATTCAAGAAGACTATCTTCGAATTCTGAGATACTTTCGATTCTTCGGACGAATTTCGAATACTCCCGAACACGAAACGGACACTATTCAAGCGATCATTGATAACAAAGATGGTATGAAGGGAATCAGTGCCGAGAGGATTTGGACGGAACTCAAGAAGCTCGTAATCGGAAGAATGGCGGATGATGTGATTAAAACGATGATTGAGCAATGTGGATTACAGGAGTATCTTGGGCTACCGGAGAAATGCAATATTGCTCGATTCCATAAGGTAAAGGTTTTATGAAGGCATCAGGATTGGTCGGAAGCGGAAAAACTAGTTCTCGTTCTTTCCGAATTTTTTTCGGGAATTTCTCGAAAAAAAACTTTACAAGGGGCTTCCCTGAACACTTGAGTTAAACTTTTTCTGAAACTTCGGTCCTAGACGGAATCGACCCTGAAAAGCCCACATCTGCAATAAAAAGTGGCCAAACGTTCACGTAACTCGAGATATGAGCCCTCAAAGTGGCAGATAAGGCTAGAATGAGGTACTTTGAGGACCCATATCTCAGCTCAAAATCACTTTCAAAATGTCTAGCTTTTTTCGTACTGAACTTAGAATTTAGTGTATAACAACATTCCTTACTTTTTGGAAAAAAATTTTTTGAACCCAATTTTTGAAATTTTGCTACCATTTGGGTAAGAATTTCAGCTTAATTTGCCACTTTGAGGGCTCATAACTCGAATTAGGTGGACATTTGACCGTTTTTTATTGCAGATTTGGGCTTTTCAGGATCAATTTAGTCTAGGACCATAGTTTCAGAAAAAGTTCAACTCGAGTGTTCAAGGAAGCCCCTTGTTAGAAAAATCGGAAAAGAATTTTTGGAAATTCGGAAAAAAAAGATGAAAATTGTCGAAGAATGAGAGATTTTGACAGAAAAAATTTTTTGAGCAACATTTTTTCCCGATTTACCAAAAAATTTTCTTGGAAAATATTCAAGAACTCCTGGAAAGCTACATATTTTCAACTTTTGATCATTCAGGTCTTCCAACGCTATCCAAAATCCGTCGAACCAATGACAATGATCGCTTGTCTCTGTGAAGAAATCGAGCAAATTGACTCATTCCACAGTAAAACAAAGCTCTCAACTGCAGAACGTCTTCTAGGAGAGTTCATTCTCCGGGAACGTCAAGCGGCCGTTGAGAATTTGAATAATGACGATTGGTGGATCGATAGAGTCGTCGATTTGGAAGTACGTCCCGGGCACGAAAGTGAAGTTGATCGTCTTCGCATTCGACTTGTACAACTCGCGAGAAGTGTGCTGGCAGACGAAGAACGCATTCAGATGATTGAAAAGTTCACACCTCCAAAGTTTCCGATCACAGGTGAAGTATTCGAAATAAGTCATGGAAAATAACTAATTTTTGATTCAGGACGGGACTTGATGGAATCTGGTGTTCGCAAAGGACCCCATGTCAAAAATGTGCTTCACTATCTCTATAATTTGTGGAAGGAATCCAGATTCACAGAGACCAAAGAATCACTGATGGAACGTGCCAACGACTCGGATATTCCAGATTCATCCAAGAAGAAAATGTCACCAAAGCGATAGTTTTATTCAATATTCTTTCAAATTTTACATGCTTCAATTTCCTATTTTTCCGTTTTAAAACTAAATAAAAAACCTCTGTTCTCTTCTCGCTCCAACCAATCCAACCTCAATCGATCTCATCACTTTACACTTTGCTCTCTTCTCTTCTCTTCTTCTTTCTCCCAAACCCAAAGGGTCACGCCTGGAGTCTGATTAATCATAAAAATACATCACCCGTCAGCTGGTCTGAACCCTCCACAGCCTCAGTGATCCCTCTCTTTGATCCAAGACGAGGCGGACCTGGACCATCGAAAAAAGTGGATTCGTCGATTTTGTTTGATTTTGTGTTGCTTTCGCTTGTGAAGATTCTGCAGAAATGACGAGGAGTTTTCCGGTGATACTTTTGCTCTTTTCCCTGGGGAATGTCGCTGTTGCTGCTGATAATGACGATAATTCGTTTCAACCAGCTGGAATTTATGTGAGATTGAATCAGAAGGCCGTTGATTATGTAGCAGGTATTTGGATTTATTTTGAAATAAAATAAGAATTGTTCAGTAACAAAACTTTTTTCGAATTATCGTTCAAGCGATTGTACTTTTCGGTAGAACCAGGGCTGGGCGGCAACGAATTTCGGCGACTCATTCAAGTTTGAACAACTTTTTTCTGGGTAGAACCAAATATAACTTTCAATAACAATCGATTGAGTTTCAAAGTTTAAAAACCTTACAAAAGCCACTGCTCTCCGATCAAAGACCTTGTTTTCTATTTTCAAGACTTGGCTTCTGATGCCTTCCCTGGAATCCTCAACAACCTCAGTCCTCCGGACATCAAGACTGATATCGCAACAATTTCAAAACTTCATATATCAAACGTCGCCAAACCAAACATCAGTGCACAGTTCATGAATGAGAAGGGAGTCGCCTACAACATCACTTTGGCTTCTTTCCGTGCGAGTGCTTTCGCTGAAATCAGTGTTTTTATTTTTACTTATGAAGGAGATTTTACTGCAGAGCTCAAAGAGCTCTCAATTCAATCTGAACTTCATTTTGATTACAATGGAACTACTACTGTTACGGTTTGTGGAGAAGTTTGAATGAAGATCAGAAAACGGCTAATTTCAGGCCCCCGTCTGTAATGTGACCCACTCGGAACTCTCGTTGGTTTTCCCTCCAAAATCCGGCTTGGCATCTCTTCAGGGAGAAATCAAAGGACAAGTGAGTTTTAACTGCCTCACTCGGGATTAAAACCTGATAAATCTTCCAGATTGTCTCTGCTATTCGTGATGCCGTCTGCTCCACTGCCGTCGAGGCCCTCACTTTTGTCATGGCTCAAAAACCAATTCCACCGGAGAGCCCTGAATATCAAACTCCTGCTAAAGGAGACGCAAAGGGATTCAGTGTCGCCGAGTTGGGAGCATCCTTGTGTCAACCGGATTCTTTGAAAGATGATTCTGATGACAAAGTTACCACTACTCAATCTCCAGATGACAACTCGACGATTACCGGAGAGGAGAGTCAAATCTATTGGGGAGTTGACTTGTCGGTTAATCATCCACCAACTTTTACAGATGAGGTAATCATCGTTTCTAAGAAAATATATTATGGCAAATGTTTCCAGGATATGATTATTGGTCTGGATGGAGGTATCTTGTTCAACGGCTGGAAGGCAGACTCGGCTCGCCAACCACAAGTATTGAACAAAACTCGTTTGGACAAGAAAATGGTTGGAATCCTTCTCTCGGAGTACATTCCGAATACCCTCTTCCATCACATCTACATGTATGACCTCGGAAATTTCAGACATCGGTACACCCTCCACCTCAATGCCTGTTGACTCAAACAATTTTCAGATACACACCAGGATCCCTTCCAAAGATTCTTCAGAAGCTTTCAAACGCGGTTTGCTCAAAGTGCTACGTGGAAGTGTCGGCTAACTTGACAGAGCAACCAAAACTTCAAATCGATGCTCATCTTGGAGCACGAGTTCAACTCTCGGGAAATGTGTCGATTATGTTCCATGGACGAGAGAGACTTCATGACGTTCTTTATGCTAATACCAAATTGCATGTGACGGTATATCAAACCAGCATATAACGATGAAATTATTCATTTACAGCTGAAACCCACAGTAAGACACTCGAGAATCTTTGGAGACGTCTCTCTGACTAATGTGGACGTTAATGTTTTTGATGTGAGTTCTCAACTCAAGTTCTCAAGAAGTTTTGAGTTAAAAGAAACGTTTTTACAGCTCGGCCTCGGTGGACCACTTGCTGCTCCAATCGAGAAGCTCTTCTCCTTCGTGGTTCCACGTGTTCTCTGGCCTCAAGTTAAGAAACGTCTTCGCTTTGCAATGAATCGCCGTGGTGTCAAACTTCCGATCTTCTGTGGCGTTGAACTGGAACACACCGAGCTCGACTTTGTGAATCATGCCGTCCTTTTGAATACTGATTTCACTTTCGATCTTCCTCTCTTTTTGTCAAAATTCAAAAGATACTTGGAAGTGAAGAGCAACTACAACACTAACTTACCCAAATATGTGAATGTTTGATTTTTAAAGTTTTTCCTCTTTGAGTTTTTGTTATTTGAGAGAATGAATTATATTTTTCTGAACAGAAAGCACAATTTATATGTATTTGAGTCCAATGTTTTTCGAAAAGCTTTTTCATCAAAAGAACAGGGGAAACACGTATCCGAAATCCTAATATCCGTTACTAGACAAGATATTACATTGTCAATGAGATATAACACTTTTATCAGAAATTCTGAACCTCATTAACCTCATTTCTAAACATCAGTCATGCCTTTTTTTCAATGTTTTTGTTTCGCTTGAACCATGTTTTTGTTACATTTTTCTAGATATTTTCAGATTATGCTCGTTTGCAACTCAAACATAACAGACATGTCGAACTACGAAATTCTCAAAATCGCTGTGCAATGGACATCTTTCATTTGCTCTCTCGTATTCAATTCGATTTTGATTTTGTTGATTTTAACAAAGTCACCGAAGAAAATGGGCAACTATCGTTTCCTTATGATCTACTTTTCCTGTTTTGCAATATTTTTCTCCACTCTGGATGTGATAGTTGGACCGGTGAGTTTGAAAAATGAGCCTGATCTCTGAGAAAAAAAAATTTAGTTCATTCATGCTCACGGCACAAGTGCTAGTTTACTCATGCGAAAGAGTGAATCAGAAGTGATTGCAAATGTGCAGTATGTACTTTTGAGTAAGTTTCAAAATTTTCCGTCCGCTTCCGTCCAACTTGATTCAAAATAATCACGAAAAACGGTTATGTATGTATGTCTTCCATTTATGAGTTCCCTCCCTTGTTATGAATTCAAATCTAACAAAAATAAATTTTAGTCCTCCTCTGCTCTTGTTTCGGTGTCACTATCACTTTCTTTGCCATTCACTTTGTCTTCAGATATTTTGCTTTGGAACGGTAACACTTTCTCCTAACCCATTTCCATCATTTCAATTCATTTCCGGAAAAGGTCGAGTATCTTATTTCGAAGGAAACTATTTCCTCATCTGGCTTGCGATTCCCATCATCTGTGGAGCAATCTGGGGACTAACTCTTCACTTTTTAGTTTGGCATAGTGATGAGACTACGGAGTATTTGAGGTGATACTATCCAATCACATATCATGTTTTGGACTTGTTTTCAGAGAAAGTTTTCTTCGTCATTATGGTCTTGAGATGAATGAAGTGATCTATGTTGGAGCATCATATTGGAGAACAACAGAGAACGGGGAAATGAAACTTGTTATGTCTAGTGCCATTGCTGCTGGAATATTCTTTTCGATTAAGGTTGGAGATTAGTAATATTCTCCAACTGATAGTAATTTCTTTCAGGGAACTTCAATTTCCGTTGTCTGTTACTACGGGTTTCTGAGTTATCGAAGGATCTCTGAACTTTCAAACGAAGGAGAATCAGCATTCACCAAAAATTTACAAAAACAACTATACAAGGCTCTAGTTTTGCAGGTAAGAAAAAAACGAGTTCAAAAGTTGAAGTTATACTATTTCAGGCAATAATCCCAATTCTTCTGATGTATCTTCCTATAGGGTCCTTCCTGATCTTACCTGCATTCAATATGAATATTGAATCATTTAGTAAACTCGCCACCCTTTTCTATGCTGTTTATCCAGCTGTGGATCCTTTGCCCCTATTTTTTATTATTGACAATTATAGAATCGCCCTACGAGGTTAGTCAGAAACCTCACATTTTCACATAATGTTCGAGTTATTTTTCAGGAGTTTTCTATAGATGTTCAATGAAAGCAAACCGAGTCTCAGTGACGGAAGATGACTGTTAATTTTTTGTTGAAATTCAAAATAAACTAATTTTCCACATCAAGCGTATGATCGAGTGTATGACACACGAGACAATTCACCTGTTTACTAAATTTTAAAAATCACGGCAAGTGCTGAAATGCTTTCAGAATGTGGTCTTCACCAATCATCAAATTTAGGTTGCTGGAAAAAAAACTTGAAAGTTTCCAACAGGTGATAGAACGCTACAATGGAACCAAAACTGAGAAGATGATATCAGAATACGGAAACGCAGAAAACTGAAATATTTCTGGACATGATCATGAACCACGATCACAGAAAGTTAGTAATACCGGAATCATGTAATTCTCTTGAATTTTGTTTTAAAAATGTTTAAAAATTAAATGATTTTTGGGTCAGCTTCCGTAGTTCTCGACATAACGATTTTATTTACAAGACACTTTTGAATTCTGAATTTCATTGAAACGATCTCCTTTCTAAAATTTTCTGGTTAAAAATTTCGAAAATCTTCTGAAAACCTAGAATCCAGGGTACCGGTTTAACTAAGGTTCACCAAAACTGATTCTCATCTCCACCCCCTCCGCACGTTTCTATTTTCGCATATTCTGTCATCTGAAGTTTCAGCTGTCATTTTCTCGTAAAAGTCCCAGAATCAAGAAAAGCAATTGACAAAAAAAGGTGATCAGATATCAGAACAAAACTCAAATGTTTGATTAGATTTTTGTCACAAATTGGATTTGAAGGTTCTATTGGTTTTTTCTTCTTTCTTCTGGAGCTGCATTCTGTTTTTTCTTCAAGTAGTTCAAAATTTCCTGCACCAACAATGCAACAACTGAATCACCAACAGAAGGAGAGGCAGAAGAGATTCCAGAGTTACCGGCGAGTGCCCTCATGTCACCAGGATTCTATTGGTTCGCTATTTTTTCTTGTTTGATTGTGAGTTTCTAAATAATTTCTTGAGCCATAATTTGTTCTGACTTTAGATAAGTATCTTCGGTTCGATATTGAACTTTTATCTTTTCTACAAGTTCTTGAAAAGAGATGGAAAAGCGAATGGTTTTCAAAAAATCTGTCTCGTAAAAACACTTCCAAACTTTTTTATCTGCTTCGCATTTTTGTTATGGGTAGTTCCTGTGACTGTTCTTGATTTCACTTATAGTGAATTACCGTACAGAATAAATAGTATTGTTGGTAATATTGCTGGATCGTGGGCATATCTTTTTAGTAAGTTTTGAGAGGAACACCTGACATCTGATCAACTTTTTTCAGCTCCATTTCTACAAGTTAGTCTCTCCTGCAATAGATTTTATGTTCTTTATTTTCCGTTTGGTATCAAGATGCTCAAACGGGTTCCTGTTACAAATATATCCATTGGTTCTTCAGTTTTGATAGTTTCGTGTGTATGTTCAGTTGGTTTACAAGGTTAGTTATGGTAAACTTTGGTTGAAAAAATTTTTGATTTTATGGGTGTCGAGTGAAGTTTGGTAAAAGACTATCAAATTGAATTTTTGATTGAGTTTTATTCAATCAACATTTGGTCTCTGAAAAGCAAAGATCGTAGAATAAGTAAAAAAGAGCACGTATAAAAGTGCACTTCAGGGAAACCGTACAATTTCTACACGAATATTGTCAGATAAAAAAAAACAGCGACTCGGTGTTTGCAGACTCTACAGTTTCTCGAGTCAAATTTGGCTTGGTGAACTGAAAAGTCTGAAAACAACCGAGTTCCAGTTTATTACTTCGACAATAGAGGGTACAAAACAAAGTTTCATATTTTTTTTCTATTTTAGAAACCTGTGGTTATGTCTACGACCCGAACTACTTCTCTTGGCGGCCAGAGGGCTGTCCTTGTTCCGATCAACTAGCTGAAATTATATTGTTCATGATTTATTCCATAACTTTCACTTCCAACGCATTCAATGTTTGTACGGGAGCACGTCTTCTAGTGAATAAAATGGTTGGAATGAATCAACAAGAAGCAAGTAGAAGAAGGAAACGATGGATGATTATGTTCACACAAAGTGTTATTCAAGATTGCTTGCATTTAGTGGACATTATTAATGCAACGTATTTATGGAAGCTCAGTGATGAGTTGTGGTATCAATTTTTGTTTTTGACGCTATCTTTTATCATTATTTATACGCTAGACGGGTGAGTTAGAAAGCAGATAATATAGCTTCATATTCATTAAATTTCAGTGTGGTTATGTTCATATTCAACTCTGATGTTCAACCTGTTTGGTTTCGAAGAGTGATCCAAATGCAACCTGCTAGAAGTAGCAATGTTATAGTGGTGTCTACACAAGGATCAACTTCAAATACGAATCCCGTACAACGTGTACGATAACATTTTTGTGTATACCGTAAAACCTCTAATAGAAGAATACCGAAAAATCATTTTTGTAAACTGTCTCATGAAAATATAATCAACTTTCTGAGAATTACATAAAAAATCTTGTAGCTGAAGAGTCTCTCTTCGTTTGCTAGAATTTTCACGCCAAGAAAACAAAAATTACGGTCATGCGGGCTCTCGAAAGTTGACCTTCTAGGTGTCCATCTATTAGAGGTTTTTACTTGTTCCCATGAAACAAATAAAAATTTTAAGCTTGCAAATCAGTTGAGTCTAATGTTTTTTACAAAATACTTTTTGCATACTATTAAATTTAGCTTGTTTTGGCTCCTGCTATTATTGTGAACAATGACCAATTCTCGGGGTTTCGGATTTCTATCAGATCAATCGCAAAATGCGTTTTCTTATAGTAGACCTCTCCAATTCTAATTGATCATGGAAATAACATACCGAGTTTTCATATTTTCATTTCTTCTGAGTATTTGAATGTCGATGAATCAGTCTATTGGAGATTTGATTGATTCATTCAATTCTCCAAATATAATTTAGTTCCTTTTCCTCAAATAAAAACACGTGGGCAGTGCACATTCAGCAGCGAATAGACGTGTTTTATTGGCCAAGATTGCTTCAACTACGGAAACTGTCTCTTTGGAATATGATACTATAACTGAAGAGGCTCCAGCATTCTCCACTGGATTCTTCATTTTCGCTATCGCGTTTTGTTTTGTTGTTAGTTAAAAAGTACATGAATAATCCTAGACTTTAAATTCCAGACAAGTCTACTTGGAACCATCTGCAACATTTTCCTTCTTGTGAAATTTGCGAATCAGAATGAAAAATCAAATGGGTTTCAAAAAATCTGTCTTGTCAAGACTATTCCCAATATTATTGTTTGTGTATCTTTCCTTTTTTGGGTTGTTCCCTTAACTAGTTTTCACTATACTTATGATGAGATATCGTATTGGTTGAATAGCGTCATTGGAGCTTTCGCTGGAACATGGTCCTATCTTTTGAGTGAGTTTTTGTACCGCGATCTAACAATAAGGAGTTTTTTTCAGCCCCGATTCTTCAAGTTTCCATGTCTTGCAATCGATTCTATGTTTTATACTTTCCCTTCGGTTTCAAACCAGTAAAGAAACTCCCTTTGACATTATTATCAATAGTGTGTGCAATCTTCGTTGTTTCAATGGTTTCCATTTTGTCCTTACCAAGTACAATATCTCAAAACTTCTCGGGTTCCAACCTTTGCACTTTCAGAAGGCTGTGGCTACGTGTATAACCCAGAATACTTCCAGTGGATACCGGAAGAAGGTGAATGTGCTAAAAACATTGCAAATGCAGTTATGTTTGCGATATTTGTAATAACTTTAGTCTCCAATAGTTTCAACGTGGCAACTGCGGCACGTCTTCTGATGAGTAAGATGGTAGGAATGACAAAACAAGACTCATCGAGAAGAAGAAAACGATGGATGATTATGTTTATGCAGGTTTTGTTCAAAAATTAAAGTCACTTTTCAATAATAAATTTCAGAGTGTCATGCAAGACTGTCTTCACTTGATAGACATCATAAATGCAACGTATATTTGGAAGTTGAGCAAAGAGCTTTGGTTTCAGTGCTTGTTTTTGACTCTATCTTTTATTATTATTTATACGCTAGACGGGTGAGAATCAGAAAATAAATGAAAATCTCACAATAAAAAGTTCAGGTTCGTCATGTTGATATTCAATCAACACTTTCTACCAAGATGGTGTAGGAAATCGTCAAATGGAACGAAAACCAGTGTGATGGTTGTAACTTCAAGGGTTTCAGTGACTACAATGTCTTGAAAATTTGATTTTTCATGAATAAATTTATGACGGATTCGTATAGTTTTAAAGTTTTCTTCCGAACATCAAAACAAAGACATAAACTTCTCAAAATCGCGATTCTTTCTTTTGCCGGTCCGTCTAGAAAGTTTGAAGATCAAGTTTGAAGTGTTTGACACATTTTGTACTTGTGAAAACAGCAATGTCCCGAAAGTTCCCAGGCTCACATTCTTCAGTTCAGAAACTAGTATGTCCCTTTTCAACCCCCGGAATCAACCTAGCTACAGAACTAGACAGATCCAATCCCGAATTGTTTTTCTGAAAATTCTGTGCCTGTTACGAGAATGAATCTTGCTTCACCGATTCTCATCACTTCCCGATTTTTCCACTCCGACTAATTCAACCAAAGTTTTCTTGTCAACTAACATCAGTTCTAGTAATTTTCTTAGAAGTTTTCGTTCTCAATTTTGAAATGGAAGTGAATAACGGTAAGGAACTTCCAGCCAGGCTGAATATGAATTTTGGATTTTACATTTTTGCAATTTTAAGCACATTAAATTGGCTCAATTTTTAGACTAGTTTTTTGGGATTTTCATGTAACTTTTATTTCGCTATCAAGTCAATTTTCCGGAAACCAAACTCAAATGGTTTTCGAAAGATTTGCATAGTAAAAACTATGAACAATACTATAATTTGCTCGACTTTTATTTTCTGGGTTATTCCTGTAACTTTGTTTTGTTATACATACTCCGAGTTGAATTACACAGCGAATAGACTTCTCAGTGGGATTTCAGCAATGTGGGCGTATGAGTTGAGTTAGTCAACAATTCGGAAATTTCGATGAAAAAAGGATTGATTCAGATGCATTATTACAAGTTTGCTTAGCATGTAATCGTTTCTATGGTTTATATTTTCCATTTGGTATAGCGTTATGGAGAAATGTTCCCATGACCAATATGGCGATTGGTATTACAGTCACAATCACATCCATTTTATCTTTCTTGACAATTCCAGATACGTGCTATTTTGAAAACTTTCTAGAGTACAAAATATTTCTAAAGTTTTCAGTTTATTGTGCCTAGAAATATCATAACACAACTTTCTCTCGAAATTTCTAAAATCTTCCAGCTGGTTGCGGATATGTCTACGACCCGAGTTATTTCTTGTGGAGAAGTGAATATCACGAATGCTCAAAAAGAATTGGAGCAGTTTTCCCTTATGTTATCCTTACAACCACAATAGCTACTAACTGTTTCAATTTCGCCATTGGAATTCGTCTTCTGGCGATGAAGATTACAGGAGTAAGAGAAGAAGAGGCAAAAGAAAGGAGGAAAAGATGGATGGTTATGTTTATTCAGGTAATTCAATAATATATTCTGAAACAATGAACATGTTTCAGTGCGTATTTCAAGATTGCTTACAACTATTCGACACTTTCAACTCTTATTACATAGTTTTGTTGAGTGAAAAAGTATGGTTTCAGTTTCTATTTGTGACACTTTCCCTTGTGATCATTGCAACATTGGATGGGTTCGTTTGCAGAGAAAACTTTGATTGATTGAAAAAAAGTTCAGCTTCGTCATGTTCGCATGCAACTCCGATATACACCCGGAATTCGTCAAAAAGTTGACAACGAGGAAGAAAAGAAGAAATACATTGGTTGCTGTTACTACAAGTAATCAATCTTTTCATAATTGACGTTTGGAATTTTTCTATCTGCTCTGCAAAAAACAATATTTGATCACTACAATGCAGACTAATAAAATCAGAGTTCAGCAACGGCTCAAAAACACCTTGATACTTAAAAATCCTGGTTTACGTATTCCATTTTTTTATTTCGAATGCAAGGGAACTTTTTACTTCTAAAGAACTTTTCATTCCGGAAGTACCTTTCAAAATCCGTAGATCGCACTCCTATGACTTCTTCCCAAAAAAATCATGACATGAAGTCTGTCAGATTTTCCCACAGTTGTTATCATACTTTTCTGATTTTCCTCCGTACTCTGTACCGACCAGTTTCTCATGCTCCATGTCCTTATCATACTTTAGTTTTATTTTCAATAGTAGATCCCGCGCGCAGTTCAGTCAACCATGTATCAACAGTTGGCAGTTTCTGCGATAACTTTTTTAGTAAGTTCGAATAGTATTACGATACTTTAAACTCTAATTTTTTAGATAACTACTTTTGGGACAGTTGTCAATGTTTTGGTGTTTCTTGCTGCTCAGAGAATGAGCTCAATGAGCAGTTCCTTCGGTATTATCACGAAGAATCAAGCTGTTTGCAATACAGTAATGTGTCTCATATTTTTGCTTTATGTATGTCCAATGCAGTTGAGGTGAATAGAAGCTCCCACTTATCAAAAAAAAACTCCTCCGAACTTTTCCTTTTCCAGTGATTCTCATTTCATGATCAAACACTCCCACATTCTTGGCCTTCTAGCCGTGAGTATCTACGAAACTTCGAACCTTCTTCACTTGCTCATCGCTATCAACCGATTCTGTGCAATATTTCTCCCATCCTACTATGAAACTATTTTCTCAAAAATCGGAACTATCATTATGATTCAAGTGGTTTGGGTTGCAGCTATTATAATGTGTTCCATATTTTATGAGTTCATCGGATGCTATTTTTCCTATGATGATGTCTCTTGGACATTTGGATTCTTAGCATCTCCGAAATGTGTTCAGCTAACTTGGTACACTGACTTTGCCCTCAACACTGTTTTGATTGTTCTGACCTTATTTATCAATTTGTTAACCGCATTCAAAGCTGGAAAGAATAGTCGGATTCTGATGAATGCATCTGGAATCAAGATGTCAGAGAGGCAAAAGCAACGAGAAATGGGATTCATTAAGCAAACTTTCTTCCAAGGAATATCAATTTTCGCTGGTCAATTCACATATTATTTGATTGCACCCTTGCTCAGTAATCCAGTTTTATTGTTTTTAGTCGCGAGCTTATGGGCATTCATGCATGCTTTTGAAGGGTAAGGACTCAATTGTTTTGAATGAAATTCAAAAAAAACTTGTACTATTTCAGAGGTATTATCTTCGTGTCTAATAAGGAAATGAATCAAGCTCTGAAGAAGAAAAAGCGTGAGTATTGAATCGCAATCAATACCATAAATTCTTTCTTCAAGTTTTAGAAACCTCGTCAGCGATGTTTGTGTCCAGCTGATTCTTCCAATTCCTTTTCGCTACCTTCTCCTTTTTAGCTGTCAATACTTTTTCGATGGTTTGGTTATGTTCATATGCAATTGCAATTCTGACCTACATCCAGTGTGGATCAGAAAACAATCTCATCATCTGGAAGTCACCTCTTCATCAACAAGATTTCGGAAAGTTTCTTTGAAAAAAGGAAGGTCAACGATTGAGATTCAGAAGCACTACGTAAAATTACTTCCGCAATAATTTAATAACTCAATTTTCTTCGATAACAGGTCCAGACCCTTCTGACTTCATTTTCTGGTTGTTTTTTTCTATAAATAAAGTTACTCTTACGAAGTTTGAAAGATATTTGGTACCTTTGACAAATTAGATAGCCATGTCACATGGCTATCTAATTTGGTCCGTGTGAAACATTCGAGAATTAATCTCTCCACAGATTTACCAGATGTAACTATTTTAAAATTTGAAAATCAAACTAGATACGGAAATCCCACTACTTTCTGATTTCATTCCTGTAAAATAAAATTCTCATGTAGTTGGTCACAAAAAAATGCCAAAATAACCCTAGCATTCTGCTAGACACCTTCATTTCCGTGGTTTACATGATTTTTCGATGGGAACTCAAATCTCGGATTCTCACGATTTTAATTGTAGAACTTTTTGACTTTTACGCTCGAGCATGATCATGATACTTCAAAAGAATTGAGTCAACAATGCAGAAAATTACTTTATTACTGGTTCTGATAGATTTGCACTATGTTCACCCTATTCGGCAGTTTTTGGAGGTAAAAACCAAATTAAAATGAGAATCGGTCACCTGGATTTGTGATATGAAGATTTGCAGGGGTTCCGACTGTTTTCCAGGAAGTTGATTATAGGAAAACAAAGAAAAAATTAATTTTACCCTCAGTTGGTTAGGTGTTTACTGCTCTGTCATGTAAGCCCTGTCTCTTGAGTCGTAATTTTTGTGTTATGTTTTTCTAAAATTGTTACGAAGTCTTTTTCAGGCAACAAAATTCAAAATTTCTTCTCAAAATGAAACTTTTGAAATTCTGGAGGAACCGGCGAGCGTTGTATTGTCAAAACCGTTTTTCATATTTGCAGTTTCTGCAACCTTTATTGTATACATTTTTTTGAATCCAAACTTGTAGAATTTTATTTTTTCTAGATCAGCTTACTGGGCTCGTTATGTGATATGTATTTGATTTATAAATTTGTGACCAGAAAATCCAGATTAAACGGATTTCAAAAGCTAAGCATGGTCAAATCTGTAACCAACTGTATTATCGGTTTAGCCTTTTTGTTATGGGTGGTCCCTGTAACGAGTCTTTCTTTAAAATTCAGTCAGTTGAATCAAGTATTGAATAGACTTATTGGAATTCTGGCAGCAACATGGGCGTATTTTATGAGTAAGTTTAATTATGTGTTCAAGGCGGGAGAGTAACAGTTTTCAGATTCCCTATTGACAGTTTGTCTCTCCTCAAATAGATTCTACGCATTATTCTTTCCATTTGGTATTTCCTTATTGAGAGGTTTTTTGGTCACCAACTGGGCAATCGGTTTCTGTATCAGTGTGATGACAGTACTAGGGTTATTTTCAACTCGAGGTATTTCAGTTAAACAAACTTTTTTATAATTACTGTTTTCAGAAGGATGCGCTTGTGTCTACGATCCAAATATATTTTTGTGGAGGGGTGAAATATCAGAATGTTCCGATATCATTATGAAGTACGTTCCTTATTTTGTATTTGGGACAACTTTTATCACGAATAGTTTGAATTTGATTACTGTTATCAGACTTTTGATGGAAAGGATGACAGGGATGAATGTGGAAGAATCGAAGAGAAGAAGAAGAAAATGGTTGATTATGTTTACGCAGGTGAGAAAAAAATAATGGTTCTCTCTCATATCGTGGATTTCCAGACTATGATTCAAGATTGCCTTCAACTGATCGACATCATAAACTCTTACTACCTTTGGAAACTGAATGAAGATCTCTGGTTTCAATTCATGTCCGTCACATTTTCATTTCTTACGGTTACTACTATCGATGGTTTTGTTATATTTGTTTGCCAATCGGATATTCATCCAAAATGGATGAAGAAATTGTCAAAGAAGAACAATGTTGGAAGTAGTGTTGCAGTTTTGAAAAGCGCAGGGAAAGTGTCATCAACGAACTATTGAAATTATTTTTCTAACAATATAACTGTCTGGTCTCTTTCTTTTTGCTAACAAGTGTTGTTCTGAAAAAGTCCAAAGAATATGGTCTACGTACCTTAACACCAAATTAAAAACTTTTTATAAATAATTATTTTTGATTCAATTGAGATTCCATTTACCTTCGCAGCAATTTATTCTCAGAAGTGTAACTAGATTAGAGATCACATAATGGCTTTTCTCGTTGTGTGACAAGACTTCTGTTAGCACCTGTCAGGTTGTTGACTGTCTGTATTTTTGTCCAAGTTCCTGATTATGTATCAAAATACAATTACCCAGATTTGATCATAAGTAACATATACCTGGAAGCCGTTCGTTTTTTATTTTAATCGAAAATGCTGCTCCACATTTTCGAAACTTTGACTTTGCTCATAGTGTCTTTACTTGGATTCCTTGTAAATTCATTTTTCTTCAAGAAAATTTTAGAAATCCGAAGAACAATGAGTTCTTTTCAAAAACTCTGTTTTGTGAAAAGTCTATCGAATTCTCTGATTTGTTCTACTATTCTCATTTGGGCAGTCCCACTGTCAGCATTTTCAGTGAAAACTGAAAATGTTTGGAGAGGTTTGAACGTGGGAATATCGGAGTTAGCTGCATCTGGATTTTATATTTTTGGGCCACTCTGTCAGATTTTGATGGCAGCAAATCGAGTTATTGTGTTGTATTTTCCAATCTTTCGAATGAAAAACGAGAAATTTCCGAGCACAAATTTAACTATTTTCGTGTGCATTCTTATTTCTCTCTACTGTAGTGTATCCGGAATGCAAGGTGAATTGAAATGATTTAGCCAATGAGAACTGAAACTTCCAGGTCCCTGTGTTCTTATCTACCATCCTGAAACCCTTGCATGGAGTCCAGAAATTCCAACTTGTACAGATTCCATGGATGGTTTACAACTTCCCACTATTATTGGATTAACTTTGATTGCTATCTTTTTGAATTTGATAGCACTCTTTAAAATAATTTATGAGAAAGTAGCAGGAATCAGTGACTCACAAAAAAACAAAAGGAGAAACAAATGGCTGGTAAAGTTTGTCCAAAATGTGATACAAGATGCTCTTCATGTTTTTGACATGCTCAATTATACAATCTTCTACAAGCTAGTGGATGAGAAATGGTTTCAGTTCATTTTCATGAGCTTGTCTTTTGCTCTAATCTATGTTTTGGATGGGTGAATGAGAAAATAGAGTATCTGAATAACATCGATAAAGTTTTCAGCATAGTGATGATTCGTTTCCACGTCTACACAAATCAAAAAGCAGCTCAACGAAAATTGAAAATGTGTTTTGTAACGACTGTTCAATTGAGTCCTTGTCAAGCGATTTTGTCTTGACCAAGCCTGTACCATGTAAAAGTTGTCCGTTTAAAAAATAAGTTTTGTTTATTTGTGGTCATCGAAATGTTTTGAACCCTGAGCATGAAGCTGAATCAACACAGTTTTGTATAAAAGAAAGATCAATCTTGTTTAGAATCATCCGATTTTTTCATTTTCCTCTAATTAACATGAACTTGAAATTGATATTAACATTGAGTATCCTTTCAACAGGGTAAGACTTCATAATATTTTCTTTTTTTCCTGAAAAATATGGTTTCAGACTTCGTGCAGAAATCACGGAAGAAACTGAAAGAATTGTGGAAGATGCTGTTCTGAGGGCATTGGATTCATTGACGTCGAATATGGACTCTAGAAGTGAATCAACTTCAGAGCATATTATTGTGTCACAACAAGCGAATAGTGAATCGAAGATTGCGCAATTCACTGGAGAAGTTTTGGAAGAAGCCACGAGGATTTTGGTGGAAGAGTTTGGAATGGTATGTAATTTTTGTGAAAAAAATGATTGAAATAAACTGAAAAATTTTCAGGACATTCTTCCCATGGCTAACGAAGTCATCAACAAGTGGAAAAACGAGGAAGAAGAGTCCCTATCCGAGTCTTCAACCACCCCACCATCTCGTTCCAAACGAAGTGCTATCATCCGCCCCAAACGCCAGACGAACAGTCGTGGAAGACGTTGTTTCTCCTCACCAACCAATTGCAATAACAGATTCCAGTAGGCCTCTTGCCTCTCTGTTTTTCCATGAATAAATCATTTTCAGTACCACAACTCGAGCAATCACAGGTATCTGCAATAACCGACAGAATTCTGAACTTGGAATGTCTGTATCCCCACTCCGTCGCCTTTTGAGAGGAGCTTCCTATGCAGATGGTCTTGGAAGAGCCCGAACGAGAGGTGTTAATGGAGGAGAATTGGCATCCGCTAGATTGATTTCAAATACCCTTCACGATGATAGAAATAATCAAGTTTTCTCGCCGAGCATCAATCATCTTCACATGATCATTGGACAGTTTATAGCTCACGATGTGATATTCATGCCTTCTTCTGTTGGTGAGAATTCATCAATGTATTCGAATATAATTGATCGGTTTCAGCTCGAGACGGAGGAGCCCTTGATTGTTCCGCTTGTAACTCCGATCGTCGAGTGTCTACCAACTGCGCTCCAATTAGAGTTCCTCATAATGATCAGTACTTCCGAACTCCGTGTATGAGATTTACAAGAGCATTGAACGGACAGGAAAATTTTGGAGTCAGAACTCCAATCGGACAAAACAGTCATTTTTTGGATCTCTCTCCTGTATATGGATCAGCTGATTGTGAAGCGGAAACTGTTAGATCGTTTGTTGAAGGGAAGATGTTGACATTTAATGATTTGGGATACACTCTGCCACCTCAAAATTTGAATGATTCAAACTGTCAATCGTCCCCACCACTTCATTGCTTCACATGTGGAGACTTCAGAAACAGTCTCCATCCCGCTCTTATTCCCGTTCATACCATCTTCATCAAAGAACACAATCGTTTGGCTTCCCAAGTGAGATCTGCTCGTCCCCGAATGTCAGATGAACAGATCTTTCAACTCGTCCGTAAGATCATGATTGCAAAATGGCAACACATTGTATACAACGAGTATATTCCAAAGTATCTGCCAGCGCGAACGATTCGAAACTTTGGATTGAGACCATTGAGGAATGGAGTTCACAGAGGATACAGTACCTCCCAAGATCCTTCCATTTCCGCGGAATTCGCTGGAGCTGCATTTAGATTTGGTCATAGTCAGGCGAGATTTGATTTCCCAAGGCTCACAGAGGCAGGGCGGCCGGCAGGAAACTTTGATTTGGGAAACGACATTTTCTATGCCGATCAGAACTATTTGGCAGGAATCGGAGGATGGGAACCTGTGATGAATGGAATGGTCCGTAGGCCTGCTATGAAATCCGATCGCTTCTTTTCGTTTGGAATCAGAAATCAAATGTTCGAGATTCGTGGAAGGAATGGGTCTGGAGTGGATTTAGTCTCCGTCAATATTCAAAGAGGAAGAGACATGGGATTGTTCCCTTACATTCAGTATAGGTATGTGCCCTTCTACAAAGTTCCAAACCATAGAAAGTTTTCAGGCAACTAGTGGGTCTTCCACCTATAACCAGTTTCAGTGATTTGAACACCACGATGTCACAGGAAAATATACGGGCACTGAGAATTGTGTATTCTGATCCAGCAGATATTGATTTATACGTTGGGATTATGTTGGAGGAACCATTGGCAGGTGGTCAGTTGGGACCAACGGCATCGTTCATGATTGGAGAACAGTTCAAGGCATTGAAGACTGGAGATCGATTCTTCTATGAGACTATTGCAGAGGGAACCGATAATTTAACGCAAGGTTGGTTTAGAAAAATGATAGTGTTAGGAATAATAAGAAACTTTACAGAAGAAATAGACGAAATCCGCGACAATACCTCCCTGGCTAAACTCATCTGCACAAATATGGACTTTGCCGATCGTATTAACTCTGATATTTTTGATCAGTTAGTTTATTTCTTCTTATCAACAATTATCCAAATATTATTTTTCAGTCGGAGCCGACAGGTGGCATGCTCTTCACTCCGAGAAATCAACATCGAAAAGTTTCTCCGATAGTTTCATTGGACAGTTGACTCTCTGTCTGCCCGTAAATATTTAGTTTAAATATTAACACGTTTTGGTGCCAAAAATGAACCGATTGTATTGAATTTTGGACTTGAACTCGTTTTGATTTTAAGGGGTTTCCTTTTCATGGTTCTTTGTAGTCTAGACTATTTCAAATGGATAAGATTTATTGGGTTTGAGATCGAACAAATAATCGCGAATATACAAGTTTAATGAATACAATCCGTGGTCTCTCCACTGAATTGGTTGGCCAAGTTCAAAGTTCCGATGTCGTAATTCGTGGAGGATCCAGATCCGGAAGCAACGGCGTAGTCAGGAATGTTAATAGTCAACTTCTTGGAGCACAATCCGTTGTAGTTACATTTGTGGTAGATGTTGACTTTTGGGTCCAATGTGAAGATTTTTGTGTAGGATCCAGATACACGGAAGGTTCCGTCGTTTGAGGTCTTCGTGGAATCGAGTTTAGAGTCCCAGACTGAAAATTCCGAAATTTTAATCTAAAAATCCCTTGAAAAAACTCACTGGTTCCATCCTCGTACATCTTCACCAAAACATTTCTAGCGGGTTGTCCCTGACACACAAGTCTTCCAGTCACGGAAATAGTTTGAGTACTCCCAACAACATTCAGAACAGCATCAGCAAGTTGAGAGAAGACAAGAATAGAGACAAGAAGAACAGTTGTAGTCGAAGTCATATCGAGTTTGAATGGCTATAGGAAACGAGCAATTCTCGGATATTTTTATAGGTATTGGAATGGTAAATAGAAATAGAGTTCGCGAGTAAACATAGGGGGGAGGGAAAGAGTAATACAGTGGCAGTGTCAAAAAAGAATGGGCAACAAACATCGGGAGGGAAGAAAAAAGGGCTCACATGTTACTTTGGTTATAGTCAGTTCAAATCGTCACTCTAAATATTTGTGAGCCATCTTAGAGATTTCGAAAAGTGAAATCATAATTTTTTGAGCTCCTGACAGATCACTTAGAAATCAACAATATTATTAGACTTTTTGTTCAGATCTAGGAGGAGATACTGTAATTTTATTACTTGAAAAGATGATGGACAAAGTACACCAACATTTGGAGAACTAAGAATTGAAAAACGCGTGCTAACTGAGCCAGATTTTGAAATCAAATCATCGAATTAATGCCTTCAGTTACTGGGTTTTCTCTGTTGTTTCTAATCATGATTGCGAAAACCTGTGAGAAATCAAGATCAAAACCCAAGATCAAAATTTTAGGCAACCAACAAAAGTGGAAATTGTATTTTATGGAAATCTGCACAATGAAACTAGAAAAACATAAAAGAAGCCAAGTCTAAACCTCATGTAAAAGTAGAAATTTCATCAATTAGCAATAGCATTCGTTGATTTTTGCCTAATTTGCGCACCAGAAGATTGCACCCCCGACACAAATAGTGGGGAACTTGTTGTATTATTTTTCTTCAAACCACAACATTTCCAATTTGTGTGAAAGTATACCATAACAAGACCGTCAAGAGCATAAACGGCAGCAAATGACAAGGAACAACAAAGAAATGTCCACCATTCAGAGTTCACGAGCTTAGCAGTGAAGTTGTAGTTCGTGATATCGATAAGTTGAATAAAATCTTGAATAACGCTTTGAATGAACAATGTTTGAAACCGTCGACGTCTTTTTCTTTTCTCAACCTCACTAATCCCGTTCATCTGAAATGATTACTTAATAAGTTCTCAATCGAATCTATCACTCACTTTATCTTTCAGAAGTTTCATAAAAATAAGTAAGTTGAACCCGTTCGAGAGAAAAGATAAAATCATGATTGCCACGAAGACAGATTTATCCATAACATGTCCGCATTCTTCTAAACGTTCTGGGAGAAATATCAACAGTTCGGGATCGTAGACCAAATAGCAATCGGCTGAAAACAAGAAAATCCAACGATATTGGTTCAAAATGACTCACTCAAAATGGATAAGAAAGTGGGAATATTTGAAAAGAGAAAACATCCGAAAATAGCTAAATTTGTGAGAGAAAGTTCAGACACAGTTGAAAATGGGAAATAGATTACAGTGAACCGATTTACAGACATACAGACTTGTATAAGTGGAGCAGCAAAGTAAGAAAATCCACCGACGGATTGAGATATTATCAAGTTTTGGATTCTTGGAATATCTGCATATTTCTTTCCAAGGAATGTCAGTGTAGATGCCCAAAATGCAAAAACTGAACTGATGATAAGGTTTGGTACAGTTTTGGAGAGACATAGTTTATGGAAACCACTCAACGGTTTCTTTTTAGAAGTTGAGAATTTTATGAATAGGAAAATATTCAGAGCGAATCCAATAAACCCAGTCTGAAATTTTGAAGTATTTGATTGCTATAAAATCCAGAGAAACCTACAAAAGACAGTAATACTGGGTAGATCCACATCTTGGTGAAAATTTCGAGAAAGAATGGCATGTTCAACAAAAACTAATTAGATTAGAACAGAGAACATGAGAAACTTGGTTTTGTTTTTGCCAAACACTGATATGAGCAGGAACTCGTATTGTATTAGGATAGCAAAATTGAAGTCTCGAAATTCGCATGGGACTCCAAAAAACCGAATCAAAACATTTATTTTGATAGATTATCACAGTTTAAACCATATAAAAAACTCAAAAATAATTTTCGTTTAGAGAATTTGAATCTATCGTGACTCGAGGACTAAAAAACAGGGAATTTTTGCCATAAGAAATGCAATCAGTGGGTAATCTGAACATGGGAATATTCTCCGAAAAATCAACCAGGGTAGATCAAAACTTCTTGGCATGAAAAAAAATAGAAGTAGATCAAAGAAAAAATTTTGAAATATATTTTTTTCAGTTGCTTGGCACGGAGCAAATACCCGTGTGGTCTTCTGTATGAAAGGTTTTTAATAAAAGAGACGCTGACTGATTTTGAACAAGAAGTAAGAAATATTCATGTGGTGCTGAAGTGTCTTCAGATTCTGAGATTACGGAATTCTGAATACCTTGCTATCCAACTTCGTTTTGTTCAACGTTTTGCAATGAATCCGCACAAAATCTATTAATTTTTGAGTTTCCATTAGTACTCGGTCCCAATTTCACATTTTCGCAATGAGACAGTCATAAATAAACTTTTATTTTTTCTTTCCCTCGGACACCCCAGTTCCAACAGCTATCAGGTGAAAACCAAAAGCCTCTGACTACGCAAAAAATGAGGGAAGTAAATGAAATGAAAAATGGATATAATTCACTCAACACTTGGTCTTGGTCTAGCACTCTGAATCTAAACTCACCTTACAGCATTGCAATAGATCAGAATAAAAATTCTTTCCTTGAATGTCGTCTCTAGTTTTTCTGATTGTTGCGAATCTCAGTCTCTTTCTTGTTAGTTGTTCTGGAACGATTCTAAACGCCTACTTATTCTACAAATTCAGTACAAGACGAGGTGTTATCAGTGGTTTCTATAAACTATGTTTAGTCAAAACTATTCCCAATACAATTGTGTGTGCGTGTTTCCTTTTTTGGGCTGTTCCGTTGAGCAGTTTCAGAATTAAAAATAGCAAAGTGCCGAGGGATCCAAACGTTTTCGTCGGACAGTTGGCAGGTGCCGGAGCATATATTTTTGGTCCATTACTTCATGTTTGTATGGCAGCCAATCGATTCTCATCGCTGTATTTTGCTATTCAAATAATCAAAGCAGATCGATATCCAATTACAGCAATCTCCATTTTTGTAGCGTTTATTATAGCTGTAGTTTTTACAGTTATGGGCTTACCAAGTGGGTTGAATATCCCGAAATTTAAAAATTGAATGGTTTCTATTTTCAGAAGATTGTGGATTTCTGTACCTCCCAGAGACATTGGAATGGTTGTCCGAGGACGCGGTTTGTGCAGTTTTTCAATATGATCTACTTTTGTATTCTATATTCGGATGCGCTGTTGTTTCGAACACTATGAATTTGGCTACGGCTGGAAGGTTGCTTTTTGATAAGGTAGTAATATTTCATTTCTTGTTCCAATTTATTTCTGAATTTTAGGTTGGTGGGATGAGCAAGACCGATTCGAAAACTCGCCGAAAGAAATACCTTGTTAATTTCTGTCAGAGTGTTCTCCAAGATTGTCTTCACGTCTTCGACATGATTAATAGCACCTACACTTGCCAAATAAATCCAGCTGCTTGGTTTCAATTTTTGTGCCTTTCATTCTCCTTCGTCTCGATTCACACGTTGGATGGGTTAGTGTCAGAAATTTTTCAGTTTTGGAGTTTGAAAAATAATTTTCAGATGTGTTATGTTTTATTTCCACAGCGAACTTCATCCGAATTGGTTATGGAGGAGAGCAGTTAAGAAGAGGTCTCTGATTCGGGTGGTGGCTATTTCGAAGGTTTCAACTGTTAGCTGAATTAATTTTCTGATCTTTTTTGATTCTTTCATATTACGTGTGTTCTCTGCAATTTCAGTATTTCTCGAAAACAGGCAATTTAATCAAGGAAAAACAATAAATAACTGGTTTCCTTTCGTTCTAAACACCTCGAGCCAATACATTCAGCACGTGACAAACTTTCAACTTTTGACTATTTTAACAAGTACTTCGACCGGGTGTCGAAACCTTGCGGTCAATCCAATTACCCGACACCCTCTATTCGCGAAAAAAGGCTATTCCGGAAAAGAGTCGGAGAGCGGGGTCTCCGTGTATAAAATGATATTTCATTTGGCCGTTGTCTCCGATTGACTCACGATTTATGACGGAGTCAGGAAGTTTGGTTTCAGACCAACAGCTACTTTTTATTCCCGATTCCAAACTTATGTCGGTGGTGTTTCATGTGGTCGCGGTGGTTTCTATGTTAACGGTGAGTGATTTTTTAACTGTTAAAGTTTTAGAGTAAGATTGGCTTATTGCCCATGAAAAACAGTTCTCAAAAGCGGCCTTTGGAACCTTAACAGACTTTGACTCTCTGACCATCAGCATTTTTTCAAATATTTGCATTTCAAAGATCGTTTTTACTTAATGAGTTTCGGAAGCAGACCAGTTAGACGATTGGAAGATTTTTCAATATTCTTTGTTGTAACAGCTGCAACGCCAACCAAAAACACGCACCCTCTAATTAGTACTTTTTCCAGCAGTAAACCTTCTACTTTCCAACCTGAAATTTTCAGATCAGCACCCTGGGACTCATCGTGAACATTTATCTCTTCCAAAAGTTCTCGAACAAACCCGGCAAAGCAAGTGCATTCCACAAACTGTGTCTTGTCAAAACGATACCTAATTCAATTGTCTGCGCTTCATTCTTATTATGGGTTGTACCACTGTCTGTACTTCAGCCAGATTACGAAAAGATTCCGAGAATTTTGAATGTGTTCGTTGGACAGACTGCAGGATTTGGTGCTTATGTTACTGGTGGGTTGTTTGTGGAGAAAATTGTTTTGACTTTTTTGTGTAGGGGTTAATCGTAGTTTGGAGGGTAGATAATTGAGTTGAGCAAATCATACAAATATCATAAAGAACTCAATAGAGCTAATTTCCAGTCTGGAATTTGCAACTTTTCAGGACCTCTCCTTGAACTATTCATGTCTTTGAACCGTTTCGCCGCTCTCTACTTTGCTACTCGACGTCTCCGAGTCAATGATTTCCCACTAACTGGATTCGCCATAATTGGAGCATTTGGAATAGCTGTTCTGTATACAGCTCTTGGGTTCCGACGTGAGTCATTTTTTATCAAATCAGTGATCTCATTGTGCTTTGCAGCGAATTGTGGCTTTGTTTTCTATCCGGCCACATTTACATGGGACAAAGAATATACAGACTGTGCCACGGGGATGTCCACTTTGATCTTCTATACAGTAGTCGCAATTGCAACGTGGACGAACTGTCTGAATATTGCAACGGCATTCAAATTATATACAGATAAGGTTTGTGTCCATTGGTCCGAGATGTGATTGATGTGTGTTGCTGGTTATGTTCTTTTGATGATTAGTCCTTTTTCGGATGAGTGAAACTCAAAATGTGACGGATATTTGAAATTTCATCAGTTCTTGAAAAAGCAAAAGCAAAAATGAAATTTACGACCATACACCACGAGGAAATTCGCTTTGATTTTTTGATTTTCCAGGTTGGAGGAATGAGTCAATCAGATGCACATCGAAGGAGAAAGAAGTTGATTTCAATGTTCACACAGGTATTGAAGTTCTCAAGTTGTTTGGAAAACTGAAAACTTGGAAAAATGTGCACCTTTTTGTCATTCTTCCTGCAAATGAATATAGACTTGGAATGTAGAAACGGCTCTCAAAAATCATGATTTGTTGCCATTATCTCACAGAAGGATTAAAGTTCACAGAAATGTGATTTTTAGTTTCTGAGAGAAGAGAGAAGAGAAATTTCAGAGTAGATGGAAAATCAAACGAATAGAAGCAACATTTTAAAGCTACCGTAAAATCTGTATTAGAAGGGCGCCTCGATGAGCTCTAAAATGAGCACATTCTTGAAATTCAGACAGATTGAAATTGGTTTTATTAGAATCCTTGTCAAAAGTTGACTGGACAGAATATTACTTTGGGAGATAGGAGGATATAGGAGCATGCTCTTCTATTTCAGATTATATGGTAGATAATTTTGAGACAAAAAAGTGAACTATTTACGATTTCCGGAAAGTTTGCTTGTGCAGTAAGAAGGAACCCTTAGCGTGGAAAACTGGAAAAAGGGGTTCAATAAGAACAACCATAGTTCCCCTGACCTCATTCTGCTCTTCTTCATCCCTCAGACCATTCTATTTTCAGAGTGTAATCCAAGACTGTCTACACGTCATCGACCTCATCAACAGCATTTTCATTTTCAAACTGAGCGATGCTCTCTGGTTTCAGTTCATATTCCTCTCAATCTCCTTCCTTCTGATTCACGCACTCGACGGGTAATCAAGCGTATTCTGATTAGTAGAGGGAAATATTGTAAATTTCAGTTTTGTCATGCTCTATTTTCACCCAGAGGTTCAACCGAAATTTCTTCATGGAAAACTGAGAAAGACGTCGTCGAAGATAGCAACTATCGCGACGCCTACTTTTCATGGCGATCGAAAATTGACAACTGTTCAGTTTTAGAATTTTCTTTTTTACTTTTTTTTACTTTTCTTTTAATAATTATCAGAGACGGGTTCGTATTACATTTTGTCAGGATTTGTTTTCCGAGAGTGTAAAATAAATGAGAGCTTTTTAATTTCTCTAACATCTTTCAGAACTTACTAGAAAAAAACTTGGTCAAAGTACAACAAGATTTTTTTAATGTTCACACGGATGTTCGACAACAGAGTTCTGTGGGAAAATAAAAAAGTCCAGGATTTTCCCATTCAGTTTTCTCAGAAGACTTGACCACAGTTTCCTCATTTGTCTACTCCCACTTTTTGTGTTTTTTCGTGTCCATTTTTCTTTTGTAATCCTGTTTGCCTTAAGCTAATTCCAGCTTCAGAATCTTTGTTTTTCAGAGTCAACATGCTCGCTTTGTTTCCGTTGCTAGCCGTGATTTCAATGTTTTTAGTGAGTTTTTTGATGGAATACTGTTTCAAACTTTTTTACTTTTAGACCAGTTCCATCGGTCTCCTTGTGAGTGTCTCCATCTTTCTTCGATTCGCCAGAAAACCGGGAGAATTCAGTGATTTTCACAAGTTCTGTCTCATCAAGACCATTCCTGACATATTTGTCTGTGGAGCATTCTTTTTCTGGATTGTTCCAGTAACTGCTCTTTCTCTGACCTATGCTACAGTACCGTATCTCCCAAATGTGTTCATCGGACAAATCGCTAGTGGAGGTGCTTATATTCTAGGCGCGAGTATCCAAATGTGTATGGCGGCTAACCGATTTTTTGTGATTTACTTCCCATTCCGTCAACACAAAGGCAAACGATCCTATGCAACATATGCAGCCATTACTGTATGCCTTGCACTGGCTGTCACCTATACTTTGTTGGGTTTGAGAAGTGAGTCTCATATATCCTTCGTAAAAGACTCTGAAAAGTTCCAGAGCTCTGCGCGTATGTCTATGATCCAGAAATTTTCGGATGGCGGGTCGAAGCATCGGAGTGCGCTGATCAGATGACAGAACTCATTTTCTGGTCGATTATTGTGTTGGCTGTCACTTCAAATAGCTTCAATGTACTTACAGCAATGAGGTTCTTGTGTGCTTCGGTAAGATATTCTGAAATAGTTCCAAAAACGGACCTTTTGTTAGAGAAAGCTAAACTAAGTAATTCCAGACGTCTGGAATCCGTCAAGCTGATGCAGCACGCCGCCGTAAGAAGCGTCTATGGCTTTTCGTTCAATGTGTTATCCAAGATTGTCTTCATTTGACCGATCTAGTCAACAGCATCTTTCTTTTCCAACTGAGCGATGCAATGTGGTTTCGTTATATCTTTTTGTGCTACTCATTTCTAGCCATTCACGCTGCGGATGGGTGCGTTTCGTGACTTCTGTGCTGTCTATAACATTTCTTATTTATTCAGAATCGTTATGCTCTACTTCAACCCGGAAGTTCAACCGCAATGGTTTCGTGCTCTTGGAAACAATCGTCATTCGTCGAGAACTGGAGTTGTTGTCGTATCATCACATCACTCACATCCAAGAGATATGTCTAATGTTGCTGCATGAATGATTTGGGTTTGAAGTTGTAAATATTTGGAAATGAAGATAAACATAATGTGATCAGGAACAAACTTTTCAGGAAATGCAGATGAGCACGAATGTAAAACTCTGTACAAAAATTCGCGAAAAAGCAGCTAGTCTATATGACGATACTCCAGTAATCATGTCAGAACGATCTCGATCAGCTCTGGATCAGACAGTGCTTCTTGAACAAAATATTTTGCAACTGTTTGGTAAATAATATAGATATTTTTACATGGATCGATTCATGTTGTTGCAAACAAGAAAAAATCTCCAAAAATGTCCAAAAATTCACCTAAATCAAGTTACAAGCTTTCAAAGTGTCACTTCTGAGGTCCTATTTTCAGCGAAAAAAATTGGAAAAATTCCGTGGTCCTCCGTGAAGGAAATAGGACCACGAAATTGTCTTCTTCTCTTTGAAAGCTTGTAACTTGATTTAGGTGGATTTTTGGACATGTCTCCAAGAGGATTTTTTCTTGTCTGCAACAAACTGAATCGATTCATAAAAATATCACACTTTTTGGAACACTTTAACCGTATACATTCTCAAATAACTGGAACGATTGACCAAGTTTGCGTTTTCAACCCTTCACAACATACCAACGTTTTCAAAGTACCTAAAAGACTTGAATCCCTATCACTACCATTCAACCTCAATCAATTCATATTCATTCCCAATCCATTCAATGAAACTGATTGAATTCCACCTCCTCGTCTGACACTGACACCAAAATGAAAACACGCCGTCTTTTATTTCCTGGAAATTGGGTTAGCTGTTCTTTCGTATAACGAAAAAAACATAGGACCACACAATAGTCACACCAAATGGTTACACAAAATTTGACAACCATTAACGCTGTGTCAGGTTCTGTGATAGAAAATGTCGACTTTCCGATGCCGATTCTTGCGACTTCAATTTTGCTATTGGTTAGTTTTGGTATCTGTTTAGTCTATTAAATAGAACATTCCAGGTGTCAGCATTTGGCTTCCTCATAAGCTGTTACCTATTCATAAAATTTGTCTCTAAAAGAGGAAAATGGTCTGGATTCCAAAAACTTTGTCTAGTCAAAACTATTCCCAATATCATAGTTTGTGCATCATTTCTCTTCTGGGTCGTTCCACTATCTCTTATTCAAGTTCCCGATGTTCCACGCCTTCCTAATGTTGTTGTTGGTCAAGTGGCAGGTGCTGGTGCCTATATTATGGGTAACTCATTGTAGTTTTTTTTCTTCTGAAATGTACTTTTTATTTTTCAGGTCCCCTAATTCAGGTGTGCATGTCTGCCAACCGATGCATGGTGTTGTATTTTCCCTTGAAACAGTCAATACACTGCTCCACATAATGATACGGCCACCTTGAAAGTTCGACAGAACTCGAAAATGAGAAATGCTAGGAACTTGGAGTCTTTTGAGAAACTGTGCGCATTTATAGCAAGTTACTTCCCAAAAGATGAAAAATTTACCGAAACATATACCAAAAAAGAAAAATTGATTTTATTGAAAAATGAGAAGAAAAAATTCCACATAATGATACGGCCGGGTGAAGAAATGTTTGAAAAAATGGCTAGGACAGTAACAAATCATGCTCAATAATCCAACGGACGTCCGTTTCGTTGAATTGAGCCAAAAACACGAGAATCCATAGACAAATAAAGATTATCCAGAAGTTGTTGGTCCACTTGATGTCATGCGTCAATGATAGCAGCTTTGAGGCTTTGGATATTGGCATAACTTCTGTTTCCTTCATAAATCTTTCTCACCATGAATCCCCAGATGTTTTCCATAATGTTTATGTCAAGAGAACATGCTGGCCATTCAAGGACAGGCACAGTGCGATCGCGTATCCACTTGATTGTACGGCGTGCTCGGTGGCATAGAGCTCCATCTTGCTGGTAGATGTAATTTTTGGATCGATTCCGACGGATGAATGGCATCAAACCACGTCTCATCACGTATCTGTATTCAGATCCATCCATTTTCTTGGAAATGAAGCAAAGTTTCACACGACCATGCGCACTGACGGCTCCCCAACACATGACTCCTCCTCCTTTAAAGTTGCGACGTGAATATCGCAACTTCTCCTTCCTGAGATCATGCCAATAATCACGATAACCATCCGGACCATCACAGTTGAATTTCTTTTCGTCGCTGAAGATGATCTGAAACGGAAATTTCAGTTGGAATTGTCTACCGTAATCCTTACTGTTTTCCAATCGGTTCTCTGGTTCTTTTTGGCAAACTTCAATCGATTTTGCCTATGAATCTGTGTCACCATTGGAGCCTTTCGCATTTTCCGACGTTTGATGAACTGCGATTTCGACAGAACACGTCTGATGGTCTCAGATGACACGCTCAAATTCAATTCGCTACGAATTTTGGAGCATGTGGTTGTTGAGTTAGAAGCTTCACGGATGATTCTTGACTTGGCTCGGTTCGAAAGAAGTGGTGGGCGTCCAGGGGACTTCTTGGTATTGTAAGCTGTCGGATTGTTGGCAAATCGAGCGATCACATCACGTGAACGTTTCAGATTGGTCGCGATCTTCCGGTAGGACAATCCTTGAGCTATTTTGGCATCAATCAGTCCTCTTTCGTAATCAGTTAATGGTTTTCCGCGTCCCATTGATAGAAACACCTGAAGAATAAAATCCAATCGATTAATAATGTGAATTGACTTGAAAAAAAAAACCATAAACAACCCAAAACTTAGGGTGGCCGTATCATTATGTGGAAAAATAAAACGCAAAAAAATGAAAAAAATAAAAAATCTTTCTTGCTCATCTTAATTTTGTTTTCGTTGTGGGACCCATTAATGTAGTTTTTGATTAGGTTTTTACAGAGCCAAAATGAGATTTGAGCTCCTCCAGGTATTCCCGAATTTTCCAATTTTGAGGGTGGCCGTATCATTATGTGGAGCAGTGTAGTAGACAAGAGAGCTTCCACAAATCTCGCAGTGTGTGTAGCAGTTATTATTGCTGTAATTTTTACATCCCTGGGATTACCAGGTACCAAAATCAAAATGGTTGCATCATCTAATCTTATTTTCAGACGAATGTGGCTACATCTACGACTCACTAGTATTCACATGGGCTCCTGAATCATTTCCTTGTGCAGAATTTCAGCTCAGTATTTTGATGTATTCTGTTTTCGGACTAGCTATAATGTCGAATAGTCTGAATTTAATCACAGCTTCTAAACTTATCTGCTGTAACGCTTTCGGATTAGGAATGAGTCGACAGGATGCTTCCAGAAGACGGAAACGAAGAGTTATGATGTTCGTGCAGGTATGTTTTTTTTTCTCAAATGGTTTCTCCACGATGAAGTTTCCAGAGCGTTGTCCAAGATTGTCTCCATGTGATTGACCTTATTAACTGTACTTACATTTACTTATTATCAAATGATCTCTGGTTTCAATTCATATTCCTAACACTCTCGTTTGTTCTTATTTATGCTCTAGACGGGTTAGTTGATTATTTTATCTTGAAGATAAATAGAAAAGTTTTCAGATTAGTCATATTTCATTTTCACCCAGAAATGCATCCGAAGTTTTTGCAACCGAGAAGAACGAGTATAGCGTCAAAACCTATGTTTACTACTGTTTCGGTTATTTACTAAAAATTTACTGATTTTAAATTTTCTCGAAACAACTGAATCAAAAGTCCAACTGTCTCTTGAAACGAAAATCAAATGTTCTGCATCAAAAACTCGGAGATCGAAAATGGAGATCTTTCTCATTCAAAAAAAGTTTTAGGTCATTTAAAACAAAGTGATGGCGTAGGACTCTTGAGAAATTCGCAGATTTTTCAGTGAGATTTGAAGCAATCGTGAGGAAAAACGGCGACACGGTAGTTGTCTGTACTTCCCTTCTAATTCATTTTTGTGTAGAGTTTGATATTAGACCTTGGGAGACTGTGTTTTGGTCGGGTCGATTTTTCTTCGACAGGTGACAATATCTGAAATTATGGCGGTTTTGAATATTCTGAATCCTATGTGTACCGATTATTGAATTTCTATAGCTTTTGATGACAATAAAATTAGGAATCGGGTTTACTGCTGGATACCAAGCAATACAATCTGATATGATTCTGCTAGAATAACCCATATCAAAATTAAGAATTGGGCAAATGAAGAAGACACAAATCGGAAGATACATAATAAACACTGGGACTATTGTTTGGATAACTAATGCATTGAAAAGTTGTTTTTAAAGATTCATAGACAACTTAGAAGTCCCAGAAGTCGCGGATAACTGTTTAGAAATATTGGAATAACATTTTATACCAAAATAGAATACGCAAAATTCTGATGTAGACTGTTTTCGAAAGATTACGGTAATGAAAGAACTGTCATAAGCCTTACCACCATCACATACATATTAGCAGTCACAATCCAAGCAGAAGTTTTGAAAACAGACACACCAGTCTCTTTTTCAATTTTGTAGAATTTCAACAAGACATAAGTTACGTTTTCAATTTTGAGATCAAAAGTTTCGAGGAAACAGTTTCTGAATTCTCATTTTTCAAAAACATATTCTCAAATTCCAGTACCTCAGGTAGTCATCTGAATCTTCATCTGGCATAGTACCGAAAATTACAATAATACCCCACCAGAGAAAATAAATGAAAGGAGTCACAAAAAGCATTGAAATCTCCACCCGGATGTTATCTTTTTGTGAAAACCACTAGAATTAGTTGCCTATTTTGAACTTTTCCAGAGTGTCACCTGATAGTAACTCCGTATCGATAAACAAAATGTATAGCCAGACAAGCCATGGACATTCCAAATGAACCACACCAAGCAATAGTTAATGGTATTGAAAACAATCTGTCGAACCAATTGTTTCTATTGTAAAATCGATACACCAACACAGAGTAGCCATGAGAGAAGATTGCCTGAAACGGGTACTATTAAGAATAAGTAATTTTAAAATTACCGCTTCTGAAACAGTGCCCAAAAGTGCGTAATACATATCAAAGCTAGCAGTGTAAATCATCAAATACTTGTACTTTCCCAGTTTCTTTGGTGACTTTTTGATTATGAGCCAAATAAGGAAAACATTTAAAAGAATTGAAGTGAAAGTAGCGCCGATTTGAGAGAAGAGGAGCATTGGAAAGCAATGAGATGAATGATTTGTGGGTTGTTATTCGAGATTGTCGGTGTCTAGAGGAATCCCAAGATAATAGTTGTGTTTTGAGGAGTAACGGAAAATCGTGATGTAATTGTCTAGATATCAAGAATGACTTCGGAGGTCATAATTGATAATGAGAGAAGTTTCAATCCCTAACGGAATTAGACAGTTCTTCCTCAAAATCATTCAAAAGTCTTCTTGATGTATGTACACACATTCATATTCAAATTTGCGTACATCTATCTATCGAAATATCTTGAATTCAGACTAAAAATTCAGAGATAGAAACGGGATATTGGCCAAAAGTTCACTTAAAATCCAAATCCAGGCGTACAGATTCAGAACGGAGATCGACATCAAGGAATGCACTGTCCAGACTATATACGCAAATTCTAACCGGGTAGGTAGTTCATCAGATTTCCGGACTTTTTGTATCGACTTTGTTCGGAGGAATTTTGTAGAAATATTGATTCTGATCGAGAATCTCAAACTCTTGCTTCGAATTTGACTGCTTTCGGCGTAGCTCCTTTAGGAGAGTAATTTCTCATTCTCATTTTATTGGTGACTTCTATTTTCCAGATTTGAAGATTGAATCTCAACAAGATATTTCACACTTTCAAAAGTAAACTAGGTAAGAAACATCATACTTTAGACATCTTACAGTCCCTGACATTTGTCAAACTTTATGAATGTAGCATGTAACATTTGCAATTTTTCGTCCTAGATACCATCCAGATAAGAATGAAATCGTTTTAAACCATAAAACGATTTTACGATTATACAAACGATAAAACTGGAAAACTTGAAATGCATAAAACTAGAGATACATTGAAATCCTTTTTATACAGTTTGTCTAGGTTTACAACTTCTGGAAAAAGTTCAGAAAATTTATTTCCGATTTTGTAGACAATATTTGAGTCTCACTAATTTTTTCGAGGGAATTCAATAGACGAGGTCACATGACCTGGAATTTGTGTGTGATGATCCCTCACACTCACCACTTCTCCATATTCAAGATACCATCTCCAGGATCTCCGACACGGTGACGAAACAACCAGAATCTGTCCATACACAATGTACCTAGTATGGTCACATTCCCTCTATAATCTTCTCGTCCCATCTTTCATAGTTTGTTGTGAAGACGTTTATTTATTAGAATGAACTTTTAGTTTTAGTTTTTACGCAAACTTTTTAAAGTCTGAAAACGCGCACCAGGCAAGAATAATAAGAGACAAAAGATCATCAGATTATTTAATCCAGACGCACTGCGGAAAATGAATTGTACCCGTCGGTTCTCATAACGCACGTATTGTTCTTGATATTTTGCATATTCATAGAGATCTCGAAGTAGATCAAATACACCCCTCATGATCTCAATTCGTGAGGAGCTGGACCGTTTCTTTTGCTCGACAACTGCACATTTGGGTGGAATATGTACATGACGAATCTGAAGGATCTTAGGTGTCCAAAATGTCTCTAGTTTGACCAACCCATCCAACGCGTGAATAGTCAGAAGCGACATTGATGTGAAGATAAACTTGAACCACGGTGCATCGTTTAGATTTGAGATGAAGTTAAAGTTAACCATGTCGATGACGTGGAGACAGTTTTGGATAACACTCTGAATCAGAGAAAACGTTATATTTTGGATTCTGAAGAATGATACCTGCAAGAAAAACTTGATCCTTCTTCTTCTCCTTCTCATGATTTCAACATTACTTATCCCATCAACTTTTCCGAAACAAAGCTTAACAAAAATGACTAAATTAAGACTGTTGGAAACAGCGAAAGTTCCATAAATAGTGAAAAGAATAATATCTTCCATTAGGAAAGCGCACTTTGTTTCTTCTGGTCTCCACAGAAATTTATCTGGGTCGAACACGAGTCCGCAAGATTCTGAAGAAGGGTAAATCAATTATAGACTTTCAGTTAAAATATGAATTAATATAAATCACTTCCTCGTACATCAGTCAACAATTTTTCTTACCCGGAATCAACCCTAACAAAATAAGTATCATTGATACAATGAAAACAAAAAAAATAATATAATTTGCACTCTTGAAACTATAACTCGGATAAAAGATAACAGAACACCGATTAACAGCCATAAATAATTCAATAGAAGCACCAGCAACGTATGCTCCAAACCCAACCAGTTGTCCCACAATGGCATTAATTAATCTTGGAAGTTGATAGTAGGTCAAAGATAATCCAGTTATTGGAACAACCCAAAATAAATATGCAGCACAGACAATTGTGGTGGGAACTGTTTTAGCTAGACAAAAAGTAATAAATCCTCCACCTTTGTGTTTTGAAAATCTCCAGAAAAGAAATATATTTATGAATACTCCAAGTACGCTGACCTGAAAGACAGAGTCTTAAAAGAAAATAGAGTGATTGAACTTACAATTAGCATAGAAATGAAATAGATATAAAGGAACATGGCTAAGTACAGACTATGAGATCGATTTTCTTCAGACTAAACCTCGTCGGCTGATCGTGGGATACTCTCACGTCGTACAGTAACCAAGATATTTTTTTGTGATTCTGAAAATAGAATTTTTAATCAGACACAAGGAAGTCGATAGATGGACATAATTTTCAGAATACAGACAGAACAAAAAATTTTGAAAACGAAAAAGTTGTGGTTTGTGTTACTGGGAGACTGGTGACACATTCCGGGTGGGAACTTTTGATAGACGAAGATTTCTTGTGTTGAGTATAATCTAGATAAGTCAAATGAGAAAAATTCAACAATAAGAAAAAAACAAAAAACTGAAAAAAAAAACGCATTTTTGTTGAGGAAACGCAGAAATGTTTAGGATTTTTTCGAAATTGTAGTAATTCCAAAAAAATCAGATTTTATATAGTTCGATGCAGAATTCACTTTCGGCTCGAAAACTCTCTAGGGCCTGTGTCTGAAAATTACTCATTCTCGGAATATCCTCAAAAAAACAGGTCAAAAAATGAAACGTAGAGTGGTCAAATTTGACAAATTTTGACCTTTTTGAGAATATCTCGAAAAGGAGAAACTTTCAGACTATAGCGCAACAGAGTTTTCGAACCGAAAGTGAACTCTGCATCGAACCATATAAACATCTCACAAGTTTAGAATTACTTCAGTTCCTCTTCAAAGGACAGGATCGAATCTGATAATTGTCGAAGACCGAAGTCAAACTTTTTAATTACAGGAACCTGCATTTCCAGATTTGAAGCACATATTGAACTTCAAACTGTCTACTTGGAAAGACAGTTGCAATGTCTAAATTACAGTATATCATATCTCCGACATTCGCTGCACCGACTTTTGTAAATTCTCGTTGTCAATCGTTTCATGAAGAACTCTCAACGATCAACAACAAAAAACTCCCAAAATAGAGACAATCTTTAAAAGCACTACCGTGTCAATTCTTCTTACAAGAACTCGTTAGTTTCCACTCGGATTGCTGTGATAATCATTTTGGGATGCATATGTGTGAAGTTTGATTATAACTTTTTTTTCAAAACCTTTTACATTTACTGGACATTTGTTCCATCCACCGAAGATATAATTCTTTTCACTATTCTAGGAATCAGAGGTTTTATGTTTTTGCAGTGGTTGACATGTGTTCAAAATAGGAAGGAAAACAACTCCATGTCTTTACTAATCTTATGCAAGTAGTTTTTTTGAGATGACATAAAAACAGTTTTGAAAATGACCCCTCTCTCTCTCTCTCTCTCTCTCTAAATTTCAAATTTCATACATGACGTGCGTATGCAATCTCAAAAAGAATCTGACTTCTTGATTTTCTTCCGTTTGTTTCTTTTCCCAAAATGCATTGTATCCAGATATCAATCCGAAAATGCAAAATTTGCTGTAGACTTTTCCTTCAATTAGAGTTCAATCTATATACAAAATGCACGCGATTCGAACGACGAACCGCCTCTCAAAGTGCCTCGCGGAGATCGAATCAGATTTTCATCTCCTGAAGCCATCTCTTGATTGTTCTTCATCTCGTTGGTTCACTTTGAAACACTTTGCGATTCCTTCTTATTATTTTTTTCTTCTCTCGTTAATTCTTCCTGCAATTACCTAACCGTAAATGCTTGCTGTTCAACGAATGGATCCTGTGCACATATTCTCACCTCAATCCACTTCACCAACTGAATGGATTCCGGAGTTAATGGGAAATTGTGCAGTATGTGGAGATCGAGTCAACAGTTGTCGTCTTGGATGTCCTGCGTGCTTGGGATGTATTGTATTCTTTCGTCGATCTGTTATTCATTCATCCAAATATCGATGTTTGAGAGATGGAAATTGTTTGATAAATTACGGTGAGTTAACTGATCTTACCATTTGAAATCCAGTGGCTAAAATTTAGTTTTTTTTCTTCTTATTTTTTTCCTCTAACTTTTAAACAAATCTAGAAAAATCTCTGTAGGGGCTACTGTATTTTCTATAACTCATGTCATCATATTTACCGGTCAGCTCAAGATCACGAAGAGAATTTCTGATTTAGTGTGGTCAAAAACTATAAATAAGAAGCAAACGCCCACTGATTTTATATTCTGACTTTGGTGATAGGGGATTACAATTTCTGCTTTTATTCTATTTTCGAATTCATTCTACCGTAGTCTTCATGGGCCTTTTTGAGCATTTTTTTCATTTTGAGCTGATTCAAAATGCCTCTTCGAAGAGTTTCTCACAAATATTTTATTCTAAAGTTCAAATTAGGTAATTGGCTATTATAATTATTTTACAATTTGCAAACATTAACAGATTTAATAAACTTTTCGGTGCCTTGAATCCTCCTATATTGAATCTGTCCGCTATTTTTTTTTTGAAGATCTTTTATTAGTTGGAATATTTTGTGAATCAGATACTGCTCACCATCCAATCGATTTTTTCTCATTCAAGTTTTTTATAAATAAATGTAAATCTCTATTTTTTCTGCGAACTAACAAATAAATTTTTATATCAAAAGAAAACCAAATTTTATGATTCAAAACCATAATTCTAAACAGACCCATAAAAGCCAGGCATAATCTATTTGGCAAAAAGTCGTTATCCCCCTTTCCCATAATTGAAGTACAATTTTCTAAACTCCAATCCTAACTTTGTGTTTTGAACACTTGAACTTTCGACTCTGATTATTTTATACTCCCAACCTAAAAATGAAAATACAAACTTGTTCACTTTCAGAATTCCGCTCGTCTTGTCGATTCTGCCGTCTCCAGAAGTGTTTCCAAGTGGGAATGAAGCCGGGAGCGGTCAAGAGACGTGACTGTCTTGGACCTAGAAGACCCTCTCCTTCCTATTCGGACCCACCGGTACTGTATCCAGAAGGAGATGTTCAGCTCATCGATCGACTCATCAGAATTCAAAAAAGACAATATGAAGAGCACAAGGAGCAGAGTGTGGAGAGCAGAAGAGCCAATGTATCCGATATTAACAAAATGTTTAAATGGAGTTTCAATAATTCAATCGAATGGGCTTCCCAGTTTGATCCGTTCCAAAAACTGACGAATGAATCTCAAAAAAGTGTTATTTCGGAGTATGGATTTGCATTTTTTGTAATTGACCAAGGTTTTCGGACAATGTCTGAGAAATCGAACGGAGCATGGATTCTTCAAAACGGAACATTCCTTCATCCGGACTATAACTATGGTCAGAGTGAGCAAGGCATGGAGACTGACTATAAATGTACAAGGTAAATCTTATTAAAGTAGAGCCTCGAAAACAAATTATATTTCAGAAGTCATTTCGATTTTGTGAAGTCTCTACAAATTGCAATTCAAAAACCATTCGAAGCAATCGATATTGACATTTTTGAGATTGCTGCCCTGAAGAGTTTGCTTCTAGTTTCTCGTAAGTCTCAATTGTTTTCACTGATTTTATTTTATTTTCTTCAGCAACCTTCCCAAAACCTGATATTTTCTCCGAGTATCAAGATAGAATGGCCATGCTGAAATCCAAATGTTGTACTGAATTGATGGAGTATCTTTCAATTAGGTACCCAGAGAGCTACGTCGAACGATTCGGATCCCTTATTTTGATTCTTGGAGAAATCCGGAGTATGATTAAAATTGTCTACAATCAGACCAAAGTCTCAAGTCTCTTCAATTCCAACCAATTTGATCCATTTGTTCGAAGTTTTTTCTTATCCTAAATTGTTTTTTGGTATGATATTTGATATTCAGCTTTCTTCCTGTGAACTCTTCACCGATCTCAACACTTCCTTGTTGCTTTAATAATTAAAACTGAATAAATGATCGTAATTTGTTTTGTATTATATTTTCAGGTCGTAACAGTAGTCTTTTTTAAAGAAGGATTCCGGGCAAAAGTTTTTATTGCTCTACAAGAAGCCGAATTTCAAAATTTTTAGGCCACGCAGCAGTAAATGCCTCTCATTTGACGGACTTGTACGAATTTTCTCATTATTTCACTGAAATTAGTATTGGATGACACTCGGGCATGTAAATAAATAAAAAACATGACAAGAGCAATTCTGCTCCGTTTCGACCTCTTTAACGACGTTTTCTGTGCCCGAGAAAATTTTTTGAGCATTTTCGTTGGGATATTCAAAATCAGTGCAAAATTCTGCATCTATTTAAGCAATAAAGTTTTCGCCCGGAATCCTCCTTTAAAAAGATTTTGGATCGTGAAAAATATGTTCAGTTTTCGCTGCGATTTTCAGAATTTTTATTCCGATGTTAAATGCTCCGAATGAAAAAGCCAATCGACATTTTTTCACTTCCTTCTTGTCTCCTTGTATTTCCAACCTCTTACGAAGTTTTTGGATACTGTAGATGGAAGATTGAAATCATTGCTTGACGAAGAGGACAATCCGCGGCCAGTCCCTCGCATTATTTACTTCTTTCGCTTGTTTCGTGGTTATCTGATTGTACGATATGGACGGAATTTGGGAATAGTTCGAAAGCTCAGGCTCAGGCATATACTCAGGCTGAAAAGAAGGTCTAGCACGAATAAAGTTTCAAAATGTAGCAGTTTTGCTTTTTGAGCTACACTACACGGCCTGCGATTCGGAGTACATTTATCATTTTCACTGCCGTAAAATCGGAAGAGAAAAATGAAAAAACCAAGGTGTAAGGAGAAAATAAAACGTAGCTTAACATGTAGCCAAATGTTCACTATAAAAATGAAGATAGAAAGAAACAGATAGTGTTCAAAGTATTTTACTGCGTTATTATAGTAATTAGTTTTTTTCAGGTGCAATGAGAGAAAAGAAACCAAATTGGCCTTACCCAAAAATTGATCATTTCCCAGGAAGATGGGAAAGATTTTCGTATAGAACTTATGTGAGTCGAAAAGTGAACAATAAAGTTAATTTAATTCGAAATTCGATTACAGAATTGGCTCGAGAATCGACTGTGGCCTATCCGTCCATTTCCTTTCCTGGCTCTTGTCACCACTGCAACTGGATATCAACTCAGAAATTGTGATCTTCAAGCGAACTATCAAATTGTTTTGAAACCTCTTGCAATATCCATTGGCTCTGTGTACGCTTCGGTTTTCTTCCTTCGTCACTTTCTGAAATATTTCTACTTTTCCTACAAAGGATTTTTGAAAGAAGACCCAAAGAAACCATCTTTCCCGACTATTCTATGGGGTGCACTTCGAAAAGTTCTGCTGAAAATAGCACCACCACAATTGTCATCTTGCGATCGTCTACTTCCGAATCTTCCTCTTCCCAGTTTAGATGATACTGTCAAGCGATATGTGGATTCTATGAAGCACTTTATGTCAGAGGTTTGTAACTATTCATATTTTCATACTTTGTTCCTTATCAGAACGACTACAAGCAACTGATAGAAAAATCAAACCAGTTCTTGTCTGGTGAAGGACGAACGCTACAAAGATTTGCTTGGTTGCTACACAAATTCAAAGAGAACTATGTTACGTCGTTTTGGGAGAAGTACATTTACAATGCGGGAAGGTATTCCTTGGCCATCAACAGTAGCATTGCACAGTGTGTTATGTATGGAGAAGATGATCTGAATCAAGTTTACCAAGTAGCAAGGTTACTGTACATTGAGACACTGGCCAATCTGTCATTGGATAGACAGAAGTACATGGCTGTAGGTTAATTTAGAATAATTAAAAAAGAATTGGTTTCTAGGTTGGAGAAGGGTTGCTTTCCACCAGACACTACCGGAATATCTACAACGGATGCCGAGTTCCTGGAAAAGAATACGATCACTTTCAATGGAATCCACCGAGTAGGCATGCTCTCGTTGTGCACAAGGGTACATGGTACAAGGTGGATACTTGTGATGAGAACGGGAAGCTTTATAGTGTGGATCAGTTGGCAAAGTGAGTTATGAATTAGGAGTGAGTTTTGAACCGGGTGAACCGTGTCTCCAAACCATTAGTAAACGGTTGTAGACAGGAAAATAGAAGGCGATGATCTAGACAGATAAGAGTCGAATATGAATGAGAATGTTGCAATTTCTGCGACTTTCCGTTAGAATATTTGTTATCCGATGTAAGAACTGAAAGATTTGAGTACAAACTGTTCTGGGAATAATGAGGGGTCTAGGATACTAGTGACTGTAATTTATACGTTTGAGGAATTTAGAAGAAACCCAGAGACTTTAAAGAATTTTGCAAAATGACTTCGTGGAATGAAAACATTTCAAATTAGAGAGCAAATAATTTCAAATAAGGGAAACCCAAAGTAGTTCTCCTCCATTTCAAACTACCTACTTCTGAGAACGAAATCACATCAAACATTATTTACCGAACCTTTGAAGATTCGTGATGTAGTCCGTCACGAACTATTTATTCTCTGAAAAACCTTCCGTGAAGGACGAAAAAGTCGAATTTCCGAAACCCGTCCTCTCTCTTTCATCTGATGCGACCGAAAGCGGTCTCGTTGACCTGACTTTCCTTTTCAGATCAACGGTTTTGATGTGGGTTGAATGATCGAGAAGAGAAATTGTTATGTTGATTTTTATTCCTTCCAGAGTGGTATCGGAAATGATGAATCGAGATGACAAGGAGACTGGATTCCTCTCTAGAATCGGTTGTTTGACAACTGATGGGCGAACCGAATGGAGCGATAATCGACAGAAGTTCTTTTTGGAAAACAAGAGAAACAAGAAGCTGTTGGAAGTGATTGAAACTGCTCAATTTGTGATTTCAGTAGATAAAACTGATAAGTGGGGAGTAAAAACGACGGAACAGGCATCACTTTACATGAAAGATATGATCGCGGGAGATGGAACGAATCGATGGATGGACAAGACAATGAACTATGCAGTATGTGCGAATGGAAGAGGCGGAGCAACCGGAGAGCATTCTCCATGTGATGGAGCAGAGTTGGATCACTTGTGTGAAAACTTTTTGAACATTGACAAACAGATTTTGAAGTCTCCAAGTCGTGAAGAGCAATTGGAAAATGCAAAAATCACGGACAATGACAAGAAGAGTTTGAAATTAGCGGAAAAGTTGAACTTTGAAGTTGTGGATGGAATGAAGACTGAAATCGAACGATGCTTCGAGTCACATACGAAAGCTACCAATGATCTTCATATGCATTCAATGATATTTTTGGATTTCGGTAAAGGACGATTGAAGAAGTGTGGAATTTCTCCGGATGGATTTGTTCAAATGGCTATTCAATTGGCTTATTATAAAGATCAAGGGAAATTTACAATGACTTATGAGCCAGGATCAGTGAGGTTCTACGCGAATTCAAGAACTGAAACTCTTCGCCCAGTAACAGACGCTTCTTGTGAATTTGTTCTATCCATTATGGACTCCAAATCAACGGTAATTTATTATCTCAGTTCCTGTTCTGATTAGAATCAATTACAGAAAGTGACCAACAGAAAATTGCTAAAAACTGCATGTGAAGTTCATGTAAACAATTGCAAGGAGATTATGCTGGGCAACGGTGTGGACCGTCATATTTTCATACTTTGTGTTTTGACAAAGTGTCTCGGGTATTCTAGTCCGTTCCTTGATTTCTACGCCAGTCAGAAATGGCTATTGAGTACCAGTAATGTGAGTTTAACCATCTTTACTTCAAAAAATAATAATTAAATACTTGTAGATTCCAAACATGACGAATTCCATCAACGAAGATTCATCTGTTGACAAGATCATGCTCGGTGGATCGTTTGGAGCTGTCGCCCAAGATGGATATGGAATTTGTTACAGATTCGGAGGGAACCAAGCTATTTTAGTCCACATCACCTCTTATCATAGTTCAGAAGTCACGGATTCAGACAGAATTGCGAAGCATTTGAGAGAAGCTTTTCACACTTTGGTAGACTTGTTTGAGGACTAATTTATATTTGAATGAAATTTTAGAATAAGGAAAATGTCACAACACAGAAACTTCACTAAGAAGCTGGTTCAGAAACTTTTTGTTAAAATGATCCCAAAAAACATGTCCATTTGGGGAAGTCTTGTGGTTTGTTCCAATTGTCAATGAACAAAAAAGAAACAAGAATGGTTCTCAATTCCGGATTCTGACTACACGCTCTTGTTCTTATCAAATTGCCTCAATCATTAGTTGTTCATACACCTCGGTTGCCGAATTATTTTATTTCTTTTGTTCAGTTTTGAAAGATGATACATACAGAAACCGTGTTTTGTATGTATAGCCAAGTATAGCCATATCTTGAAAAAAAAAAGGATTTATATAAGTCTGATTGACTAATGATTTTTGGAGTCAAAATTATTTATTTTGATTTTCACCAGTGTCTTGATTGTCTTGTGAGATAGATCAATGTATTATTTTCAAAAAAACAATAATCTCATTTGGTTTGAAAACTTAAACGATCCATCTCTCAATGTTTCAAAGAAAACAACAGAGAAAGATTCCCTGCTGTTTTGAATTTCTCTTTTGAATTGAACCAGACGGGCTACGCCCCTCTGGGGCCCTCCGGG
Organism: Caenorhabditis zanzibari; assembly: GCA_963966625.1. NCBI lineage: Eukaryota > Metazoa > Nematoda > Chromadorea > Rhabditida > Rhabditidae > Caenorhabditis > Caenorhabditis zanzibari. The sequence continues at coordinate 7,935,723 of OZ016472.1, read as the reverse complement.
CGACGTAAAATTTTTTAGAAAATTTTTTTTCGAAATTTTGAAAAACAAAATAGACGGGCATCATCTCGATGGAATTTCTGATAGTCTGACAAAATTTGAAAAAAATTGGTCCAGTAGGGACTGAGCTAGAGCCGGATCCGGACACGGCACAGACACACAGACACACACGCACACAGAACTTTGCAATTGTTAATAGTAAAGATTTCTCAGTACTCTCTATTTCTATGTGAATAGAAAAAAAAGATATTTCAAAAGTCGCTGTTCGGGTTACCTGATTCTCTTCAAACTTGACTTTTCAAGCAAAAGTTTCAATATGTATTCAATCAACACTTGATTGAAACTTTTTTAAATACTTTGTTCCAACGCTCATACTTTGAAACCAGACGTATTTGACTAGTTCGATTAACAGTTTGGTAATCGAAAAAGGGCAAAACCTTCTCTTTTTCAATTATTTGTTGTTACCAAAAGTACACAAAAGTGAAACTTTCCATTCAATTACAAGTTCCAGTGCACTTCATTCATTGTTCTCTGTCTTACTACTAGAATTTTGTGTATCTTATCGCTGTTCCACGTTTTTTTGCTTCATAAAAGTAGAAGCTTATCAGTTTACTTGCCATTTTTATATGTTTAAAGTAGCAACACAATTTCTCTTATAAACATTCTCCTTTTTTTCTAGTCTCTAGTTTTGAAATTCTTTTTACTTTTTTTCTTACAGAAATGGCATCTCTCAATGATTTCGCTGGACGATGGAAGTTGGTTCACTCTGAAAACTTTGACGAGTATATGAAGGAGATCGGAGTCGGACTGATCACCAGAAAGGCTGCTGCTCATTTGAAACCAACTCTTGAGATTTATCTCGATGGAGAAACTTGGCATATAAATCAATATTCTACTTTCAAGAACACCAAGTTGGCTTTCAAATTGGGAGAGGTTAGTTTTTCTGAGAAAATTTCAAAGAGAGTGTAGTTAACTGGAAATAAACTGATAACAAACTTGAGTGAGACTGTTGGAAAGTTTAGATTCGAAATCAAAAAAACTTGAACTTTTTTTCAGGAATTCGTCGAGAACAGTCCAGATGACCGAACCTACAACTCTGTGCTCACTTTTGAAGATGGAAAATTAATCCACCGTCAGAACAAGATCAAGGAGAATCACAAAAGTTCCGTTTTGTTGAGCTGGCTGGAAAACGGAAAACTCATTCAAACTTATCAATCGGGAGATGTCATTTGCCGTCGCGAGTTTGAGAGAGAATAAATCGTTAGAATTATATGTATTTTTGTCTGAATAAAGTTTTTGCAATTCACAATTTATATAAAAATATATACCTCAATTTGGAAGCGAAATGACTATGTGTTGCAATCAAAAGAGAACCGGATTCTAGAGTCTCTAAACATTGAAAAAAATCAATGAGAAAAAAAACAAACATGTTGTTTTTTTACTACAATATTTACTTACACAAAAAACTTTAAAAAGTAACAAAATTGGTTAACCTTTCGTTTTTTTTGTATCAGTTTATATACTCCATGTTTCCGCCTAACGAGCACAAACTCTGAAACAAACTCTAACCAATTTGTCATCAATGTCAAATTGTTATCACTTTCATGTTCCTATATAAACATGGATTTCCATTTGGGACAGCATGTTTCACTATTAGTTTTACAAGTTTACATTCGTCTGACTACAGGCTACCAACATTTGTTCAATTCTTTCAGAAACCCTAACCATGGAAAATTTCGTTGGTCGCTGGAAGTTCGTTCAGTCTGAAAACTTCGAGGAGTACATGAAAGAGATTGGTGTCGGATTCATTATCAGAAAGGCTGCCGCTCACATGAGACCTACTATTGAAATTCTTGTGGAAGGAGAAACGTGGAATGTCAACCAATATTCGACCTTCAAGAATACCAAGCTGAGTTTCAAGCTGGGAGAAGTGAGTGGCTGATATCTAGTCAACTTTTTTACTATTCATTTGCAGGTTTTCGTGGAAATCAGTCCAGATAACCGTACCTACAATTCAGTTGTGAATTTGAAAGGTGGAAAACTAGTGCATCACCAGAACAAAACGAATGAAAAAGATCGAAGTTCTGTGTTCACGAGTTGGGTTGAAAACGGAAGAATGTATCAAACACTTCAATCTGGAGATGTCATTTGTCGTCGAGAATTTGTGAAGGAGTGATATGAAAGTCGAATTAATATTAGAATTGTGTTATAATAAATTGTTCATGTTTGGTATTAATTTATTGAATGACAGTGAGTACACTATGTAGTCTCTCTCTCTCTCTCTCTCTCTCTCTCTCTCTCTCTCTCTCTC